>OU015754.1:18728463-18746355 GCA_907169655.1 Acomys percivali | reverse complement strand
CTTCTTCTTCTTCTTCTTCTTCTTCTTCTTCTTCTTCTTCTTCTTCTCCTCTCTCCTTCCCCCGCCCCCTCTTCCCTCTCTCAAGACCTCCCTCATTTCTGTATATGAATGTAAAGCGGTCTTTCTGGATCCTGACTGTCATGTGGCCCCCACCACGAGGGACTCTCATCTGGGAGCTATAAGCTTAAGTAAACTCTTTAATCCCTGAGTTGTTGGGGGGGGGGGTGGAACAAGGTGTCTGTCACAGCACTAGAATGAAACAAGAGCAGACCTCAATAAAAAGTTGTGGAGCTGCCTGGCACAGTGGGCCACATCTGTAATCCCAGCACTCAGGGGGGCCAGAATCTCACAGGCGGATCTCGGTGAGTTCGAGCCCAACCTGGTCAATGAATCGAGTGCAGGACAGCCAAGACTACACAGAGAAACCCTGACTCAAACAACCAACAACCAAAACCCAAACCCCAGAACCCAAAACCCCAAACCCAAAAACCAACAACCGAAAACGAAACTCTGCCCCCCCCCAGCAAAAAAAAAAAAAGAAAGAAAGAAAGAAAGTTGTGGAGCTGGTTATAATGGTTTCACTTGAGGGCTGAGGCAGGACAGCCATGAATGAGTTTCTCCAATGACAACGAGCTCTTACAAATTATTAAGTCAGACCACATCAACAGCTCACTATGATTCCAGGGCTAAAAGCTGACCCTGCAAGACACCATGAGAGTCTGCGTAAATGAATAATTACGTGTGTGTGTGTGTGTGTGTGTGTGTGTGTATGTTGTGTGTATGTCTTATGTATTTGTAAACTCTCATTGGAGCCACAGAGACAGAAGGACCCCTAGAGTCCACAGGCTAACCAGCCAGCCTAGCCTAGTTGGTAAATGCCCTGCCGGCAAGAGGCCCTATCTTAGAAGACTGGGCACTGACCAGCACTTCAGGAACTGTAGCCAAGGATGACCTCTGGCTTCCACAGACAAACGCACACACATGTGTGCTTGCATACATACATTCGTGCACCTGGCCCCCTCCCCCGCCCCCGTCCCTGAACAAGGGACTGAAAAAGAAAGAGAATAGACCAAAAACCTGAGTCTCCTGATTCTGCTTTCACATCCTTTGTATGAGGGAGGGAAGGGCTCTAACCTCCATGGCCAGCCCCAGGACACCCTTAGCTAACCAGACCATTAAGACTGGTCCCTGCAGCTAGGGTAGAGACTGCTGCACATTCACTGTCAGAACATTCCATAGAGGCTTAAGGATGCGGCTACCCATCTTCATGACAGAGCGGAGCACTGTTACCCATGCATGACAAAGCTGGGGCACTGCAGTTAGAAATGACAGGTTGTTATTAAAAGGGAAAAACTCTATCCGTGGCGAAGATGACTGTCAACCACGTGTGGCCAGAATACGAAGATGGATGGAAGTGATTGGTATGGGATGGGAAGGTCTTATTGCATCCACGGGGATCTTGCACTTATTCTAAGTGTATGGAAGTGTTGGGAGTGGGGTGATGAGAGGAGGAGAGGGGCTGGGGAGGGAAGAGGAAGAAAAAAGAAGAAAAGTAGCAGCAAAGGTAATGGCTGTTCAAATCTTTCTTTTTCAATTTTGAGAGAAGGGGCTAGAGAGATGGTTCAGTGGCTAAGAGCATTTGCTGCTCTTGCGGAGGCCCCGAGTTTGATTCCCACTGAGTATAAGAAGTCAAGCATCCAGGCTGGGGAGACAGTTCGGTCATTAAGGTGCTTGCTGCACAAACATCGGGACCTGATTTTGATCTGCAAAACCTATGTGAAAAAGCAGATGTGGGAGTGCACATCTGTAACCCCAGAACTGGACTTCAGTGGAGACAAGAGGATCCCTGAGGCTCACTGGGCAACCAGTCTCGCTGAATCAATGAGCTCTGGGTTCAATTAGAAACCCTGTCACAAAAAGAAAAAAAAAAAAAAAAAGCCAGGCACATGGCTTCCACACCAACATGCGAGGTGGTAAGTGTCCAGAAGCTCACAGGCTACCTAGCAAATAACGAGAGAGACCCTACCTGAACGTGGTAGATGAGAAGCCACTCTCAAACATTATCCTTTGACCTCCACGTGTGTTCTGTGACACACATATGCCTGGACTCACGTACGAATACACTGTATCTTCCAAGGTAAGAAAGCAATTGCGGAAGGCACTCAAAGTCAATCACTGGCCTCCATACCCATGCATACTTATGTCCCTGCACGCATGTGCACATGCGTATGGGGATGGGAGCATATGTGCCTATGCGTGAACAAGACAGACAAGGTCAGAAGAAGGCATCCGACCCGTCCCTGGGAGCTGGAGTTACAGGTGTTTGTGAGCGCCTCATCCAGGTGGTGGGATCCAAATTCTTCTCCTCACAGTTAATTGGCGAGTGCTCTTAAGCGCTGAGCCACCTCTCCAGCCCTTCTCAGCCATTCTTAGTCTAGCGTTCTGTAAGGAGCTGGTTAAAATCACAGACAGACAGACAGACACTGAGGAGATGGTTCAACAAGCAAAGCTCTTGCCTTGGAAGCATGAGAACCAGAGCTTCACACCCAGAACCGGCATAAAAATCTAAGTGTGGTGGTACATGGGTGTACTCCCAGCACTGGGGTGTCACTGGCCAGTCAGGGTAACCTAATAAGCAAGCCCTAGACAAGCGATAGACATCGTCTAAAAATACAAGTAAACAGAAGCCAGAGGAATCACAGCCAAGGCTGACATTTAGCCTAGACGCATGCGCGCGCACGTGCGCACACACACACACACTTGTGCACACACACATGCAGCTATACACACAGGTGCAGCTGTGCACACATGAACACACATGTGTACATACATGCACATGTGTGCACAGATGTTTCTAAGTATCAGTATCATGTGAAGTCTAGGTAGGCATCATCTACTTTTCCTCCTATTTCTGGCATGCGGTCTATACCTAGCGACATGGACAATGCTCACTCATTAATGTGAGTAGCCGGCACCCTTTGTAAGGGGACTTGACATACTGCACGACACCCAAGATTGCCCAGGGACACCTGAAACTACAGATCCCATCAGCCCAGATGAGAACTTCCTCTTCATATATAGATTCATATCTGGTATTTATTGCAGTAATATAAAGCTAATAATCCCAATATTGTACACTCTAACTGTTACAACAACAACAACAGCAACAAAAATCACGTGGACTGGACAGCATCAGGATTTGAGTTCAGGCCCTAAGAACCCACATAAAGCGAGGTGCTGTAGGACATCTCTGTAACCCCAGTGATTGTACGGCTAAAGAGAAGGTGCAGTCAGAATTCCCAGGAGCTGTCAGGTCAGCTAGCCTGGCATATACGACAAGAGACGTTGTCTCAAAGAGGGTAGAAAGTAACACATAAGTCCTGAGGTTGTCCTCTGACCTTTACACGCACACCTGCAATCACACGCACAGTTCCTATAATTAAACTTTACTAATAAGTGGAGCGCATCCAGACTTTAATAATGATAACTACTAGTAAGAGTAAATTATAGGGGGCTGGAGAGATGGCTCAGAGGTCAAGAGCACTGGCTGCTCTTCCAAAGGTCCCGAGTTCAATTCCCAGCAACCACATGGTGGCTTACAACCATCTATAATGTGATCTGGTGCCCTCTTCTGGTGTGCAGGCATACATGCAGGCTGAACATTGTATATGTAATAAATAAATCTTTTTTTTAAAGAGTAATATTAACAATAGACTATAATAAAAGTTATTATTAAAAAAGTTCAAACTGCCTCTCTCTCCCTCTCTCTGTCTCTGTCTCTGTCTCTGTCTCTCTCTCTCTCTCTGTCTCTCTCTCTCTCTCTCTCTCTCTCTCTCACACACACACACACACACACACACACACACACGCACACACACACAGAGTTTATTGTGCTGGCTAAGGGGTAGACTGCTGTAATCGGCTGGCATTTCTTCTCTTAGACCTCAGAAGCGCCACCATTGTAGGGAAGGGGAAAGGTTGATAAGGAGAGAAGGAAAATGAAATAGAGGCCAGCTTCAGGCAAATGAGAGAGAGAGAGAGAGAGAGAGAGAGAGAGAGAGAAAGGGAGAGAGAAAAGACCACAAATTCGTCTAGCAGGCTTGTGCAACTTGCCTGCCAACACAAAATCTGGGACCTGCTTTAAACATTATGAGATTTATTTTGCAGTATTTTTATCATGCAAAATTCTCCCGTGTGCATTTTGTAGATGATATCACGTCACCACGTCAAATGATAGGGCACGGCAGAGCCAGTCACCATGATACCCAGCTGTAACCCCAGTAATGGGTAGGCTACGCTCATGAATGTGAGGCCTGCCTGGACTATGTGAGAGCCTGGCTCAAAAGCGACAACAAAAATATTAGTCTATGGGACTCAAGAAATTAGAACAGAAAGGACCCATTTTTTTTTTTTTTTTTTTTTATCCCTTTGGGATCATATAACCAGAGTCACACTCTGTTGTCAAACAACCCTTGTTGTAGTTGGCTTTTATTGTTTTGTTTTGTCCCAAGACACCATGGGCATCAGGGATCTGATGGGGAGTCCAAGCAAGGGTGCCCTTTAACCAGCTGGCATTGCCACAGCTGCCAATGGCATGGGTATTCATATGCATGCATTTGCACGAATGTGAGCACGTGTGAGCAGTATGAACGGGTATGTGGGTAAATGTGTGCGCACGCACGCACGCACGCACGCGGAGGCCAGACGTCACCTTTGGCTGCCATTCCTCAGGCACCATCCTCCTTGCTTTCTCAGGCAGGGTCTCTCACTGAACCTAGAGCTTACAATCAGGCGAGGCAAGCTGGATGGTGAAGCCACAGAATTTCCCGTCTCCATCTCCCCAGCACTAGCATCGTAAGATCGCACCACCACACCCAGATTTTTTCCCCCCAATGCAGATTCTGAAGATCCTCACACCGGAACAGCAAGCAAGGCACCAACCGAACTACCACTGTAGCTGCCCCCTACACACACACACACACACACACACACACACACGACAATACCCTATGTTTTTAGTCTCAATTCATCCTAACATACCATGACCCCACTTTAAAGCTAAGAAGTGGGGCCACTGACCTAACATTGCAGCCTTCCGTAACTTGACAGATCTGGAAATGAAACTGGCCCTGTCTGACAGCCCTTCACAACTTTTCTTCTGAAGGTGTCTTAAACACACTCAGGTTGTCTGATCTCAGCTGCCTCGGGGACTCAGGCCTCTCTCGCCCACGCTCCTTTCTTCTCTTCAGTCTCGCAGCATTTCCAATAAGGGTGCTCCCAATCTGGCAGCAAGCAAAGGTCGCGGAGGCTGTTGGCTCTATCTCTTCGATGATGACCAAGGCAACGATGAAGACGATGCTGGCTGTTTCCCTTGCTACCCCTGGGCTGGGCAGGATGCAGCTGCTCCCAACTGGCAGCGTGTCTGACACACTGCTCAAACAGACCTGTCTGCGTGGCCGTGGTGTCCAAGAATGCAGTTCCCCATTTCTCCAGGAAGAGCCAGCTTCAACCAGAGGCCAAGGCTAAAGGGCATGAGCCTGGCTCCCAAAACCCAGACTCCATGGACCAAGCCTTCTAGAACATTCACTGGTCAGCCTTGATTCCAAGCCCTGCTGAACACCTATGCCAAGCATGGAGGAGGCATGCCAAGTTAGTTTCCTTCTTGTCCCCTCTGCAGTGGTGAGGTTTTTGGTTTTGCTTGTCCATTTAAAGAACAATTTTTATTTTTATATGTTTGTACATTTGTGTGTACACAGGTGCCCACAGAGGCCAGAGGTGGTTGTGAGAGGCCTAAAAATGGTGGTTCTAACCTGTGGGTCATGACCTCCTTGGTGATAGCAAATAACCCTTTCACAAGGGTCGCATATGAGATATCCTACAGATCAGATACGCACATTACGATGACACTATCAAAATTACAGTTATGAAGTAACAACAGAATAACTTTATGGTTGGGGGAATATGAGGAACTATATTTAAGGGTCGCAACATTAGGAGGGTTGAGAACCACTGCTCTAGAGCTGGAACTACAGGTGGTTGTGAGGTTCCTGGCATGGCTGAAATAAAACTCAAGCTCTCTGCAAAAACAGCCAGTGATCCTAACTACCAAACCATCTCTCCAGCTCAGTGGTTGAAGGTTTTTTGTTTTTTTTTTTTAAGATTTATTATTTCTATTTTGTGTGTATTGCTGGCTTGCTACATGTTTGTATATGCATGCCTAAAGCCTGTGGAAGCCAGAAGAAGATGCCGAATCCCCTAGAAGGATGGTTGTGAGGCACCACATGGGTACAGGGAACTAAACTCCAGTTCTTTATAAAAAAAAAAAACAGCAAGCCTTTTACTGCTGATCTGTCTCCCCAATCCCGCAGTGGTTAGTTTTAACACAAACATTTATTGTCTTTCATCCTCTTATCCCTCCCCACGAGGAAATACAGGTACCACTCAGCATCCATAGTCTATGTAAAGGCATCTTTATCTAGGTAGGAAAAGGGAAACAGTGCTGGCCTTGGTTTTGCCATTCGCCAAAGACAGCCTTTCAAAAGACTGGCTGGCCTGGGAATGTCTCTGACAATTCGAATGCTTTCCTGGTATGTACAAAGAGATTCCATCCCAACAATTAAAAAGCAAACAAAAGCAAAAAGAACAAACGAACAACAAACAAACAGGTCATCGTGATGCAGACCTGTCATCCCAGCACCACAGAAGTGGAGGCAGGAGGATCAGGAGTTACAGGTCACCCTTAGCTACAGAGAGACTTTGAGGCCAACCTTTGCTGCCCACAATCCAGCTCTTTCTAGCTCTAACCTGCAGTCAAGAGAACAGAGTTCCTCATGTGCCCACTGTACCAACTCACTTTCCTTCCCTGGAGATTTTTGGTGTATAGCCCTTAGGTTATCCGGAAATGTTTTTAGGGTTACTGTCATTGTTGTTTGGTTTTTCTTTTCTTTTCTTTCTTTCTTTTTTTTTTTTTTTTCAGTTTTGTCCACTCATGTGGCTTCGAGGCAGGAACAGGGTAGGTAATTTTGACTTCTCTCTATTTCTGCAAAGATTTTTCAATTTCTCCAAGCAACCCTGCTTCTATTCAATATCCTTCTGAAATCTAAATTTGGAAACTAACTCGAAGTCAATTGCATTTCCTCTTACGACACAGCTGCCCAGGGCTGACTGAGAACAGGGCCGGCCGAAGCTCAGCTCGGGTGTTCCCACTTCCAACTCACTGGGCTGGGGATTTGAAGGGGAGAGGGACTTGCATGGATCCCTCGCTCTCTCCCTACCATTCACTGCAAGGGATCTGGAAGAGAGAGGAAAAGCCATATTCCTAGCCCTTCAGCCTGCCCTACTCTTGCTGTATCATGCCAGCTAAATCTAATAATATCCCCGTTTCTCACCTTCCTCATCTCTAAAACGAGAAAAATAAATAACTTCCTTAGAAGGTGACAGAAAAGGTGACAGGAAGCCAAAAATTACGTACCTCCTGACCTGGGGATTTCCAACAAGAAAAATCAATGTCTAGGGTTTTAGCAGATATTTAAAAGAATGTTTGCTTTCTTCTGTATGGTTTTTAAAAGATTTTTATGGGCATCCTATGAGTTGATTCTATGCTACATAAGAGAATATGAAACTGCATTCGTAATATAAAGTCATGCACCCAAATGTACTGATACTGGCTAATACCTAAGCTGGTGTGCTGCTTCACTTTCAAGCTCCTTGAAGGAGCTGATTCTGTTCATTCGTGGTGGAAAAGACTAGACCAACTTCAACATAGTACAGGCAACATGAAAGAGGCAAGATAGGGGAGGCAGGATGTGGGAGGGCAAGGTGGGGCAGAGGACAGATGAGGAGAGAGATGCTTTGAGCAAGATGATGAGGACAACGTGGTAAAGGCACCGTGTCAGAAGCAACAAAGCCTTGTGCAGATGGCATAGCCAAGATGGTAAAGGCAAGATGGCAGAAGCAAGATGCTACTGGGTAGGATAATGGAGGCAGTATGAAGAAAAGACGGTTTTCTCACACTCTGTTTTCCCACCTAAGTTTTTCTCACCCTCTCCTTTCACTGAACCACCCATCCCAGCCTTTATAATCATGAGGTTATTTTTCTCTGTGGCTATCATTTCCCTCCTAAAAACCAGCTCCCATTTAGCTATCAATAAGCCTCATCTGCCCACCATATACTCAAAGCACAGATGGTAAGAGACGGAGGTGGGATGTAAAACTCTAAAATAGGGTTCTGGCCCTTTTAAAAAGCCTAGAGTCATTCCTGCACTCCAAAGTTAAACCCTCTGAGGCCTAAAGAGTTCAGGCTATGACTGTAAAGTGACTGTCACTAAAGTCTTGAGCAGTTCAAAGCAACAGGGCTGTTGATCACGTAAGTAAGATTTGCCAGCCCTCAACCACAAGAGCCAAGCCTGAAAGGATGGACAGAATTGTAAAATGCACAGAGAATTCCAATATAGCCAGCTCTTCTCAAAGTCTGAGTTGCAATGTGGAGGCTACAGAGCCTGAGGTCCACATGGGGGTGTCTCAGCAACTAGGCAGAGGTGAACCCAATCATAGAAACAAAGATTTAAAAAACTTCATAGAACTGCCTAAGCAGACCCATGAGCCCTGCACTGGGGAGGTGGAGGCAAAAGGATCCGTGGCTTCTTAGGGAGTTTTGGGCTAGCCTGGGATACATGAGACCCAGCCTCAAAACAAGCAAACACAATTAAGCAAATCAAAACCCAGCCAGAGGAGGGTGGAATCTCCACAAACTTCTCCTTTCAGAACTAAGAGGCCACAGGAGGGATTTGAGTAACCTGGGTAGCTTTTTGTTTGTTTATTTGTATGTCTTCTGTTGCCCTAGAGATCAAACCTGGGACCTTGCACATACAAGGCAAGCATCCTACCACTGAACTGTATCCCTAGACCAGCTCTGTGCAACTTTGAAAAAAAGATGCCGGCTTCATGCGACACTAAGGAGATGCACAGTTCCTGCTATGTGCCCGGTACCCGGCTCTAGCTGAGGAATAAGGAATCCTGAGCTCCTAGTATCCTTCTTTGTTGTCAGTGGCAACGGGTGGAGACAGGTGCACAGCATTAACACCTATGAAGCCCTGGTCCCAATCTCTCTATGCACCAGGAAGATCCTTCCCCTTCCTCCTCCCCCCCCCCAGCCTCCTGGTACAGCAGGCAGCCTGGTATAACAGACGGAACACACAGTACCCAAAACAAGAACAGACAAAGACTGGCACCCCTGAGGGCAGGGTGGAGATGGGGAAGATCTTCTCCACAGCACAACTTTCCCCTGCTCTTACCCTCCAGGTTGCATCTTCTTATAAATCACCTTTATTGCCCGGGAAGATAGATCCTGCCAAGTCCCAGGAGAGAGTCATAGCTTGCCCAAGAAAAGCTCTCAGCTGCATTTCCCTATGCCAGCTTCCAGCCTTCCCTCTTCCTAGGTCCCCACTCAACCAGTCAATATTAGACCATGTCCCTTGGATGGGGAGCCCTGGTAGCACTCAGAGGAAGGATAGCAGGCCACCAAGAAGAGACTTGATACCCTATGAGCATATATTGGGGGGGAGGTCCCCCTCAGTCACAGTCATAGGGGAGGGGAATAAGGGGAAAATAGGAGGGAGGGAGGAATGGGAGGATGCAAGGGATGGGATAACCATTGAGATGTAATATAAATAAATTAATAAAATAAAAAATTTTTCTTCTAGCTTCCTTTCCTCCCACTCTCCCTCTCTTATTTTGAGGCAGGCTCTCATGTACCCCAGGCTGGCCTGGAGCTCCATAAGTAGTTAACGGTAATCATCTTGAAGGCTTCATCTTCCTTTCTCCTCCCTAGGTCTGAGCTTAGAAGTTTATGCTACTGGTCCTGGTGTATATGGCACTAGGGATGGAACAATGGGGCTCCTGCAAGCGAGGCAAGGGCTCAACCAACCGAGCTACATCCACAGCTCCCTAGCATGGCCATTCTCTACAAAACAGAAAGCTCAGAGAAAGACTCCAGACCCAGAAGTCCCTTGGAAAGAATTCTTGGTTTCTTGCAAGTCCTAGCCAGGCTGCTGGTTTGTCATTTGATGATTTTTCTGCCCTTACTAGGTTTGGTATAGGGAGAGGAATTATCTGATAGAGAGTTTGGAGTTCATTAGAGGCCAAGTCTCAGGCCCTGCTCACTATTGGGGAGGTGGGGGAAGCCCCCAGGACACAGAGCCATGAGTTCTGCATCTACATAAACCCTGCAAGTGATTTTGATAGTAATGTCAGGCAGGACACAGCAGCTAAGAGAGTCCACCCTAAGGTAACAAGGTCCAGAATCATTTTAAGGCCCCAACAGTCACTGGGTGGCTGCTAGCATGTCTCAAAGGGACAAGTAAGGACAGGTGCCTCACAGGGTCATTGCAAACACTAAGGAGATCATGCATATCTGCTACACTTAAGAAACACCACATAGTGGTCTGAGAAAATGACTCCCTGGGTAAAGCGCTTGCTGCATAGGACTTGCTAGCCTTTGCCAGTGTCCTAGTGCCGAAGAGCCTGAGTAAAGATAACCACTGAAGTTTCCTGGTCAGCCAGTCTAGCCAAAATGGCAGGCTACAGGTGCAGTGAGAGCCTGCATCTCAAAAAAAAAAAAAAAAAAAACCAAGGTGGAGAAATGATTGATGAAGACACCAGGCACTGACCCCCCCCCCAGCTTCCACGTGTATGTATACACATATGCACCCATGCCACAATAAACAAAGAAATAGTTACCACAAATAATTTTTAAAATTCCTATTATGAGGTATGGCCATAACATATTCATGCCCCCTAAAATGACTTGTATCCCCACCCAAAGCTCCAGAGTGAGTAAGCTCTGGCTATTTTAGGGGTGTCTTATGAGTGTGTTTCTGCAGTGTATCAATTCAGAAAACATAGGGCTTTAGTCTTTTTTTTTTTAATTTTTTTATTTAATTTTATTTTATGTGCATTAGTGTGAAGGTGTCAGATCCCTTGGAACTGGAGTTACAGACAGTTGTGAGCTGCCATGTGGGTGCTGGGAATTGAACCCCGGTCCTTTGGAAGAGCAGACGGTGCTCTTAACCACTGAGCCATCTCTACAGCCCCAGGGCTTTAGTCTTGTTTGGTCCATTTTGTCTTGAGATGTTTGAGAGAAGAACTTCAACACAGCCTTCGTGGGCTGCCCTGATGGTCTGGCCTCATCACCTATAAGAGGCACAAGTGTGGCCAGGCATCCTGGTGCACACCTTTAATCCCAGCACTCGGGAGGCAGAGGCAGGTGGATCTCTGTGAGCTTAAGGCCAGCCTGGTCTACAAAAGAGTTTAAGGCAGCCAAGATGACACAGAGAAACCCTGTCTCAAAAACACAAATAAACAAAAAAAGAGGCACAAGTATGAAGCTGCAACTTGACACTAAAGGTGTGTTAAAGGTGTGTCAACACCCCCTCCCCCCACTCCTGATACTCACCATAGGATGCTAAGGTGGCTATGGCATCTTTTCATGAATGCAGGAGGCTGCCCACATCCCTCTCCTGGAATTACCCAGAAGGGATCCTCAAAGGGCAAGAAAAAATAAATAAATAAATAAATAAAAACTTCCCCAATCTTCTGCCACCTGCCACAGAGCTGGTCTGTCATTCTCATCGTCACAAAGACAGTCAAGTCTGGTCCCCAGACTGAGTTTACACAGGTAGTGGCTACAGATCCATGCAGTTCACTTATCAAAAAATCCTATATACTTTAAAACTCAGTCCAGGGCCAATGAGATGGTTTATTGAGGAAAGGCAGCCAATCCTGAGGACCTAACATCCATCCTCATGACGCCACACTAGGAGAGAGCTGACTCTAGTAAGTTGTCCTCTGGCTTCCATATGTGGCCTGTGGTATGTGTGCAATCCCTCACCAATGCGCTCGTGTGTGCGCACACACACACACACACACACACACACACTTTTAAATTAAAATTAGGTGGATGTAGACAGAAATGTGTGTCTTGGGGCTAGGAAGCCAGCTCTGTTGGTAAAATACTTGCCAAGCAAGCCTGAGGACCTCTGAGTTTGGTCCTTAAAAAGAACATTTTTAAAAAAGCTGGGCACGGTAGCAGGTACGTGTAATTCCAGAGCTGGATATTGGAAACAGCTAGATTCCTGGGGTTGCTGCTCAGCGGACCTCACTTGCTCTGTGAGCACCAGATCATTGAGAGACCCTGACTCAAACAAACAAACAAGGTAAAGGAACCTAGGAATGACATTCAAGGTTGATCCCTGACCTCCAAGTGTACACACACACACACCTGCACACTTGCACACCTGCACACAGACACAGGAAAAGGAATTTATGCCTTGTAGCCAAGAACATGGGATCTGTGGTCAACCAGGCTCCATACTACTACTTAGTAACATCAGTCAGACACAGGCAGCTTGGTTAACTTCCCCTCCCCCCTCTGGTTTGCTCCAGTCTCCTGGGGGGGGGGGAGGGGCCGGAACATAGTGGACTAATGGTTATGTCCTACCATGTACATGCGGAGCTTGTAATGTCCCTACAGTACACAGCAAAGACCTATTATCAGTCATTACAATGGCTGACAGTTGACAGTTCCAGACTACGAGAACACGCAGGAGTTTGGGGAGGGAGAGCCAGACTTCCCTAATCACTCGGTCTTCTTTATACTAGACTATGTGGCACTGTGAAAACATCAAGTGTCCAGGAGATCATCAGTCCCTTGGGCCAGTATATCATACACACACACACACACACTCTCTCTCTCTCTCTCTCTCTCTCTCTCTCTCTCTCTCTCTCTCTCTTATATTAACTCATTTAGAATAGTTGAGGTGGGATGGGTTCCGGAAAAAAAACGCTCCGAACCTGGATGCCATGCCTCCTAGTTTGGCTGAACTTTGTGGACCAACACCTGCATCCCAGACCCACTGAGAACTTGAGCCTCCATTGCTACTTGGTTCGGAATGGGCTGGTTTTTAATATACTTACTACCTTGCACCCAGGCGATGGGAAGGCAAGAGTCTGCACTCTTAGTGACAATCAACCTAAAGGAATAATGTATTCATTCAAACGTTCACTTCGCAAGCCATGACGCCCTCTTCCCTACCCCATCAAACACCATGCACTCACTGACAGCTATTTCCTTTCTAGCGCCTGCAGTCCATCCTATCTACGCAGGGAGTCACAAGCAGAGACCAGGAGTCAACTGTAGTGACAGGTTTCTAGTGTAAGACCAAACTTTCAGCTGGAGTACATCATGGTTTTCTACAATAGTTCCAGACACAGAGCAGGGATGAGAGACAGAAATCAGGCGCGTTCCAACGTCAGCTTAGGGTACATAGAGCACAAAAGAGCCAGGGAGATCACCCCGAATGCACCACGACCCACAGGCGTCAGGGCATGTCCTTACCATTAAGCTGCCGGTAGACTATGTCCTCCAGAAGCGACAGGCGCTTTAGGACCGCATCCTGGATGGGGCTGGCGCTGTGCGCGCTGAGGTTGGCTACCTCTGCGCGAGGCCGGATCTCGTGGAAGGCGTCTCCGCTGCGCACCGCGATAGGCCGGCACTTAGCCAAAAAGATCACGAAGCCGGCCACCGCGATCAAGTTCAACACCAACAAGACTTTGACTCTCCTCAGTGAAGCCATCAAACAACAGGACAGGTCCTTTCCTTGGACCCACGCCTCTACCAGCCTCACCTGAGAGGCGCAGGGCAGCCAGAGACAGTGCAGACCCCACACACGCCACAATGGCCGAGAGAGAGAGCAAGGGAGGGTAAGGGTCCCAGTTGCTGCTGGCCACAAAATGCTGATACTCGGGTGACAAGAGACCACTGGGAGGACGCGGCTGTTAGGGACCAAGCTGCTCACACGGAAATCCAAGGTTTGCAAAAGTGTCCCTGAAATGCCAGTTCAGTCCACAGAGCGCAGTTCCTCCTACGAGGCAGCAAAAGATAAAGGTCCCAGAGTCTCTCCCGGTTCCGCCCAGACAGAACAGGTTTCCTTTGGACTTTGGACCTCGGAAGCCGTGGACCTTCGCGACAACCCGGTGGTAGTAGGGATGCTTCCGAGATGTGGCAGGAGTGGCGCGCAGGTGCCCAGCTCCGGCTCTGCGCCCGCCGGCGGAAGAGCGCGCCACTCAAGGAGTTGCGCGGCCAACACTCTCGCCCGCAGGCGGCCGTCGCGGGGCAAAGACAACGTTCTTCAGCAGAGGACCCGCTGCTCCGGGCGGGTGTCTTTGTTCAGCTCACCGGCCCTCTCCATCACTCCGGGAGGAGGAAAAGCCCGCGCCGGGTGCCTGCATCCTCCAAGCTCCGCAGTCACGCTCAAATTTCAATGACTCTCGCAAAGTGGGGGTACAGCAGGAAAGGGGCGGGAGCAGGGACCTAGCGCGACGTCCTCTCCGCCCCTACCCCGCCCGCAAAACTCACCAGTGCGCACAGCGCCACGGGTTCCCGGACACGTTCTAAGTCCCCACACGAGCTTCCAGGGCCTGCCGGACACAGTGGCCTGTCTCGGGAGGTGGTTCGTCGCGAGCCTGGCCGGAAGGAGGAGTCGGACCTCCAAAGTCACACCAGTAGTCTACAAGCCTCTCTAAACGCCGCGGGGGAGGGATGCGCGCTGGCGCCCCCGCAGCCTGTCACCACAGCCGGTGCAGCTCGTCCCAAGCCCCAACGGGAACCAAGATCCTAGTGTCCCGATAGCCGGATGCAATGACACCGCGGCTGCGACACAGAGAGTACACACGGTCCCCCTAGGGGATGGCGGGGCAGACTAGAGCGGCTGGAGAGCCAAGAGGGGATGCTCAGGTAGCGACCGAAGGCGGGGCGCGGTCCCGAGGGGAGCGGCTGCGGCGCCGACTCCTCCTCCGCGGTCCCTTGGTCACCCTCTTCCCCCAAGAGCCAGTCGCCACCGCCGCTGCCACCCGCAGGCTGCGGAGCGCACAGCTAGGGGAAGCTGGCCGGCCCTTGCGCGCGCACCCGGAAAGGGTGGGGGCGTCTGGAGAGAGTGGGGAGCGCGCGGGACCCGAGAGCAGTCAAGTCATGTTGGCTGCTAAGGGCTGCGAGGGACCCTTGGGGTTCTCAGCGCTCTCTAAGCCGGCTGGCTTGTTCCATCCCGGCAGCCGAGGAAGACGTCCCTTTTTCCTAGCTTAGCAGCTCCGCTTAGCTTGGCCGGGAATGGCTAGAGGGAAAATCTGGCCTGGAGACTCGGATTCCGCTACTTTCGGAGCTAGGCCCTGTGTCCTTCTTGCTGGGGCCCTGGGAACCTTCTGCCCATCTGAGTTGATGCTCCTGTGCTCACCCACACTTCTGTAAATATCCTATTGGTAACACGTGGATTTTTGGCCCTGCTAAGTCTCCACAGCCTACTTCTTCCCCCCCCGCCCCCCCCCCACCCCCGAGACCCAGGAGTTCTGACGACTGGAATATAATCCTGCCCTCTGATTATTTAATTTCTTACGCCTGAGAAGCCGGACTGCCAACAGATAAGAAGCAGCTGACTGAATTCAGGGGCTTCTATTCCATTCCTTCCACCCCAATTAAGTATGTTGTTTAGTTTGGTTTGGTTCGTTTGGGTTTAGGCTTTTTGTTTGAGGCGGGGAAAGCGGTGCAGGGGGCGGCGTGTTGGGTTTGGGGGTTTGGAATGCAGGTCAGTTGTGGAGCTGAAGTTGATAGACCTCAACTGGACCCCTAGCTCTTCACAAACAAGGCTTGCTGATGGCAAACCTACCATTCTAGGGTTTGTAGGGCAGGAGGTTCCTTGTCTACAGAGTACGTCCCAGGTTAGCTCGGGTTTCTTTTAAAAGGGAGAGGGGGTAGTTTTGGTTTTTGTTTCTTTGGACTCCCGCTAGCCATTTTGGTGTTTCTTTGTTCAGTCTCAGCCTGGGCTGGCCGCTAACATCCGGTTCCTGATTCTCTTGACCCCACCTCCCAACTACTAGGATTGCACTTAATGGCCACCAAGTCTGGCTCTCCACTTCAATAAAGTTGTTGTTGTTGTTGTTGTTGTTGTTGGTGGTGGTGGTGGTGGTGGTGGTGGTGGTGGTAGTGGTGGAGCTGTTTTCTTCTGTTGCTTGTTATTTTAAACAATAACAGCAAACACCTTTACAGTTTTTCACATTAGAAACACACCCTCACACACAGCCAGGTTTGGTGGGCTGAGTGTCATCTCTGCTACTCAGAAATATGAGTGAGACAGGAAGATCTTTCATTCAGTGCCAGACTGGGCAATTTGGCAAAGCCCTATCTTAAAATAAGAGATATAAAATGGAAAAATGTATAAGGATATAGCTCATTGCTACAGTACTTGCTGAATACATGTGAGGCCCTGGGTTTAAGCCCCAAAGAAAGTGTGGGAGGGAGGGAGACATAAAAAAATTATAACAATCTTTTTTATTTCTTTTAAAAATATATTTTTTGTTGCAGTGTGTGTGTGTGTGTGTGTGTGTGTGTGTGTATGAGCTCACAGAGACTAGAAGAGAACATTTGAGTCCTTGAACTAGAGTTTGTGAGTCACTGATGTGAGAGCTTAGATCCCAACTCCTCTTCTCATGATAGAGTGATAAGACTTCTCTCTAGTCCCACTTCCTTCCTTTAAAAAATGAAGACAGACAAACAAACAAAACATTAGTTGTGTATGCATGCAGGTGTGTGCATTTGTGTCACGGCCCACGTAATGGAGGTCAGAGAACAACTCACAGGACTCAGTTCTCTCCTTCCACGATGTGGGTCTCAGAATTTGAACTTAAGTAATCAGGCTTGGCAGCAAGTACCCTTACCTCCTTGAGCCATCTCACTGACCCCCACTTTTATTTTTCATTTCTTTAGAGCCTGCTCAACAAGATCCTTAGGGTATTGAATTGTTATAATCTACAGTGAACTGAGTTAAAAAAAAAAAAAAAAAAAAAAAAAACTCAGTTCAATAAAAAGCCATGTCTCAAAAAAAGCATGGAAGAAAGCACTTTTAAACATCCATCGGTGAGATAAGAGGGAAGTTGGGTGGGAGGAAACCCCAGAGTCTGTGGCACTCAAAACATCAGGGATTGATTGAGGCCACATCTGCACAGCTGTCCATTGAAGACCAAGACCAGCCCGCAGTGTCAGAACCACAGCAAAGGGTAGCCAGTGGATTTGCTAGAACATATGATCCCCTTGATCAATCCCATACTTATAGGTCATTCACCCACCACCCACCCCACCCCCACACACACTCAAAAAATACAGGACGCTTTAGTCAGAGGACAGCATAACATACTTAATTCAGCAAAGTTTTAAATGGCATGGGGCCTTCAGGCATGGGGACACAAGGGAAACTTGGTGTGGTTGTGTTAGGTTTGAGTTTGGGTTTGATTTTGGAGATCAGTCTCACTATGAGAGCCCAGGCTAGCCTAGGAATTGTGAGCCTCTTGCCTTGGCATCTCAAGTCTTGGGATTACAGGTGTGCAGCACCATGCCTAGATTATGAACTGTTTATTTTTATGCAATAAAGAATGAACAGCCAGGTAGGAAAGCAGTAGGACAAAAAAGCCTGCCCTGAAAATGATAGATTGGAGCTGGGGAAACATTTAAGCGGCACTCTACCACTGAGCCACGCCCCCAGCCCCTCACTGGGGGATTCTAGGCAGGTGCTCTACCACTGAGCCATACTCCCAACACCTCACTGGGTGATTCTAGGCAGGTGCTCTACCACTTGAGTCACACCCACAGCCCCTCACTGGGAGATTCTAGGCAGGTGCTCTACCACTGAGCCACACCCCAACACTTCATTGAGGGATTCTAGGCAGGTGATCTACCACTGAGCCAAACCCATAGCCCCTCACTAGGGGATTCTAGGCAGGAGCTCTACCACTAAGCTACACCCCAAGCCCCTCACTGGGGGATTCTAGGCAGGTGCTCTACCACTGAGCCAC
>OU015754.1:18705988-18728453 GCA_907169655.1 Acomys percivali | reverse complement strand
TACCACTGAGCCACACCCCAGCCCCTCACTGGGGGATTCTAGGCAGGGGCTCTACCACTGAGCCACATCCCAGCCCCTCACTGGGGGATTCTAGGCAGGGGCTCTACCACTGAGCCACACCCCAGCCCCTCACTGGGGGATTCTAGGCAGGGGCTCTACCACTGAGCCACAGCCTAACTGGGGGATTCTACGCAGATGCTCTTCCTTTGAGCTGCATTCCCAGCACAGCATGAGGTTTTAACTGCAGGGTTGCAGGATCTGAGTGTCTGTGTGAAAATGTAGTTCATGGTCTGTCCATGATAGTGGGCCACCCCTTGAGATTTAGTATGTCAAATGTTCTTTATGAACATAGAAGCTGCACAGGCTGTATGTGGAAACTAGGGAGAGCAAAGCCAGCAGATATGTCATGAAGCCACCAGCTCGCCCAGGCCAGAGGGGTGTGGGCACATGCACTCTCTGGATAGATAAGGAGAAAGCCACGTGCTCTGAAGTTGAAGCTTGCCTGTAAATGTCCACATTGCTTGGACTCTGTTCACCCACTTTTAATTTTTGTTTCTCTAGCCTGAACATAGTCGGTTATCATACCCACCTGGGTTTATAGCCAGTTACTGATAGGAAAATGAACAGTACCCCTCATAGGCTTTGTGTTTGAATACTTAAGTTTCAAGTTAGTGTGCTGTTGAGCAAGGTTACAGAGCCTTTAGGAGATACGGCCTTCCTAGAGGAAAGTACGTCACTGGGGGCGGGCTTTGAGAGTTTATAACCAGGCCTTCCCGGTTTCATTTCTATTGGCTTCCTGTGTGTAGTTCCTAATCTGTCTGCCTGCTGCTGGGCATCCCTCTAGGCTTCCTGTCCACCATAGACTCTCCTCAGGAATCATAAGCTAAGATAAACTCTTTCTTCCCTATGTCACTTGGGTCAGCAAAAAGTAATGATACAGAAGTTTGTACCAGAGAGAGTGTGGCACGTTGCTGCACAAAAACAAAACAAACAAAAAAAAAAAAAAATTGTCTATTTTGTTTTTGTTTTGTTTTCTATTTTTGTTGTTGTGGTTGTTGGTTTGTTTGGTTTGTTTGTTTGTTTTTTAACTAGGAAGAGGGCTGAATGCTGTAAGCGTCCTTCTAACAAGACCTCCGCTTATGACAGCTATGCAGGGACTAAATGTAGACTGTAGACTGATTAGCATTGTTTCCTAGCGAAACAAAGATTTCAACAGCAACTGGGCTAGAGGCCATTTGTGTGATATTTTGGCAAAGAATCTAGCTGCCATTGACCCTGTCCTAAGAATGTAGGTGAGGCTGAATAGAAAAGTAACGACTGCAAATCTCTTACATAGACTGCTGTGGTAGGAAATGTTCACAACATCCTACATCCTTTTAAGATGGCCTCTCAGCTGCCCATGGTGGCACGTGAATGTAACCCCAAAAGTTGGGAGGCTACAGCAAGAAGATTACACGAGTTTCCAGGCCAGCATAGACTTGAGAGTGAGACCTTGGCTCAGTACAAATACATGAAAACCAAAAACAACAACAACAAATGATGAGGAGAATAAAGGTCAATGCGTGATCGGTACAGATGGAGTTTCTCTGCATGTACGATATGTGTATGTTTGCCACGGGATGTATTTAGGTATCGGAGGACAACCCCAGGTGCTAGTCCTCACTTGGTACCTTGTTTGAGATACTTCGCTTGACATACCTTGATGTGTATGCCAGGCAATCTGTCCTGTTAGCTCCTTGGGATTCTCCTGTCTCTCCTCCCCATCTCCCCATCTGAGTATGAGGATACACACTGTCATGTTCAGCTTCAGGCAGGTTCTGAGAACCCACCTCAGGTCTCATACTTGGACAGTAAGCGATTTATTCAGTCACTAAGCCATCCCCACACCCCTCCCCTCCCCCTCCTTTTTTTTTTTCCCTAGTACTTTTTCCACTTGCAGTTGGTTGAATCTGAGAATCTGCAGGACTGAGTGTGTACATAAGAATGTAAGAAGTTGAGTATCTGTTTGGAGCCTGCAGTTCTGGAGGCCAAAGGCTGGGTGAACTATCACACAGCTTCAGAGCCTGGCAGAGAAACAGACCTTGTTCGTGTTTATATGAGCAAAGATTGAACGGATAGGAAAGAAATGAATTAAATCAGTTCTGCCTGCTGGTTATATCCACAGGCCCACAGAGCCACGTAAACTACATTCACACAGATGAAAGAGTGTCAAAGAGTCCCGTCCTTCAGTCTCCCAAAGGGGTTCTGATGGTCCCCCAACAACAGCCGCCTCTGTCAATAAACTGTCTGCCCCAATCCTCCTAGAGAAACCAGCAAAACTACATCTCTGTGTCTGTGTGACCTATCGCCAAGAGGTGTGGGCTGTGTGCCACTTCAGTCACCAAGGAACAAATTGGTTCCTGACTCTTAAAAAATTGTTCATTTTTACTGATAATTTTGTGAGACAAGGTCTCACTCTGCCGCCTAGGCTGGCTTGGAAGTCACTATGTAGCCAAGAGTGGCTTCAAACACGTGACCGTCCTCCCGAGCGCTGGGATCACAGCCGTGCACCACCACACTTGATAGGTTCAAGATTTTACATTAAGAAATGTGAGGCTGAGGCAGGGAGAGCAGTACAGGTGAGACCCTGTCTCTAGAAAGGAGGTTAAAAGAAAGAAAGAAAGAAAGAAAGAAAGAAAGAAAGAAAGAAAGAGAAAGAAAGAAAGAGAGAAAGAACATGAAGAGGAAGGGGAGGAGGAGAAAAGAGGGAGTGAGGGCAGAGATGATCTCAGATGGCTTCCCAAAATTGTCTTATTTAAGAAATTCAGTTAAACTACAAAACAAACAAACAAACAAAAACAAAAAACAAAAAAACCTTTCTTCTGAGGCCTTGCTTCCCAGTGCACTGTGCTCAGAAGAGCTCAAGGTCATAGCACACTAAAGGACTAATTGCTGACTAGACTGGCGGGGAGTGGTGGAATTGCATGCCCATCCTGAGGCTACATTTCAGTAATATGTGTCCTGGGCTGGAGGGTGCATCAGAACATGTAAAGTGCTTGCTGTACAACCTTGAGAACATGAATTAGGACCCCTAGAACCCACATAAAGCCAGGCACCGGAGACCATGTGTCTGTGGTCCTAGTGCTCCGTCATAGAGATGGGACACAGAGACAGAAGAATTCCTCGATGGTCACAGGACAGCCAGCCTGGTGTACACAGCGATGAACAACAAGTTCCTCCTCAAACAGGGTGGAAGGTGACAACTAACACATGAGATTATCCTTGGACCTTCATGTATGTACTATATGGTACATGCATGCCATCACACACACACACACACTTAACATTTTTTTAAAAACCAACTTAAAAAATTAAAAAAAAAAAAAAAAAAAAGCAAAGCCCCAGACTAGGAACCTATTCCCCCAATCAAAGAAATCCTAGGACGTACCATTTATGCACAAGTATCTAGGATGCTACAACACTGCAATTGCTTACCACCCTTGTACCTATGCACTCACATTCCTGTGACTTGGTGTAAGATAAAAGCCTCATTCTGTACTTGTACGGTGGCAAAGGAACACTGTGCAGTGCAGTGTTACAAAGGGACACTGGCTAGATAATAAAGGACTGGTTGAGCTAAAGAAATACATGAAGAGGAGCTGAGGGCATGGCTTGGTGGGCGAAGTGCTTGCTATGCAACTCTGAGGGCCTGAGTTTGACCCGCAGAATCCATGTTAAAAAAAAAAAAAAAAAAAACTGGGCAGGTAGCTGCGATGAATAATTGTCAACTTGACTATTTCTGATGGCAGCCCACCTAAAAGAACATGAAAGACGGAAGGTTTTTCTGTTTTGCCTGTTGGCTTTCATTCTTGACAAGATCACCTGTCCCGCCACTGATACAGGCCCGTCATCACAGTTATTTGAGAGGCAAGGCTGAGGCAGAAGGATTGCAAGTTCAAGACCTGTCTGAGCTACAGAGTGAGTTCCAGCCTAGAGAACCAATGCCATTCTGTTGCAAAATTTGAATTTCTTTTCTTCAAATAAAGGGCAGGTACCAGTAATAAGAAGCCCCCTAGGGTCTACAGCTTCCCGAGTCTTTAAAAAAAAAAAAAAAAAAGCTGAGTTTATAGTACATGGCATGAATTTTCTCCTGTGAATCAGGCCTCAAAAAAAAAAAAAAAAATCCAAGAGCAGTTTATCATCTATATAACATCAGCGCCACTATTGCATTAGCGGGCACACCTTGCATGGCGCTTTGGCATTGTCGTTCACAGGGTTCACAGTTCTCACAGCATCTGTGTTTCCGCATGCTGAACCTGCACAAGGTTGGGCCTATCAACAGCCAATAGTAGATCCTGGAGGCTTCATGAGGCCCTAATCCATTCTGTTAAACTATTGGCAACTGGCGGGTTCTGAAGGAGGGACCTTCATCGTGCTCATCTGTGTGCCCAACAGAGTGTCCGCCAGGCTACAGTGGGGAGTTCCAAATCTGAGGCCACAGAGATTGCCCTTGTTAAAACCAATGCGTCACAAAACAAAACAGAAAGGCATTGATGTAGAGAGGGGACTCTCTTCAGGGAGTGTGGGGACGACAGAGGCAAGAGGAGAGTAAAAAGAGGGTGGGAGCAGGAATAAACAGAAAGCATTGTGTGCACAGTTTTAATCATGATAAAGAACAAATAATAGGAATGGTAACTGTGGATACAGCTCATTGATAGAGACTTGACTGGCACGCGCGGTGCCTTATGTTTAATGCCCAGTATACCCATCCCCCTGAAAAGAAAAAGGAAAGGAAAGGAAAAGGGAGAGGGGAGGGGAGGGGGAGTATGAGGAGAGGGGAGGGGAGGGGAGAGAGGGACGGGGGACCAGGGGATGGAAAAGGAAAATACATGGTGAGTTTCTGGTCTGAATGGGAGGATAGGACACCAGGCTTGACCCACAGTGTCTCCTGCCTATGTTCTGCCTAAAATATAGACCGTTTCTAAGAGCATCTCGTTCTGTCTGCCATTATATATCTAGACTTTGGTTCCTACACAAAGAAATATTTGAAGATGGTGGGAAGAGAAAGCCTTCTTTGTAGCCGGTGCAGGTGCACAAAGAGTACAGGAGAATGTTTTAAAAGATATTCATAAACTCGACATCAAAACATCTACCCTGTGCCTTTCAGACCCCTAATAACTTCACAGAGCTTAGCGTATTCATTCCTCAACACAGACTTATATATTAAAAAAAAAAATCACGTGAACTGACATTTTCAGAGTTCAGAACCATTGCTTTTCTACTAGAGTGTGCCTCTTACAAATGACTAGATTTCATTCCTAATCTAACCAGTGTGATTCTATATGGAACCTTTGGACCACATTTTTCTTTCACTACATCTCTCTCTCTCTCTCTCTCTCTCTCTCTCTCTCTCTCTCTCTCTCTCTGTGTGTGTGTGTGTGTGTGTGTGTGTGTGTGTGTATACAGGGCAGGGACAGGAGTTAACATCAAGTGTCTCCTCCAGTATCTCACCACCTTATTTTTGCCACTGAACCTGATTTAGCATGACTCACTGGCCACCAGGCACCAGGCCCCCAGGGACATGCCTGTCTGCCTTTCCAGAACTGGATTACAGGTACCAGTTGCCAAGCCTGGCTTTTTACGGATTTAGAATCACCATGGAAACACACCTTTAGTTGTATCTGTGGGGGTGTTTCCAGAGAGGTTTAGCAGGGGTGTAGAGAAGACCAACCCTGAATGTGGACAGGAATATTCTAGAGGCTGAGGTCCTGGCCTGCGTTAAAAAGGAGAGGGTGAGTTGAATGGCCTGTTCCTCTCTCTCTCTCTGCTTCCTGACTACAATGCAGCAGGACCAGACACCCCACACTCCTCCCGCCATACCTTCCCCATCATGATGGACTGCATCCTCAAACTGTGAACCAAAAGAAACCCTTTTGTTTCTCTCTCTTTCTCTGTCTCTGTCTCTGTCTCTGTCTCTCTCTCTCTGTCTCTGTCTGTCTCTGTCTCTCGCTCTGTGGTGTGTATGTGTGTGTGTGTGTATTTTGAGACAGGGTTTCTCTGTGTAGCCTTGGCTGTCCTGGACTCCCTTTGTAGACCAGGCTGGCCTCGAACTCACAGAGATCTGCCTGCCTCGAAACTTCTCCTTCTTGACCTACCTTTGTCAGGCATTTTTGTCACTGCACCGAATAAAGAACTTCAGTAGTTTTGTAACATCCAACACAGCAAACACCACTTAAAAGACAGACAAATCTCATCATTCCAGAAAGTTCCGTTCTGCACCCCAGTAACCGGATCCCTCTAAGCTCCACTTCCAGAAACAAACTGATTTGGTTTGCATATAAATGAGATTATACAATATGTATGTTTTTCCCCTTTTACCCAAAACAACTATTTTGATATTAATTCATGTTGTAGCATATATCAATAATTCATTCTTTGTTCTCTGAATTTAAAAAAAAAAATCTGTTACATGGAGACATTCCAGTTTCTTTACTAAGGCTTAATTTTTTTTTGATCTATTTTTTATACTACTGAGATTGATGCTCTACTACTGAACTATATCCGTGGCTCTCTTGTTGTTTAAGACAGGGCCTCACTAAGCTGCTCAGGCAGGCCTTGAATTTATGGTCCTCCTCCCGCAGCCTCAGAAGTAACTAAGGTTACAGATGTGTTGCAGCAGGCTCTGCTCCTAAGTGCCATGTTGGGGGACCTTAGAGATTTCTGTTTTGTTGTTATGATTAAAACTGCTGAGAATGTTCATGGACAAGCTTTTCTTATTGTTCTAAATTTTTTTTTATTACATTGTGTGTGTGTGTGTGTGTGTGTGTGTGTGTGTGTGTGTGTGTGTGCATGTACTCCATTGTACACATAGAAGTCAGAGGACAACTTTGGAAGTCAGTTCTCTCCTTTCACCATGGGGGTCCTGGGAATCAAACTTGTGTTGCCAGGTGTAGTGTGTAGCACTTTTACTCACTGACCCATCTTGCTGTCCTGGAAAACCTTTATTTGAACATATTTCTGTGTGCCATGTGTACAGACCTAGGCATATAACTGCAGTAAAACATTGTCAACACATTTTCTTCCCTAAGAAACCATCAAACTAGTCTACGACTTTGCCAACATAACTCTCTCTCTCTCTTTTTTTTTTTTTTTAATTATTTTAGCCATTGGTATGGGTAAAAAGTGACTCCTTTCCAGACAGGTGGCATACTCTTGTAATTTCAGCACTCAGGGAGGTAGAGGCCAGTCGGCAGGTGAATCTCTGTGAGTTTGAGGCCAGCCTGGTCTACGAAGTGAGTCCAGAACAGCCAAGGCTACACTGAAATATTCTGTTATTGCAGTTATTTTCCCAGTGTGGTCTAATAATGTTTATTATTAGGCCTATAATAATTATTACAGCAGCATTTTCTAACCCGCTAACAATTAATCAAGACACAGGCATATGTTATATTTTAAAATAGACTTAGTCAACCTGGGGTAGGGCAAATATTAATCCCCTAAACTACTTCCTATAGTGGGGCAGGTATCCCAGCTGCTTCTAATAATTTCTATCAAGCTACCTCCCATCCATAATCCCAAATACTTGCTAATTATCATCATTTGGGCCAAGTCTCCATCCATGCTGGCCATATGCTTCTCCACCTAACCCATGGCCCAGCCTTCTTCTCCTCCCCTCTCCTCCTGTCTCTCCTCCCAAGAGTCTGTCTCCCCAAGCCCTGGAACCTTAGCCACACCTATCTCATTTGCCCTGCCCAGGTGTGATGGCCTTTAATTGGTCAAACAAGTTAGGCTCTTAGGCAAGGTGGGTCACAGAGACAGCAAGCAGTAATTAGCATCAAAATACATCAAACCAACCTTCAACACTCTGTCCTGAGAAAACAAAAAACAAAATATGTGGCTCCTCACTGTTACTTAGTGTGGTTTTTTGACGGGAATCTCATTTTGTAGCCCAGGCTAGCCTTGAACTTAAAGCAAGCTTTCTGCCTCAGCCTACCTAGTATTGTGGTTTTTCTTAGAGTTTCTATTGCTGTGATAAAACACCATGACCAAAAAGCAAGTTGTGATAGAAATGATTTATTTGACTTGTACTTCCACATTGTCGGCTGTCACTGAAGGAAGCCATGGCAGGAAGCTGGAGGCAGGAACAGATACAGAGGCCAGGGAGGGGTGCTGCTTACTTGCTTGCTCCTCATGGCTTGCTCAGCCTGCTTTCTTTCTTTCTTTTTTTTTTTTTTTTTGGTTTTTTTTTTTTTTTTTTTTTTTGGTTTTTCGAGACAGGGTTTCTCTGTGTAGCCTTGACTGTCCTGGACTCGCTTTGTAGACCAGGCTGGCCTCGAACTCACAGTGATCTGCCTGCCTCTGCCTCCCAAGTGCTGGGACTAAAGGCACGCGCCACCATGCCTGGCTCCAGCCTGCTTTCTTATAGAACCCGGGACCACCAGCCCAGGGATGGCACCACCCACAGTGCTCCCCCCCATCAATCACTAATTAAGAAAATGGCTTACAAGCTTGCCTGCAGCCCGATCTTATAAAGGCATTTTCTCAGTTGAGGCTTCCTCCTCTCAGATGACTTTAGCTTGTGTCAAGTTGACATAAAACTACCCAGTGCAGGATTATAAGGGCCAGTGAACATGCCTGGCTCCTTCTCGTTTTGTCTGATAATGAGTGATAATAAACACTTGTATGTTTTTAGGTCATTCAAAGATCTCCTTCCAGGAAATATGTGTTCGAATATCAAAGTCTGCTTCCTGCTTTCTTTTCCCTTTCCCCTGCCCTCTTCCTTCCCTTCATTTGTTTTAGAATGGGTCTCATTACATAATCCAAACTGTTTTCAAATTTGTGATGCGCCTGTCTCAGCCTCCATAGTCCTGGGATTGCAGGTCTATGCCAACACATCTGGCTTCATTTCTATTTTTCAATATATTATTTTTAATATCTGGATAGGAGTACTATTCTATGTGTGAGAAACAAAATATGACAATCCATTTTCTTTCTTTTTAAGCCTTGATTTTTTTTTTTTTTTTTTTTTGGTTTTTCGAGACAGGGTCTCTCTGTGTAGCCTTGGCTGTCCTGGACTCACTTTGTAGACCAGGCTGGCCTCGAACTCACTTTGTAGACCACGCTGGCCTCGAACTCACAGCGATCCGCCTGCCTCTGCCTCCCGAGTGCTGGGATTAAAGGCGTGCGCCACCACGCCCAGCTTAATTTTTATTACTTAAAAAAGCTACATGTTTATTTTGCTTTCTGATTCTGTGCTTGTGCCTTCAACAATTTCACAACAATTTTCTGCTCCTCAATAAGGAAAGCCCGCTTGATCCTGTCACAGCCACACTTGGCACACATGGAGCCACCATGGGCCCTGCTGACGTGCTTCTTTGTCTTGGACAGTTTCATCAGGACTTTAGGCTTCACAGCACGAACTCCTCGCAGTCTGCCTGGGCACAAACCACATGCGGATTGAGGTGCTTTCCCAACCTTCTTGGTGTACAGGTAAACAATTCTGTTGCCAGAGGACAGCCTCGTTTTGTTAGAGGCTGTATTGTAGGAAAACTTACAACAGTATGTCAAAAGCTGGACCATTTTGAGCGCCTCTAGGCACTGTCCCCGGAAGAGAGAAAGCAAGGAGTGTGATAGTCCATTTTCAATGCTAAAGTTCCTTTGACATGAACAAGCTTCAGTTTAGCTACACAAGAGATAACAAGACCCCCTGCCCCAGCAGTTGACTGTTGGAGACCATACATTTAAACCAAAGGTTAATCTCAGGGCCCCAGAAATACTGTCATTGTGGGGAAGGAGGGGTTAAGGCAAATGCTTACTTGGTTATGTCCACAGGAGAATTCTTACAATAGCAAATCTAGAGGATCAAATATCTGTTAAGCAGGACCTCAGCAGTAACTGGGTGTGGAAGATGAGAAAGGAGTGAAGGAGAGGGAGGGATGGATGAAACCTAGGTGACTGAGGGAAAGATTGTACCTGCTCCAGTATCCAGCCAGTGAGGACGAAGGAGAAGGGATTTGTGCTAGAGGCACAAACATGACTGTTTGAGTCTAGTTGGCATGTCTACCATTTTGTTTGAATTGGCGCCCAACCTGAAAAGTTGCTCAATAAACATTATTTTCACCATTCTGAGTCCCCCCCCCCCCCCCCCCCCCCCCCGCAGGGCTTGTTATTATGAAGTGATGGGCCCTGATCCGCACATATGCAGTTGGCAGTGGGAGGTGACTTGGTTTATCCTGGTCATGAAAACTAAAATAGTAGTAACAATCAGATCAAATACTGGTTGTCTCTAGCAGGTAACATAAACTAGCCTGGGCTTCTGGTGATGGCTAAAGTGTGCCAAATTGAGTCCATGTTCTGTGTGTGTGTGTGTGTGTGTGTGTGTGTGTGTGTGTGTGTCCTGGGCTTGTGGTGATGGCTAAAGTGTGCCAAATTGAGTTCATGTTCTGTGTGTGTGTGTGTGTGTGTGTGTGTGACTGTTATGTTGCTGTGACAAAACATCATGACCGAAAGCAAGTGGAAGAAGAAAGGATTTATTGTAGCCTAAGGTTCCAGAGGGTTAGAGTCCCTAATGGTGAGGACAGCATGGCAGGAGGAGTAGAAAGCTGCATGATTACACTCTTATCTACACACAGAGAGAGAACAGGAAGTGAGGTCATGCTAGAAACCTTCAAAGTACTTCCCCTGTGACAGCACTTTCTTAAAGGTCTAGAACCTTCTCAAAGTGCATTGCCCACTGGAGACCGAGTGTTCAAGTACATGAGCTTCTGGGGGTCGTTTCTCAATCAAACTAGTACCCAGTGGGAGGGCAGAAAGGGTAGTGAGGGAAGTGGTGCCTTTAGAAGTTCTGTGGTCTAGAAACTTCTTCCTTTCAGATCTGACTTCTGTGCATGGCAGGCAGGAACAAAGGGAAATTGAGAAGAAAGTAAAGAACATTCTAGGAAGTTATTAGACACCTACAACTCCCACCAGGACCTAGATGAGGCTATTATAGTCTCACAGGTAATGAATTAAACATCCCTTGACCCAAGTTGATATTCAGCCCTTTAAGTCCTACTGAGTCCAGAAAAATGAAGAATCTGCCTGATACCCACAAACTTGGAAGAAAGGAAAGCGTGCCTTGTTCCTTCATGGCCACCCTCCTTAATCAAATAACGGATGCACTCGCTGGAGGAGGAGTCTGCAGGTACCACAGGTTGTGGGTCAGCAATCATGGCCATTTATCCTCATCAAGGGGAGCAGCCCTGCTACCAAATAAATGAGTCCCAGTTCAGAGCAACGAGGAAGATGTCTGCTTCCTACCCCAGCTTCTGGCTAAGGCTCATTGCACTCAGCAGAGCTATAAAAGACAGCAGGATGTAGAAACATCAGCCTTTGAGAAGAGGATTAACATATTCAGAGACCTGGAGTTTATTCTAATTAAATTAATCCCCTGGATCAAGTTTGGATGGGAAGAAGTGTGGGAAGGTAAGAGCCTTTTTTTTTTTTTTTTTTCAGACAACCGGAAAAACTCAAAAGGAAAGAGTAGGGAGGGGGATGGGGTTAGGGGTGGAGTGGGGGTGGGGGTGAGAGGCAAGACTCAATTGAGCTGTCTGGCTGTTTGTGCTGCCGGCCTCCCACCAAGGTGCCAAGCAGAGAAAATGAGGAGAAATGGTTTAAGAGGTCTTGCTGGTGTTCCACAGGGAAGTAGGGGGAGTGTCAACTTAAGGTCGCCATGTCACATACCAGTTCCTTGGTTATAAATCATTAAGTCTAAAGGGCTCAGTTGCCTTCCAGCAGCATTCCTGGTTACAGCCCTCCTCCAGACATGGCTGGTTCTGTAGCAAAACACTCCTGTGTTGCAGAGCTCAGGGGTCAGGGAGAAAATGCCAGAACAGCCAGTGTCCATGAAGAAGATCATTCAGTAGAATGCTTCCCAGTGGTTTAATGAGGAGGCTTTGCCCTGACCTTGAACAGGTGTACATCTCAAAGCTCCATGGACAACAAAAGCCATAGTCTAGGGAGCTAACACAGGAAGTAAACTGCCTACTGAGTTCAGATCCATAACACCCACCTAGAAAGTCCTGCGTGGTGGTGTGTACCTGTAATCCTAGCACTAGGAAGGTGGTGGATTCCTGGGACTCACTAGCCAGCCATCCTTGCAGAACTGGCAAGCTCAGGGATCAGTGAAAGAACTTCTCTGAAAAGGTAAGGTGCTGGATGATAGAAGACACACACCTTCTGGTCTCTACATGTACACATACAGCTGTGTACATGCACTCATGTGCACACATTTTTAAAAAGTACTCAAAACCCACACACATATAATAATAACAGGTACTCTCACTGCCTCAGGATGCTCCAGAAACTGTAGATAAACTCATAAACCTATAGACTAGTAAAATAAGGCTGATAAAGGCCCCTTATGATTGTCAAGTGTCTTCCACAGGCTCAAGTGTTTGAACACTCAGTCACCAGTGGGTGGTGTCATGGTAGAAGGTTCTAGAACCTTTGGAACTGTAATTTAGCCAGCAGAACTAAGATGCTGGGAGTGGACCTTGAAGTGGTATCTGCTTCCGGTTCCTGCCTGTGCTTTCTCTGCTTCTTGTAGGCTGCTAAGATGTAACTAAATAGCCCCAAGCTTTCCTTCTAAAGAACCAAGGCACCCCAGCCCCCATGCCTTTCCCCACCACAATGTGCTGACCCATCCGAAACTGTGAGCCAAAATAAATGTCTCCTCCATTAAATCGTTTCTGTTGGGGTGTTTTGTCATATGGACAAGAAAAGTAACTAATACAGCTATGTGTATGGCCCAAGGTCATGCATAAATGGAATAAATACAGATCTGAACGTGGAGTGCCAAGCTCAGAGGCCAGGAAGTATCGATTACAAGGCTGGGAAGATGGCTCATCCAGTAAAGCACTTACTACAATGCTGTGGTTTGAATGAGAAATGCCTTCTACATGCTTGTGCGTTTATGTATTTGGGTCCCCAGTTGGTGGCCATTATGTGGTACCAATAGGAGGCAGAGCCTTCCTGGAGGAAGTACATCACTCAGACAGGGCTTTGATTGTATAGCCTGGCTCCACTTCCTGTTCTCCCTCTGCTTCCTGAACATAGATGCCGCGTGATCAACTAGCTTCCTTGCTCTGGTCACCATGCCACCTTCATCTGCAGCCATGTCTTCCACAACCTGACGGACTCTATGCCCCTAGAGCTGTATGCCAAAACAAACCCTTTCTCCTTTAAGTTGCTTTCTGTATTTTATCTCAGCAACAGAAAAGAAAGTGGGATAGCTCATGAGCATAGGAGCCTGCATTCAGATCTCCAGCACCCACACAAAAGCCAAGCATGAGCAGAAGGGCATGTATGTGCCTGTCATCTCAGGCATGGGGAAGCAGAGTCAAGCACCCAGTCACTGTGCTCAGAGCTGAAACTCCATGGTGACAAGTTACAGCATTCTTTGGCTAACAGGTTGGGATTCCTGGACCACCTTGTAGAAATTCCCTAAGGGGAGACCTCTGCCCCATTTACTCATCTCTTCTAATAGTCTTTTCTCCATACCAAGCATTAAAATTATCATCATGAGCCACTGTGCCGGGCTCCATTGTAAGAATTCTTGGGTACCACATCAAAGGTATCCTTCTTCACCCATCCTCTTTTGTATCTTCGGCATCTCTCTGTCATAATTCATTCTTACTCAACATCTTCCTCGTTTGCCCTTCTCTCTACTCCAATTATCTCTAAGCTTCCAAACAGTCTCATTTTCCCTCACCTACTTCCTAAGCACTGGAGCTTTGTCTCCAACCCCCAAATTAAAAAGAAAAAAAAAAAAAGAAGATATTTCCAAGTACAGGCACTTGGAGGCAATACTAAGGCCTCAGGGGAGGGGAGGGGAGGGGAGGGGAGGGGAGGGGAAGGGAAGGGAGGGGAGGGGATGCCATGACTCTTCTATGGAGATAAAAGAAGAAGGCTCATCCGATTTCTGGAAGCCTTCATCCAACTGTGACTCTCTGCAGTTTCTTGATTAGACAGGATGAAGGATGGAACCCTGGTACTTCCCCCTATTAAAGCAATGACGAGTAATTCTCATCCAGGGTACCTCTAACTGATAGTTCGCGTTTTAAGGTTAAGATGTTTTACTGCCTCCAGATGGTCAGCTTGCTTTCAGCCAGAGGAGCATCACTGCAGAGTTTAAGAATAGCTAGGATGCAGAGTGAGATTTTAATTATCATGTAGAGGATCTAATTAAAAAGACATACAGTAGTCAGCGTCTCACATGCTCCAGCCTATAAAACTCAGTAGTTTAAAAAATTACCTTAAGGAGGAAATTGGAAAATTATTCAATTTGAGGCTGCGACACTTGAGGAATTTCTCAAATTAGGGGATGAGAAGGAGGTTAACTGCTTGCGGTACACCATCTCACGTTGTTCTTCCTACCCTGCTTAATGGCCCCAGACTTGAGACAGTCTTTTTGTGTGGAGGCCGGAGGGTGACATCACGTGTTCTCCTTGGTCTCTTTCCACAATCTCTCTCTCTCTCTCTCTCTCTCTCTCTCTCTCTCTCTCTCTCTCTGTGTGTGTGTGTGTGTGTGCTCTATATAACATCTTTTATCTACTATCTATGCAGCTATCATCTATTCATCTATCCATGTATATATGTATGTATCTACCTATCATCTGTGTATCCATCCATTTACTTACCTATAGATTATATATGTATGGTAAATATCTTAGTAGATAATAGGCATAATAGAAGATAGATGGATAGATGATAGACTATACATAGACTGCCATGATGGATGATAGACAGCCAGATAGATGATAGATAGATAGATAGATAGATAGATAGATAGATAGACAGATGATAGATAGATAGATAGATAGATAGATAGATAGATAGATAGATAGGCAGTCAGACAGATGGATGAATATATAAATGATAGACATGTCTGGCTTTTATAAGGGTTCTAAGGATTCAAACTCAGATCTTTAGGCTTGAGTGGACAGCACTGTATAGCTGAGCTATCTCCACGGCCTGATTTTATAGTTTCTTAAGGGTTTTGCTATGTTTCCCAAGCTGGCCTTGAAATCAAAATCCCCTGCCTCAATTTCCCAAGGAGCTGGAACAAAGGGCATACACTACCACCACATTTGGAAAACATCCAGATTTGCTTGCTGTATGAAGCATATATCATCAAATTATCAATCTGTACAACATAAATATATGTAATCAAAAGGGTTCATGAAAATAAGAGAATTCACAGAAAAGCGGGGGCGGGGGGCAGGTAATTTTTATCCAGGAGAGAATGTTCTGTTAGCAGGCTTGCTGTTTTTTTAGTTTTACTGCTTCCTACATTTTCTTAATCCCTCTATTGCTAGATTCCATAACTGTTTGAGTTAGATCAGCAGGACCACACAGTACGTATCATTTGGCTTAGGCATCTTCCATCATTCTGTCTGTGAAGGTCAGGTGGGTGGTTGTCTGTGGATCCGCCTTGTTCATTTTCATGTCACAGAGTATGATGATGAGCATTCATTGACAACTTGACAATATCTAGACTCACCTGAGAGATATGCATCAGGACAGGTCTGTGAACAATTATCTTGAGGAAATTAATCAATATGGGAAGGCTTATTGTAATTGTGGGCAGGGCCGTTTTCCAGTCAGGGGACCCTAGACTGTGTAAATTTGAGACAATAAGGTTAGAGCAGATATTCATCAATTATTATTTCTTCTGCCTTCTCCTGTCTTGACTTCCCTGATTGCACTTTAAACTGTGAGCCAAAAATAAACCCTACTTCCCTTAAGGAGTTTTTCCCAAAGTATTTTATCATGGCAACAAGAAGAGAAACTAAGAGTTTGCCCATCATGCCTTCGTCCCGATTGCTCACTAATGGAGTTGGGGAATCTCCCTTCAGACTATTGTAGAAACTGCTACTGTGAATAGCATTATACTTTGTCTATGAAATGTGCCCCCCTAGGCTTGTGTGTTAAATGCTTGGTCCTCAGAAGATGGGGCTATTTGGGAAGGTTCTGGAAATTCAGTCAGGAAAGCCTAGCTGGAGGAAGTAGATCGCTGGGAGTAAGTCTTTTGCAGGTATATTCTTGCATCACTTCCTTTCTCACTGTTGTGGTGTGAAAACCCTCTGCTTTGCCACATGTCCCCATGGCCATTGTGTTTCCACCACCGTGTTCTGTCCAAGTACCTGTCTCCAGTTGACCACAAACTGATCCCTCTGAATCCCATCTCCCTTGCATTGTCTATGTTATGTCACAGATGTCACAGTACTAAGTGTCTCATGTCTATTGAGGAATGTGCCCATACCTTTTTCCTTCTTTCTTTTCTTTCTTTCTTTCTTTCTTTCTTTCTTTCTTTCTTTCTTTCTTTTTTCTTTCTTCCTTCCTTCCTTCCTTCCTTCCTTCCCTTCTTCCTTCCTTTCTTTTTTTTAGACTAAGTTTTTCCAACCTCCAACTTGGTGTGAAGCCATAGATGACCTTGAGCTACTGATCCTCTTGCCTCTACCACCCCGATCCTGGGATTATAGGCATGCACCACCAAGCCCTTTTTATACAGAACTAGGGATAGAACCAAGGTTTCAAGCATGCTGAGCAAACAAATGGACATCTGTGGCCCCATCCACATTTTTTTTTAAACATATGTACACTAGTGGAACCACTCGGATGTTCAGATAGCATGCATTTATTTAAATATTGAAACTTAGGAGAAAGTGCCCAGTAGTGTCACAAAAAAGCTTTACTCCCATGATGGTGTCTAGCCTCTGTTGGCAGCAGAATCTCACAGAGCACCTTTGTAGTTGCTCCTAGAGAGAAAGAGAGAGTGGGAGAGGTAGAGAGAGAGAGAGAGAGAGAGAGAGAGAGAGAGAGAGAGAGAGAGAAAGGCAGAGAGAGAGAGAGAAAGGCAGAGAGAGAGAGAGAGAGAGAGAGAGAAAGACAGAGAGAGAGAAAGGCAGAGAGAGAAAGAGAGAGAGAGGAGAGAGAAGAGAGAAGAGAGAAGAGAGAGCAGAGGTTAGCATTGGATGTTTCTCTCAATTTCTCTCCATCTAATATTCCTTATAGGGTCTCTCACTGAACCTGTCTGGCCAGCGAGTCCTGGAGACCCTCTTGCCTCTTGTCTCCCTGGCACTGCATTGCAGGCATGCAGCACACACGGGCATCTTACATGGATACTGGGAATCTGCATTCAGATCCTCATGCTTGCTCAACCGGCATTCTAATTGACTGAACCATCTTCCAGACACGCTTCATTTGCTTTTAACCATTCAGATGGATGTATGAGGTTTTTAAATACTGATTTGCTTTGCATTCCTCTGATGACTGATGACATTAGCACCTTCTCAAATGCTTATTAGTCATCTGGGCATCTCCTTTTGTATAGTGACTGTCTAACGTTTTATCTCCGTATTTTTGTTGCTTCTTTTCCTTTGGGTTTGGGAGATCTTTTTAAAATTTTCACGTACTTGAGTTATGACTCCATTATTGGTGGCATATGTTGTCTGAGTAATGCTGTCAAGACTATCATTCTCTGTGGCTTTCAGTACACATAAGGATACATTTAAACAGGGTGGAACTTCCAAAAGTGAAATTTTATGGTCATGAGAGTTTTCAATTTGATATGTGCTTAGAAAATTTCCTGTCTGTGATAAACTACTCTGACAAAAAAGGTTGGGTGGGGGGGGAGTAAGGGAGGGATTACTTGTGCTCATGGGTAGGGAGTGCCGTCCATCATGGTAGGAAAGTCACAGTGCTGGGAGTGTGAGGCATCCAGTCTCATGGCATCCACAGTCAGGAAGCAGAGGGAGATGAATGATGCTGCTCGACCAGCCTTCTCCTTTTTATTCAGTCTGAGACTCCAGCCAAGGGAATGGTGCTGCCCGCATTTATAGTGCTCTTCCCTTCTTATTTAACTCACTTTAGACATTCCCTCACAGGCATGGTCTCCTAGGTGATTCTAGATCCTGCCATGGTGATAATCAATATTAACTAACAATTAAAATATGAAATCAATAAGTAAATAATAGATACATAGATAGATAGATAGATAGATAGATAAATGGGTGGGTGCAAAGCACGCATGTATAATTCCAATGCTAGGGAAACAGAGACAGGAGTGTATTCCTGGTGGCTTTGCCAGGTAGTGCAGCCAAATCATCAAATCCCAGGTTAGGTAAGAATCCTTGTCTAAGGAGGAGAAGATGCTCAACATTACCCTTTGACCTGCAACGGACAGATATGCATACGTTCATGCATCTGCACATACACGTGTTCAACGAATAGACATAAAACGATGCCAAGTATACACTTCATCACATCTGTCTGTGCATATGCTTGATGTATGAAAAACACATGATGCATAAGAATGAAAAGATAGGGGCTGGAGAGATGGCTCAGTGGTTAAGAGCACTGGCTGCTCTTCCAGAGGATTTGGATTCAATTCCCAGCACCCGCATGGAAGCTTACAACTATCTATAATGCTAGTTCCACGGGATCTGACACCCTCATACCTATGCACACAAAAAAATAAAATAAAATATTTTTAAAAAAAGAATGAACTGGGCATGGTGGTACATGCCTTTAATCCCAGCACCTGGGAGGCAGCAGAAGCTGGTGGATCACTGTGAGTTCAAGGCCAGCATGGTCTACAAAGCGAATCCAGGTCAGCCAAGGCTACACAGAAAAACCCTATCCCAAAAAACAAAACTATATGTGTGTGTGTGTGTGTGTGTGTGTGTGTGTGTGTGTGTGTGTATGAAAAAAAATGCTTCATCTTAGTGTCCATTTTTCTAAGCAGTTGGACAAAGCACACAGAAGGCTTTTTCTCAGCAGGACCTTCTCAAGATGAACTCAGATCTCATATATTCAAGGGAACATGTCATAAGCAACATCCTCTGTCTCCTCCATAGATAACTTTTTTTTTGTTCCAGCTTTTCCTACCTTTCTAGAGACCACTCATCCATCCAGATGTCCAAGACAGAATCTCACATCTCTAGATTTCTTGTCTTCACCTGCCCAGTGGCTCCAAGTGACTTCAAATCCATCTCAATTCCTGCAGCATTTACTTCTTGATTCATCACAGTGGCTCTTCCTCTCCATGTTTTCTGACACTATCACTCCTTGGCTCGATACCTGTAGCCACTGGTCATCCAGATGTTCCGTTCTTACTATTACTGTGATAGTCTGAATGGACTCATGTATTTGAACTCTTGGTCTCCAGTCAGTAGAACTGTTTGGGAAGAATTAGGAGGTGTGGCTTTGTTACAGAAGACATGTCATTGAGGGTGGGCTTTGAGATGTCAAAAGCCCATGTCATTCCTAGTGTGTCCCCTCTGCCTCGTGGTTGGGTCTCAAGATGTGAGGTCTCAGAGACTGTTCCAATGCCGCGCCTGCTGACATGCTCCCTACTGTGATGGACGTGTACTTACCCTCTGAAATGGTAAGCCTCAAATGACTTCTTCTTTCTATAAGTTCCCTTGGTCATGGTGTCTTATCACATCAATAGAAAAATAGCTAAGAGAGCTACCAGCCTACTTTTCATGTGGTGACCAAAGGGGCAAAGCTAAACATGTCTAGCTCCACTCCCTTAGAACAATGATCAAATCCAGGAACTTGACCTTTCAAATCAAGGAGGTCCTTCCTTCTCCAGCCTCATGTTCCACCTTCCATGTTGCTGTTATTCTCCTGCTAGGATATTATTTCTCTCAGATGCTGCCTTTTCCCCCTCTCTTCACACACCTTCTCTCTGAGCTATGCCCTTACTTCCTCCCCTGCCTTTCCATGACTTTTCATCCCTCCAGACCCAATTTGAGTGACATGCCTCTCGAAAGTATCTCCCAACAGCCTCCACCCTCCTTGTACCTTCTCCTCTGTTCCCTTGAGCTCAAAGTAGCCCTGTCACTCCCCTTAGCAACTTGAGGGATTTCTGTTGACCTACAGTCAGCTTCTTTCACTAAACTGTGAGATCCAAGCACACAAAGTCAACTGTTTTTGTTCTGTATCTAGCCTCCCTGTTCTTCATCCTAGCAAAGTGCTGGCTCTTAAGATTGTCGGTAAATTAAATGATCTCCAAAGGCAAGAATCTTTACAACCTTGTGACAAGCCTTTCTAGCTACTCTGTTTGTGAACTGTTTTTATTTTGTTAAATTTGTTTTTAATTATGTGCATGTATGTGTGTCTGTGTGGGGGTATGTACATATATTTGTGCAGGTGCCCTCAGAGGCCAGAAGAGGGCGCTGGATACACGTGGAGTGGAGTTACAAGCAGTTGTTTCCTGGTGTAGGTGCTGGGAACTGAATATAACTCTACTACAAAATCAGCATACACTCTTAACTGCTGAGCCATCTCTCTAGTCCCTTGATTTCATCTCATTAATATGGAATTATATAGTCCTATTTCATATTATTTTATTAGATGGCACACACATGTATTTACATACATGCACATACACACATACATATGTATAGATAACATGTATGTAGTTACATATTAAAAGAAAAATACTACTAAAACAATTAAAGTATCCAGGAATTAAGAGTTTAGCATTTGCAAGGCCCTGGGTTTAATTCTACTAACTCAGGGCACATATATGGGTTACAGATGGTTATGTTACAGTTATGGGATATTGCTATCTATTCTCTCTGTCTCTGTGTGTGTGTGTGTGTGTGTGTGTGTGTGTGTGTGTTTCATATACAATATTACATAAAAAAGGATTCTAAATATATTCCAAATAATTTTTATTACACATTTATTTGTGTGCATGTGTGTTTGTCTATACATGCCATGGCACACATGTGAAAGTCAGAGGACAGAGTTTCAGGGTTCTGATCTCTCCTTCTACTCTGTGGGCTCTTGGGGGGGTGTTTTAAGCTTTTTGATATTTTTTTGTTTGTTTGCTTGCTTTTTAATTTTTTTTATGTGTGTGAATGCTTTGCCTGTATGTGTCTGTGCACCATAACCAATGCCTGGTTCCCATGGAGGCAAAAAAAAAAGAGGACATTGGACAGCCTGGGACCTAAGTTACAGACAGTGTAAGCCACAGTGTGAGTCCTGGGAACCCTGGGTCCCCTGGAGGATCGGCCAATGTTTTTAACTACTGCGGTATCTCTCTAGCCCTCTAAATTACATATTTTAGAATCCTATTTTTATAGTCTTAGTGTGTCTTATGAGAAAAATGAAAATAAAGACACACAATTTATGCCACATTTTAACCCAAGATTCTTGAAGAGCTCATATAAAATGAAGTCTTCCTAGACTCTGTTGCATGAAGTCACCTTGTAGCTCTAAAGAGGATCTTGCCAATCAGTACCTTTAGGTGCTCTCTTAGGGCTAATATGTGGGGAACCAGAGCATCAAAAACCCCCAGTCCAGTTATTATAAAAGTGGGGTCCTCCATAAATGAGTACCAGTTTACCTTTAAACAAACTTAAGTGAAAAAACACTTCAGACAGGCACTGGGATTTTAAGTTCTGGGTTTGGAGATGCCAAGATGACAGTTTTGTAGCAAATCATAAAATGACAGCCGTTGGGAGACTGGTCTTTGGAAGTAGACAGTTCTGAAGCTTCTCCCAGGGACCAAGTCTGCATCTCAACTCTCCTCTCTGACTGCTGAGGAAAGAGGATTGAAAATTTGAGTCAGCCTAGGCTACATAGCAAAGACCCTGTATTGAAACAACAACAGCAGGACCTTGGGGAAAGGCTCACTTAGTGAAGTGCTAGCCGCTCAGGCATGAGGACCAGAGTTCAGATTCCTCAGGACCCACGTAAAAGTCTGAGTGTGGTGATGTGCACCTGTAATCTTAGCTGAAAATACAGACAGGCAGATACTTCGAGTTCGCTAGCCCACTAGTCTTACTTAAGGGACTTCATAACCAAGTGCAGAAAGTGGCCATTAGCGGATCAGGAAGGAAAATAAAGCTGACAGAAAAGATATTTTTAGGACACTTAGAGAAATTTGGAATGTATAATAGATGAAATTATGAAATCATTATTTTTCTTAAGAGAGAGGACGTTGGTTGTATTACATGAGAGAATCATTATTATTCTTAAAAAAAAAAACAAAAGGGAAGCTATTTAGGAGTGAGATGCCATCCTATCTGTAACTTATTACAAAGGAGAAAGTGTATGTGTGTGCACAGGAATATGCATAAGCAGAGAATGCACAGGGCTGGGAGATGTGTGAGCAGGAAATGCACTTCTCTGCAGATATGAGGAGCAAGTTTGGATTCCCAGAATGCACCTAAAACTCAGGTGGGTGGAGTTACAGGCACCTCCTCTGCAATTCCAGTACTCACTAGGCAGGCAGGCGATCCCTGAAGCAAGCCGCAAGTAGACTAACTGAACCAGTAGGTTCAAACCCTGCCTTCACATATAAGGAAGACACCCAAGGTCAACCTCTGGTCTGTGTGTGCACATCCACATAAGCAGTCACTTGTGCCTTCCACACAAATCACACACACACACACACACACACACACACACACACACACACACACAC
>OU015754.1:18653114-18664457 GCA_907169655.1 Acomys percivali | reverse complement strand
ACCCCAGCCCCTCACTGGGGGATTCTAGGCAGGTGCTCTACCACTGACCCACATCCACAGCCCCTCACTGGGGGATTCTAGGCAGGTGCTCTACCACTGAGCCACACCGAAAGCCCTTCACTGGGGGATTCTAGGCAGATGCTCTATCATTGAGCCACACCCCAGCCCCTCACTAGGGGGATTCTAAGCAAGTGATCTACCACTGAGGTTTTCTTACCTCAATCCACCCTTCCTGGAAATGCCCTCAGACTCTCCCAGAGGCATGTCTCTTAGTTGATTCCAGATAGCATCACACTGACAACCAAAATAAATCATCACACTATCTATATGTAAGCATCACCTGCAGAGCTTAAAAATAACATCAACAGGGCCAAGGAGATGGCTCAGCAGGTAAAAGTGCTTGCAACACCAGCCTAATGACCAGGGTTGGAACCTTGGAACACATATTAAAGAGCTGGGTGCAGTGACACACATCTGCAATCCCAGCGCTTCTTGGGGGTGGAGACAAGAGAATCAACTCAGAGCACATTGGCCAGCTGGCCTGGAGGACACAGAAACAAGAGAGAACCTACCTCAACAAAGAGGACCTGTGCTTGAAAGTTGCTATCTGATCCATCATCTGACCTATAAGGTGTATGTATATGCACATGTATACAATGCACACATGCATGCACACATGCACACACACACATACACACATGCAGGAACTATAATAATAGTAGCAGCAATAATAATGACAGTAACAATGATGAATGAAACTCAATTAATTAGTTTAAAAGAAAAACAGCCAATCAGAAGCAATTCTCTATGTTGGCACCTAGACATGCATCATTCCTTAAAAACTCCTCACTGACTCTGATACATGGTGAGGCTGACCACCACTTTGGGTGCTGGAACAACTTTCTCATCTCCATGACCTGGGCAAGGATTATCCGGGAAGGATTTGCCCTGGAACTGCAGGACGTGAGGGACAGCAGCCACTTCTCCAGCTATCCAGAGTGAGTCCAGCTGGCTATCCCCAGAAGACCACATACTGCGAAACTAGAAAAGAATTATTCATGGGACTCAAACCACCGAGAAACCTAATGTCTGCTGAACGGAAGGTGGGAGTTCCAGTTCACAGGGATAACTAATAGTATCCTGCCTCACTTCTGGGCTCTTTATAACTCCCAAATGGGGATGTAAGTAGTAAAGCACAATACGGCTTATGAGCCTTCTGCACAACAATGAATTATTGTGTTGGAATAATGTTGTCGCCACTCTGGTGGTGTGTGTGTGTGTGTGTGTGTGTGTGTGTGTGTGTAAAATACAGTCAACATAAAAGCACAACAGTTGCGAGAAAGGGAAAAAAATACCCTCTTGTTAGACTAATTTTCAACTAGGAATCGGGTGTAGCATCGTCATCATCAGAACCAGCCTGCGGACACCCACGTGTCACGCCAGCCCAGCCTCGCAGCCCTGCGTGGCATTGTGAGAGAGGGCACAGTGAAGCTGCCGAGATAAGCACTCCATGTGCGGCACTTGAGAGAAAAAGGTTTATTGTGCATATGAAAGACAGGAAAACCAGAGACATGTCTGGGAGGAGGGGTATGATGGCTACCTCTTGGGGTTGGGGGAATTGTAGAGAGGGAAGCAGCCTGGCTATAGGCAGTGCTGTCTCTCAGGAAGCCGAGAGAAGAGCAGAGAGAGGAGAGTAAGTGGGAGATGGGGAGGCGAGGACTTGCCATTATAAAGAGAACCAGGAAGCTGCAGGGTTGTGGGGGGGGGAGGGGAGGGAAGCTGGAACAGCCTGGGACCTAGCATGGCGAAGGGGGGCAGGGCTGTGAGAAGGGTCAGAAGAAGGTTAGCATGGGGCTGTGATATTCACAACAGATGTGTGTGTTAATAGGGACTGGAGGAAGCTGGCAGTGAGGGTGGCCTTTCATATGTGACCACACGTGTGTGCAAAGGGAAGTCGTCCTTTCCGGCAGGCAGAAACCTGTTTTATATGTTTGTGAGGAATGCTGTCAGCAATCCTTCTATAGTCGCTGCCTTTTGGAGTTTGGGACTTAACAGGTAGTATGGTTTGAATGTCAAAGCGTCCACCACAGGCTCATCCATGTTAACACTTGCCCCCCAGCAGGGGGCGCTGTTTTTGAAAGGTTGTGGAACCTTTAGGCGGTGGAGCTTCACTGGAGGAAGTGGGTCCCTGAGGGCAGCCCTTCAGGTCTTACAGCCCCACCTCACTTCCTAACTGCAGAAACTATGGCCAGCTGGGCCATGCTCCTGCTGTCGTGTCTGTCCTGTGGTGATGGACCATCCCTCTTCCTAAGATATAAGCTAATATATACCCTCATTTCCTTAGCTGCTTTATTCAGATCTTTGGCACCAGTAAGACAAGCAGTCTGGAAGCGTGTGTGTGTGTGTGTGTGTGTGTGTGTGTGTGTGTGTGTGTTGTGTGTGTGTGTGTACATGTAGAGGCCAGAGGACAACGTTGTTTTACAGGAGCCATCCACTTTGCTTTTTGAAATAGGTTGTGTCTTAGGGTTTCTATCGCTGTGATGAAACACAATAACCAAAGCCACTTAGGGAGGAAGGGTTTATTTCGCTTACATGTCTACATCAATGTTCATTATTGAAGGAAGTCAGGAAAGGAACTCAAACAAGGCAGGGATCTGTAGGCAGGACCTGATGCAGAGGCCATGGAGGGGTGCTGCTTACTGGCTTGCACCCCATGGCTTGCTCAGCCTGTTTTCTTATAGAACCCAAGACCACCAGCTCAGAGGTGGCACCAACTATAATGGTCTAGGCCCTCCCCTAGTCGCTAATTAAGAAAGTGTTTTACTCCACAAGAAGACCAACAGAGCCAATTAACTAGCATCCAGAGGGGCTTGTGAAGACCAAAGCACCAACTGAGGACCGTGCATAGACTGGACCCAGGACCCCTACCTACCCAAATGTAGCAGATGGGCAGCTCAGGCTTCATGTGGGTCCCTTAGTAAGGGGAGTGGGTCTGTCTCTGACATGGACTCTGTTTTGCCTGCTCCCTTCTGGAGCGGCTGCCTTGCCAGGCCACAGGGGAAGAGGACATGCTCAGTCCGGAAGTGACTTGATGAGATGGGGGAGGGGGTCCTCCCCTTTTTTGAGGATAAAGGAGGGGGGATGGGGAAGAGGGAGGGAGGGTAAAGTCAAGGGGGAGAGGAGGGAAGGGACTACTATTGGGATGTAAAGTAAATAAATAAATACACTTTAAAATTTGTCTTAAAAATAAAGAAAGAAAACGATCTACTTGCTTGCCTACAGTCCAAGCTTCTGGAGGCATTTCCTCAAATGAAGCTCCTCCCTCTCTGATAATTCTGGCTTATGTCAAGTTGATGTAAACCTGGCCAGCACAGGGTCTCTCATTGGCCCAGAGCTCCCTGTGTAAGCTAGGCTGGTTGGCCGGGGGCCCCAAGGATCTTGCTATGTCCACTTCCTCATGAACAAACTACCACTCTCATCTTAAAAAAAACAAAACAAAACAACAACAACAACAGCAACAACAAAAAACCTTTCCTTTTATTTTTGAGATTATAATATAATTACATCATTTCTCCCTTCCCTACACTCCCACTCAACTCCCCATATGCCCCTCTGCACTCCTTCTCAAATTCAAGACCTCTCCACTAACTGACGGTACAAGCTGCCCTCAGCTCTTTTTGACAGCCGGTTCAGGAGAATGAGCTGAGGAACTTATGCTTTTATGGCAATCCCTACACGGATTGAACCGTCTCCTCCTCCCTGCAAGTTTGCAAATCAACTATAGGCTCTGTAGAGAGCCTCTATCTACAACTGTATCCATGAACTAAGAGGGGTGGGGAGTAGAGGTTCCAGGGACCAAAAGGTGGGGGCACAGCAGGTCTCCCACATGCTCAAGGGTAGCTCAGCACTGAAGGCCAGTGTGCCATATGGGATCTTGTAGAGCCAGAGAAGAGTGCAGGGCCACACACATGGACCGAGGCCTAAAGACATGAAAGACGCAGATGAGGTGGGCTCCCAGATGCCCATTCTCCTTCTGCCTCTCACCGCTATAGCCCTGGACCTTGAATATAAGCCCAAGGCAAGAAGAGACTCCAGCTAGAAAAGAAATGAAGTTGTCCGCCACTTTGTGAAATGTGGGCTTCGGAGAGGGATGCCAAGACAGGCGTCGGGGTGCATGACTCTCCTCCCAGCACTGGGGAGCCTGAAGCGGTAAGGATGTATATTTCAAAGTCAACCTGGGCTACCTAGTGAGAGCCTATAAAAAAAAAACGGGGGGGGGGAGGGAGACAGAAAGAAGGAAGGAAAGAAAAATTAAATTCCATTACAAGAAAAATAAAAAATCGTTTCCCCTGGTAGGAATCTGTAACTGGTTTCATACCCGCTCATGGGCAAACTTGTGGAAATGTGTTCCGCCCTGGGGAAGCCTGCGGCTGTCGGATTGGAATAATGATTTTTTTCTTCAGGGCTATGTCATTTGTCAAAATGTCATCAGCCCCAGTCCCGAGAAGGAGCCCAGTGCCAGAGGAAGCAGGAATGGACGGATGGAGCTGGAGGCTACAGGGGACTGCCCAAGTCTCAGGCCTCAAGCAGGGTCCTAGGTGGAGTTCTGTGTGCTGAGGCACCTGACCCAGCCACCCTGTGCCATGGTCTGAACTTGGCACCAGCAAAGGGCCTTCTACCTGAGAGCTGCACCAGTTCACGGTGCATAAACAACCTGGCCTGAGTCTGTGCAGAACTTGCTTGAGGGTGCAATACATCTTTGATGGCATTTTTTTTTTCCTTCAAATGTTTTTCCTCAACAGTTTCTTTATCATCTTGGGCTCACTTGCTACTCAAAGGCTGTCCTCTGACACCACACAGAAGACATCTTTCCCCCACAATCCCTTGCATCTTTCTCCCACAGCACCTAAATATACAACCACAGTTCTTGCCTCTCGCAGATGCATATACAGACCTCAGACTCAAATATGCAAACTCTGTCTTGCTATCTCCCTGCTCTAGGCAGTTTTAAGTCCCACTGACCTGGGTGTCCCCTGCATTTACGCTTCTCGGGTAAAGCAGCATAAAAAAATAACGTATTCTGGCTCACGGTTTTAAAATCTACAGTCTGTCATTACAGCAGGGGCATGGGGCAGCAGGTTACATTGATCCGCCCATAGTCATGAAGCAGAGATAGATCAGTCTGATACCCAGTTCATTTTTATCTTTTTGTCTAGTCCAGGACCCCAGCCCATGGGGAGGTACTACCTACATTCAGCGTGGGTCTTCTCTGCACAATTGACTCAGTCTAGAAATTCCTTCACAGGTTTGCCCAGAGGTGTGTCTCCCAGGTGATTTCAAATCTAGTCAATCTGACAACGAAGAGTGGACCGCCATCCCAACCCCACCTCAGAAAATGACACCAGCTCTACACTGTCATGAAGACCAGAGCCTAGAAGTCCACCTGCACCCAAAATGTTCGACCTTTGTCCAAATTAGTCGTACATCGTGCTTTCTCCCTTGCTTCTCGCCCATCACTCTAACCAAAGCCATCATCATTTTTTCACCTGCGTCATTATAAGAAGTGAGTGCTCGGTGCATTCTCTGTTGGTTTACTTTTTTGAGACATTATCTCCGTGACCATTTTTGTCAGTTTGACTCAACCTAGAACCACCGAGGAAGAGAGTCTCAATGAAGGATGGTAGATACCAGGTTGGCCTGTGGAGGGTTGAGATGATTCCATTAATTGATGTGGGAAGACACAGCCCACTCTGGGTGGTACCATTCCCTAGGCAGGCGATCAGGGACCAGGTGAATGTAGACTATGCTGAGCAATAAACATGCATCCGTTCATTTTCTTTCTGCTCTCAACAGAGGGAGTGATGTGTTTCAAGTAGCTATTTCAAGTCAAGCTACCTTGACTATGGTGAGTGGTAACCTGGAACTGTGAACTAAAATAAACCCTCTCCCCGCCCCCCCCCCCGTGCGTTGCTTCTTGTCAGGGTAATTTATCACAGCAACAGAAATGGAAGTGTAACAGTTTCACTATGGAGCCCACAAACTCATGATGTGCTTGCTTCAGCTACTTAAGTACGAAGATATGCTGCAGACTCGGTATCACCACTTCAAAAAATGCATCACATTTAATCTATTTATTGTATGGTTGTGCCTTATGTATACATGTGTGAGTATGGGGGTAAGGGTGCCACAGCTCAGCAAATACTAGTAAAGTGAAGATATGGAAGCAGGTATCTTTAGCTAGGTCCCTGGAGTCATGGACTGGAGCTGGGGGCTTTAGGCACTTTAGGAAGTGGCTCTCTCCCAGAGCTGAACAAGGCAGCAATCCCATGGGAAACTGAGCACTAGCCTAGTGAATGTTCATCTTTGCTGACCGTCCTGACGCTCAAACCTCTTCTTACAGATACTACTTTAAGAGACCATTTGCAACTAGCTACTGTGATGACAGTGTCTCACCTATTTCCTTCACTCTGGGACGCAGAGAACTGAGAGTGATGCGTGGTATAATTGCTTCCTTCAGTGTGGGGCCTTAGCTCTCTGAGGTGTATTATGTTCCACATGGAAAGGAACCCCGTGAGACAAACCATTGTCCCTGCTTCCTCTCCTGGAAAAGTCTGGTTCCTCCTAGTTGCTGACTTTCAGTTCCAGGTTCATAGCCACCAGGAGGAACCTGTCTCTGCCTCCCCCCTATGCATATTACAAACATATACTATCATGCCTTGATTTCTTTTCTGTTTCAACATGGGTTCTGGGAATTGAATGTAGGTCTTCATGTTTGCACCGTAGGCACTTGAACAGCTGAGCATCTCAGGGGTTCTTTTTTTTTCTTTTCTTTTCTTTTCTTTCTTTCTTTCTTTCTTTTTCTTTTTTTTTTTTTTTTTTTTTTTTTTTTGAGACAGGGTTTCTCTGTGTAGTCTTGGCTGTCCTGGACTCACATTGTAGACCAGGCTGGCCTTGAACTCACAGTGATCCGCCTGCCTCTTCCTCCCGAGTGCTGGCATATAAGACATGTGCCACCATGCCCAGCTTTCCCAGGGGTTCTTAATGCAAGGGGCCAGTGTCTTTTTTTCTCTCAACAAAGTCCGGGAAGAGCAAACCCATCCTCGGCTCCTTCTTGGCATTCCAAACCAGCCTGCTGCTCCCACACAAGCCTCTTGGGCACTGGCTGGGATTATTTTCCAGCCACAGAGAAAGGGAGAAGGAAGGCTAAGGAATTCTCTTTCATTTCATTCTATCAATAACTGAGTAGCAAGGTCTGAAATATTGATGGACGCGGGTGCGGGTGCCGAGTGCATCCTGGCAGACAGAGGTGGGAGGGGTGGTCGTTTTCTAGTCGGCTGCCTTGGACCTTTACTGAGAAAATGGCTAAACGGTTTTGGGTAAGGAGGAATGAACGAGAAAAAGGCTGCTCTACGCATTTGTGACCTGCAAGAGATGCCTCGGGAGTCGGCGCTGCTTTCCTGAGGAGGTGTGGGGTGTCTCTCTTAGGTACTTTTATGTTGTTGTGATACAATATTATGACCACAAGGCAACTGAGGAGAAAGGGGGTTTATTTTGGCTTATAGATCCAGAGGGATAGGATCTATCGTAGCAGAGTAGCATTACGTGGTAACAGGCTGGAAAGTGTGGCGGCAGCAGGAGGCGGAAGCTGGCTGCTCACATTGTATTCACACACAGGAAGCACAGAGAGAGAACAGGAAGTAATGCCGGACTGTAAAATCCTCAAACTGCCAGGTATGGTGGCTCATGCCTTTAATCCCAGCACTCGGGAGGGGACAGGGGCAGGCAGATCTCTGTAAGTTGAAGAACCAGTCTGGTTTCCGAAGTCTAGGCCAGTCAGGGCTGTTACACAGAGAAACCCTGTCTTGAAAAACAAAAACAAAACAAAACAAATAAAATCCTCAAAACCTACCCCCACAGTTATTTGCTTCTTCCAGCAAAGTTCAGAGCCCTAAAGAGTCCATAACCTTCCCAAAGAGCGCCATCTACTGGGGACCAAGCATTCAAATACATGAGCCTATGCAGGACATTTCCCATTTAAAGCACCACTCAGCCTGGCTTACTGACAGGACCCTGTTGGTTCCCTAATTAGACACTATTACCAATCAGTTCCCTACATGAGCATGCACTGAAGCTAGTTGTCCAGTAGATGGCGCTCTCAAAAAAAAACCTCCTACACAGCCTTTAGAGGTAGAACTCACTAGGGGCAGAACTTAGCTCCAGAAGAACTCTCTTTCTTTCAGCCATGTTGTAAGGGAGGCCCCCACCCCTAAAGATGAACCCTACCATACCTTCCTTGCGGTGATGGGCTGAGACTCTCTGCAACAGCAAGCCCAAAGAAACCCCCTGCCCCCCACATTTATACACTTAAGTTGTTTCTTACCATTCATTACCAACTTTTTAAAATGTTTAATTGTGTGTGTGTGTGTGTGTGTGTGTGTGTGTGTGTGTGTGTGTGTGTTGGGAGGCATCTTGTGTGGGTCTGTGCACATAAGTGCAGTTGCTTGAGTTGCCCAGGCACAGGTGTGGCACTGAACTCAAAGGAGTCCTCTGTTAAAAAAGAAAAAAAAAATAGCATACCCTCTTAGCCGCTGAGCCCTCTCTTCAGCCCTCGCTGCCCATTTTAACAAGTGTAAGTGTACCCATGAACCAGCAATATAGCTCAAAAGGCAAATTCAATTGCCACTAAGCCTGGCACCCTGAGTTCAATGCCCAGAGCCCCCATAAAAGGAGGAGAGAACTGACTACCACAAGTTGTTCACTGATGACCACAGGGAAACTGTAGTACACACACACAAACACACACACACATGCGCGTGTGAGTGCATATATATTTTAAAAATAAAAGGTGTCTTTAGATAATACTTTCAAAAATCTTTTTTCATTTCCAGTTCCCAGAAAGCCAGTGCAATTCAGTTTCAACTTTCTCTCTCTCTCATGTAAATTGTAATTAATTTCCTCTGACTTCTTGTTATTATATTCACTTGGCTGTTGAAGACACACATCTTCTGTATACATCTCAAGGACAATTGGACTGTGAGAGAATCTCTAAAGAGCAATTTCATATTTGATCCAATCAGGTCCCCGAGGCTTTCACTAGTCAGTACAAGTTTCATTTTATATTTGGATTTTGTTCTTTGTTTGTTTATTCTAGCGCTGGAGATCAAATCCAGGGTTTTATGTATGTTAGGCAAGCATTCTATTGCTAAGTAACAACTCCAGCCTCTCACTGGGGGATTCCAGACAGGTGCTCTACCACTGAGCCATGTCCCAGCCCCTCACTGGGGGATTCTAGGCAGGTGCTTTACCACTGAGCCACACCCCAGCCCCTCACTGGGGGATTCTAGGCAGGTGCTCTACCACTAAGCCACACCCCAGCCCCTCATTGGGGGATTCTAGGCAGGTGCTCTACCACTGAGCCACACCCCAGCCCCTCACTGGGGGATTCTAGGCAGGTGCTCTACCACTGAGCCACACCCCAGCCCCTCACTGGGGGATTCTAGGCAGGGGCTCTACCACTGAGCCACACCCCTAGCCCCTCACTGGGGGATTCTAGGCAGGTGCTCTACCACTGAGCCACACCCCAGCTCCTCACTGGGGGATTCTAGGCAAGCCTTCCAGCACTGAGTCATACATCCATTCCCTCACTGAGGACCTCTAGGCAGATGTTCTACACTGGCCATGTCCTTCATGGATCCCCTCACTGAGACTGGGGAGATACTAGGGAAGCAAGCTACTGATGAGCCATGCTCACAGTTATTTCTGTGTTGGAAATCCTTACCCAAGGTAGCGAGACATAAGCTGAAGCATGTCCCAGCACAGCTGCTCTTCTGTCTTTCCACTCGGTCAATATTGAAGCCAAACAGTTTGAAAGTTCATCCCATAATGAGACAGTTGTGGAAAAGACATAGACAAAAGTGCCTCTCTCTACCTTAGCATTGGTCATTCATTTACCCTCTTACCGCCCCTGGAAAGACCCACAGTCACTCACTTTCAATTGGACGACATCATTACCAAAATAACTCTTTAGCAGTTGGTAATAAATCTCCTCTGGCCACTGTGGCAGACACGGTGAAACCAGTCCCAGCCTCTTCTGTTGGGGACCATGATGGCTTAGTCAACCCCATAGAGATGGGTCCTAATGTGTCTTCGTGTAAAATACTCATGCTGGGCTCTGTGGGAGCCAAAGGTGGCCACACTCACATGCTTATTTAGGCAATGAGCCCAACAAAATCTGGGGAAGATTTAGCCTCTCTGTCAAAGAGGGGAATAAAAGCTCATAGAATGCTGCTTTCAGGCTGGGGATGGGGCTCAGCTGGTAGAGTGCTAGCCTCCAACACACAGGGCCCTGGGTTTGCTCTCTAACACTGTATACACCGCACATGTAGGTACACAACTGTAATCCAAGTACTTGGAAGACAGAGGTAGGAGGAGGATCAGGAGTTCAAGGTCAGCCTGAGCCACATATTCTGTTTAAAAAAAAAAGATGATGATGATGATGATGAAGAAGAAGAAGAAGAGGAGGGGGAGGGGATGGAGGGGAAGGGAAAGAGGGAGACAGAAGAGGGGGAGAGAACTCTGAGGTAAGGACAAAGACATGAGGATCAATGGAGCTTGTTGGCTGTCAGCCCAGCATCCAGTTGATTGGAGACTATCCCAAGGCTGAGAAGGATGGAGCAGGACACTTGACATCATTTGGCCTCCTTATGTGCACATGACTGTATATAACCCACATATACACACATGCATATACACTGTACATACCCACACACGCACAAAAGGAAAAGAAAGGACGCCCATATCTCAAGGTGTAGCCTAGAACCCATATTTGGAGGAACATCAAATCAATGTACTGACGGTGTGTGGCCTTCCAACAAGGTTGTCATCCACAGGGAACGAAGTCTGAGAAACCCATCTGCACACTGAGGCACCAACATTTGGAGTCACTCTTGCACAGGATGAACCTCAGCTGGAATTTCAGGAAGATGATGAAGAAAAGGGATCAGAATGGGAAGGGGAGGGAGGAGTAGGTGGGACAGGGTGGGGCGGGGCAGGGCGGGGCAGGGGGACTAGGAGCCAGGAAGACCAGCCTTCAGTGATGCAAATTCTGCTCTGATTTCAAGAGTCTTGGCATTTCACACTCCATATTCCTCCATGCAGATACTCCTTCTGTGTGAGCCCCACTCTGGAGGAGGAACTTCTCAACTTGCTTCTCATACCAGTCCCTCCCCATCCCCACAGCATCTCAACAGGTAGGAAGTCAGACTGCAAAAGAACACTAGCCAAAAGGTCCCACACTTTATTATTATTATTATTATTATTATTATTATTATTATTATTATTATT
>OU015754.1:18641271-18653104 GCA_907169655.1 Acomys percivali | reverse complement strand
TTATTATTATTATTATTATTATTATTATTATTATTATTATTATTATTATTATATATTTTTTTAGCAACTAAAAATGGAAAGGGGAATTTTAAGGCTGGGACGTTGAGTTAGTTTTGCAATCGAAGTCCCTACCCAGAGCCTGCTATGGCTTTCCTTGCTCTCTTCCACCCTTTAGGGAAATAGAAGATGCAGATGCTGCAGTTCCGGGGGGGTAGGGGGTGGGGTAGGGGTAGGGACGGCTCATGCCCCGAGCATGCGCAGTGGGCACTGGGCTGTGGGGGCCCAAAGGGGATGGTCCACATGGTCCTTGGCTCAAGGAAGATGGCTGATATCAGCAGCCTGTCTGCGGCAGGGTAGAAATGGGAAATTGGGGCCACGAAATAGATTTGTTCTTGGCTGACCCTCAGCCCTCCTCTGGTAGCTTAATTTTAAATTTAAGATGGAAAGTTGTCTCAGAGAGGAGAGACCCACATATATCCTTGCTGCAGTGACATTCGGCAGCCGACCTCTGCCAGAGGGACATGTGGGGAACCCATGCCCTTTAGAAGAAGAGGTGACAGTGACAAGCAGCTGTCACAGGAGGCCCTCAACCTCTCCACGGGGGCAGAGGAGCCCAGGCCAGGCCAGCAGTCTCAGTGGATGACTCACAAGTAGTCAGCAGAATGAATCTATCTGGTGGGGTCAAGTGACTAGACAGATCTGCATGGCCTTTGAGGCCCATTGTGAGGAGCTTTCAGGCAAGGAAGGCTGCATTGCCGTGCTCTACCAGTGCCAGCTGAGGTCCTCTGCGTCCTGTGGGCCTCTGCATCCCTCAGGGTCAAGGCTCCAAGTCTTCCTATTAGCTGCCATTCAAGAGGTCCAGGGAGGCCAAGTGCCTTTCCTAAGAGCACCCAGAAAGGCAAAGACTAAGAATTGAGTATGCAGGTCAGTTGGTATTTATCCAGTGTGCTGCGTTTGAGCCCTGGCACCATAAAAAAAAAATCCAGGGGTGGTGGTCAACAGTTATTAGCACTTGGGAGGAGAGGAAGAAGCTTAGGGTCAGCCTAAGCAACATACTCTACCAGAAGATAGGGAGGAAGGATGCAGGAGGAAGGGAAGGGTGGAGGAGGAAGAAAAGAGGACAAGGCTCAGTGGTTGAATGCTTGCCTAGTATGTGGGAAACCTTAGGTTCTGCTCTTAATTCCATTAAGGGAGGGAGGGTAAGAGGGAGGGAGGATAGGAGAAAGGAAGGGACAGAGGGAGGGAGGGAAGGAAGGAAGAGAAATAAATGAATTGTTTTCTTGCTTGGCGGCAGAAACCTGGAATAAACACTATTTAGAGATGCTCGCTATTTACGGCAGGCTGTCCTTAACTCATCTCAGCACTCCTGCTGCCTCAGTCTCCTAGCGCTAACACTGCAAGTAAGGCCACCACATTCAGTTGCCTGACATCAACAGCTTATTTTTTTTTTGAAAGTCTATCGCACTGTACGCCGTCTATGTGTGATCCAGAAGCACTCTGTGTATACAGCCTGTGGGAGGCTGTCCCACACAGGCTCGGAGGTAAGCATGAGAGAGTTCTTAGTGTTCTTTACAAAAGCCCAGGCTGGACACACTGCAGATGTCTGTCACCGCTGGATGGATAGAGCAGGTGCCAGATGGAATAACTGGCCACGTGTGACTACTGCAAAACTCTGCAATGAAATAAAAGAAACTCCCATTTCCCACTGGTCTCCATAAGCCAGGCTCAAAAAAATACAGCATCAGGTGAAAGAAGTAAGCATTAGAATTCAGATTTAGAAATACCCATATAATGATACACACCTGACATCTGAGCACTGGCTGTGGAGGCAAGAGGATCAGAACAAGGTCATCCTGGGTACATGAGGTAAGGGCCAGCCTGGGCTACATCATGAGGAGCTAAGGGTCATCCTACACTATATCAGACTCTGTTGCCTTTTTTAAAATATCATACACACACACACACACACACACACACACACACACACACACACACACAAACAAACACACGAGGAGGGATAAACTGTATATTGTTTAATATTGGCTAAAACTAAAGAAAGTTGAAGCGCTGACAACCCAATTCACTATCTGTTTTCTCTGAGAAATAGAGATACCAATAGATATTAAAGAAGGCATCCTAGGGGCTGTGTGGTACAAGTAAGTTTCCTTTTGTTTTTTTCTCCCCTGCCCTCTTTTTGAAGTACTAGAGATTGAATCTAGGGCTTTGTATATGCTAGGGTAAACTCTCTACCACTGAGCCACACCCCAGCCCCTCACTGGGGGATTCTAGGCAGGTGCTCTACCACTGAACCACACCCCAGCCCCTCACTGGGGGATTCTAGGCAGGCGCTCTACCACTGAGCCACACCCCAGCCCCTCACTGGGGGATTCTAGGCAGGTGCTCTACCACCGAGATACAAATTTAACCCTTTTTATTCACTCTTTATTTGTAAGGTCCCTAGGCTATCACTGAATTCTGTAATCCAGGCAGTCCTCGAACCTGTTGCCAGTGAAAGAGATCTCTTTGAGGCTTCTCTGGATGCTAGGACTTGTCTACAGTGTGACAATGTCCCACAAGATGGTAGTGACTTAGCCTAGAGAACAGGAGGCAAGACACTAAAGTGATGAAGGATGAGAGTGGCTCGAACTTACAGGAAAGGAAGACCAACTCCTAGGAGGTGGCCCACAGTGACATGGGTTAGCCCATCCCCCAAATGTTTTCTCTTCTAAAACTTCTCCGTAGTGATTCTCAATCTCTCACTAGAATTGAAGTTTTAGGCAGGGCTATCTGCTTGCTGTCAAATTCTTGTAACCCAATTCATTGCCGTGAGCTGCCATTAAAAAGCCTGTCAGGACTTGTTAGATAGTAGAGGTCACTGAAGAAAAAAAAAATTGACAAATATGGCTGTTGGAGGGCTGTACGTCAAGATCTCTGAAACCCCACAGATCCCTGCCTGGTGCTCACCATAAAGGATGTTCCCATGACTCATCCACTCATTCCTAACCTCCTCTGCTCAGGTGCAGCCTCCTCCTCCTCCTCCTCCTCCTCCTCCTCCTCCCTCTTCCTCCTCCATCCCAATCTTGATCTTTGTGTTGCCCTTCACATAGACTGAGGTGTGCAGCGTGGGCACGTTCAGCTAAAACGTAGGGACCAGATACTCTCTCTGCTCTGTACTTGCGGTGACCTTAGCTTCCTGCTCTGGCCACCTGTTACCATGCCTCCTCTACCATCATGAATGACCCCGCCGCCCCTGCCCCCCCTCCCCCACCTCTCCCCCCAACCCATCTCTCCCTCTGGAACAGTACACAAAAATAAAACTCTTTCTCCATAAGTTTTATAGCACAGCAAACAAAAGTGACTGATATGGCAAGTAATTCCAGACAGCGTCCAAGTTGACAAAAGTAACCATTGCAGTGGAAAGAGACCAAAATGGAGATGAAAGGATCTCAAGAGAGATTCATTTTGTTTCCAGGGTCCCCAGTGGGGACTGGAGCAGGGAAGGTAGCTCAGGGCGCAGGCTGCTTGTCTAGCATGCATGGGACTGCACTCTGTAACCCACCCAGCCCTTCGGAGGTAGAGGCAGGAGGATCATCTTCAGTTACAGAGTGAGCTTGAGGCCAGCCTTGTTTATAGGAGACCCTTCTGAGACAGACAGGCAGGCAGGCAGGCAGGCAGACAGGCAGATAGACAGACAGGCAGGCAGGCAGGCAGGCAGGCAGACAGACAGACAAAGAGCACAACAAAAACGAACAACAAACCACAGAATGCGCTAGGGAGTATTTGAACAGACACAATGGGTCTGTCCTTCCCCCAGAAGAAGGTCAATCCATTCACCCAAACATCACAGTTCCAAGACAAACTCACATTATAGCTCACAATTTTATTCATTCACTCATTCACTCTACAAACATTTATTGAGTGTCTGAGTACTCCAAAGAGTCTCAGTTTGGGTAAAAAGACAAATGAGAGAAAGGGTGACATATCCCATCAGAACTTATTCCTTTGTAATTGACCAAAACACACCTCTGCCAAGGGTAAGCCAAAAGGAGGAGTTATTGACTTCTGTACTTTGGCAGTGCCAGCACCTGACACAACTGGATCCTGGGACCAAAGTGGATGACTTTTGAGATTCTTTCTCTCCATGTTGGTTTCTATTTCCCTACTATGATGGTTAGTTTTGTCAACCTGACAGTCTAGAATGACCTGGTGTATTCCAGTTACTTTTCTGTGTCTGTGATATAAAACCATGACCAAAGCAACTTATGGGAGGAAGAGGTGTGTGTGTGTGTGTGTGTGTGTGTGTGTGTGTACTGTTCCAGAGAGAGAGAGTACATGGTGGTGGGGGAGGCATGGGAGCAGGTGGCCAGTATAGGAAGCTGAGAGGCCACATCTTTAACCACAAATACACAGCAGAGAGTGAACCACTGGAAGTGGGGTAAATGCAGTAACCTTCAAAGCCTACCCCCAAGTACTTCCTCCAGCAAAGCTGCACCCCCTAAAGGTTTCATAATCTCCTCAAACATCACCACCAACTGAGGACAAGCATTCAAATACAAATGAGCCACTAGGGCACATTTCTCACTCAAAGTATTGCACCTAGGAGGATCTCAGTTGAGGGACTGTCTCAATCAGGTTGCTCTTTGTGCACATCTGCTGGGGGAATTTTCTAAATTAATGCTCATTGAAATGGGAAGATCCGCCCACTGTGGGTGGCACCATTCCTTAGGCAATTGATTGTGAACTGTGTAAGAGCGGAGAAAGTGGCCTGATGAGCATTGCCGTGTATGCATTCACTCCCTCTCCGCTCTTGACGGGCCAATGTGACTGGCTGCTTCCAGTTCTTCCCTTTGCCTTGCCTTCCCCTAAGCAATGGACTGCAACCTGGGGCAGTGAGCCAAATAAGCCATTTCTCCCTTAAGTTGCTTTTGCTGGGGTAGTCTATCACAGAGATAGAAAAGGGAAGCATAGACATCCACTAAGTGTCTGCTTAAACCAAGCCTTTAAGCTAAGCTGTGCCTGAGACAAAGTGCAGAAATAACCAGACTCTCTGGACAGCAGCAGGGTCTCCTCATGAGTACAGTTGGTGTATGACTGACGATGAAGGTGAGGAAGCCTCTCCTACATGGCACCGACCAAGGCCGGTGCTGTAGCACCGTGCCACCCGATACCACGGTCCTCCACCTGCATGCTCTTCCTTTGTGGTGTAAACTGTGTTCTCACGTGGGCATCGCTATCCATCCTGCTCTGCCCTAGAAAGTCCTGGGCTAACAGGGGTGGTTTGTCACCCTAATTCCTGCATGCTGTCAACTCTGGGTTCTCTGAAGCTCCCTGGATTCTTTATGTAAATTAATAATGTTCCCATAATACAACACTCTTCCTTTTGCCCCATTCCTCCAGATGCCAGTTTGGAAGGCCTGTTAGACCCACATACTGAACTCTTGCAAACTGTCTGATTTGGTTCTGCAACAATCCTGTGGAGGGAAAGAAGCATTCTATTCCCATGGAAAATATTTTGTGGGGAGGTTTTATTTTTTTAATTTTTAAATTTTTTTAAAAAATAATTAATTTACTTAGATTACATCTCAATTGTTGTCTTTGTGGGGAGGTTTTAAGAGATGGCCTGATGGTTAAGACCATGTACAACTCCTCACGAGGACCTGGCTTCGGTTCCCAGCACCCATGTGGAGAGCCACAACTGCTGCGACTCCAGCTTCAGGGGCTCTGAAACTTCTGGCCGCTGATGGCACCTGCACTTACACACATACACACACACACACACACACACACACACACTCCCTCCCTCCTTCCCTCTCTCCCTCACACTCCCTCCTCACTTCTCTCTTCCTTAAAATAAATCTTTTAAAATATAAAAATTACCTCTGTGTGTGTGTGTGCGCGCGTGTGTGTGCGTGCACGTGTGCACGTGTGCACAAGACTCTGTCTGGAGGTCAGAGGCCAGCTTGAAGGAGTCACTTCTCTCCTTCCACAATGTGCCTCCTGGGGATTGAACTCGGGAAATCAGGCTTCTCAGGGAGTGCTTCTCATCACGGATCCATTTCAGTGCCTCATTTTATTCCCAGTTTAAAGATGAGAAAACAGACTTTTCAAGAACCGGATAATGTATCTAAGACCACAAAGCTATTGCATGGAGACCGGGAGTGTCGTGTCAGGTGTTACAGGCAAGTGTATTGCTCTTATACTCACACTACACACTCCTGGTTCTGGCTAGTGCCACAGGACATGGCATTTGCTAGGGGAACTTGAGCAAGGAACTTCTTATTTCCTCGGTGCGCATGTTACGGGCTTATATATTGTGTGCACCCACGGTTGTCTCCCAAATAAATCTTCTCATTGAGGAGTGGCTTTCAGGATGCATGTCCCGGGTGTCCCTGGGGTCCCTGAGTGTGCACAGTTGCGGAGCATCTTGGATGTTCCTAGTGGCAGCACTTGTGACTCTCACTCAAGGTGTTCTGTGCCTCGCTGCCTCCCTAGGACCAGAACCCTGGTTCCTCCCCCTTCAGGCTGGCCTCTGACTCTCTTTGTAGCTGAGGATGATCTTGAACTTGTGATCCTCCTGCCTCCACCTTGCTGGGATGATGAGCACGCACCACCATGCCTAGTTTATATGGTCCAGACAGTGGAACCCAGGCCCTCACATATGCTAGTGAAGCATGGCCCCAAATAAACCTCATCCCCACCCAAAGCCAGAGTCTTGAGAACAGCATTTATCTTTCACGTTTTCTTTTTCCCTAACACTCGAAACCCAGAACATGCACAGTTTTAATAAATACGTCTCATCTGCATTGATTTTTATAGCATTTCAAGGTGCCCAAATACAAGCTCCTGAATCAAATCACCATGCCTTTGAGCAGCAGGTATTGTCTGATTAATGAGACCATCATAAACATATTGAGTTTACTTGATAATAAGTAATCACAATCAATTGATAATGAAAAGAAACACAGAATCAGTTAATCGAGAGTAATTGGGTTGAATGACAAACTTAGACTCCTGATTGAAATTAATTGTGTTACCAAGATGGCCTTCGAATTTCAATTGGAGGTAATTAAAAACCTTCGAAGGTAAGGAAGGATCAATTCCCTTCTACGGCTGTCCAGGAGATGACAGTATCCTTACAGGCCATTTTAAAGCTACATTAAGAAAAGCAATGATGGCGTGACCATGGGAGAGCTGCTCCGACGAAAAGCAAAAGCCGGGTTAATTTGAACGAGCAAATATTGAACCTTTCTCAAGAAGAGAACCATTTAATCTGGAAGCCCGGGAGACTTAGCTAACTAATTGAGGATTTTGGGTCAGAGGAAAACGCAGAGTGGGCACTTTGTAAAGCGTTTAAAGTGGTGAGTGGGTCACCAGCCTGGACCTCAGGTAGGAGCCTGTTCTGATATCTGCTCAGCCAACTTGGGAGTTCCCAGAGGTTAGACCCAGGAACAGTTCTATCTATCATTGCTTACCGGTTTTTTGGTGTGATTAAAAAAAAAAAAAAAACCCTGTAGTTATATATATCTGTTGTCTTATTAAAATGAGAATTCTTGGCTGGAGAGATGGCTCAGTGGATAAGAGGGCTTGGTGTGCAAGTGGAAGAACATAGGATCCCAGCTACCACATAAAAGTGAGATATGGCTACACGTGCCTCTAATGCTAGTGCTGTTGGAGGCATACACGGGATGATTGCTGGCACGTTCCATTCTGGCTTCAGGGTTAGTGAGAGCCCCTGCATCAAAGGAATAAAGTGGTGTGTGCTAGAACAGGACACGGGACATTCTCCTCTGACCTCGGTGTGCGTATACAGGCATGTGTACCCAAACCCACCCACATACACCCCACATGTGCACGCACACGCGCGCGCGCGCGCACACACACACACACACACACACACACACACACACACACACACACACCCTACACAATAAAAATAAATAATTAAAATGTAATAAGGATGCATGGCATCAGAAAGACAGTAGAAGAAGAAGCCCCAGACCGCATTCCCTCAGATACAGACTAAAGCTGGTGGCACATGCTTGTCATCCCAACACTTAAGAGGCAGAAGCAGGAAGGTCAGACCATGAGTTCAAGGTCAGCATGGGAGGTATAGCCAGAAAAAGACAACAACAACAACAAAATACACATGTACTGTGTGGGTGACTGATCTTTGTCATCCCTGTGACTGGACTTGGAATCACCTAGGCGACACACCTCTGGGTTGTCTGTGAGGGCGTTTCCAGAGGTTTAACCAAAAAGGGAACATCACCCGGGGTGTGAACAGCACCATCCCGTGGGCTGGGGTCCAAACACTGGATAAAAAAAGGAGAAAATAGGACAGCTGAGCCGTGGCATAACCTCTCTCTGTTTCTTTGCTGTAGACGCAGTGTGGCCTGGCCTGCCTTTCCTGCGTTGACAGCCTGCCTCTTCAGACGGTGGGTATGAATGAATGCTCCTGCCCTTCCTTAAATTCTTATACTGTCTGCTTATTTGTGTGATTTTTCTGTCTGTCTGTGTCTGCGTGAGTGAGCACCATTGTTTGTGCAGCGACCTGCAGAGCCCAGAGGGGCGTTGGATCCCTGAGAGCTGGAGCCACAGGTGACTATGTGCTGCCCAAGGTGGGTGCTGGGAACTGAACTTGGGTCCTCTGCAAGAACAAGTGCTCTTAACTCCCGAGCCATCGCTTCAACACCTCTACAGTTAGTGGTTTCTGCCATGCATTTGGCCACAGCAGTATTTATATGCTGGTGTTATTGCTGATATTTGCAATGGCACATAGAAGAGAGGGTTGGAAATTATCATGTCGATTTTACCCAACTACTGCCCTGGCTTTCTGGCAGGGTGCATGTGACTGTCGGGCATCACCCAACTCTTCAAAAAAGAGTAAGTCATATATGGCGTTTACTAAGGATTCACCTTAGACGGTTGCATGCGTCTGTGTTTCAGCCAGCCTGGAGCTCACTCTATAAACTAGGCTGACCTCTAATTCCCACTCCTACCTCCTCAGCTTCCCAAGTGCTGGGATTACAGGTATGCACACCACAATGGTATTTTGTTGTTGCTTGTTTGTTTGTTTTTATTTTTTAAGATAAACAAATTTTTGAGATAATTCTCTGTATAACCCTGGCTTGTCCTGGAACTCACTATGTAGACCAGGCTGGCCTTGAACTCAGAGTTCTGCCTGCCTCTGACTCCTGAGTGCTGGTATTAAAGGTGTTCACCACCATTGGCAGATAAACAAAGTTTAATTATAAAAAAATTAATCATAATAAAAACATAATATTTGTTTTTAAATTATCTGTATTACCAGTAAGTCCTAATTCTGTTTATTTATCTGGCCTATTATTAGTATGCCTGGCTAGCAATCAATCAAGACACAGACACTTGTTATATTTTAAAATAGCCTTAGTTAATCTGGGGCAGGGCAGACATTAATCCTCTAAACTACTTCCCATAGTGGCGCAGCCATCTGCTTCTAGTAATTTCTGTCAAGCTACCTCCCATCCATAATCCCAAATACTTGCTAATGTTCTTCATCTGGGCCAATCTTCCATCCATGCAGGCCATGTGCTTTTCTTCCACCTAACCCATGGCAGCCTTCTCCTCTCTTCTCAGGGTCTCTCTTCTGGTCTTTTTCCTCCCAGGATTCCTTTCTGTCTCAAGCTGGGGAACCTTAGCCACACCTATCTCATCTGCCCTGCCCAGGTGGCATGGCTTTTTATTAATTAGCTTCAAAATACATCAGTCCATCCCCCAACAAATATTTCCCCTCTTTTTCCTCCTTCCAAACATCCCAATGCCCCTCCTCACTATCCTTCAAAGTAATCACCACTTTTTTTTTTCATTAATTGTTATCACATGCCTATATGTATTTGTATGTACACATATATTCCTAAATACAACATGCTGATTCTGCATAACATGACTTGAATGTATGTTTTCAGGGCTGACCATTGGCATTACAAACCTAATTGGAGTGCTCTTCGTGGGGGAGGGCCACCTCTCCTGCTCCCAGCTTTACTTGGATGCAGGTTGTTCTTTGTGTAGGGTTGAGGCCTCATGGGCTTTGCTCCATGCTATCTGACATGTTCAGTGATGTCCTCCTTGTTCATGTCACGTTTGGGTGGTCATGTTGTTGATGACTTTATGGGAATAGCTTCTTGCGTTACTAGGGAACACAACATCACAGCCAACTCCCTGATCTTATGCTCTTGCAGTATTTTCATACCCTCTTACCCAGTGTCCTATGAGCCCTGGGTGTAAGAATATTTTATAGATGGACTGGGACCTACAACTTTGCATTTTGATTGGTTGTGGTTTTCTGTAGTGGTCTCTGGCTGTCGCAAGGAGAAGTTCCCTTGGCAAGAGATAAAGACCACATTTATCTATGGGCATAAGGATAAGTGTTCCCATATTGTTGCTAGGAATTGTGCTGCTTTAGTAAATTAGTGGTTATAAGGTTTTCCTCCAATAACCATGGTTTCACTAGCACTGAACAGTTTGCTAGATTTTAAGCTACAGGCACAGAACCCCCTTGGCCGAGTTGATCTAAAGTCCAGTTAGAGAGCTGTTGGTTACAACCAAGGTATGTAAATCATTATTGCACCTGTTGGGTCACCATGCCATGTTAGTTTGCTGTTGTTCGTTTTCAAAGAAATGTCTCCCTTGCTGTTCAAGAGGGGCATATTTCTTTATCTTTACCATGTAAGATACCGATATTGGGGCTGGAGTGGAGTGATGGCTCAGCAGTTACAAGTGCTTCCTGCTCTTTCAGCGATCTGAGTCTGAGTCCCCAGTACCCACATCAGGTGAGTCACAAGCAGCTGTAAACTCCAGCTCAAGTGGATCTGATACCTTCTTCCAGCCTCTGTGGACACCTGCATTCATGCCCACAGACAAACACACACACAAACACACACACACACACACACACACACATACACACAATTTAAAATGAAATAAATCTTTAAAAAAAACCAAACAAACAACCAGATACATTGGTTTGTTCTAGGAGGCATTCTAATATTATTCAGTACCCTGTAGGTTCTTTGTCTTGGGATGAGGTAGTGAGAGGCAGACATGATGCATGCACTGTGAGCAATAGTGGGGAGAAACTCTAAATGTCCAAAGCTTGTGAACTAAGGACTGTGAATCCACTGCCTCTTACACCCACAAGAATCCCTGTTGCTACCTTAGTATGCCAGAAGCCTGCCTTGCTCAGCTCTGTGGACCTCAGACTATGAAATGCCTCACTCAGCTCCTAAATGACAGAGAATATGGAAGGAACCTCGCAGAAAATGTAGTGTAATAGGAAAGAGGGAAACAAGACTCAGATAACTAAAGCTGTTCATGAAAACAAAGACACTATGGCTGTGAAGAAAATATGCAATGCATTGGATAATGTAGAAGGAACAGATGAATTCCTAGAAATATACAAAGTACTAAATCTTAATCATCAAGAAATAGAAAATATAAACAGACACATCCCTAGTAAAGGAATTAAGTCAGGCTTTTAAATTGAAATAAATCTTTTTCCCCACAAAGAAACTCCAAAGACCAGATGACTTCACTGGAGAATTCTACGCAACATTTAAAGAAGAATTAGTGCCAATTCTTCTCAAACTCCTCAAAAAAAAAAAAAAAAAATCAATGAGCAAGGAACATTAGGAACTATTCCAAACTTATTCGATGATTTCAGCATTTTTTTTTTTTCTGATGTAAAAGCCAAAAACACTGTAAGGAAATTGAAGACCAGCATCCCTGATGAATACTGATGAAGAAATCATCACACACACACACACACACACACACACACACACACACACACACACAC
>OU015754.1:18608424-18622238 GCA_907169655.1 Acomys percivali | reverse complement strand
GATAGATAGATAGATAGATAGATAGATAGATAGATAGATAGATAGATGACAAACAGATGATAGATGATAGATACATAGTTGATAGATGGATAGATAAATGGTAGGTAGGTAGGTAGGTAGACAGACAGACAGACAAAGTTTGTCATTCAGCATCCGGCAGGCAGGTAGCCCTGGTTCTGTGTATGTTAGGTCGGTCCAGGCCCTGCCTGACTCCATATGAGAATGGAAGGACCCCAGGATCAAAGGTCCCAAGGGCTCGTTTCTCACTCAGGGGCAGCTAGAACACTTTAGGGTGAGGCCCATAGCCTGAGCGCCAGGCCAGGTCCCGGGTGAAATGTAGCCTTCACAGGGTCAGCACTGAGCTAGCGGCAGTGGTCAAGCAGGCCCCAGTGGCTGCAAAGGCAGTTCTGCCATTGCTGCCTGACCACCAGGTGTCCAGTAGCACACCCGCCCGCCCTACCCCCCCCCCCCCAGGAATAAAGCCTCAAGACAGTCATGGTGGAGGAATGGCAAGAAAGAAAGAAAGCACCCCAGTACTTCAGCCAGCTTTTATTTATAAGCCTTGGGCAGTGAGGAGAGGTTTTGAGGGTGAATGTGTCTGATTTGCTAGGGCTAGGGGTGCCAGGATACTTAACACAGTGGTACAGTAGCTCATTTACATGCAGTAACATGGGGTCCTATCACGGAGGAGAAAACATTGCTTCCTATGGATGAGGACTAAGTATGACTAAAGCTCATTTACTGGAGGTTAGGATGTCCTCAGCGTAGGGTTGGGTTGTTCCAGGAATTCCCTGTGCTTGTTGGCAAAGTTCCTTATCAGGAAAGGGTCAGGCCCGTACTCTTCCCTGAGGGCTATGTGACACTCCTTACAAAAATCTGGGGTTACCAGATCAGGTGGAGTGGGAATCCCGCTGAGAAAAGGGAGTCCACCTTCATAGACCGAGCACAAAAGGGCTATCGGGGAAGTCAGGCGGCAAACTTTATCCAGCCGAGTCCCACCAAAGTCTGCCGCCGCTCACAGTGAGTGTATGTATGTGCTGGCTCTGTACAGCTCTCCGTCTGCTGACCTTGAAGGCCTCACCTAGAGGGACCGCACTTCTCTGACTTGAGGCTCTTTTCCTGGAATCCAGCTGCCGGCTGCCTCGCCACACTCTCCCCTGCCGAAGGTTCGTGAGCCCTGCGGCTCTGCTGTCACCTTGTTTCTTCTCCCTGACTGTCATCTCAGCTGGAAGGTGTCAGCATCCAATCTGATGGTGTCGTGTATCTGTCTGCTCTTCTGTCTGTTCATAGTTAGTCTGTTCCCTTTGCTTGCTATATACACTTAGTAAATACACTCACTTATAAAAAATCAAAAGCATGCTAGCATAAATCATTCTTCGGACCCCACAGAACAGGCCTGCATATGCAGAGCCTTTTTCCTTTCTTAGCTGCAAGCTTGCAGAGTTAGGAATCTTTCAGGATTTCCCGTGTAGAGCAAGACTAGTCTTTTTTTTTTTTTTTTTTTTTTTTTGAGACAGGGTTTCTCTGTGTAGACTTAGCTGTCCTGGACTCCCTTTGTAGACCAAGCTGGCCTCGAACTCACAGAGATCTGCCTGCCTCTGCCTCCCGAGTGCTGGGATTAAAGGTGTGTGCCACAACAGCGCTCTCTTCGGCAGCATATATACTAAAATTGGAACGATACAAAGATTAGTGGCCGGGCATGATGGTCCCTTCTCTCTCTCTCTCTCTCTCTCTCTCTCTCTCTCTCTCTCTCTCTCTGTCTCTCTCTCTGTCTCTCTGTCTGTCTCTCTGTCTCTGTTCTTTTTTTTTCTGAGACAGGGTTTCTGTATAGCTCTGGCTGTCCTGGAACTCACTCTGTAGACCAGGCTGGCCTCATAGATCCACCTGCCTTGCCTCTGGAGTGCTAGGATTAAAAGCATATGCCGCCACCACCCAGCTATGATCCAGGTTCCTATCAGCTTACAGTCCTATCCAATGTACACTCTACAATCTCATTTATTGAGAAAAAGGAAACAGTTTCTTAGCAATCTTTTGAGATGTAGTTTTAGAAGCAACCAAAGACCTATACATCCATGGCTCCTGCTAAGTCACCAAAACAGGATGTCTTGAGGAATCCATGTTGTTCTTGGGTGTGTCCTTGCCTTCTAGCGCCTTTCTGTTAACACTCAGGCTAAAGAATCAGCATCAAATGCTCTTCCTGAACTGGGCATGGTAGCACACGCCTTTAATCCCAGCACTCGGGAGGCAGAGGCAGGTGGATCACTGTGAGTTCGAGGCCAGCCTGGTCTACAAAGTGAGTCCAGAACAGCCAAGGATACACAGAGAGACCCTGTCTCGAAAAACAAAACAAAATATAACAAAACAAAAAGCTCTTCCTGATAAAGTCTAACCCTGCTCCAGCTCATCCTACAGTTCTTTTCTACAGACAAGTCAAGGACCCCAGTTCTGTTTGAGTAAAGACCTCAGAAAAAATACTTCTCTGTACCGGGAAGCGGTCTCTAGGCAACTGCCCGAGGCTACCGACAAGCCATCTACATCAACGAACAAGTTCGCTGGGCATAAGGATCCATGCCTCCAATCCCAACACCTGAGAGTCAAACTGGAGGTTCAGGAATCCAAAACAACATTGGGTTTCACAGACAGTGTCTCAAAAGAACACCCTCTGCGCCTCCATGAAAAACCAAACTGACCTCTCTCCGCCAGATCACCGAGATCGCCGCCATTATGGACACAAGCCGCGTGCAGTCCATAAAGCTGGTTAAAGTAACCAAAGTGTTGGGCAGGACTGGTTCGCAGGGACAGCATGTGGAATTTATGGACACCAGCCGCTCTATCATCTGAAACATCAAAGGCCCCGTTCGAGAGGGTGATGTGCTCACTCTATTGGAGTCAGAAAGAGAGGCTCAGAGCTTGTGCTCACCCTGCTGTTGGGTTCTGGATATCCACTACTTAACCCATGGGATGGCCTGCAACTGTTAAAGAAAGCATTTGTATTTAAAAAAGAAAAAGAAAAAGAAAAAAAAATACTAAACTGAATTCCTAGGGCTAGGGAGCATCATACAGTGGTAGAGTGCTAGCCCAGAAACTCCCAGTGAGTAGCTGGGGTGTGGCTCAGTCATAGAGCACCTGCCTACAGTCCCCCAGTGAGGGGACTGTGGTGTGGCTCAGTTGTTTGGGGCATTTGCCTAGCACACTCCAGGCTTTGGTCCATGACCAGTACATGCAGCTGGAGGTGGGCAGGTAGTAGAAATACTGAGATCTAGAGAGGTTTGGGGCTTTATTAGGGTTGCTTAGGACACAGGCAGGTAAAGCTAGACTGTAAAAGCTATCTCGAGGTCTTCTTCCTTTTAACAGAAGCTTCTAGCATTTTCTACCCAATATACTACAACTTTGGCTTTGTAGCCATGATGACAGCAAGCCTACCAGCAGCTTCATATTGTAGAATACACAGTAAGAATCTATCCTTTCAGCCGGGCGTGGTGGCACACGCCTTTAATCCCAGCACTTGGGAGGCAGAGGTGGGCGATTGCTGTGGGTTCGAGGCCAGCCTGGTCTACAAAGTGAGTCCAGGACAGCCAAGGCTAACACAGAGAAACCCTGTCTCTGGGGGAAAAAAAAAAAAAAAAAAAAAAAAAGAATCTATCCTTTCTTTCTTTCTTTCTTTTCTTTCTTTCTTTCTTTCTTTCTTTCTTTCTTTCTTTCTTTCTTTCTTTCTTTCTTTTATCTCTCCCTGCTCCTCTTTTTCTTTTTGAAACAGAGTCTCACACAGCCCAGGCTAGCCTCAAGTTGAGGATGACCTTGAACTTCTGATCCTCTCTCCTCAGGCCTCCTGAGTCTTGAGATGATGGGCGTACACCACCATACCTTGTTCACGTGGTGGTGTGGATGGCACACGGGGCTTTTGTGCCGGAGAGAGGAGCACGGCTACTAACAGAGTTGCATCGCCAAACCCCAAATTTCTGTCTGATCACTACTAACAGAGTTGCATCGCCAAACCCCAAATTTCTGTCTGATCAAGAACCAATTGTATTTTGGCAAATGTCCCACATTTAATAGATTTTTTTTCCAGAAATGCACCAAAAAGAAAATGTCGAGTTTACATACATGTTTACACACGCACAAACGCACACACGTTGCTTATATGATGATCCCTTTCCTTTCAGACTTATTTTTGCCACAGAGGCCCAACGTGTATATAGAGCCAAACAGGAGAGAAGCCTTGGCTAACGTCACCACAGAATGCTGTCCTCCCCCTCTTCTTATGCACTGTACGTATAGACCATCAACAATCGCGTCTTATTCCCACCACCACCACCCCTGCCCCCGCGCGGTGCCCCACCCCTCCCCCGCCTTGATTGAGGCAGAGAAAGGATGCGCAGCGAGTGCCATCACAAATATCCATCCAGAGTGGTAATTATCACTTCATTATGTTCGCCATCTCACTTGTCATGTACCATTAGAAGGTAACAAGATCATTGTCAGTCAGGGATTGTGGAGATAATTAGAGCATCTATAGGTTAGCGGGGGGGGGGGGGGGGGGATCAAATTGGTGCCGGTATCCAGCAATGCTGAGGCGCCCAGTGTAATTAGAGGGGGAAATATGCAAAGGTTGAGATGAATCAGAGCCCGCAGGGACTAGCCACCATGACTGATGGGAGTTACTCTCCCAGTAACTGACACTGCAGATGGTGATACTGAAATAGGAGTATGGCTAAGAGGCAGTGAGGTCTGCCAGAAATAGCATGTCAAAGAGCATCTGTGACATCGGTGACACTGGATCCAGCAAAGCCCAGGATTTGGTGTATTTTCCAAGCCCCACTGGTTTTCTTTTCTTTCCTTTTCCCCCCCCCTAGTCTGGCAGTTCCTCTAGCTATAAAATGGTGGTAAGCCAAGTGGGCTCTCACTGGACTATTGCTCTGTTTTCAGCTTAGGGGTTGTAAACCATTCCCTCTTCCACCCCAGTGATGCACTCTGCCCACCAAGATACACCCCCCTGCCCCAGGTTTGTTTTTGTTTTTGACCTATTGTGTGGTGGGGTGGGGTGGGCACACTCACGCACACATGAGAATATGTGCTCTCAGGAGTTAGAAGAGTATGTTGGGTCCCTGAGAGCTGGAGTTACAAGTGTTTGTGAGCCAGCTGACCTGAGTGCTAGGAACCAAACGCTGGTCCTGTGAGAGCAGCAAATGCTCTTCACCCATGTGGGTTGTGACACGTGTGTGTGTGTGTGTGTGTGTGTGTGTGTGTGTGTGTGTAGGGGGGGCTGTCAAATGACCCTTTCACTGTGGCAGCCTGAGACCATAAGAAAATATGGTTCTTTGCATTACAATTTGTAACAGTAGCAAAATTACAGTTATAAAGTAGAAACAAAGTAATTTTATGGTTGGGGGGGGGGCGGTCACCACAACAGGGGTGCATTAAACTGCATTAAAGGGTCTCAGCATTAGGAAGGTTAAGAACCACTGCCTTAATCACAGTCTCCGAGCTCAGCTTTTTAAAGTTTTTGTGCTCTCCTTTTGCCCCTACTCCCAAAACCAGGAATCTTGCGATATGTCCCCTAGACTTTTCCAAGAGCTCCATGGAGCCTCAGAAGGCCATACTGCACCCCAGGTTTCTATTCTTTTGTATCTAAAGCTTACCTGGTAGCCACCCTTGAGCCTACTGACCTTGATTGCTAGTTTTCCCCCTTCCTCCCTCCCCCCACCATGAGGTACAAACCTTAAACAGTGAATGTAGCAGTTTTAAAAGAAAAATAGCATTACATTTATCTTTGTACGTCTGTGCGTGTGTGTGCGTGTGTGTGTGTGTGTGTGTGTATGCAAATATATTTGGGGACACACACATACGGAGGTCAGAGGACAACTTGTAGGAGTCAGCTCTCACCTTCCACTGTGTGGATCTACCTTGTGAGGGCAGAACCCGGGGAGTCCAGGTCAGCAGGGCGTGGCTTTACCCTGCCCGCCTCCATCTACCTCCCTATCCCAATTTTACCAGTCTAAAACAAGAAAATTTACCCTGCCCTTTTTTTTCTTCAGACTGGGTCTCACTCAAGTAGGTCATGCCGGCCTTAAGGATGACTCTGACCTGTAAGTGTGCCCGAAGGTCAGAGGAACAACCTTGTCTGGAGTTACTTCTCTTCTTCCATCATGTGGGTCTCAGTGATGAAACTCTGGACCGGCAGACTTGAGGGCAAATGCTTTATCCTGCTAAGCCACCTCACTGGTCATGACCTTGAACTTCGGATCTTTCTGCCTCCACCTCCCAAGTCCTGGGAGGAATCACATTTCTGGGTGACTTCTGAGGTGGGGGGGGGGGGGGTGGGGGCGATCACCTCAGAAGGCTTTGGGCATATTAGGTAAGATACTCTGCCAACTGAGCTACAGCCAGTTCCCTCAGGATGTTGATTTTGTTCAGAACACCATCCCCAAAAGATGCTGGACCAGCTAATGGTCAACACCTGGATTGGGGGGGGGGGGGGGGCCCCCCTTGGGGGGGCGGTACTGCTCGGGGCCTGGGGGGGGGGGGGGGGGGAAGGGGGATGCAAGGTCAGTGGTGGGGGTGGGGTGTCTTTTCTAGAACCTGGTCTAGAGTGGTACCTCACACAAAGAAACCTCTGAGCGCTTGGTTCACATTTTTTAATAACATGGCGTGGCACATTTACATTACACAAGAAGGCTCCTCCAATGATACATGCTGAAGATCCGCGGCTTTCCTTCCTGTTCGAGTAGGATCTGGAAAGGAATTTTTTTTTCTTTCTTTTTTTTCTTTTTTCTTTTTCTTTTCTTTTTTTCTTTCTTTCTTTTTTTTTTTTTACATACAAGAGAAACAGCAAAAAAAGGCCTGTACAAGAACAACCTCTTTACAATGCTGAGAAGCTACCACTACAGTTCCAGTGCACAGAATCCTTGGGATTTTTTTTTTTAAGTTGTTGTCTTAAAAAACAAAACACAGAAAGGAAAAAAAAAAAGGAAGAAAGAAAAGAAAAAGAAAAAGGAAAAAAAGAAAACACTGCACACATCTGGTGTCCACAAAATCGGAATTCACAACTAAACCTTCAGTTGACTACTAAAATAGATCTCTCTGCTTTTAGAAACAATGGTCTGTAGTTTACATTTTTTTTTTTTAAAAAAAAAAAAAAAAAAAACCAGGATAACAATGTCAGATAGCACTTTAATATACTAGAGGACCAAATGGGACTAATTTTTATTTCTTACATGTATTTTACAGGCCAGTAGACAAGATATATTGTATTTTCTCGGCTAGTAAAGTCATATTCTCTCCAAATATGTAGACAAGAGGGCTAATGTCCTTATAAAAGTGTCATGAAGACATTAAGACTGATGAAAACACACATACATCTGTACACACACACACACACACACACACACACACACACACACACACACACCCCTCTCTGCCACCTTTCACCCTTACTACTTCCTGATGGCTCTTACAAGCTCTACCTGTTCGGCTCTTCCCAGGCTTCCATTTCTTATTGGAATCACACTGGATTCTGTGTACCTTTAGTTCATCCATTACCGTGAGAACATATCCACCATCTGAGAAAACGCGGACAGCTTTCTTTGAGGACCTGTGTGAGTGTCCTTAAATCATATTATGGAGCAAGAAAGTGTGTGCATGTTATGAGATAGGGGTGGGGGGGGTCGGGGAAGGGAGGGCTTGGTTCCCATTTGAAGTCGCCTGCAACTTACGGCATCAGAGGCGACCGGAAATTCTGGCGACCTGTTTGTGAGGGCAGGCACAGCCCATCTGGCCGATTGTTGGCAGAACCATCCCATCTTCTCTGGGGGCAAAGCTGCTTCTGTTTCTTAGTTATACTTTCTAGGGGGGGTACGCCTTTCCCCATTACCCGCCCCCTAAGACCACAAGCAGCAACTTCAGGTGCCAAGTTCCAGATTAAAAGAAAAAAAAAAAAAAAGAAAGAAAATGTTTCTCCGTGTGAAAAACAAAAACCAAACCAAAAGGAAAACAGTTGTATAAAGTCTCAGGCAAGCACTTGTTCAGGGAAAATATGACCTTAAGGATGTTGTAAATGGATTTGAAAAGGCTCCTTTGAGTTAGGTGGGCTTTCGGGAAAAGTCCTTGTATTCATTGCATAGTTGAAGGGTTTTTAGCTGATGGGAACCCGGCCTCCTCCTCCGAGGGCCGAGTTCGCTGAAGTTAGACTTGTAAATAGCACATTTGAAGAAGTATTAATGTATTATGTTACTTAATCTTTACCTATTTACATCTGTACAAGTAAAGCTTTCGTCTTTATCTTTTGCATATATGAACCGTCAGCTCATGAAGCAATCTCTTTTTACACTCTATGTACACGCCTCGTCCTCTGAGACAGCTCTGGGTGATGGATAGATGCTTTCCCCGGGCCGCCCCCCCCCCCCCCCCCCCCCCCCCCCCCCCCCGGCCCCCCGTTATCATCAGATCCTTGTGTGTCATTACCTTCACCGTTTTGGTTCAAATCAAAGTTTTATGCAAGGAACAACAACAAAAAAAGTAAAGAAATGTAAGAACAAACAGGACCTGTCTAAAAGGTCTGAAAAATTCCAACATTAATATACAAAAACATTTCAACATCCAAACAGAGTCTCTGTCCATTGTTTTTTTTTCCCCCAGGGGAAGAGTTGGAGCTCTGCACCTTTCAGTTTTGGGGGTGCAGGAGTTGTCTCTTGAGTCTTAGGGGGGGGTGTCCCTGGGGCTTTTCTCCCCCACTCCAAGGTCCGCCTCGTCCTCTTGGCTTATCGAGCTTCGATGTCCTTCAGTGTGTGGGACGGTGGCCTCTCTCGGATTTCAGCCGACAGAGGCGTAGTCCTCCTGGGGGATCCCGGGCGGCCCCCTAATGTGGAGATGAGCGGAGGTGGGGCGCTGAGCGCCGCGGTGGGCGGGGTCTTATTGAGCAGTCCATTCTGGTGGCCCGCAGTAGGGCTGATGCGAGGGTAGTGCATACTAGGAAGGCCTGGCGTGAGCAGGCTCGGGTGTGGGAGGTGTCCGTCCAGAGAAGCGGGGTGCACAGGGTGCAACCGTGGGTGCTCGTAGTCCTCCCGAAGCACGTGCAGCCGCTCGCGGTCATCCAGGTGTCCACCCCGTTCGTGCTCCCGCCGAGGGTCCACGGCCAGCGGGTGATGGTGGTGATGGTGGTGGTGGCTGTAATCATGAGGCTCCCTGTCCCTGAAGGAGCGGTCCGCTTCGTACAACCGGGGTGTGGAAAGCCGGTGCAGGGGGTCGTTCCTGAGCAGGAAGTCCCTGCCCAGAGGGTCCCTTCGGTGCATGTCCAAGTCACGATAAGGATCCCTTAAGGGGTCCCGCATGGGGTCCCAGTGGAAAGAGGGGTACGGAAAGCGCTCTCCCCCGGGGATCGGACTGAGGCCCATAAACGGGGTCATCATGCGTGTCCTGTCCAGACTACCGATACTGTTCATGGCATGGAGGCCAGTCACTCCCACGGTCATGGGCATGGATGCCAGAGGCCCCGGGTGTATGCTGGCACTGGCTGAGGAGCTGGGCGGAGGTGCCTCTGAGGTCCTGTGGGATTGCGGGGCCTCTGTGGGTAGGTCGTGGTCTTCCTTGCGCTCCTCTTTGACTTTGACCTCGGCGCTCTTCTTGGGGTTCTCGTAGGCCGGATCCCCCTTGCGTGGCTCGGCTTCCCGGCTAGAGGTACTGTTAGGCCTGGTGCTATCCACGCCTGGTGTCCTCACGTAGGGCGATGGCACCCGGGACAGCTGCTTGGGTTCTTCGCCTGCTGCACGTCCCTCGTGGCTGTGCCCATCTCTCTCGGGCAGGTGGCCTTCCTTGACTTTGTGCTCTTCAGTGGTCAGGTCCTTTCGGGATCCCGAGTGGTCTCTCTCCCTGTCTTTTGGTTTCTCTTTCTCACGAGCCTCAGTATTCAAATGACCCCTGGTCGTCGGATCGGTGGAGCTGCGGTTATGGCCCAGGGCGCTCACCGGGACGGGAGGTGCTGGGGAAGGATGGCTGGGGTGTCTTTTCTCAACGCTTTCCCTGTGAGGGGGAAAAGGGGGGGGCAAAAAAATGAAATGGGCTTGCCAGCCAGGCAAGGTGTGGTCAATGAGATGGTGGTGTGAGGACAGGGTAGGTCACCCAGGTAGTAGGCACTGCCCGGCTTCCCGGTAAAGACAGCCACCTGCTCTAATCTAGATTCTAGAGGCAGCTTCACAGAGGTGAAGGCCTACAGATGAGGGTGAGTCGGGGTTCCAAGGGACCTGCCTTGATCAAGGTCACAAAGGAAGAGCCACTGTAGGCCAGGGCGGTCACTGAGGCGCACTGAAGGACAGCCCATCTGTTTAGCTTCTCAGGATAGCTTTAGGTTAAGAATACAGATCTAAGAGCCCGATCAACAAATGAAGACTTTTCCTCAGACTCTGGATATAAGCTGAGGTGAGGAAGGGTTTAATACAGTCACGAGAGGGCTTTCCAGCAGCTGACTCTGGAAGGGTCAACTAAGACCAACAGAAAACACAGATATTTACAATCTGATTCCTAACAATAGCAGAATTCAGCTATGAAGTAGCAAGGAAAATAATTTTATGGTGTGTGTGTGGGGGGGGCAGGGGAGGGGGGGGGAGTCACAGCATTAGGATGGTTGAGAACCACTAACGCAGACACAGAATAAAGGTAGCTGGAAAAGCAACCCCACCCCCTCCAATTCCTGGAGTGCCAGAGAACTTCAATCTGATGTGTGCAGACTGGGGTGTAGTAGATGTGGGGTCAGAGCTCCCTGATTGAGGTCCCTGTCAGAGAGGGACCCATGAGAAGACTGTGAAAGGAAACTTGCAGGGACCTGGCTTGGGGAGGATATGTCTATGGACTTGGGGTGGGGTGAGGTGGGGGGCGGGGACAGAGTAACAGAAGATGAGCAGATCAAATTCAGAGTTAAAGAGGGAGAAAGCTCAGGGTGGATGTGAGAAAGATGGGGACGACGGACCAGAAGTTGTATAGACAAAGAAGTGTCAAAGATCGGAGTCCAGGGGACCCCAGTGGGGGTGGGGGGTGGGGGTGTGCTAGGGAAACTGACCTACGAATTCTGCTCCCTGTTAACATACAGAAGCTGACAAGAATAACCTTAAAGGAGAAAGAAAGAATAAAAAATGTCTTTCAGGTTTCTCCAACTTAAAGGGGTCATTCTGATTCTATCAAGAAAAAAAAAAAAAAAAGCCTACACAGTAGTCTATAAGAAATTATTCAGAAAGTCCACATTGTATGGGTTTGGCCCCTTTAATACTTTAGAGCTCCTATAGGTTTCGAGATTTTTTTTTTTTAATTACAACTTTCTTATATGGTAATTTGTGTTTTTACCTCATAAGAAACCAACCAACATAGCATGACAACTTACGAAAGACACCTTATCAGTCAGTTTTTTGAGTCAGGTTTTCTCTAGGTATCCCTGGCTGACCTATGTAGAGCAGGCTGGCCTCAAACTCACAGAAATGCACCTTCCTATATCCCTGGAGTGCTGGGATTAATGGTGTGCGTCACTTTATCAGTCATATGTATAATTGGAATATTTGATTTCTTTTTAAATTACTAGGGCATATACATGTACAATGTACAAAGTTAAAGATATGAACCAAATTTGAATTTTCCTCTGTGTGTGTGTGTGTGTGTGTGTGTGCACGCCTGCAGGTGCACACTATCAAGCAACTGAGGAGGTTAGAGGACAGCCTTGGGTGTCAGACACAAAGGTGAGGTGGGTTCAAGGGCTCTAGGATTACACAAACACACACACACACACACACACACACACACACACACACACACACACACACACACTACTGTGCTCAGCTTTGCATAGATGCTGGGGGTCTGAACTCAGGTACAAAACACTTACAGGGTAAGTACATTACCCACTGAGCCATCTCCCCAGCCTCAAATTTCAACCCTAAGCACAAAAGAGTAACCATCGGGGTTTTTTGGTTTTGTTTGCGAAGTGTATATTGGCATGACTTATCCGTCCATTCCAAATGAAAACAGCCTAAAGAAACGAAACGAAATGCCTACAGCATTCTGCATAAAAATACTGAGATATTTTTTCTTTTACGGTAGATTTTTGAGAAAGGGGTTAAAATGCAGAAAACAATGGTTAGTAAAATTAATAATCCCCTGGGAAAGCAGACGCAAAGCAAAGCTTCTTATTGCTGCTGCCTAAATTCAGATTAGTTAAACAAAACAAAAAACAAAAACAAAAACACAAAACTGTACTGATTGTCTATGAGCCCGGGGTTTGGATTAAGACTTGAGAAAAACAGGATGAGGTGATGTAAACATGACTTACTAGAAGCAAATGAAAAGAGGAAAACCAAAACCAAAACCAAAACCGAAACAAAACAAAACAAAAAAAACCTATGGATGGACGTCACGACTCAAAAGCAAACATGGCAGATTCATGCTGTGTGTGTCTGGCCCCGAGCTGTCTGTCTACCGGAGGATGTCTACTTGGACGCAATGATGTTTCAGGGACGTTGGGTGGCTTGTATTTCTTGCTGCTTCTAAGATGGGCTTCTTATCCTATGTCCTAGCGATAGGCTATGGTCACCATCTGCTCTGTACCACAGAGTGCAAGGGAGGGCCACCTGGTGTTGACTGGAAAGGAACTGAGGACCTACAGAGGTCTTAAGCGCAAGGCTGGGACAGAGGCTGGGGCAAGGGAGAGGGGAGGCGGCTGGTTCTGCCTGGAGTGTGGCACAGGGCGGGCTCCCCCAGCGGGACTCGAGAGCGGTTTCTTTTCGTACCTTTCCTTGTCATCTTTACTAACGGAGGAGTCTCGTTTATCTACATCTCTATCTCTGTCATGGGCTGCAGCGGACGCACTGCGCTCCAACTCCCCTGGCTTCAGCCAGGGCGGAGGGGTCGGGAACGATGGAGGCGTTCGGTGCAGCCGGTTCCAGGGCTCGTGAGGATTGCTAAAGTTCTGCACACTGGGGCTATCCTTGTGGCCGAACACTGAGTTGGGTGCTGAAATGGTGAAGTGGAGAACAAAAAAGGTTTCAGAGAAATCTCAATAGAAACCTGCCGTAGTGAAGGTACTTACCAAAAACTTTAACAGCATTCAGAGTTAAAATGAATACATGTTATTGGCAGCTGGAAAAGGAAAGGAGATTAACACACTCATTAGAGGGACACTTGTCCTACACTGCAGAGGCAGCTCACAGCTTTAAAAAAAAAAATTCAATGAAGAGGAAAAAGTGAGAAGGGTCCAGGCAGGTATGTAGATACCCAGCCGGACATACGTGGGCATGCAGAAGTTCCAGGCATGCAGAAAGGTGCGTTATGACCGTATGACAGATGAATGCGTCAGTTCGGCAGAATCCACTGGTCCTCTGCCTAGCACACCCTGCCGAATGCTATTCCTTCCAGCATTAGTTAAAATGAGTGTCCAAAAAGACTGTGCAGGATTGTGTCCTGAGCAATGCATGCATTTGCATGCATTCTTGTTCTTTGTCTGTCTGTCTGCCTCCCCCCGCCCCCCCCCCGCCACACCTTTCCTTCCTCTCTTTTCCAGACCAGATCTTATGGGATCCCTGGGTTGGCCTCAAATTCCCTACATAGCCACCATGATACTACCGCCTCCGCCTTCCCGAGTGCTGGGATTACAGGCTTGTGCCACCTCACTCTGATTATGTACTGCGAGGGATGGAAAACTTCCTGCATGTTAGGCAAGCATTCTATCCAGTAAAGTCAAATTCCTAGGCCCATTATTCTTCAGTGTACTTTTTTTTTTATCTTGCTATCTGAAAAGATATATATATATATATATATATATATATATATATATATATATATAT
>OU015754.1:18582620-18592620 GCA_907169655.1 Acomys percivali | reverse complement strand
CCTGGAATGTTTCACTGAGAGCCAGTAACCCCACGTACGTGCGCGTTTCCATGTGGCTGTGTGTGGTGGTGGTGGTGGTAGTGGTGGGGGTGAGCATTTTATTCTTTTCTAGCTAAAAGAAGAGAACAAACAGAAAGAGGAGTTGAGGAAGAACGAATTCCTTCCTTCCTGCAGGGATCAAGTCTCTCTTCTGTCTTGTGGAGAGTCGGGTCTGTATGGTGCAACACAGAGCGGAGGCCAGCTCTTTCTGCTTCCCTTCGGCTAAGCACTTCCCCGAGCTCCCCCATTCAGGAAGTACCACACGGGTGAGAAGGTCCTGCTCCACTCTGAGCCAGCAAAGGACAGAATCACCTGGCTTCTGTAGCAAGAGGCTGCTCCTGACTTGGATCTGACACCAGGTCTGCTCTCTTCGAATAGGATTATGGGTTGTTTGTGATCATAGAGAACACACACCCACTTCAGGCGAGCGAAGAAGAAGGGATTATGATGGCTAACACTGCCTGGGTCTGACAGGACCCGGACAAGATGCCAGGCACACACCCATGAATGATGAAGTTAGCCTCTGAGCATGCTCATAAGGGATTAGTTGCTTCGGTTAACTGAAGTGGGGAGCCCCACTCTAAGTGAGGACATAGAAAGCAAGTGGAGTACCAGAATTCATCCCTTTCTGCATCATGTACCTAAACCTTCCTGCCATGACGTATACAACCTTGAATGGGGAGTCAGGTACTGTGTTATAGCCAAGAGGAAAAAATAAGCCCGGGGTGGGGGGTGGGGAGGGACTGTGTCACAGTCAACGGCAGGAACTTGATCATTCAACCACTGTCTGTCCTCTGTTTTCTGTCCCAGCTCTGGACCATGTAAGTCAGTATGGACCCAGAGGTCACCTGCTGGCCAGACACTGGACTTCAGGAACACTGTGCTTGTGTTTATAGTATCCTTCCATTGCTCCCTGGGAGGCAGCTCCAACAGGGAAGGGAAGCGAGACTTAGCATTGGCTGCTAAGAGAGAGGAAGCACAGCCAGACTATGGCTTGCATTTCCCCTTGCCTGTTATGCCAGCATAGATGGGGGTAGGGCGGGGGGATGGCTAAGTCATGTGGGTCACAAGTTCAAAGCTAGTCTGGGATATAGAAGAAGAGAAAGACCTTGCCTCATGACATTAAAAAATTTGAAAAAAAAATAATTTCTTTTAAAATTCTGTGTTTCTGTGTGTATGTATATCTGTGTGGGGGTATTTGTATGTGCAGTACCCACAGGGGCCAGTAGAAGGAGTTGGATGCCTCGGAGCTGGAGTTATGGAAGGTTACCAGTCACTAAACATGGGCACCAGGAATCAAACTTGAGTCTTAATGCAAGAGCAGAACCAAGTGCTCTTAACCTGAGAGCTATCTCTTCAGCCCCTTGTCAGCTGTATTAATGAAAAACCCAATGGCCCAGCTTCCTCCAGCACTCAAAAGGAACAAAAAAGAAAAAAAAAAAAGTTTAAAGACCATTTCCCATCCCCCTGCCTGCAGAACCAGCCAGCATTAGCTACTCCCACTGCCGTTCACTCTGGTTCACTCTGGCGTCTCTCCAGCTCGGTCCCAGCTACTGACTTGTGTTTTTAACCCACAGAGAGTCAGAGGTTGCAGAAACAGTTCCCGAAGAAGCTCTTCTTACCCTTAACATAGGTCTGAAAGGATCTGTCAACTGTGAAGAGAAAATGACAACTCGGTTACACGCCTGTCACTCAAACAATTGCCCTAATTAACAAATTTGTAGTGCTTCATTAGGAGGGGAAATTAAAATGTTAGAATTTTACTTTTAAATGAAGCCCTTTTAGAGAATAATTAACCCATTTTCACACCATCAAAAGTACCAAGGGTCCCCTCCCCCACCTCAGGAGGCTAAGGAACATGCACAATGACAAGTCCCCCCTCCCTCCCCCCATACAAGTTTCACTAGTAGGGACGTGCCCTATGCTAGCATGACTTGCACGTAACCTACACCATGAGGGTCCCCACTGTGACTGTCTCTGCTGCAGGCCACTGTGTGGGGCCTGGGGGAGAGGTAGCCCTCAGACCACAAAATGAAAGGTGACATGGAGGGGGTCATCTGGGAATGTCTGTCTTGTCCAGGCCCTGTAGACCCAAACTGTCTTTACAACATCCTTCCTGGCTTCAATGAGGACGTGCCACCCACAGGGCTTAAGCTCTTGGGGGGGAAAAAAAAAAGTCCACTGAAATAAAACTGCTCGGAGGGTAGAGTTATAAATGACAGCCAACAGGCAAGCGTCTCCTATCTGTGCGGCACTGCCTTCTGTTTTAGAGGCAAGCAGAACATCCGTTATGAATAAATAACAGTAACTGGGGAGTAATGGATATTTTATTTGGCTCTAGAGCATGCTCCATCTGTAAGAGCAGAGTAGTTCAGGAACTTCCTGACCTCAGGCAAGAAGGTGTGTGTGTGTGTGTGTGGAAGAAAATGCTCAATGCTTTTCCATTTGAGGGATTCTATGGCTATTTCTTTTGTGCCAGTAAGATACAAGCAGCTGCAGACAGATGGCCAGTCAGATGGAAGGCAGACATACTGCCGGCCATTTGATTTCTGGGCTCAGAGTTTTTTCGTTTTCTTTTCTTTTTTTTAATCCTAACCAAGTCATCACCCCATGGGGAGACTGTGACTTCTATAAGGGACAGGTATTTTTCTGGCATGACCCATCATCAAAGGTGGGAGTACCCGGTGGGCCATCCTTTGCAAATGGCCACGGCATTACCTGTGACCGAGCCTGACTTTACACGTACCCTTGGGTCCTTCTGCAGTAGAGTGTGGGGGACTGTCCCAGGCCGCGCAGCCACATCGATGGGGTTGGATGTCTACAAATTAAGTAGACCACAGCTTAGGACGCACAGACAAGCAAGCTTTACCTTTCTTACAGAATAACAGAAATGCAGCATTATCTCTCTATTTCGTTCTCAATTACGACCTTTAAAATATTTTATCTGTGTGTTGTTGTATGTTTGTGCATGCACGTTGAAGCCAAAGACTGACATCCAGTGTTTTCCTTGATTGCTTTTCCATGTGATTTTTTTTTTAAAAGACAAGGTCTCTCTAACCCCTGAGAAACTTCACTAGTTAGTCTGAAGCCACGGGGATCCTTTCTTCTCTGTCTCTCTAGTGCTGGGACTACAAAAGTATACACTGGACGAGAGGGTGCCAGGGGGGCGGTGGGGGGCGGGGGAGAGATGGGATGAAACACCCAACAGTAACCCACGTAATAAAGGAAATCATTACGTGCAGATGTGAGCGGGGAGGAGTGTCTGAGCTTACAGGCGGGGCCTGTGAGTGAGTTTAGCACTTTAGTGAAGGCGCTTGGTGGGACCCAGGGCTCTGATTTTGGGCTGAACAAGTGGCTCGGCAGTTAAGAGCCCTTGCTGCTCTCTGTAGGTGAGCTGGGTTCAGTCCCCAGCACCCACACGAGAAGGCTCACGGCTGCCTAGAACTCTTAACTCCAGAGGGGTCTGATGCCTTGGGGGCTCCCTGGGCCCTGCAATCACATGCACATACATGGAGACACACAGTTGAAATTTATTTAATCTTTAAAAAGTAACTATGATTTAGGACACTGATCTTATTACCTCATCCTACGCAGGGCCATGCTAGGAACGCAGCAGCTTAGAGTAGGTAAGGGGTAAGATGCTGCCAGTCCCCTCTATATGATCTAAGAGGCTACACAGGCAACTTCCGCCCTCAAACCCTCTTCCCTGTTGACCCACACCTCTGACTCTTATAGTTTTTCATTTATTAGTCTCATTTTTCCCCCCTGGCTTTACCACGAAACACTGAAAGAAACACAAGTGCACAACCATTATAATGTCCTCATGAGTTGCATCTTTCAAGAGGGCTGACAAGTGTGGCATAGATACTAAGCTACCTAAATATCTTCTTAGCTGGTAGGTAGTGACAAGAAATTACTCAGTGATTACTCATTAGCGATGGAGGGAATGGGGCAAGAGAGCCTAATTTAGGGACGATGTAAGAGTTACTACTAAATTCTGCCACCGTTCCACCAATTCCCAACACCATTCTTTTTTTTTTTTTTGGTTTTTCGAGACAGGGTTTCTCTGGGTAGCCTTGACTGTCCTGGACTAACTTTGTAGTCCAGGCTGGCCTCGAACTCACAGCGATCCGCCTGCCTCTGCCTCCCGAGTGCTGGGATTAAAGGCGTGCGCCACCACGCCCGGCTCCCAACATCATTCTTAAATATCAGTAATAATATTAACCATATCGCTAGATAGTTGTCTTCTTGAATCAACAATAACAACAAACAAACAAACAAAACCCAGCATATTTCAAAGGGAACAGTTACTAATGTCTTGTAAGAAGACTTTTAAAAACAGTAGTATGTTTTTGTTTGTTTGTTTGTTTCTGGTTGTTTTCTTTTGAGATAAGGGCTCTCACTACGTAGCCGCTGCTGGCCTGACATTTGCTGTGTACAACAGGCCTTGAACTTAGATATCTGTCTGCCTCTGTCTCTCAAGTACTGGGTTGAAGGTGTATGCCACCATGTGTAATATTTTCTTTTGTAAAAAAAAAAAAAAAAAGTAAAAATAGAACGTATATCTATAGATATATCTATATCTATATTTATTTTGTCTGTATGTGTGTGGGTTTGTGTCTGTCTGTGTGTAGGCACATATGTGGAGGTCAGAGATCGACTTGCAAGAGTCAGTTCTCTGCTTCCTGGCTCACTTGTGTGTGTGTGTGTGTGTGTGTGTGTGTGTGCGTGCGCGCGCGCGCGCGCGCGTGCACCCATGCAAATGTCACAGGTCACACGCAGGTGGAGGTCAGAGGGCAACTTTTATAAGAGCGGGTCTCTTTCTACCATGTAGGTTCTGGAGATCTAACTCAGGGTTGGTCAGTGGCAAAGTGCCTTTACCCACTGAGCCAAGGGTAAGAAGATAAAATCTGTATGGATCCCTCACCTTAGAAGTTAGCTCTTTGGGGAGCGGGGAGAAAAGCTCAAGTTTAGGCATGAAGCTTGCCTACAAAAAGTGGGGAAAGGAAAAAAGAGAGAGAGAGAGAGAAAGAGAGAGAATAGAAGAAAAGCAATCAGCTGCTGTACAACTAACAATTAAGCTGCAGTTGTTAACAGCCTGATTTGCATACATATGAAGAACTCCGCTAATGAACAGCAATCTACATATTCAATCAGGAAGATGGCCTGGAAAGGCTTATTTCAACACCAAGAGACACTTTCCTGCCCAGATGTAGTTTGTGGTGTGATTGGATAATTGCAAGTGAGGGAAATAGTCTAATTTATTAAATGACCTACCAGTCTGCTTGGGGACGCACTGGAGATTTATCTCACCCTAGCGGAGGCAGACCAGGGTCTGAGGGATTACGGAAGAACAGGGAAAGGAGACTAAACTCACCGCCATTTGCCGCGGTCATCTCGGAAAGCCCTGTGTACATAGACCTTGGCGTTTAAGCTGCAGCTCCGTGCACATGACAGTGATACCCAAGACTAACAACGCGACCCCTAATGCCTTTTTAATTTCTCTCCCTGTTTCTAGTTTTTTTTTTTTTTTTTTTTTTTTTTTTAATGGCAACACACCTTTGAAGAGGCATGTGTTCAATCCAGGAGACTCTGGTTCCAAACTGGTGCTTTAACTTAAGAACGCGAACGGGAGGGAGAGGGAGGCAGAGACCAAACCACACATTGCGCAGCATCTCAGCTCCATGTGGTTGGCCACTGGAGAAGCATACTTCACTTTAAAAATTAGCATTTAAGTAAAATAAGCGATTTAAATATTATTTAGTACTCTTTTGAGGCTGCTACGATTGGACCTAGGGACTAATGTACGCTAGATGAATGGTCGGTCTCTGTCCGATACATGGCCCCCAGCCCCTCACTGGGGGAATCTAGGGAGGTGCTCTACTGCAGGGCCACACCTCTGGTTCTACCACAGTATAGACTTTTTGTTGTTGTTGTTGTTGTTAAAGGTAAAGTGTTGCCAAAATTACTTTTGAATATTGACCTTTATGGGTAACAGGGCCTGTGGTGATCTGCATATTATTCAGTAGGTAGAAAATAATTTAATTTTTACTAAGAACAAAAGGTGAATTTCAAGGGCTAGGAAGATGGCTCAGTGGTTAAGAGTACTTGTCATTTTTGCACAGGGCCTATGTTTGGTTCTTAGCACCCATATATGGGCTCACAACCATCTATTAATTGCAGTTCTGGGAGATCCGGCCCCATCTTCTGAAGGGGTGCCATCCATGCACACGGCATACAGATGTACATGTAGGCAAAATACTCATATACATAAATAAAACCTAAAAGAAACAAACAAAAAAACCCCAAACAAACAAACAAACAAAAAACCCAGCCAAAAAGGTGATTTTTCAAAGTAGCGTGTCAAAAATAAAGAATAGATTCTGACTTTGGCAGACGTAAAAATGGGGGGTGAGTGTGTAGGGACAGTGCACAGACAGGTGTAAGATGAGCAGAGAGGGAGAAAGAGTGCAAATAAGGCACACTTTTGCCTTGCCACCTGCAGGCACATCCTGGGCACACATGCATGGTTGATACAGTGAAGGACAGAGAGTAAATTAAAAGAAAGAAAGAAAGAAAGAAAGAAAGAAAGAAAGAAAGAAAGAAAGAAATCTCAGACAGAAGGAATAGAAAACAACTTTAGTCTGGGAACTTTTAGCCCCCTTTACCAGTAAAATGAACCAGCCCCTCAGCTTGGCATGGTTGTTCGTAAATGCACACCTTAAAGGAGATTTGGCATCTTCTACTAGACATTTAATGCTTAATAGAATTCCCCCAATGAAACCTCCTTTTCTTCAGTGGTGTAGCCACTGGTAAGTTGCTCCGTTTCTGCAAATAACCTCTCGCTCATGTTCTTTGTAACCTTAGTTAAAAATCAGTGGGAAACAGTTAAACCTTAGTTAAAAACAGGGGGAAAAGGCATGAGAGGAGAGGAGTTCAGTGCGAGTGAGAAGAGGACCGTAGGCAAACATGTCAAAGTATACTATAGATATTATATGTACAGTCACAACGAATCCCATTATTGCTTAGAATTAAAACATGCTAATGAGAAAACTTATTTTTTAAAAAAATGTCCATATTACTGTGAGGGGGAATATAATGCATCGACGTGCCTATGTTGCATATATTCTGAATGTTTTTTTTTAAGATTCTGTTTTCTTTTTATCTTATTTATGCGTACATGTGTTTGTCTGTGTGCGTAAAGGCCCTATGTGTGTGCATGTTCACAGAGGCCAGAAGAGGGCATTGGATCCCCCAGAGATGGAGTTACTGGAGGTTGTGAGCTGCCCGGTGTGGGTGCTGGAAACCAAACTAGGGTCCTTTGGAAGAGCAAAAGGCACTTAGGCCACTCAGCCATTCCTCCGGCTCCTTTCTGCACATTTTAAAGAGTATAGAAACCGTAGCTCAACTGAGACTACATGGGCCCTAGCAACTGCAACTTACACTTCTATTTGGGTTTAAAACTAAACAGACTAGAGAGAAAAAAAAAAATCTCTTACTCTACTCCCCATGGTCCCTTTGGTATGTGAACTCATCCCTACAGACAGACATGTGTACAACCCACCTGCACGCCTGGCCTGGCCCTCCACTAAGGTGCCCATGCCTTCACTCTGAGGTTCTTACCTTCGGCTGGAATGCTCCTTGGAGTGAACCGAAAGGGCCCGTGGGTGGGATCATGGGGGGTATACCCGAGACTGCAGGAGGATAGGAGTGGAAGAGCTGTAGCCAAAGACAGGGAGGGATTTAAAAACAAACAAACAAAAACAAAAAAAACAAAAAAGAGGTTTTAGTAGGGGGGGCACGTGATATGTCCCAATTCCCATAGAAAGACATCAACATTAGCAAGCCAGCCAATCTCAGTATGATGCCATTAGCCAAGCTATGATGAGATGAACACACAGATGCGCCATGAATGTTTAACGAAAAAAAGTTAAAAAGTAGTTCAGAATCAATCGGCCAACAAATGATGTGCCCGATGAGAACACCATTAGAGAGAGAGAGAGCTTTGCTAATTATTAATCAAGAAATCACATAGAAGCCCTCCATGCATATCGAAAACAGGAGGGGATGCTAAGCCCAACAAGATGCCCCGGAAATTACAAGTGAAATTGGGAAACAAGGAAAACCAAAGAAAAAGGAGAGAAGCTCTTTGCGGGGGCCAGGAATTTATATAGTTGAAACTTGATGAGCTTTGAATGGATTTAGATGTCTGGTGGTGTGAGGAAAGGGACTATTCACAATCCTTGCTTCATTAGGTTGTTCTAGAAGTGGCATTTCCAGAGGACAATTTAATCCCCTCATCTAAAATGTTGATGGATATTTGTGCAGGGTTAAATGGCTTGGTCTACATTTTAAATGGAACTGCCTATTTTCATAGAATATCTAAGAAGATTTATCTACTATTATCTCCCGTCACTGACCATTTGAGGCAACAGCAGGGGTCAGACTGGAGTCTGGGATACCATACTTTTAATTTTAGGTTCCTCATGTCCCGGACTTTCAGGTAGTCAAGCCTCCAGCATATTCACACAGAGCAGAAACCCTTCTGGCCACTTTTCACTGTGTAGGCTACCCAGGGAACAGGCTTGCTGGAGGCTACGTGAAGCGGGCTGAGCCACCTATGTGATTCTGAGCACTCAGGCACAAAGATGGTTTCCAAGGAAGTGTGAGTGAGTCTTCTGGACTCAACAGCTTACAAAGCACAGACAAGAGCCGGACAAACAAAACAAACGAACTAGACACACAGCGCAACCAAAGGCAGCAGAGGTAAGTCTTAGAGCTAAAAAACAAAAACAAAAACAAAAACAAAAACAAAAAACCTTATTTTTCTCTGACTCCATGATCAAGCTAACATATGGTATTTAAGCAACTCTCCAGCCTCACTGCTGTCTAATAAGTTAAAGAATACAGTAACAAGATTCCCTCGACAATGCTCCGGGCTAGCTGCTCTTGGCCAGGACTAAAATTCACACTCTGCAATTCCTATCTTCAAAGAGCTCGTGACGGTCTCTGTAGCTCTCCGTTTCGTTTTGCTCTCTGCAAAGACACCGAGCAAGTTTTTCAGACTAATTGATATTGAACTAAATCCACTCAAACAGTGATTGCCAGCCAAGTACCCTCATTTAAAACTACTTTTAAGTCTAAAATTGTGTCTCAGCTACTTGAACGCACTGCATCTTAATTTGCCTTATAATGTCCTTAATCCCCAAAGCAGGGGAGACTGCTTCATAGATTAGCCACTATCGCTAATATCATGAAATAACTCTCCCCCAGTACACTGTAGAAAGCGGAGTAATTAAATAGAAACTGTATTAAAACGCTCAAATTTCTATGACTCTGCCTCCAAGTGGTCCTTTCCTCTCTAATGGTTACAATTAAAAAAGAAAAATGGGAGGCCTGCTCCCCTCCCCTTCCCTGTGTTGCAGACATCTTAGACTAGAATTATAGCTGACTCCTGCCCTTTGTCTATAAGCCTGAAGTGTCTCAGTCATAAAGTGGAGATGTCCCAGACACTTGGGCCTCCACCTTTAACCCAGGGACCTTGTGTGGCCAGCCTGGGCCACCTGCCGAGCACAGGACACCTTTTGTTAGCATTGTTTCTTATTTATTTAATGTGGATGAGTGCTCTGCCTGCATGTGCACCTGCATGCTGAGAGAGGGCATCAGATCCCATTATAGATGGTTGTGAGCCACCATGTGGTTGCTGGGACTTGAACTCAGGACCTCTGGAAGAGCACACAGTGCTCTTAACTGCTGAGCCATCTCTCCAGCCCCTGTTAGCATTATTTCATTAGCTAGTCTTTTACTTATTTGTTTTTAAGTTTTATTGTGTTTGGGTGTGTGCATATGGTCATCAAGAAATATCCCTTTCCATCTTGTTTTACTCAGAAGTTTTTATTATTATTATTATTATTATTATTATTATTATTATTATTATTATTATTATTATTATTATTATTAT
>OU015754.1:18563320-18582610 GCA_907169655.1 Acomys percivali | reverse complement strand
ATTATTATTATTATTATTATTATTATTATTATTATTATTATTATTATGTAGTAGCAGTAGCAGCAGCAGTGGGCATGATATGTGTAGGGGGTGTGTGGATATCAGGATGAGATAAAACCAGTTCTCTTTCTACTTTTATGTGGGTCCTAGGGACTGAACTCAGGTCGCCAGACCTGTGTGGCAAACATTTTTACTCACTAAGGCATCTCCTTAGTTTGTCTGCCTTGTTATTTGAGGCGGGGTCTTTCACTGGGACATGGGGCTGGACAATTAGGCTAGACTGGCTGGCTGGCCAGTGAATCCCAGGAATCCTCCTGTCTCCACCTCCCCAGTGCTGGGATTATGGCTGTGTACCATCATGCCAGGCTTTTTCACTTGGGTTCTGGGGGCTGACCTCATGCTTGTAAAAGACTAAACCATCTCCCCAACCACTGACCTTTCATTTAAATCTACAGAGTATCAAGTAAGGGCAGAACGTACTAAGTGTGAGGTACACTCGAAAGAGGAAACCCCACAGATTTTATAGAATTCTCATTGTCATTGCTAAAATGCTTTTGTACCCTAGTGCTCAGCACTCGACGGTGAATCACATGGGGAGTAATCTAAATAATTTCTCTGCCCCCCCCCACTTATTTATTTAAATTTTGTTTCTGTGTGTATGTGTGCACATGAATATGCATAAGTGTAGTGCCTGAGAAATCCAGAAGAGGGCGCCATATCCCCCCCGGAGCTAGAGTTACAGGCAATTATGAGCCATCCTACCCGAGGGCTGGGAATTGAACTCTGGTCCTTTGCAAGAACAGCAAGGACTCTTAACTACCAAGCATTCTTGACAAGATTATGGCTGACCTCAAGTTCCCTATGTAGTTGAGGATGACCTACCTCATCTCTACCTCCAACTTCTGGGCATCTAGGCATGCACTACCATGCCTGGTCTGATTCAGTGTTGAGCACGAGACCCAGAGCTTTGTGAGTGTTAGGAGACTGCTCTATGTTCCCAGCTCCCTCCACTTCCAAGAGCCCTTCCTTGGGTGAGTCCTGGATGCCTCTAGAGAGGAGACAAGCTCTAGCTGACTTCCAGCATTGTCTAGTTTAAGTGTCTCAGCTACACTCTTGCATAGCAAGCCGTGCGCTTGTAGTTCTTTAGCGCTTGAGTGGATTCAGCCTTTACTGATGTACCAGCAAGGACTACAGCTGGAGCCTTAAGACAGCGCCGTCTCATAAAGCGACAAGACCAGTGCACTAGGGACCAATGTGGCTACAATTAGTATTCTCCCTTGTTTCTGCGCTCGAGACACAAATTAACCCTTTAAGCAAAGAAACCGGAGGAGTTTCAGATCGCAGTGATGCAGTATTCACCCCATAATCAAAATATCACAGTCCAATCGCCGTATCTCCGTATAGAGACGCTCGTGTCTCTTACACAGCTTAACGTACTACTCAGATCAGTATCAATTTCTATCTTGGGAATGCATACCTAAAACTACACAAGGCAAGACTGCTTCTCAAATAAGTAAGAATGAGTCTAAAGGGGGGAAAACACAATTTTTTTTTTTTTCTATTTTAAGGTTGTTTGTTTTCTGAGAGAGAGTCCTCAGGTAGCCCAAGGCTGGCCTTGAATTCTGGATCTTCTTGCCTGCACTTCCCAGGTGCCACAACAGGTGTGTACTGACTGCCATGTCTAGCTAAGACCTTCTAAAAAGTAACTGACACTTTTATTGTCCAACTGAAACCAGGTCTGGATAACAATCTGCCTATATGGGAAAGGGCTCTGTATCCTAAAGGGAAGAAAATCTACTCTCTGAGAAGGCATGAGACAAAATGAAAGGGATGGCTTTATTACAGGAAGGAATTAAAATTGAATCGCAGGACTTCCGGGTTCCCAGCATTTCGAATGACACCTAAAATCTGCGATGCCACAGTCTCCTAAGACAATGACAATTCTACAGACAGCTCACCCACTCTCCTAGAGAGCTGTGTGGTTGCAGAAAGTTCCAAAAAAACGGGGCAACGCTAATGGTTTCTTGTTGTTTCGTTTTGTAAAACAAGCTCTCCTGCGGCCCAGGCTGTCTTGGAACTCACTACGAGGCAATGATAACCTTAACTCCTGAGCCTCCTGCCTTCATCTCTCTAGCTCCAGGCTAACAGGCTGAGCCACTACAAGCAGCCTTTGCTGGTGATCTTTTGATTCGGAAGATGATACTGCATCGCCACCCAAAGCAAAAAAAAAAAAAAAAAGGCACACAGGCAAGCACCCCAAATGGTAAAGGAGCGATGGGAGAGACTCTTGCACAGATGACAGGGAAGGCTGCCAGGCGCTTGCCCATCTGTGGCAAGAGTACCGGAAATGGAAAAGGCGTTACAACAGACGTGTAGCACAGTAGTATATGACTCACACTATGTCGGTAGAATGGGTCAACTTTGGTAGGGTATTTGTCAAACTGTAAAGGGATCAAAGCAAAAAGCTAGTTACTTTAGCTGCCGTGTTTTGTTCGCCCCTCCAGTGCCAGGTGACCCACTCACTAGACACGCTCCCACGTCGGCCTCCAGGGGCACCAAAAAAAAAGCAAGTCTGAGCTCCCAAGGAGAAACATCCGGAAGGTAAATGTAGAGTGATAAGTCCACCCAGCGTGCGCCCCACTCCTCGGGACCCCTAGGTGCTATGTCTGGGGGACTGGCACAGGGCAAACATCCAAAGTGGAGAAAATAGTCAGTTATCCAGATAAACCAGAAAAGTGGAAGCCCTTTCCGGCTAGTTTTGTGTTAGACTTGACTTGACACACGTTAAGAGTCATCTGAGAGGAGGGGATCCCAACAGAGAAAAAGCCTCTAGAAGATGGCTATAGGACTGCCTTGGAGCACTTTAAAATCAGTGATTGACAGAGGAGCGCCCCGCCCATTGTGGGCGGTGCCATCCTGGGACTGGTGGTCCTGGGTTCTATAAGAAAAGCAGGCTGAGCAAGCCATGGGGGAGCAAGCCAGTCAGCAGCATCCCCTCAGTGGCCCCTGTGTCAGCTCCTGCCTCCAGGTTCCTGAACAGTTTGAGTTTCTGCCTTGGTTTCCCTTCAGGGAACTGTGACTCTTGATAAATAAGTGAAGTAAACCCTTTCCTCCTTCAAGCTGTTTTGGTTGTCGTGTTTCATCATTGACAATAGAAATCCTAAGACACTATCTAATTCATGCCAAGAACTAACTCCCTGCGTTTTCATCTTCTTTGTGGCAGAAAAACTACAGATTACTGCCTCAGTGAAACATATTAGGGCACGAAATACTGCGTAGGTCTTGGAGCCTTGCCTGTGAATAGATAAGTGTATTCTTTAAAAAGGAAGGAAGGACGGGAGGGAGGGAGGGAGGGAGGGAGGGAGGGAGGGAGGGAGGAAGGGAGGGAGGAAGGGAGGGAGGAAGGAAGAAAGGAAGGAAAAATGTGAACGTGTGTGCCTGTGTGTGGGTATGTGCATGAATACTCAGGTACCTAAGGAGGCCAGAAGAGGGCGCTGGAACCCCTGCAGCTAGAGTTATAGGTGGTTGTGAGCTGTAAACATGGAGGCTGGGAAATAAATTTTGATCTCCTGGAAGAACAGCAATGCTCTTAACCACTAAGTCATTTCTCCAGCCTCAAGTATTTTCTTAAATATTAAAGATTGGTCATTGCTATGGGCAGGCCTCTCTCTCTTAATATATAATATATATGTATGTATATATGTATACATATATGTATATGTAGATATGTACTATTGCACCATTCATTAATATTCCTTGTCTCTAAAGCAAATACCCTAATTCTCCACACATGTGCCAGTCCCCAGACAAGCCAAGATGAGGCTGTGTCATTGCTGAGCTGTATCTCTGTGGGGCACATCTGCCCCAGCTGCCTGCTTGCTATCAGACATAATGTAAGATTAGGGCACTGTGTCTTAGAATAACAGGAAGCATGGTAGTTCTAGAAAAACAGGATTAGAGGAAATATATGACCAAGGAGGATGCATTATCCAGAGTGAGCATCCTCCCAATAGGACCCCTGCTTCTCTTCTCTGCACTCTTAGTCTTTTCTAAGTATTTCTGTATCAGTATTAAGCATTTTTAGATCTGGAGGCAATCCCCCCCGCCCCATCCCACATGCACGAGCAAACATAACCACCCTTTAAGAAGATAGCAATGCCTCATTTGAGTGTCTGGAAGGCACCCAGAAATAAACCTATCCACAGTGCCAGTGACAGCCATCTAGAAAAATGTCCCAACCCTGGTGCTGTAGAACCAGACTTCATTAGCAAAGATGGACAAGACCTAAGGGATGCTCCCCACCCGCTATAGAGCCACCACCGTTTCCCACAACCCCCTCTCCCATGTCTCCCAATGCCCACGCCAACCCCCGAGCCAAGCTGCATGCTCTACTTATCCTCACATTTCTGCCTGGGGTACGCACCATGGGAGGTGCTGGCGTCGGCATGATGGCAGTGGGTGGGATGGCGTGGGGGAACGGTGTGAAGGTGTGCTGATGCGTGTGCTGGTGCGTGTGCTGGTGCTGATGCTGGTGCTGATGGAACTCGGTCCGCAGGTAAGGTGGAGGGCCCAGGGATGCCCCTCGGTCAGCGCTCTGAGAGGCCAGGAAGCGCGTGTTCAGTTCCTGCCTCAAGATGTCTTGCTCTGGAAAAGAAGGAAAAGGGAGATACTGGTGGGGACCCTCCCCCTTTTTTTTTTCCCTTTCAGAACAGGACGTCTGATTGCAGGGATGTAGTGTGCACACCGGACATGCTAACGGAACACAGAATAGCTATGAATGCAGCACAGGAGAGCTACGGACGCGGCCCGACGTAGAATCACGGAACTTATTTAACACGTTATGAGGTTTCTTGTTTTGTTTTGTTTTAAACCGAAGAAGAGTCTTCTGTAACCCAGAGTGACTCTGAACCCACTACATAGCCGAGAATGACCTCGAACTCCTGATCCTCTTGCCTGTGCCTCCTGAGCTCTGGGACAGGCATGCACCACCAGACACGGTTTTATGCTGTGGTAACTCCACCATCTGAGCTACATCAGTAGCCTCTACAATGAGACTGTGTATGTGTGTATACACACACACACACACACACACACACACACACACACGCGCGCGCGCGCGCGCGCGTGCGCGCGCATATTTAAGTGAAATGCTGTGGTACAGCAGTCATTCATATATATCTGCTAATACCACCAGGCTCCCATGCCCTCTTCAAGGATTGATATAGCTATACAAAGTGTAATAACATGGCTGGATCAGATCAGCATCGGGGCACAGGTTTGGTTAAAACAGCCAGGACTAAAAAACACTAAACTCTCACACTAGGTCACTTATCTATGTATACGGTGTGTGTGTGTGTGTGTGTGTGTGTGTGTGCGCGCACCAAATATTAACCTTAAGTGCCAATCCTCAGTTTGGGGAGGGGTCCATATTTTTCTTTAAACAGACATTTATTTCTAATAGCTAATTAAATCTATTCATTTGTGTGTGGGTGTGCACATCACCACATGTGTGTGTGTGTGTGTGGGGTGTCACAGGAAAATCTTGGGCAGCTGTTCTCTTCTTCCACCATGTGAGTCCTAGGGATGGAACTCAGGTGGTCAGCCATGGTGGCAAATGCTGTTATCTACTACGCCATCTCACTGATATCAGATGGTTTTTTACAACAATCTCTGTCCGGCCTGTACCTCACCAAGTTGACTAGATTGGCTGTCCAGTGAGCCCCAGGACTCCTCCTGTCTCTATGTTCCCCGTGTAGGGATCGTGAACATGTGCCACCATCCCTGTCTTTTGTACTCGGGTTTTAGGGACTGAGCTGAGGGCTGCAGGCTTGCACGGCAAGTCCTACATTGAGATATCGAGTCTTCTTCCCGGCCTTGGCACGTCTGTCCTTAAAAATTCTGGAGTATTCTGTCGCCTCAACAGAGCATAGGGAGGGCCCTACTCAACTGGAGAGATAGCTTGGTCAAATAAGAGCACATATTACTATTTTCGTAGGGACCTAAGCACTGTGTCGAGAAGCTCACTAGTACTTGCAAACTACAGTTCCAGGGAATCTGATGCCCTCCTCTGGCCTTTTTGGTTTCCTGCACGCATGTACAAACATACACACATACATACACACACACACACACACACACAAATAAAACTTTAAAATAATAAAAATAAACATTAGCTCAAGATAAAAGGAGGCAAAGTAAACCACTTGACAAAGTAAACCACTACACCACGACACAGTGTAAGAACCTGGTGTAAAACAGACAGCTTAAAAGTGTCATGGAGCACATGCCATCTAAGTTAACTCAGTGGTGATGTCATAAAAAAAGGCATTCCGTTTTCTTGTTCTGCATCAAAGTCCCCAGGGCTTTGCTGGACAGTTTAGAGGCATTTGTATTTATTTTTGTAAGTGTTGTACATTTGTGGGCTGAACCTCAGCCACAAAAGACTCAAAGAACACATCCAGGACGGGTGACAATTGTTACATAACGCAGTCTGGTGGTGAGGTGGCTAGCGAGGGGCACTAGGAGTGTGCCAATGAGAAAGATTGCCTCAACTTACCTGAGTATGTGCTCCCTGCGGGATGCCCGGGCACCTGCAGACTTCCAGATGTCAGCGGCGGGGGAGGAGGCAGAGCCGTGGGAGGGGCAAACATATTGGGGTGATGTGAGTGGGCAGGGGGCTGGAGGGTGGGTGTAAAGCTATGCAGGGGGCTGTGGTTGGGGAGAGAGAGTGGGAAGGGAGAGGCGGACGGGTGATGGGAGATGTGAGGAGGGGCGGGCTGGGTTTTGGCTGGGGTGTTGCTTCTGCTGCTGCTGCCGGAATTAAAAGAAAAGAAAGGGAAAAGAGTCAGTGATTCCTTTGTTGGTGTTGCTCAATTATTATTGTTATTATTTATTATAGTAAAAGACTTTTTTTTGAGACAGGGTTTCACATAGCTCAGGCTAGCCTCCATCTCACTATAAAGCAGAGGGTGGCCTTGAACTCATGACCTTCAGGCACCCATTTCCCTGTGGAGTACCGCTGTGTCCAGCTTATGCAGTGCTGGGGATGGGACCTAAGGTTTCATGGCCACCAGGCAAGCATTCTACCAAATGGAACTCCATGAAGGGATTGTCTTATTTTCAACAGAGCTAAGTGACCTCAAATGGAGAAAGAGCCTCCTAACAGAAGAAACTCAAACTCCTAGGGTCCCAAGCCTCTGGAAATGCCAGCACGGCATTCTAAAAATGCATTTTTCACACAGAGTCTCCCATCCCAGACTCTCCCCATGGAAAAATCTTCATGTGTGCCTCAGCATGCCTGTTGTGCCAGCCTGCCCTCCAGCTGGGTACCCTGGTACAACCTCCAACTTTGGCGTGTTTTTGGGTCTTTGTTGTTTGTTTTGAGACAGGGTTTCTCTGCGTAGCCCTGCACAGCCTAGAACTCACTCTGTAGTCCAGGCTGGCCTCGAACTCAGAGATCAGCCCGCCTCTGCCTCCTGAGTGCTGAGATTAGAGGCATGTGCCATCATGCCTGGCTCCTCCAAGTGCTTTTTTTTTTTTTTTTTTTTAACCACCTTTCCCTCCTTTCTGTATTACCTCAAGTCCCTGCAGGCATTGTATCCCAACCCTACCCATCACCAATGTCCTCAGCACCCAACCCAAGAGATCTTTCAGCCTCACAGATTAAAAAGCAGAGCAAGCTGCAAACAGACAATCCTAGCCTCCCCCAGCTCCTGCCCCATGACTCCCTGCCCTGTGGAAGATTAGGGTCACTCACCTTAAGCTGTTGAGGCTCAGGCTACTGCTGTTGTAAGCCGACAGTGGCTGCGAGAGACTCTGAGAAGAGGGGTGTGACTGCACAGGCGGAAGGGTCTGCTGGAGCAGATGGCCGGGGGACTGTGGACGGGGTGGCCGCTGCACCTGAGGCAGCGGGGCAGGCTGCAGCTGGGCTTCTGGGGGTCCTTGGGCCGGCTGTGTACTTGGAGGAGGAAACTGAGGAGGAGCCTCCGTGCGCTGGACCAAGTCCGGGTCTGGAGATGGGATTTGGAGCTGGGGCTCCGCCTGAGGCTGGGCTGGGAGCTGCTGCGGGAGCTGAGGGTGTGGGTCTTTGAGCACCACGGGTTCGAAGACGGGCTCTTTGCAACAGTCCTGGCTCTTCTCCTGGCTTCTCTCTAGACCAGAGATCTTGGGGACAATTGGCCCTGCATCTTGGTTGTCGTGTTCAGATAGTGTGGCGACACCTAACTCTGGATCTGTATAAGAGAGATAAGAGAGGAAAAAAAAAAAGGGGGGGAGGGGGAGATATGTGAAAGAAAGCAAGGGGCACAGAGGGCAAGCAAATGGTACAAAGTATCCGGACATTCCCAAGGAGACTCTGCACCTGCCACTCAGCACCCTGATTCCCACAGTTTAGGAAACATATACCATCAGTAACTTCAATTCCCTGGGATCCGATGCCCTCTTCTGATATCTGAAGGCATCAGTTACAAATGTGGTACCCATACATACATGTGGGGGAAAACACCATGTGTATTTTTATTATACACATCAATGTTAAAAAAAAAAAAACCAACCTAAGACATAAACAACATAAATAGATACATAGTGTCAAAGAAAGGAGCTGTTGAGTAAGTACTTTTATATGTGTCTGGAGAAGAAATCGATGATCACATTGTCTCCAACGAAGAGCTAAGAAGTGACTCAGGGGCACAGGGGCTTGTCTACAGTGCTACCCCATCCCCCAGCTAGAGGCCAGGGGTATGGCTCAACAGAGAGTTCTTGCTTCGGATCCCCTATCGAAGGGTGTGTGTGCAGCCCAGTGCGCATGAAGTTCCATCCCCAGTACCACTCACCAAACCAAACAACAAAGACTGAGGATGGGGGGGGGGTGTGGCAGAAGTGGCCATGTGACAACTCTAAGCTTTGTGGTTGTGACCACGTTGCCGTCCCGGGACCTGCTCTTTCAGGCTAGCTACACGAGGGGCGTGACTCCATGAAAGAGCACTTTGCCTTGGAGCCCATGCCAAGCAGACACCGAGAAAGAGCCAAGGGACAAAAATGAGAACAAGGATCCTTGTTGCACTAACAAATGTCATGTAATACTTGGGGATTTTCTTGTTAGAGAAAATTACAGGGGGCCTCTAAATTTTCAGCAATGTATCCTAATTTTTTTTTTCCAGAGTGCTTGTTATGCAAAAACTACAAATAAGCAAAATTAGGGGGAGGGGGAGGGAGAGAGAGAGAGGTATGGAAGGGAGAGAGGGAGGGAGGGAGGGAGGGAGGGAGGGAGAGAGGGAGGGAGGGAGGAAGGGAGAGAGGAGTCAAGTATGTAAGAAGCAGTTCTCATTAGAGGGTGCCGCTGCTCTTCCACTCTTCTAGGCTGGCATTGTTGGCTCTTCTAAAAATGAATTTTAAACCCGGGCAAGATGACGCGCACCTTAAATCTCAGCACTAAGGAAGCAGAGGCAGATGAGTTGAGGCCAGCCTGGTCTTCAAAGCAAGTCCAGGACAGCCAAGGCTACACAGAAAAACCCTGTCTCGAAAAACAAACAAACAAAGAAAAAAGAATTTTATTTTTATTAATGTATATGTATGTGTGCCTGTATGAATTCAGGTGCCTACCTACAGCCAGAAAAGGGTTGTCAAATCTCCTGGAGCTGGATTAACAAGCTGTTGTGAGCCTCCAGGCATGGGTGCTCGGGAACTGAACTCTGGTCCTCTACAAGAGCAACGGTTCAGGCTCTTAGCCACTGAGCCACCATCTTTGGGCCCCCACTACTGGTGTTTCAATCTATCAGATTTACGAAGATGAGAGGAACAAAGCTTTCTAAACCTTGCTGAACATCACTCAACTGTAAGACCTAGAATTGGCCTTTGTTTGCATTGTTTCATTTACACAGAATTTCCTGACATGGCATCACTGTGTTTTGTTGCTCTCCCCTGCCCTCCACCAGTTTTAAGATACACTGAATTTTACAGGGTTTTTGTTAGCATTATTTATTTATTTATTTATTTATTTTGGTTTTTCAAGACAAGGTTTCTCTATGTAGCTTTGGCTATCCTGGACTCGCTTTGTAGACCAGCCTGGCTTTGAACTCACAGTGATCCACCTGCCTCTGCCTCCCGAGTGCTGGGATGAAAGGCGTGCGCCACCATGCCCAGCTAGTTTGTTTTATTTTTTAATATCACATCTCTCTGTAGCCCTAGCTGGCCTCATACTCAGTCAGCCCCTTGCCTCAGGCTCCCAAGTCCTAAGGTCACTGGCATGTACCACCCCACCGAGCTTGATCTTTGACATCTACACTTAGAACTTCACCAGGAGCTGTTCAGTACTTGAAGCAGATCATACTACAGATGGGAAGGTTGATCACGGTATCTGTGATGGCTAACCTCCATTGCCAAGTCCTCAGAATTTAGAACTGCTGTGGAAACAAGTCTTCTGGTTGTGTGTGTGTGTGTGTGTGTGTGTGTGTGTGTGTGTGTGTGTGTGTGTGTGTGTGTGTGTGTGGTGTGTATGTGTGTCTGTCTGTCTGTGTGTTCTAGATTGGGTTAAAAAGGTTTCCATCAGAGCCATCCAATAGGCTGAGATTCCAGGCTAAACAAAAGGGGGAAGTGAGCTGAGCACCAGCACTCTCTCTCTCTGCTTCTCTGACCAGCCACCTCATGCTCCTACCACCACGCCTCCCCCACCATGACTGACTGTATCCTTGAACCATGAACCAAAACTCCTTTCTTCAGCTGCTTTAGTTATTTCTGTCCTAGAGATGAAAAGGAACTAATACAGAATGGTGGTTAAGAGCTTGGGACCACGGGGCATGGTGGTGCACGCCTTTAATCCCAGCATATGGAGGCCGAAGCAGGCAGAGCTCTGTGAGTTTGGTGCCAGCCTGGTCACCTGGTTTACAGTTTTAGGACAGACAGAGCTATGTAGACATACCCTGGCTGAAAAAGAGTTTGAGGTCAGCCCACGACACATAGAGAAACTAAATCTAAACAAAAATAATCCAGAACAGATACACATTACACACAAAAGGAAAAGACTGCCTTTGTCACGGTCCATAGTTACATAGTTACCCAACCCAGTGGCTCTCACCCTTCCTAACGCTGCGACCCTTTAATACAGTTCCTCATGGTGTGGTGAGCCCTGACCATAAAGTTATTTTTTGTTTTGTTTTGTTTGAGACAGGGTTTCTCTGTGGAGCCTTGGCTGTCCTGGACTCACTTGGTAGACCAGGCTGGCCTCAAACTCACAACGATCGGCCTGCCTCCGCCTCCCGAGCGCTAGGATTAAAGGTGTGTGTCACCATGGCCCGCCCATAAAATTGTTTTTGTTGCTACTCCATAACTGCAATTTTGCTAGATACGAATCGTAATGTAAACACCTGTGTTTTCTGATGGTCTTAGAGGACCCCTATGAAAGGGTCATTCTACTCTCAAAGGGGTCACTACCCACATGTTGAGAAGCTGCCGATCAAACCCTTGTTAAAAACTTACATTTATTAATTTAGTGTATGTGGAGGGGAGTGCAAAACTACTATGCATGTTGAGGTCAGCAAACAGCTTCCAGGAGTTGGTTCTCCAGAGACTCACATGATTCTGCCATGTGCATTTTGGGCATGAAACTCAGGTTATCAAGCTTGGTTAATAAGTACCTATATCCACTGAGATAGCCCATTGGCACTGCTATGCTTCCAAGCCTAATACAGCATCATAAAAAAATGACTTCTCAAGCCAGGTGTGTTAGTGCACACCTGTAATCCCAGCACCCTGGGAGGCCAAGTCAGGTGGATCTCTGTGAGTTCAAGGCCAGCCTGGTCTACAAAGTGAGTCCAAGACAGCCAAGGTTCCACAGAGAAACCCTGTCTCAAAAAAACACCACCACCACCACCACCACCACCACCAAAAACAACAACAAATGACTTCTCACTAATTTCTCCTTTGCTTTTCATTACGGCTAATACACTTTAAAATTACATGGACAGGGTGGTACAGGCTATATACGACACCAAATGTTTTGTAGAGGGTGGGGACGTTTTTGAGACAGGTTTCTCCGTGTAGCCCTGGCTGTCCTCAAACTCAGAGTGACCTGCCTGCCTCTGTCTCCCGAATGCTGGGATTAAAGGTGTGTATCCCCACTGCCCAGTGGAAAGATCTTTATTATAGCATATACAATGGGATCTGGGTTGGCAAAGATTGAGATTAAATACTATGATGAACTACAGCACGTCTCCAAGTCTAGTCAGTTCCGCTCAAACGCAGTAACTATCTGCAAGTGTTCTGTGAAAATTCACTAATTCCTGTGAGTTTTTTTCCCACAACGTATACCACTCAGCAAGTGCTCAGTGTTTCTATAATTGCTGCAGGGAAATGGTGGCACACACCTGTGGTCCCATCACTTGGAAGGCAAAGACGAGGGGATTGGGAGTTCGGAGCCAGCCTTGGGCACATAGAGAGATTGAGGCCAGCCTCAGTGGCACGAGAACCTCTCTCCTAATCAAACAAGGAAGCAAGCAGAAGCCACTTGGACAAAAATCACACTAAGGAAAATAAAATATATTGTCAGTTTGGTCTCAGTGCTGAAAATTACCTGTGTAAACATATATATATATATATGAGCCTGACTCTGAGCCTCTGACTTTTTTTCCCTTAACTTCTCAATGTTTCTATCATGAAAATGTATTAAGAGGCAAGAAACAAAGGAAAGGGGGGGTGTTACATAAATGAGATCTTCCACCCTCCAAAATATTCACTGCCCCAAGTCACCTGGTGGATGGATTTTTTTTTTTAAAATAGGCCACCAACATGGCTCGGTAGGTAAAAAAGTGTGTGCCACCACGCCTGAGTTTGATGCTTGGGTTCACGTGGTAGGAGACAACCAACACCTACAGGCTGCCCCCTGACCACCACACAGACGCTATGGCAATGCATGGATAAAAAGGACACGAACGCGACACAGGCACACAAAGGAACGTAAAAAGTGGCTATCTGTGGTTTACTGAATTTGCCCAGGGTGGGCTAATCTGATAGGAACGACAGCCCAGTGCATCCGAAGATCCAGAGCTGTTTCACATTTCCCTCCGTCTACCCTCACACGGATAAAACATCAGTGGTGTCGCTTGTGCCCAATGCTCCGGATGTCTCAACACCAATGATCTGCCACCAAGAGGCACATCAGTCACCGGTTCGACAGTGGCCCTCTGTGATGGTGAATGTTTACTGTCAACTTGCGCAGCAAGCAGAATCACCAAGGAAACGTGTATCCATGATAGAGTTTCTATGTCAGTTGAACTAAGGTGGGAGGACCCACCCTGGAGGATATCATTAGCTACCCACAGGCTGGGGGTCCCATACTGGACAGAAAAGAGAAAGCAACGAAGTGCCAGCATTGATTTCTCTGTACTTCCTGACTGTGGATGTAAAGAGAGAGAACACCTCCTCCTCCTGCCACCGTGCCTTCCCCGCCATGACGTGCTATCTTCCTTCCTCGCGTTCTTTCTGTCAGGTGTCTGTCCTCAGCAATAACAGTAACTAACACTCCATATGACCAGGCTTTCCTACAGAATGCAGAGCCTTTTGTGATCGCCCTTGACTGCTAAACATTTCTTTTCCTTTGTAGCTTCCAGGACAAGGGAAAAAAACAAAAGATAGGAGGGCCGCTGAGATACTCAGTGGGTAAAGGCACTTGCTGCTAGGCCTGATGATCTGAGTTTGAGCCCTCAAACCCCTACGGTGGAAAAAGAACGACTCCAGCAAATTGCCGTTGGCCTTCTACATGGGTGCTGAACGCATGTGCACACACAAAATATGATTTTTAAGGACTTTAAAAAGACACTAATGAAGGGCCAGGTGGGTGGAATATCCAACTTAGAATAAAAGAAATGGCCTGGTATCTCCTGGGGCCAGGGATGTATGCTTCCGATAATGTTTAAGGACTCCCAAATCCCAATTTCACACATCTTCTCAAGCTGGTTGGTATAGACCAGGAAAAGACTGGGCAGTTTTGAGTCGTCATATACCCAGCACTGTGTGAAGACATGAGCATACGCCACTCAAGCATACTTGGCTCGGTGCAGACTTCAGAGGCTGCCAAAACACCTGCAAATCCCTCTTTAAAGGGAAGTGACATACATCACCCAACACCCAGGTCCCTGCTTCACTTCCCCTTCCCCAGGTATTGCAAGTGTGGGTGCGGGCTGCCACAGTCAGTTTTTGGCATCATCTCCATCCAGGGACCCTGAACTGAGATCTCCCTGCTAGCACACAGCAAGCACTTTGTCAACTGAGCCACTGGTCGCAGCAAGTTTTCAGTGATCTCCCAGCGCCATCACGTGTTGTGTGGTACAGTTAGAGGATACGCCTTCAGAGCCTCACAAAAACCCTACAAGCAAACAGCGTTCTCCTGGTGTCACACTCGTATCCTGTCCCCAGGGGGCTCACTGTGAGAGCTGGGCTTCTCCTTAGGAGATAAGTTCCCTATTTTGGCAAATGCATCCTGTATATACTCATGAGGGTCAGCGATAAAACTGCTCCCCAATCTGTTTACGCTACCTCCTAGGGCTCACATGGGGACTGACAGCATCTAACCCTCTGCAATTTGTCTGAGTGGTTTATGTACGAGCACCACAGAAACTTCTAGAATGAATTATTATAAGCTGTTTTAAATGGTGATGGAAATGGGAGCTAAGCCTTTGAATATTTGGTTTTAAAGAAAGAGTAGAACAAGAGGATTTTTCACTTTTCTTCCCCCCCCCCCCACACTCCATCATCTCCCAGTGTACCACCAATTTCAACATTCCAATGTGATCACATGAACAGCATGTGGGGCCTTGGTAGGATGATAAACTCAGGAGCCTGCCATTATACTTGTGTTAACACTAAGTCTACTGTTTCTTTTCCTCTTTCTTTTTCAGACAGGGTATAATATACCCCAGGCTGGCCTTGAATTCTGTTTGCAGCCATGGAAAACCTTGCGCTTCAGATCTCCTGTACCAGTATTCCCTTCACTAGGAGATTACAGGTGTACACCACAATGCCTGGTATAAGTTGTACCGACGATCAAACGCAGGGCTTCATGAGTGCCAGACCCACGCTGGGTCATTTGAGCCACATTCCCAGTTTTCCTTTTTATAGGAGAGGTCTGTTACTCATTAAGTTGACTTTCAGTGCATATAAAGAATGTGTGGTGTATACACACGCATATGTGGGGGTATGTGTGCCTGTGTGTGTACATGGAAGGCACGGGATGTAGGGTGTCTCGTTCCATCACTCTCCATCCTGTTTCTTTGAGGCGGGGTGTCTTTCTGAACCTGGAGCTAGGCTGTGGCCCAGAAAGCCCCAATGATGCGCCTGTCTCCACAATCCCCTCAGTGATGGGGCTGTAGGAACACACCATGTGAGGGATTTGACCTCGGCTTCTCATGCATGTATAGTCAACACTCCTACCTACTAAGCCATCTCACCAGGCCCCTTAAGTTGATTTTTTTTTTTTAATACAGTCAATCTGTGGAATAAATTCTTTGTAGAAAAACAACATCTCTTGCCATTTTATTTATTTATTTTTCTTTTTTTTGGTTTTTGTTTTTGTTTTTGTTTTTTTTTTTTTGTGACAGAGTTTTCCTGTGTAGACCAGGCTGGCTTCGAACTCACAGATATCTGTCTGCCTCTGCCTCCCAAGTGCTGGTATTAAAGGCATGTGCCACCACCGCCTGGCGATACTTCTTGTCAATGGCTTGTGTAGTGCCTTTCTAGGCAGATGCTCTACTGAGAAGCCACGTCCTAACCCCTCATTGGAGGATATTAGGCACATGCCCCATGTCTAAACTACATCCCAGCACTTGAAGGAATGTTTACATTTTGGGACAAGTTCTCGTTAAGTTGCCCAGTGTGACCTTGAACTCAGTCTGCAGCCAGGGCATGACCTGAACTTGCTATCCCTCTACCTCAGCCTCCTAAGTGGCTGGGTTTTAGGCCTGAGCCACCACACTTGACACAGCCACTTACTTAAAGCTAACCATCACCAACAGCCCCTCTAATGACCTGCTATGCCACACTCTTGCTGCTTGTGGGGCGGAGGCATGTTTGTTTGTTTGTTTGTTTGTTTCAAGACAGGGTTTCTCTGTGTAGCCTTGGCTATTCTGGACTCGCTTTATAGACCAGGCTGGCCTCGAACTCACAGCGATCCACCTGCCTCTGCCTCCCGAGTGCTGGGATTAAAGGCGTGCGCCACCACGCCTGCTTGCTTCAAGGGGTCTTAAGGGCAAAGCCAACTCTCCAGTTCTTCAACTCCAGGTTTTTTGATGAAGGAAGGGTCTCTTTAAATCCTGTGCTTCCTTCAGTGCTGAACACAGTGCCGCACATAGCCTGAATGGCTGATTTCTTTAACTACATAATAATCAATTTACAAAAATCTGAGCAAGTTTCTTTATAAAAGCAATTCTAAAAGGAAGAAAAAAATCACTGTAATGAGAAAAACACTCAATAAACAATTACACATTAAGCCAGAAAAATTATGCCTCTTTGGAGTCGTTTCTGTAATTGGACAGTATACTGCAATAAAATAATAGCATATAATACAAGCCAATGGGAAATAATTAGATGTCATTTTGGTGGTTAAGGATCCATTTTCCATATATAATAAAACTAATGTTCTGGTTTGAATCATAAAGGATTCTAATAGCTTGGTTATTTTTGTATTACAAGGGGGAAAAAAGTAGGGCAATCAAAAGCATGGAGCTTTTTAATAACTAGGGATGGGTGGGGCCCTGCTGGTGTCTGTCTATGGTGTATACGCATGTGGCCCACAGACTTCATGAACACAAACACATAAAAAGAAAAGTAAATAAGAAAACATAAACAGTGTCACACCAGGGAATGGTTATGCGGCAGTGTCACAGGATTTTTATGCCTGTATGCTTTATTTTTAGCTATTTATTGTGTATGTGTTTATGAGTGGTGCAACGTGTGTGTGTGTGAACGTGCGGGTATGGGAGCATGTGCGGGGAGAGGACGGGAGTCCTCTTTAGTTCTTACTTTTTAAAAGATGGATGTACAGCCAGACATGGTGGCTCATGCCTTTGTTCACAGCACAGGTGGGATCTCTGAGAGTTCGAGGCCAGCCTGGTCTACATAGAGTTCTAGGATAGCCTGGCTATACAGCGTGTCCTTGTCTCAAATTTGCCTTTTATGTTCATTTTTTCTTGTGTATGTGCAATGATAATGGTAATATGCACATGTGTGTAGATGCCTAGAGGCCAGAAAAGAGTGTTGGATCCCCTGGAGCTGGAGTTACAGGCAGTTTTGAGTCACTGAATGTATGTGGCTCTGCAGGTAGTGGCACTTGCGTGTAAGCCTGGAGACCTGAGTTTGAACCTTCAAACCCAGCGGTGGGAGGAGATGACAGACTTCTCTGCAAGCTGTGTCCTAACATCCATGCAAATAAGCTTGTCCACTCTCCCACCCCAAAGTAAACACATGATGCAATCACGGGTGTCCACGACCACCCTAGTGCAGGGAGCATGATGCAATCTCGGGTGTCCACGACCACCCTAGTGCAGGGAACACTGAGGCAGATGGTACTACTAAAGTCTCTAGCCCCCAGTCTTGCCAATCATTGAGCACCTAGCTCATGTGAAAGACATGCGTGTACACACACACACACACACACACACACACACAACCTCTTCCTTAGTGCCTTAACAAACAACACACACATATGTCTATTAAATCAAATCAACCTCCCCCCTTTTTTTAAAGACAGGGTATCATGTCACCCAGGCCAGCCTCCAACTTCCTTTGTAACTGAGGATGGCCTTGAACCTCTGATCCTCCTGCCTCCCCATCCTGGGAGCGGGGATTACAGGCATGCACCATCTCACCTGGTTCACACAGTGTTTGGATGGAACCCAGGAGTCCACGCATGCAAGCAAGCTCTTTACCAGCTAAACTACACGCCCAGCCCTTCATCTTTGCTTTTTAATCTGTTGGTGATGAAATCCCTTGCCACAAACAGCAAGCCATCCAAGCCCATGGTTTGCACTGCGTCTCTATGCACAGAACGCACATACATCAGAAGTAGCCACACATCAGATGAATTCATGATGGAAAGGCTATAGACTCTAAGGAATGGATCGGTGTGTAGGACAGCCTCTGGTGTGTTGCAGAAGGCATCTTGGCATTGTCCTCCTCAACACGGTAATTAACTTATTAATTAGTATGCAGAACCAGAGAGGATCTAATGTTCCTGACTTACTGCATGCACAAAATGTAATAAGCATATTATAAGCCAGGTGCTTAGAGGGAGACACGTAATGTGTGATAGAACTCGGTCCTCCCAGGAAAACAGCTAGCATCTTTTTTTTTTAATTAATTTATTCATATTACATCTCAATTGTTAGCTCAGCCCTTGTATCCTCCCTTTCTTTCCTCCCTCCCGCTTCCCCCCCTACTCCCTTCCCCTATGTCTGTGACTGAGGGGGACCTCCTCCCCCTGTATATGCTCCTAGGGTATCGAGTCTCTTCTTGGTGACCTATTATCTTTCCTCTGAGTGCCACCAGGCCTCCCCATCCACCTAGAAGCCAATATTAACCTTCAACAGGCCAGATCCTGACTGATGCATGGGCAAGCACAGCTGATGTGATAAAGATGCTGGCCTGCTGAAGGTTGATATTGGCTTCTAGGAGGGGATGGGAAAGGTCATTAGACCCTCACCAGAGATCCCAGCCACCCACTCCTCCCAGCTGTCTGTACAAAATTCTTCCCTAACTGCGCCTGGCCTGGGGCCTGAGGTACTCTGAGATGCTGGACTATATAGGCTGAGTGAGAAAGGTTGACTAAGGGGCTCCATCTATGTGGTTACATGGAAGCCATCCATCATTTGTGCCAGATGAAGACTTTCCACGAGGATGCTTTGGGGCAGTAACCTGTCACCCATGCTGGGAGTAAGCCCAATAAATTTACTGGTATCCCCAGGGTGAACTTTGATGCATCGTTGGGGGCCCTTATGAGGAGTGCATGATACTATTTCCAAAATTTACAGCCGGGTGTAATGGCTCACACTTTTAGTCCCAGCACTAGGGAGGAAGAGGCAGGTAGATCTCTGTGAGTTCCAGGCCAGCCTGGTCTACAAAGTGAGTTCAAGAACAGCCAGGGCTGTTACACCTGCCTGTCTTGAAAAAACAAACAAACAAACAAACAAACAAACAAAAAACCCCAACAACAAAGAGCACACACACACAAAACCAGAAATACCCCACAAGACAAAATTTAACACACACACACACACACACACACACACACACACACACACACACACA
>OU015754.1:18540619-18562494 GCA_907169655.1 Acomys percivali | reverse complement strand
GCCATTAAAAGCTGAGGGTGTGAATGTTTATTAGTCTTGAACGGTGCATAACGCCATTCTACCAAACAGGCAAAGCTGAGCTCTAATTAGCCTACTGATTAGAATTACTGGGCCTGTGGAAGCTAAGTAAGATACAACACTGGAGAGGCCAGGTGTGTGCTCCTGTGAATGACAAGTCTCCCTCCCCATGCTACGGACGGAAGGGCGACCTCCTGTGTCATGTGCACCTCAAATGTTGGCTAGGAAAGCAGATGACTATAATTACAATTAGCAGTACAAAAAGAAAAAAAATAAGTAACACTTCGAAAATCACAGTGCACAACGCACATCCACACCATGGATGCTTTGACTCCTTTTAAAAATCAGTGCATGCACGCTGGGCATGGTGATGAATGCCTTTTATTCTCCAGCACGTGGGAGGCAGAGGCAGGTAGATCACTGTGAGTTCGAGGCCAGCCTGGTCTACAAAGCGAGTCCAGGACAGCCAAGGCTCCACAGAGAAATCCTGTCTCAAAAAAACCAAAAAATTAAAAATTAAAAAACAAAAAAAACCTCAGTGCATGCCTGGCAGGTCAGTATTGCTGCTCCTGCAACCCAAGTCTAAGGTTCCTTCAGGAACACGGTCTGGCCATCTCTAACTGGGGCCATCGGGAGCAGTGGCAATAGCCTGCATTGTTTTGGATTCCTCTGGGAGGTAACTCCATTCTCAGAACAAGTGACCGTGAGTGCTCAGCCATATACGGGGATACCTATGTCAGTTCTCACCTCCAAGGCCCAGAGAACATTGTGGAATGTAAAGAGGCATCTGAGCCTCAGAGGATGGGGAGGAAAGCTGGTTAACACTGTCATCTGGGCATGACACAGCTGCAGCACTCATAGTAGCTGTGGTTACCTGAGGGAGGCCTGGACAAAGTCAAGGAGGTTACAAACTCCAGCATGGAGTCGGGGGGAGATCTCCACCTCTAGGCTGGAGCTATTGGCAAGTTGATGGCTGCTGGTGAGAAAAAGGTCACTTTTCACTGGGGGAGGCAGGTGGCTACTGGTAGGTTGTCCATACCCCAAATATGACTCCACACCCATCCATACTGGGACAGCACTAAGTAGACTTAGTGGGTTATTTGAAAGAAACAAACAACTCCTCAAACATGAGGTTGGGAGGGAGACATTGTTTGGTAGAACCCCAGGGGAGCTGGAGGGAGGAAGTAGCGGTGACTATAATCAAGATGCAAATGTAGATGAATGTAATTGTCAATGAATGCATTTAAAGAAATGGTACGTGCTGCCTGGTATGTGGTGGATGCGTAGCTAGAACTCAGGAGGCAGACGCAGGAAGGATACAAGTTCAAGCCCAGTGTGAGCTATAAAGGAAGATCATCGTCAAAAAGCAAAAAACAAAGAGACAGAAAGAAAAGAAAAAAGAAAACTTCACAGAACAAGAGGCTGCATTTGCAAATCTTGTATGATAATGATGAAGCATCAGACGTATATTAAGAACTGCTCCCTCCACAATAACAATGAATAAATAACCTATTTAAAGGTGGGCAAAGAGGCTGGCTGAGATGGCTCAGCGGATAAGGGCGCTTGCTGCCAAGCGTGGTGATCTGAGTTCGAATCCCTGAACTCACATGGAGGAAGGAAAAAAACAGACTCCCACCAACCTCCTCCGACCTCCACAGCCGGCCAAGCAGTGGCATGCATGTGCACAGGCCCACACAAATAAATGCAACAGAAACTAATTTTTCAAAAGGGGCAAAGGACTTGAACAGTCACTTCTTCAAAGAGGACACACAAACATCTCAGAAGCAAATGGAAAGAGGTTCAACATCACTGCTCACGGGGGTGGGGGACAACGACAAAAGTCCAAACCACAAAAAGCAACCGCACCCACTGTAATGATAAACAGAAGCTGGGAAGAGGGTGAGGGGGAGCCCTTCCCCCTACCCACAGTCTGGCGCAGCCTGGTGATCCTTCAAAGGCCTCAAATGGTCCTCCCTCTATTCCTATTCATCCTCCGTCAGTGCTGCTTTTATTCCTTTCGGAGGGCCTTGAGTTGAGTGAGGTGGGGTCTCAAGTTGCCCATATTGGCTTGGAACTCTAAGCAATCCTCTCAAGTGCTGGGACCACAGGAGGATCAAGGAAAAAAAAAAAAAATCAGGAATTCAAAGTCATTATTAGTGAGTTCAAAAGCAGCCTGGGCTACACGAGACCTTCTCAAAAGAACAAAAAGAGTTGGATCTTTCCCTGAAGGAGTCTACAACTTACTGAAAGAACAATTAAAGCAAGAGGCTGGAGAGATGGATCAGTAGGCAAAGCACTTGCTGCACAAGCGTTGGGTTGTGAGTTCGAGTCCCAGCATCCAACATGGTGGACTACGCTTGTAATCCCAGAGCAAGGGAGATGGAGACAGCCAGTATCGTTGGTTCTTCCTGGCCAGCACATGGCCTAATCAACCAACCTCAGGTGCCAGTGAAGGACTAACACACACACACACACACACACACACACACACACACACACACACACACACACAAAACCAGTTGGGGGCTGACAGTTGGCTCACCAGGTAAAGTGCTTGCTGCTTATGCCTGATGACCTGAGTTCAATCTTCAGATAGCACATTAAGGTGGAAAGAGAAACAACTTCACAACATTGTTTATAACGTTCGTGCACACATACTCACAAACAACAACGATAAGTAATTAATAAATGGAAAAATAAAAATCTTAATACAAATAGGTGAATGGTTCCTAAGGACACCCTAGGTTGTCATCCAAGTTGTCCTCTAGCGCCACCACCAACCCCCCCCCCACCTGCCCATATACCTTCATGCACAGCACACATGGGGCAGATTTAAATAAACAGAATGGTATAATTCAAGGGTAAGTGCTCTGATTGAATATGAGCACTCCCAATCCCGCCAGGGATCCTGGGTAGAAGCTATGCCCTGGAAAGCAAAAAACAAGAGAGGAGCCACTCCCAGGGGGAAACAAGGAAGTCATCCAAGCCAGGAAGGGACCAGGCCTGAAGAGTCACAGAGGCTGAACCGGAAACCCATGCTCCGCTGGTAAAAACAGGGTGGGCGACAGGCTCATCCACTCAGGAGCCCAAGGCCACCAATGGTCAAGCATGTGTGATCTCTTCCTTCCTTCCACTGAAGAAAGGAAAGAAAGTGATTGCTCCCTCCAGTGTGGCTGATGCTGCCCCAGGCTGGGTGTAGGATTTCCTTTTATGAAAGGATCTTGGAATAACTAGGAGGAGAAAAACTTTAAACCACCATGTCTGACAATGTGTTATAGAGAAAGGTAATGGGTCAGTTAAGGATACAGAACACTCTAGAAATCTTCATTCCAGATAGACACACACACACACACACACACACACACACACACACACACACACACACCATAAAATAAAGCAAGCTTTTGAAACAATTGTGTGGGAAATGGTCAGAGACAGCACTGTGGGCCTTCAGGTGAACCCTGCAATCTCTGGGGTACACTTCAGTTCCAAAAGCTACTCAGGGTCTTTCCCAACTAGTTTTCTACCTAGATGATGTCTCAGTACAAAAACTACAGTGAGTTGGCAAGCCAAACAAGAACCCATGAGGCTGGAAAGGTGGCTCAGCAATTGGGAACACTTGGTGCTCCTGCTAAGGACCCAGGTTTGGTGCCCAGCACTGTGGCTCGTTGGTAGCTTACAACCTCCTGTAGAACTCCAGTTTCTGGGGAACTCCAAGGGTACCAGACATGTGATGTACATACATAAATGCAGGTACTCGCACACATAAAAATAAAAATTAATCTTAAAAACAAAACATCTTACAGGTATGGCAGTCCATGCTCTTTAAATTAGAACTCACTCTGGAGGATGACACGATAGCTGTGAGTTTTAGGTTAGCCTGGGCTACATAGCAATTTCTAGGCCAGTCTAGGCTACAAAGTGAGACCTGTCCTAAAAACAATACAATACCAACAGCAACCACCCAAACCTGGGTTACAGTTGTAGCTCTGTCTGTAGGCAGAGTGTTTGCCTGGCATACAGTAAGCCCAAGATTCCATCCCCAGCAACCATAAACTGTGGCTAGTGGCTCATGCCTGTGAACTCAGCACCCAGGTGGTAGAGGCAGGAGGATCAGAAGTTCAAAGTCATCCTCAGCTATTTAGTGAGTTCAAAGTCAAACCTGGACTATATGGGATACTGCCAAACAAGCAACACAAACAAAAGAAAACAGAAAAAGGAAAGAGTACTTAATCCTTCCTTAAAGAATAAATTAATTTACGTATTAAATCAAGAACACTGCAATGTTCTGGAATGTTCTTTCCTGCTGTAACAAGCCATCTCCACAGGGTGAGTTTCCCAAAGGAAAAGGGAAACAAGAGACCATGGCCACTCTCATTTTTCCTGATGACCTCCCACCTCTGATCTCTGAGGCGGTTCTGACTGACCTGATTTTTCTTTTATTGTTGCTTTGTTTTTACTAGGGACGAACTTCCATCTCTGGTGGGGATTAATGGGTACCTTCCTCAAGGAACGGGCTGCAGAAAGACTGATTCGCTCTCTAATGTCTGAATCTTCCCAGATGCCCCCACGCTGCTCAGCACACAGAACTCTACCTGAGCTTCAATTCACTTCTGTCCCGCGCTTTCACTCCCACACCAGGCTCCCCGAAGCCAGCAGGAGGCAAGGTGTGGGAGTCCAGTGCTAACTTGTTCTACAAAACCAAACACATCTTGGGCTAATCCTTTTACATGATTAAGGGGGAAAGGTTCCTGTCTTTTTGTTTCTTTGTTTCTCTCCTCTCCCTCCCTCCCTCCCTCCATCCCTCCCTCTCTCTCTCTCTCTCTCTCTCTCTCTCTCTCTCTCTCTCTCTAAAAATTATTTCTGGGTGTGTGTCACACTCACCATAGTGCGTGTGGAGGTCAAGGGACAGTTGGCCGGAGTCAGTTCTTGCCTTCCTCCGCATGAGTTATGGGGATAGAATTCATGTCATCAGGATTGGCAGCAAGCACCTTTTACCCAGTAAGCCATTTCGAGGTCGTGACTTCCACTTTGTAAGGAAGGGGCTGGTTGACACTGTGCGGAGCACACCGGGCTATCTGGCCTTGGAGATTCCTGTCTCTGCCAGCTCCCATCTCACTGAAGTAGGTGCTGGGATTATAGACAGGCGCCACAACATCAGGCATCCAAATCCAGGTCCTCAGGATACACAGCTAACTTTTTAGTCACGATGAGTCATCTCCACAGCCTGTTTTTGTTGCTGCCGCTGGTTCTCATATAGCCCAGGCGGGTCTCAAACTCAGTGTTGTAGCTCGAGCTGGCCTTACACGTCTGCCCCTCCCTGTACCCTCTTTCCAAGGGCTTGGATCACAAGTATGCGCCAACATGGCCAGATTGTTTTCGGAAGAAAGTCTTCTTATGTAACCATGGCTGGCCTGACACTTAGTACAGTCCTCCTGCCTGAGCACCCGGAGGACTAAGATTAAAAGCATGTGCCACCAAGTCCAAACAACTCCTCCAATCTTGACATGTATTTTTTTTTTTTTTTAATCTTGAGACTCAAGTTTTACAAGCAGCTCAGTAATGAACGGTGTTGGCTTGCTGCGACAGAAATTTGAAATTTAAATCCCCACCTGGGCACAATTATTGTGGCAGGACCCACATGCTGGCCCCAGTGGGACTGTCTAATCTGTTCGGAATCAGAAAGGTCCTTCTGTCTTCCCTGGAGATGGGGGTGGAAATAACCTTTCTCCCTTTAGACTTTGCGCATGTTGTGAGTCAGCCACCGAGGGGGCCATGTCATCACTAGGCCTCCCAGAATTCTCCGACTTCACTAGTGCTAACTGAAGGGGAGAGGGTGGTGACAAGGACTTGGCACTGACAATGGAAAACGACTGTCTACCTAGCCTTCCTAGGAGCTTGACTTCACGGCACACCTGATGAAGGAGAGAGGAGGGGTGGGGACTGGCTAGGAGATGTCAAGTAAGATGGTCCCTTGTTATCCTCTATGCTCAGCTCTCAAAAGAAGGAACATATAAGATCCGTTCTCAGAGAAGCGCCACCTGGCGGCAGAGGACACCACTGCATGAGTAAGCCTCTCCACCTGGACAATAACGTTCTATAACCTCGCATTTATACATTCATTTGTTTATGTGTGTGTGTGTACATGTAACGATCACAATCAGGAAAAGGAAGCCATTGATTTGAGAGGAATCAGGTGGACTGGTGTGGGAGATGATATATGAGGGGCTGGGGGAGGGGGAAGGAGAGAGGGGAAGATGATGCAATTACATTTTAATTTCATTTTTTAAATACTGTAATCTAGAGCTCAGGGGGAGAGTACTTGCCTCACAAGAGTGAGGGCCTTGATGCGATCCTCACAACTCACGAGAAATTGCACACGTCTGTAATCCCAGTGCCAGGGAGGGAGCGACAGGGGGATAACTGAGACTCTCCATCCAGTCATTTAGACTGCTTGTGGGCTCTAGATGAATGGTGCATCTTTAGTGTCATAGGAGGCAGAGGGAACCTGAGGAACAATACTCAAGTCGTCCACTGACCTCTATTGCGCATGCGCACACAAACTGACACACAGACACACACACACACACACACACACACACACACACACACACACGTAGTCATAAAAAAAAAAAATCCTCAGCAGTCAAGAGCATGTACTGCTCTTGCCGAGTTGCCAGAATCCACATCAGTTGGTTTGTAAGCCAGTTCCAGAGGATCTGAGACCCCTGGCACCCTCAGAATCTACACACGCATACATCTGAATACCCACAAACATAAATAAAAACACATAAACATTTAATAAGAGTTAGCCACACACACAAAAAAAAAATCCTCTAACCTAGGCCATTAAAGGGTTTGAAGGTTTCTGATGCTTACAATTTCTCATCCCTGCTCTAAAAATGGGGGGCTTAGAATTCTACAAAGTTTCATTCATGTAGTGGAATTTTCACTTACAGCTGAGTTCCTCTCTCTCTCTCTCTCTCTGTGTGTGTGTGTGTGTGTGTGTGTGTTTATGTTCCTCCTACTTTAGTACTGCAAACCACAGAAATTTAAGAAGGCCAAGGGCAGATGCCACGTTGGTAGGAACCACCAAAATACGTAAAAGCTAATTATATACGGCATGATGGAATGCTTAACAGTGGTCCAGTGTGTTCCCACACAGCGATTCATATACAAGGGATGAGTCAACAATACAATCATTTCTTCAATTCTCCCTCCCTCCCTCTCTGTATCAAAATATTCCTTTACCAGTAAAGACATATTTGTAGTAGACATATCAATTATCTCTTTGTAAAACCTTCTGAGGGTTCAAAGTGTTGAGTAAAGTGTTTCAGGTACTAAATACTTTCTATTAGCTTTCTGCTACTTTAAATGTAAGAGGTTGGGGAGGAGGAGCTAAGGGCTGGGGGGCGTGGCTCAGTCCATCAAGTGCTTGTTATGCAAATATGGGAACCCAAGTTTGATCCCCAGTACCCACGTTATAAAAGGGGCAGGGGTGGGGATTGTGCAAGCATCATCACAGCACTGGAGACACAGAATGGTGCTAACCCACTGGGGTCAATTCCCAGCCAGTGAGTGGCCCTGTCTCAAAGAAAGAAGACAAAAACAAATGACACCCGAGAAACAACACCTGTGGTTGTCCTCTGGCCTCCAGTGACAAATGGACCCGACCCCTCCACACATTCACATACCCCAGACATATACACCGTTGGGCGTTTGGGAGGCAGAGGCAGGAGAATTGTAGCAAGTGTGAAGCAAGCCTTTGCTACACAGCTGAGTTCCAATCCAGCCTGAGCTACATAGGGAGAGGCTGTCACAAACATTCCCCAATGTGAAAAGAATTCTAAAGTCATATTTCAAACCCACACCAAACATTTCAGGTCCTTACTCCTGTTAAACTATATCCCAGGCACCTTCCTCACGCACTTAAGACTAAGTGCACAATTATTAGATTAGGCTATCACCAATGTGCAGAATAAGGTTACATCTGGGCTCTCAGATGCTCTATCAGATTCTCTGTCATCACCAAATGACATTAAACTGAAGAATGTTCATTTTAAAATTTGACCCAATTCTCAAAAAAAATTAAAATCAGATATGGCAGCCAGGCCTTGAGGTACAAGCCTGTGATCCCAGCTACTCTAGAGTCTGAGGCATGGGGTTCCCAAGTCCAAGGCCTGCCTATCTGAAGAGTGAGTTCAAGGCCAATCTAAGGAACTTAGTAAGACCCTCTTCTCAAAATAAAAAGAAAGAAGATGGCTAGGAATATAGCTCAGTGGTAGAATACTTGCCCAGGATCTTCTAGTGATAAATTACAGGCACATCTAAGCAATATAACTGCATGAAATCTCCCAGTGAGGGGCTGAGGGTATAGGTCGGTGGTACAGTACCTGCCTAGAATCCCCCAGTAAGGGGTTGGGGGTGTGGCTCAGTGGTAGAGCCCCTGCCTAGAATCCCCCAGTGAGGGTCTAGAGTGTGGCGCAGTGGTATAACACCAGCCTAGAAGCTCCTAGTAAGGGGCTAAGGGTGTGGCTCGGTGGTAGAACACCTGCCTCAGGGAGGGGCTAGTTGTATGGTACAAGGCTCTAGGTTAGATCCCCAGCACCCTAAAGAGAGAAAAAAAAAAAGTCAGATATATCTCAATCACTACAAGCAAATTTTCCAAAAAGAGATCAAATCAGATTTAGAACATTCCTGAACGTCACTGCTTTCTTCATGTCAGTTAAGTTTGTTAGGAACAGAAGATCCTTGGGCATATGCAAAAATAACAAGCATTTGGTGTGGACGGTCACAGGACAGGGGCTTTAGAGTCACCCTAGATCTCATTAATTCTCACTACATAATTTCCTTTTACTGTTGCCCTTATCATAATGAATTAAGGGCCTGCCATCTATTTCCATCTGACCCAAGGCATTCTTTTAAACGGGCTGTTGATAGTCTCTGATGATGGACGGTTCCAGGCTGATGACATTTCAAATGGGCCTTTGGGGTGCTGACAAAGGACCTTCTCTCTGTTCAGCTGGGGGCACTCACTTCCAAGATCTACCTCAGAGGACACGAATAAACCATTCTTAAAGAGTCCAATTTAATTTATCAGCATCTTGAAAGGAAGGTCATTTTTCTGTCTCACTGGAAGGCCTAACTTCCTTGCTCTGGTCCTAAAAAGGTCTATATACCTGTTTTAAGTAGAAAGGATTTTGAAATATTAGTTGCTACGCCACACACACACACAAAAGCTATAATGTCAGGCTTGTGGCCACCTTGCCTCTAATTGTGGCTTCCAGCCCCTGGTAAGAAAGGGGATAGATTATGTAAGACAAATATGTCCACCCACTGCCAAAGGCTACTACTGATCTTGTGGGCTCAAGCAGGAGCATAATGGTTGAACCCAGAACTGGATCTTTAGCACTCTCTTGGTACCCCCAAAATAAAGAATGAAGGAGTGGGGTTATGGTTCAGCTGACCTTTCTGGGAGTATCCCTGCCCATACGGTACTGCTAGTCAACCAAGTGGCAGGTTGAGTAGATGTCTGCAAAATGAACTCTTAAGGACATTTTCTTATTTGTCATCTTATGCCTCTGTACAACTGGACATGCAGATGATTAAAATTTGATGCAGCAGGAGGGTCACACATTCGTAGTGAACAAAGGCTTATGGAATCCAAGCCTATCAATCAGAGAGAAGACCCACACACATAGCCCTCTTCTGGCCTCTTCAGGAATGACACCCACAAGCACATACCCGTCTACAGACAAATATACACAGAATTTAAAATACTTAAAAAAAAAAAAAGTAAGACATTTTGAGTACTATTTAGATCTTTTATACTTGGTAAGTGGGAGGGTTTTCTGGCATTTATGAAAGTAGTAAATAAAAAAAAGGAAGTACATATGGCTGTTGAGTTGGCTTAATGTGTAAGTGTACTGACTTAACACCTGAGTTTCATCACTGGCGCTCACATGATAGGAGAGAACTGACTCCTAAAAGTTCTCCTCTGACCTCCACAAGCACACCATGGGCACAAAAATAAATAAATAAATAAATAAATAAATAAATGTAAATAAGCACTATTAATAATAGTGTTCTCATAAACATAGCAGGATTGATTTAAAATCCTTGTATATTCACAGCTTAAGGGTTCTGAGCTCTACTTCCTTTACTAATTAACCTTTCAACCTGTTACTCCAATCTAATTAGACAATAGTGCCTTGAACTCTGCACCAGTTTCAGGGCTACTTGCACAACACCCACTAATCTTGAGAAAGGTGAAGGGGGCTCTTAAATTCAAATGGAACCTGGAACTCTCAATGACCTCTGAACTGTACCTCTAAACTGCATTCACTCAATAGTTATAGCATATGAAATGCAATGCAGGGTTGGGAGACATCTTAGTATTTCCCATAGAGGCAGGAGGATCTGAGTTGAGATTCTCAACACCTACATTAAAAAGCAGGTGTGCAGCTGGGTGTGGTGGTGCACACCTTTAATCCCAGCACTCGGGAGGCAGAGACAGGCAGATCACTGTGAGTTCAAGCCCAGCCTGGTCTACAAAGTGAATCTAGGACAACCAAGGCTACACAGAGAAACCCTGTCTTGAAAAAAACCAAAGTGGGGAGGAGGGGGGGGGAGCCAGGTGTGGTGGTATGTGTTTGTAATCCCATCACTGGCAGGCGGAGGCAGGAGGATTCCTGTCACTCCCTGGCTAGCCTGTCTAGCCATCAGGGAGCTCCAGTTTCAGTAAGACTGTTTCTTAAGAGTAAAGTGGAATGTTAGAGAGAAAGACCCTAGACACTGACCGTTGACCTCCACAAGCGCCAAAGGGACACTGTGCCCCTCTCTTTGGCTATCAGACGATTGCCTGGGCGCCAAGGAATTGGAACTCCCCCAGGAGTAAGAAACTGGGGAAAGGAAAGAGCTGAAGAGGGAACCTTATCTCCTGGGAAGAGATTTCATAGTCCTAACAACTTATCAGACCATCACCTAGCCAGAGAGACTGGAGCCCCGACAATTAATGGCCAGTGACGAGTGGGTCAGTCCACACCTTAACTAAGACTACTTAGCTATGTAAACTCTTGCCCTCCAGTTAAATCTAAACCTCAGTATCTAGACACTTAAGATAGACTTAGGGTGGGGATGGGGGTCACTGGGCACTGCTGTTCCTCTTCCCAGTGTGGCCACATTCTCTGCTCTCACCTACCACTTATCTCTTTAATGGGCCTGTGGAGGATGAGTGGCTGAGCCTGGAGTGCTAGGGCTGCCAAGGGGTTCCCTAGGAACTCCGACAGCAGTACAGACTGATAAACAGCAGCCATAACTAGGTGTGGCAGCACACACCTATGAACCCCAGTATTTGGTTGAGGGAGGCAGGAAGGATGAGGGCTCCAGTCCATCCTCTGCTAGATAGCAAATCTGAGTCTCAAAACACCAAGGGAGGGGCTGGGGAGATGGCTCAGTGGTTCAGAGAACATATTTTCTTCCAGAGGACCTGAGCTCAGTTCCCAGGACCCACATTGGATGGGTTGACAAATGTGTGAAACTCCTAGCTCCAGAGTGACCCGGTACCCTCTTCTTTAGAGCCACTGCAGGCATCTGAACTTATGTGCACATGCACACGCATGCTAATTAAAAATAATAATTATTATTATTATTTCTTTTAAAACCTAACCAACAACTCAAAAAGCAACCAAGCAAAAAAGATTAAAAAGCGTTCCATATCACATACACTATGTAGCAAGTTTGAGGTCAGCTGGGGTGACAGGAGTCCCGGCCTAAAATGGCTAGCCAATTAGGCAACTCTCCCCACCCCCAAAATGTGTGAAAAGAGGATCCCTGCTCAGCACTGTCCCTTTGATGTGGAGGTGAAGGGCAGAGAGCCCTTTGCCTGGAGGAGTGTGTGTGAAAAGCTCTGAAGCGTGTCTGTCTGTTGACAGCCACTTCTGCCTCCCCTGTGTAAGCCTCCATAGACAGACCTGAGCTCCCCTGGCTCTGTAAGCCCAGGAACACTCTGGACCTCACAAGTATTCGCCCCGACAGCAGGACTTCCTTCAACGCCAAAGGCAAACCAAGTTAGTTTAGTTCTGAATCGATCCTTCAATCCTTTGGTTAGCCTGATTTGGAGGTGGGAAGTAGAGGGAGCTTTGTCTGTATGTGGGCAAATGTGTGTCAGTGCAGCGCCCCCCAGAGGTGGGCGTCAGATGCCCTGGAGCAGCTGTGAGCGGCCTGATGCAGGTGCTGGGAACCGAACCCAGGTCCCTTGAAGGAAATCAAGTGCTTAACTCTGAATCACTTATCCAGCCTTTCAGGTATATTTTAAGTGAAGAGAAAAAGACCAGTCCAGCAAAGGCCAAGGGGAAACAGGACAGTACACAAGGACCTGGGAGTGGGTTGAACTCTTAAGAAATGCATATGTGCTTCTAAGATACACATCCCATTTACTAGGAAGACCAAGAACGTTAAGGCTTAACATGTACAGGAAAAGGAGAGAAGTAGAGACAGTATGATTGAAAGAAATATGGTAGAGTAGGAGAGAAAAATAACATGCTTTCTTTCCTATGCAGACCATAGATTTAAGATATTTGTTTAAATTAAGTATTTATTCATATATATGTACATATATGATAACATATGCATATATATACATACACACATATATAAATATATATATATACATCTATCTATCTATCTATCACATACAAGTTAATGGTAATTGGAATTGCATAAAAGCAAAGTACAATGGAAAAAGGTCAGAACGAAGCCTATTATTTTCCATGGTAACTAAAGAAAAATGAAAAAAAAAAAAAGCCATGCAAAATAAACACAATTTCAAAAAGCATTTTATGATATAATAGTTCACTACTAAAATAACTTGAATTCTCAGGAAACACAGCCTTAAATTACTTCTGGGATGAGAAAGCATTGGGGATGATAAAAATCAGTAGAACGCGGAAGAAAAGCAAAGGCTAGGAGGGGCCAGGGACATGGCTTGGTGGCTTGGTGGGTAGAGTGCTCGGTGTCTGCTTAGCTTGTGTTAAGCCCAGGGCTAAGTTGTCCAGCACAGCATAAGGCAGGCATGGTGGTGCACACCCTGTAATCCCAGCACTTGGGAGACAGAGGCAGGAGGATCTTCACAAGTCTGAGGCCAAGGTTGGCCTAGAAAAGCGAGTTCCAGGGTTACATAGTAAAAGCCTTTGCAAAGCAAAAAAGCAAGCAAGCAAACACATAAAGTCAGCAGAAGAAAGAAAAAAAAAACGGAGGATAAAAAGGGAGAAGAGAGAGATGGAGAAAGGAGGAGTGTAGTCTCGAATTTTCTATTTGTTAGGTTTGGAACTTCGCGTTTTAGAGGACATTCCTTAGCAGGGCTATCATCCAGGCCCTCTTTGCTGTCTGAGGAAAGGATGGAGTATTTTACCCATGCAACGGGGACTTCATCGCTATGCAAGCCTAAATGCTTTGGAAGGTGATACTCGAGTTCACAGTGTGGTGTATGCCTTAATCGGGCTGACATCTGGAAAAATCTGCTCACAACACAGGACTCAGAAATGCTGACCTCAGGAGACAGGTGCCCCAAGGAGAGAGAACCAAGCACTTAAATAGATGTGTGACATCTCTTACTGGACCTCTGTGGACAAGTTTCTCAGTGTCAATGTGGTGTTCAGAAGAGTGTCAGAAACCTTCAAAACTGCTGGAAGGACCCTACGGGTTACTTAACTCACTCAAAGGGGCTAGAACACTATAGCAAGTACCCAAAAAAGGTTAGCTACCATCACTGTCTGAGCAACATTAACAAACAAGCATAGAGGTGAGGCTCAGCATTAGCACGCCTGCCTAGAGTCTACCATTGAGGGGGTGGAGATACAGCTCAATGTTAGAGCCCCTGCCTAGAATCCCCCAGTGAGGGGCTGGGGTGTGGCTCAGTGGTAGAGCACCTGCCTAGAATCCCCAGTGAGGGGCTAGGGGTGTGGTTCAGTGGTAGAGCCTCTGCCTAGAATCCCCCAGTGAGGGGCTGGGGTGTGGCTCAGTGGTAGAGCACCTGCCTAGAATCCCCAGTGAGGGGCTGGGGAGATAGTAGTGTGGTACAGCACTTGTCTAAACCCACTGTTCAGTGAAAGGCTGGAGGTAAGGCTCAGTAGTAGACCACTGGTCTTGCATGCCTGAGATCCTGGAATCTATCTTCTGTACACACACACACACACACACAGACGCGCGCGCGCGCAGGTGGGGAGGGTAGGGATGGGAGTGGGGAGGAAATAGAGAAAGTTCAGCTAAGGTTGAGCAGTTCTCAACTCGGTAATCCCTGGAACATTCAACAACCCCGGGGCAGAGAGGAAGCAAGTCTGATGAATACATCTTCTCTGTGGTTGGTACTTGGCAGGGAGACTGGGGAAGGCACCTCTGAAATAACTGTCGTTTGGGGTTTGAAAACTCCTAGGTGGCATACCTTTGAAGATTAAAACTGGCTCAACTGTGATACCCCATCAAACGGCAAACAACAAACACAAACATAGCAAACAGAAAAGTGAATTTCATATGGAGTTAAAGATCATAAAAGGGTTGGGCGAGTGCGGAAAGTTCTACACCATTGGCTCTCAATCTTCCTGACACTATGACCCTGTAAGGCAGTTCCTCATGTTGTGGTGAGCACCCCCAACCATAAAATTGTTTTCATTGCTACTTCATAGCAGTAATTTTGCTACTGTTATGAATCATAAAGTTGATATCTATGTTTTCCCGATAGTCTTATGTGACCCCCTGCAAATGGGTCATTTGATCCCCCAAAGGGTTTGCGACCCACAGGTTGAGAACCACTGCTCTACACAAACACAGACAGACAGACGTAGACAGTCTGACAGCGGTATGGATGGACAGAAACTCATTTGACGCTGTTCCCCCTCTAGTAGCGCTCTAATTTTTAAGAGACACTTTGCCCCCGAGCTTGGTAGGCATGGCGGTGCACATCTGTAACCCCAGCACTGGGGAGGGGGAGGCAGGCGGATATGGAGTTCAATACTAGCCTGGGCTACATGAGACCCAGTCTCAAAAATAGAATGAGAGGCTAAGGAGAGAGGGTGCAGCATTCTGGATTAAGACTGACAATGTGTGCCCCTTGTTCATATCCGGATGAGAACAGATCATGACAAATGAACTTGTGAGAAAGCCAGGAGTAAGGGACTTTGAGGAAGGACAGATGTTGCCATTATAAATAACACTGTGTACTTGTTGGTGTGATGACAGCATGTTGTCATGTGAGGAAAAAGAACAGTTACGCACTGAAAACATAGCAACGTGTCTGGAGGCCCAGGATATGCCTTACAAAAATGGCAGGCACCAACCAATCTACTTCTTCCTTTTCCTTCCCTCTCTCTTTCTTCCTTTCCCCTCTCTTCTCTCTTTCCTCCCTTTCATTAGTGTGTGTGTGTGTGTGTGTGTGTGTGTGTGTGTGTGTATGCGCGCGCACACATGGGAGAGGTGGATGGTGAATGCAGCGTGGAAGAGAGGGACAGAAAGAGAGGGAAGGAGGGAGGGGGAGGGGGATATGTATGAGGGCACCCGTGTGGAGGTCAGAGGGCACCGTTGAGGGAGTTGGCTCTCCTTCCACCCTGGCTTGCAGAGATCACCCTGAGATTTCTAGACTTTTATGGCGATCACTTTCACCCACTGAGCTAGCTCATGGTCTCCCATCTATCTTTTTCTATCACATAAATGTCACTGTGCCAAAATCTTAATAAGTGAGAATGTGGCCAGATGTGGCGGTGCACACCTGTAATGCCAGCATTTAGGAGGTAGAGGCAATAGGACAAGGAAAGTCTGTCTTTTTGAGATGTTTCAATTGCTGGTAAAACTGAATTTGCTATCTTTAATCATACGCACGCGTGCACACACACACACACACTTTAGATGTTTTTAGCTGATATTCAGTTCAGAAATTCACTATAAGGAAAACACATTTCAATTTGGAAAGACTGCACACGTGAGAGCCTTGGGATACCCTCAGGAGACCAGAAATGTCACCACTGCCTGCTGACTTCTTAAGTTTCCAAGTTGCTGAGCTCTCCTCTAGACTCTCACTGGGTCACTGGATCACACCTATCTGCGGATGACACGTAGCCATCTGTGTCTCCAATAATTCCAATGCAGTCTGAGAGCTACCACTTTAACTTTTCAGTATTTAACTAAAATGTGTTTATTTATTTTATGTGTATGAGTTGCTTTGCCTGAATGTATGTCTGCGCACCATGTACATGCAGTGCCCAGAGACGCCAGAAGAGGGCACTGAATCCCCTAGAACTGGAGTTACATACCGTTGTTAGCTACCATGAGGTTGCTGGCGACTGAACCCAGGTCCTCTGCAAGGGCAGCCAGTGCTCTTAAAACATCCAGCCATCACTCCAGCGCCTTTATTATTTAATTTTTTGAGTTTAGGCGTCTCAAAGAGCTCAGGCTGGCCTCTGAATTCTTCTTAGGCTAAGCCTGACCTTCTGATCTTGCCTCAACCTCCCAAGTGCTGTATGTGGCAGTAATTCTGGCTCTGTAGACGGCTTGGGATGGAACCCAGGGCTTCCTGCATGCCAGGCAAGCATCTCACCAACTAAGCAACATACCCACCTCAAGAACCACTGCGTTTAACACAGAGAGCATCGATGCTGTCTATTCTTGAGGGCCATCTGGAAAGGTTTACCTGTATTAGTGGTGCGCAGTGGCTCATACCTGACATACTAGCACACAGGCCGCCGAGGCACCAGGATTGTGGCTTCCAGGCCAGCTTGGAGTATATATAAAGTGAGATTGTGTCAATACACTAGATGACCTGCTGAAACTTCTTTGTGTATTAATAAAACTCAGCCTATACTAAGATGTTGCATGGAAGAAGCAATTACCTCGAGCCACTGCTGTCCACTTGTCCTCATTTGGGCATGGGAGATGCTCAGAAAGAATTAGCACCAGGGCCTGGATGGGCGGTTAAGAGCACTGACCGCCCTTCCAGAGGACCCGGGTTTAATTCCCAGCACCCACATGGCAGCTCACAACTGTCTGTAACTCCAAGGTCTGACACCCTCAGACATACATGCAGGCAAAATACCAATGCACATAAAATAAAAATAAAGAAAAAATTTTAAAAAAATTAGCATGGGGCAGTGCTTCGTTTACAAAGCAGTTACTGGCCACTGTGGCCCACTTGATCAAGGCTTGCATGCTGTGTTGTGCTAACCTTTCGTGCAATGCGGCGTCTGCCAACAGGGAAATGAGCAGAACGGTCTGTCTCAAGAAGCCATCCAGGAAGCAAGCAAAGCGTAACACTGTCCCAAGGTCACATGTGCAAGCCTCACTCGGCTTAGGGCAGCCTTCACTATGGCTTTGGCACAGCACACCAACTACCCTGTACATGAGTAGGCCTCTTCAGGGGTTGGATGGAACTAGTCTAGGAAAAGGCATAAGAGAAAGGAAGATATATACGCACTTGTTCGTATGTGAATACAGGTGTATGTATGCCGTGACACACATGATGTACGGTGGTCAGAGGATAACCCTGGGACATGTCTCCTCACCTTCCACACTGTTTTGAGAAGAGGTCCTTTTTTTTTTTTTTTTTTTTGCCATTGCCTATGCTGGGTGGGCTAGACGGCGTGCGAGCCTCTGGGGCTTCTCCTGCCTCCTCTTCCCATCTCATTATAGAAATGCTGCAATTACAGATGTGTGCAACTGCTCCTGCCTTCCCATGGGTTCTGGGGATACAAACGACCCACTAAGCCACTTCCCTATCTCCAGAGCTTGCTCTCTTCTCTCTTATCGAAGGCCCAGGCTTTCCAGAGTCCACACCTGGTCCCTTAACCTAACTACAAAGACTCCTGAGGATGAACAGACTGTGCTTGAGGGAGGACTTCAGTCATCCTTCCTCAGCTGGCACAGTGGTTAATACTGATTGCCAGCTTGGCAGCATCTCAAATCACTTAGGGGACAAACCTCTGAGCACGTCTGTGAGGGCTAAGTGATGTGGGAATATCAACCCTCAATATTGGCAGCACCATCCCATGGGGTCCTGGACTGAACAAACAACAAAGTGAGCTGAGCACCAGAATTTGCTTCTCTCTGCTTCCTGACTGTGGATGCCATGTGACCAGCTGCCTCACCCTCCTGCCGCCACGCCTTCCCCTCCATGATGGACTGTGTACCCTCAAACTGTGAGTCACAGTAACCCTCCCTCCCTTAAGTTGCTTTTGTCAGGAAATTGTTCATAACTATGAGAAAAGTAATACAAATAGGGAAAGAGAATAACGTATGTGTAGGTATAGGTGCGTAGGCATGTGTGCACGTGTGGGTGTGTGCACCCATGCCTACATGTGTGTAAGGACGGCTTCTGCTACAAATGCAATGATCACTAGTATCTGGGACCCCTCTCCATAATCCCACCTCACCTGCTGTCAAGCACAGCCACCCACACACAGCCTCCCTCCTTCCTCATCTTGGAATGTCAATTGTTCACCTGTGTGGAAATGACAATCGCTTGTCATGCTCCACGTGAGAGAGCTCCCTCACTGAGGTAACTAGCAAGCCGTCTCTAAAGCTGTCATTCTCCGGTGTCAGTGCAACCCTCTGTTCAAAGATCTGCTCTGACACGAGCCAGGCAGTACCGTGACTGTTATTGCCGAGGACTCTTCCATGCTGCGACACCGATGGCAGCTGCTCAGCACCCAGGGTTTGTTTCACCCAATTATTTGTTTGTCATTCGGAAGCCTGGGATGTTGAGCGGGTATCAGGGAGGTATTTTTGGCCCAGTGGAGTATAATGAGGCCCTCAGGTAAAGGTCTGTTCTGTCAGTGAGGTGCTGGGATGATGTGCCGGGGAGAAGCGTGAGTAACAATTAGAATATTTGAATAAGATAAGGGAAACCAGGTGGGATGCCGAGAAGGCTCAAGAAGTTTCAAATGCCTCAAAAACCCTAAGCATAGGCAGTTTTCAAGTTGGCCTGGCAGCTGACACAGATGGAGCTGCTTCGAGGGGTGGGCTGTCGTGTCTCAACTAAGGGTCTCCAGAAGGAAGGGAGGGCTGGGGGCAGGTGCCAGCAGGACCCAGGAGTGTGCGCTGGGGGTGACGACCTCCTCGCTGACTCAGAGAAACTAGCCCAGGAGACTTAAGTTTATGCACTGGTGAGATGGAGCTCAGATGGTAAAGGCACCAGCCTCCAGGTCTGAGGAGCTGAGTTCAATCTCTAGGATTGACAGGACGTAGATAAGAGAATTGACTCATGCAAGTTTTCCTCTGATCGCCACTTCATGCTGTGGCACATGTGTGCACCAACACACACACACACACACACACACATAAATAAATGAAATGAAATGAAGCATTAAAAAAAAACCTTTGTTTATAATGTACTACACATCAAAGCCCACAGGCAACACAAGAATTTGTCTCCCAGGGTTCTCACTGTCTCATCCATGACATTTTTCTTTCCTGTGGTTCTCAGCTGAGGCTGGGGGCAGGGGTGGAGGTGGGGTGGGCTGCGGGAGGTAGGAGGGAGATGGCCCAGTGATTAAATGAACACCAGGCAACCATGAGGATGAAGTTTGGATCCGCTGATAGCACATAAATGACAGGTGGGTGTGGCAGCTGGCCTGAAAGCCTAGCCCCAGAGAATGGAGAAAGAGCAAGCTGGCTAAGGACATGTAGGCACGTAGGTGAGCTCTGGGTTTAACCAAGAGCTGCCTTTGCAGTATAAAAGTGGAAGAACTTCTGGCTGTGGTGCTGCACGCCTTTAATCTCAGCACTCGGGAGGTAGAGGCAGGCAGATCGCTGTGAGTTCGAGGCCTACAAAGGGAGTCCAGGACAGCCAGGGCTATTACACAGAGAAACTCTGTCTTGAAAAACCAAAAAATAATAAAAAAAAATTAAACAGGAAGAATGAGGGAAACTAATTCCTAACATCACCCTCAGGCCTCCTCCACAGGCAAGCTTGTATCCACGTGTGTGAGCATCCACACACATGTGCCCCGGCACACGGTAACATGCATAGCCACGCATGAGAACGGGGGAGGGGGGGGAGGGAGGGGAGGTTGGAGGGGGAATAAGGGGTGCAGTCCAGAGGAGTGGCGGTTCCCACACTGCCATCTTAGACAGGGCACAGAGAAAGAACAGTGCCCGCTTAAGTTCAGTCATGGTTTTAGTTTGTCCTCGCCAGGAGACTACGAAGAAATTCAAAGCAGTCGGGTATCATGACAACTGCCTGCAATCCCAGCACTTGGGAGATGGGGACAGGAAAATGAAGGAGGTCAGAGGTCAACCTGCATGAGTCAACTCTTGGCTACACGGCGAGCTGGAGGCTAACCTGGGCTACATGAGAACCTGTCTAAAACCAACCAAAACCAAACAATAACAACAAGCCACAAAAAATTCCAAGTAGCAGCAGGGTGGTGGTGGTGCACGCCTTTAATCCCAGCGCTTGGGAGGCGGAGGGAGGTGTATCTCTGTGAGTTCGAGGCTAGCCTAGTCCACAGAGCAAGTTCCGGGCAGCCAAGGTTACTCAGAGGAGTCCTGTCTTGAGAAACCAAGATAATAAACAAAGGAACCAACAAGCAAATAAATAAAATCAGAGTAGCCTGATGTAGTGGTGCATGGCTGTTATTCCAACATCTGCAATACTGAAGCAGGGGATGGAGTTCAAGGACAGCTTAGGCTACATAAGGAGACCCTATCATAAAACAAAACAGAAAAGAAAACAAGGGGTCTGGAAGATGGCTCAGTGGCTAAGTGGCAACGCATCCACTTTGGGCAGCTGGCTGTAACTCCAGTTGCAAAACCCATGTGCAAAACACACACACACACACACACACACACACGCACACGCACACGCACACGCACACGCACACGCACACACACACACACACACCTTTAATCCCAGAAATCAAGAGGCAGGGGAGGCAGATTTCTGTGACCCCAAGGCCAACCTGGTCTACATACCAAGTTCTAAGCTAGCCAGGGCTACACACTGAGATCTTGTCACCACCACCACCACCACCACCACCACCTTTAAAACAAAACAAAACAAAACAAAACAAAAAACCCTCAAAGTAGAATATATTTTTACATATCCATTAATCAGTTAATACATTTATTTCTGTAGCACTGACATGTGAGCCTGTGGTCTTGAGAGTGTTCGATGAACGCTCTACAACGGTCCAAGCCCAGTGTTTCACTTAAAACTTTCCCCTAGTAGGGCAGACACGAGCAGACTACGGTGGAGGTAAAGTGTAACACGCGGTGGAGACAGCATGGAAAAGTAGAAGTCATTACGGTCCCCACTGAGCAAGAGAAAAGTAGGATTACTCAGCCATGGGACCTGGCTTAACTCTGGAAGAGCCAGGACTCTGGTGGCTGGCCTGGTGCCTGAGGTGTGCTGCCAGCTCCTGATGGATGGAGGTGGTGACATTCTTTCCCTGATCCTGAACAGCCCCTGCCGGGGCCTCATTTCAATTCTCGGTGGTATCATGAGTCACGTCCTGGAAACAGAAGCTGCCTAGCCATGGCCCCTGGGGTGCACTTAGGCAGGGCTTTCTCTGCCAATCTAACTCCCCCCTGCAACACACACCCTGCTGCTCCCCGCCACACCTTCTTCCTAGTCTAGAAGGGAGTGAGCCCTGACTAGGAAAAGATCTTAGGCAGGACAGTCCTCCCACTTGAGAACTCAAGTACAGAGGTACTGCACCGAAGTACCTTTATATACGGAGAGGTTCTGGGTTCTGTAAATATTTATAAGCTGATCAGACGCTTCCTTTAACACCATCCAACAGAGAGAGGCAGGACACACTGTGCTGTTATTCCTATTCAAAAGGCTATAAACTAACAGCCCGATTCCTATGGAG
>OU015754.1:18523851-18533946 GCA_907169655.1 Acomys percivali | reverse complement strand
TCTCTCTCTCTCTCTCTCTCTCTCTCTCTCTCTCTCTCTCTCTCTCACCCACACACACACACACACACATCCAAGTACACACATCCAAATAGAAAAAGTGAGAATTCGGGCCCAGGTCCTCCCTGGTGGATTCAAGAACTGAATTCTCTTCAAATGAGAACAGTTCCTACTTTTTAAAGCATAGACTGGGGACAAGTAGGTAAAAAAAAAAAAAATAGTTTGATGTTCGCTCTGGGCTAAATAAAAGACAGCTGAGTGAAAGTTCAGGCACCATGAAATTAATAAAATCACTGCTGCACCCTCTCCATTGCAGGCTCAGGAATAAATCGGGAGGAATCTGTGATGCACAGAGCGGCCTACTCAAGTGTGAATCAATCATTTTCTCCACTGACGTCGTCTTCTTTCACAGTGTATTTACTGGGTTCCTAGTTCACTAAAGTTGCTTCCTAAGCCTGAGTGGCGCTGGTTTTTTTTTTTGGAATCATCGAGACCAATTTTGTTTGCTAAATAAATTCCAGGCAAGAGTACTCTGACTTAGGCCCAGGCAAGTCAAAGATCCTTATGTATGCTGTAAAACAATAGTTTTATCTTATGTGAGGAACTCACTGTGTGTGTGTGTGTGTGTGTGTGTGTGTGTGTGTGTGTGTACACACACGCATGTGTTTTACTGCCAAAATAAAATAAATGGAATCAGCACACACATGATAACGCGCTCTTTGCTAACTCATACTAATTGCTGGGCTAATTGATGTTTGTTGAACTTTCTCCGTTTCATTGAGTGATTAGGTACAAAGCTAACAGTTGACATCTGTAGGCGCTTAACTGGCGTCTGTAATTACTGTTAATGTTAAATAATTGTTAGTTAATTGGAGTGGTAACTGACTGAATGGAATCCAGATTGTGAAGCAGAAAAAGAAACCTAGTTAAATAAACATACATTTTTGGGAGAAAACAACTTTTTTTTTTCCTTCCTCTTCTGTAGTTGTCAGAAACTAGAAATAACCCAGAAGCATGGGATAGCCCAAGGGCTCCCTGTGCAAAGGAAACCACGCCTGGGGCTGCGGGGTATGTCACTAAAGAGGGAGGAGGCTTCCGTCTCTAACACGTTTCATTGCAGGTCTGTAACACAGACTTGATGTTTTAATTGCAGTAATTATTATCACAATGGCCTACTGAGTATGTCCCTTTCCTAGACATCCAGGCTCTAAAATCCTGTCTAAAGGAAACACTGGATACTCATAGCTGTGAATGGGCTTAAAGGGGCTAAAGAGCATTCCATCTTTTGTGTCAAAACGCTGGGTGCAAGGAAAACTTTCAGACAGAGGACGCAGGGATCACCCAATAAAGGAAGTGAAGGGCTTTCTAAGTGGGCTCAGATATAAATCAGAGTATCTGAACATCTGTGAGAGGAATTTCTTGTGGACTGGACAGAGGATGGCTCAGTCTCAGTAAGGTGTTGGCCACCGAAGCAAACAGAGACCAGGGTTCAGATCCCCAGCACCCAGATTAAAAGGGTGGGTGTTCTCTATAATCTTAGCACTGGGCAGGCGGAGGCTGCTGGATCTCTGGGACTCGCTGGCCAGTCAATGTAGCCAGGTTCGGTGAGAGACTGTGCCTCAAAAAAAAAAAAATAAATAAATAAAATAAAATAAAATATATATATATATATATTATATATATATATATATATGAGAGCAACTGAGAAAATCACTGCTCATCATCTTCTTCTGGCCTCTACACTCAGGCCCACATATGATATGTGTGTATTCACAAACACACAACACATTACCCAGTAACTGGTTCCCAAGGTGGCCACAGGGACACTCAGGATCTGGGGAGATAGCCTTCCTTCTTTCTTCTGGAAAGTGACAGGATGGCCAATGCTGTGCCCCACCCCCACCCCAGATAAGACTATGATCATTTCAGATGCTCTCAACATCTTACAACTAAATGCTTGTAGTGGGATCTAACTCTTGCCTCTATTTCCCCAGCACATGTCCCCCCACAAATCCCCCCCAGAAGGCCAAGTGGCAGCCACTGAAAAAATGTCTCCAGTAAGGAGGCTAGGGAGATGTCCACAGCTACCGTGTTTACCACACAGGTTCAAGAACCTGAGTTGGACTCTCAGCATCCACAAAACAGCTATCCATGGCAGCCCACATGTACACCTGTAATCCCAGCACTAGAAAACACGAGACAGGCCCCAGATAGCCCAGTCAGTGAGCTCCAGAGTTAGGAAGAAAGCCTATCTCACACAGTAAGATGGAGAACGGTCAAGGAAGACACCCAGCAAGGACATCTGGCTTCCACGTGTGTGCATAGACTTGTGTGTCCAAGAGAGAAGCACTTCCTCGCCACGTAGGATATTTCTGGTCTCTGGCAGTAATTTTACACCCCCAGGACAAGGCATCTGTTTCCCAGAATTCTCCGGGAATAATTCTATACAACAGCTTCTGTATGTGAGAGTCAGATTTCCATAGGAAGGCCAATTTCCATGACAAAGGGGGCCTGATTGCATGCTATTTGTGGTATGGGGTAGGAGAAGAAGGGACTACTTCTAACGCCTCTGTCTCACAGCAAGCACCAATTACCCTTCAATACTATTTAATTCTCCATGGGAAGACATTGCTATCTCTCAAAATCCCCAAGAAAGCTGGAATGTGTGCGTGTGGGGCGCATGCGCACATACACACACACACACACACACACACACACACACACACACACACTTATGTACATGCACTCCAGGAGGGAGAAAAAAAAATAAAAAATGAACAATATTCTACCTTCTCCTTATCTGGGATTTAAGAGTCGATAAAAATAAAATTGGCTCAGTTTCCTGTGACACATTTCAGGTTCTGGGCTTGACATAACAGTTTTCCTTACTCTAAGCCCAAGACACCACGAGGGGCTGTAAAATGGGCTCCTTTGGTTCATGGTAAAGGGATATTAAGTCTAGACCACATCCCCCCTCCTTAAGCTATACCACAGTCAACTGCATTATTTTTAGGTGGGGAACTACTTTAGGGAAGGGACTTCTCTCAAGAGACAATGCTGCCATTTTTTTATATTCAATGTTGCCTTCTTTGTGCTCAAATCAAGGAATCCTATCCGTTCAAAGCTAACAAATACAGTTACCGTTGTTGTAATTAAACAACTTACTAGACATAAAGTTGCTTGCAATTCCTTTGTTTTTCTGTTTTTGAGAGAGGGCCTCTGGCTGGTTTTGATCTCTTTATATATATAAAACTCATTACACTGCGGGGGTTGGGGGGGTGGGGGGGGGAAGGGACACGGTGACCTTAGGCTTCTGATCCTTCTGCCTCTATCACCTCTGGAGTGCTCGGATTATAGGTACGAGCCGTCCACATCTGGTTTATGGAGAGCCATGCATAGAAAGCAGGGCTCCCACTAAGCCACACACCCCTGCCCCAGCAATATGTTCTGGTAGCTGCTTGCTCATCTCATCGCCTCAGATCTCAGACAGTGCAGTAGCCAGGCTGTCTGTGTGATGTTGATAAAAGGTATACTTCTCAAACACTCAACAAACCTGTACTAGTGACTTTTCTGTTGCTACGATGATAAAACACCATGACCAAGGCCATTTTGTAGAAGAGTGTGTTTGGGTTTAGAGTTCTAGAAGGATGAGAGTCATCTTGGGTGGAGAGTCATGGCTGCAAGAAAGCAGGATGCTGACGGGATCACGTCCTTTGCTACAAGCTTGAAACAAGACAGCCCAGAACTAGAAGTGGTGCTAGGCTTTTAATCTCAAAGGCCCACAGTAATATAGTTCCTGAAAGAAGGCCACACCACCTATGCCTCCCTAAAGAGTGCCATTAACTGGGGATCAAGTATTAAAACAGGGGTGAGGGGAGGTCAAGGAGACTTCTCAATTAAAGCACTGCAGGGCCCTACTTTGCCTGTGTCCCACTGGAAATCCTGTTTCCACCAACATACACTCCAAAGCTCAAGTGTATCCCTGGGATCAGAGAGTAAGGCCTTGCTGAGGTCACCAGAAGCTCAGGTGACCACACTGGTCCAAGTTCAGGTACCAAGCATTCTGCCTGGTACCTCACTGGCAGGACACAATGTCTATGAGAGTTCCCCATGATTGGTGTTGGGGATGAAGAGCTGGTAGGTGATGCCTCCCTGTTCCTTCACTTTCCTGAAGACAAGCTGTGTTCACCACAGGATTTGAAGGCTTCTTCCATCCTCCCTAGATCATTCCCCACCACCAACCTCACAATATACTAGCTCAGAGAATAGTCTGTGGCAGGATCTAAGTCTACATTGTGGGACTGTTGTATCATTGGTAGTGGGGGGGGGACTCTCCGGGACTAACAAGATCATCCCACATCCACTTTGGAGTAGAGATTACCTTGGCCTGGTAGTCATGGCAACTTACTGAGCAGAACAATACACAGTGGTAGCTAGGTCTCATGGTAATTGTAAACGAGCTGTCAATACCCTGAGCAGGAGGACAGAAGGGTCAAAGGACCTTATCCAGGAGGTTAGCTATCACTCTCTCATTCCCTCCCCTCAGTTGCAAGGCATCATGGAAGATTCTAGAGTATATAGGCAGTAGAAAATTAACCAAAGGGGGGACTCTATGGCGGGGCTTCTACAAAGTCGTCAGCCATGATGGGACTTTTGTGGTGATGCAGCTGCTTTGGCGGTCACATACACTGCCTTCATCTGTGCTTTGTAAGTAAGGCCAACACACTAAGCCACTTGACAAGTAGGACTTTGGTGAAATCATTCATTACTTTGGTCAGTGGCTGGTGCCCTACGTAGTGTAGACAGACATTTACTTACATAGTCACCCCCAGGAGAGGTTAATGAAGCAGGAACAAAGGTGGAAAGAGGGGCAAGAAAGTCAAACAAACTTCTTGCATCCTCTCCCTACAGCCTGCCTTGGTTTTCAGGAGGAATCCAGGGGAGGGGTGGCAGCTCTCCTCTCCCAGCTGACAAGACCCACACAGAGGCTGGTCAGAAGCAGACACGATTGCCAGTTCTCCTTCCTTGCCTGTGGGGCTTCGTTCTCTCCTCAGGTAGCTCTGCTCTGCATCAACTAAGAGTTTTAGAAAAGATTATTTACCTTGGCGGGGTGGACATGTTTGAATTTGTCTACCACACTGCCAAAGAAGATCTCTGGGAAGCAAGAACGAATGTTAAGGAATGGAGAGATGGCTCAACCATAAAGGAATGCATACCACTCTTTAGAGGGCGTGATTTTGATTCCCAGAACCCACCTCAAGCAGTTCAAAATCACCTAAAACTAACTCCAGCTACAGGTGATCAGATGCCATCTTCTGACCTCTTTGGGCACTGCACCCATGTGCATAAACCATTACACAGATACATAATTAAAAGTAAAAAGTAAATCTTTAAAATAAAACAAATTTTTAAAGGTAATAAATATTGGTCATGCTTAATCAACTAGAAAATTGTGTATGTGTGTATGTGTGTGGGAGTATCTAGTAATACGTGGGTGTCTTTCTCAATCTCTATACATCTCATTATTGTTGTTGTTGTTAGTGTGTGCATACTTTGTGTGCTTTTGAGCATGTGTGGGTGTGCCATGGCAAATGTGTAGAGGTCAGAGGACCCCTTTATAGAATTGGTTCTCCACTTCCACCTTTCCATGGGATCAGGGCATTAAATCCACCTGAGTGGAAAGTACCTTTACCCACGGAATCATCTCACAAGCCCTTTATTTTGTTTATTTGAGATAGGGTCTCTCACTTGCCTAGTAGCTAGGCTGGGACCCCCAAGGATCTTCCTGTCTCTGCCTCCCCACTGCTGGGAATGCAGGAGTTGGCAACCATATCTAGCTGTTAATGAAGGTTCTAGGGATCCAAATTCAGTCCTCACCCTTGCAAGGGAACTTTACCTACTGAGTCATCCATCTCCCCAGCTCCTAGAAGCTCCTTTTTGAAAACTGGGGAATTACAGAGCCTGTTGCTCCCATAGCTGTTCAGATCACAACACAGGGGCAATAAGTAAATCAGTCTCTCTCAGCTTCTGTCTCAGTGGGAAAGCCAATTTTTTTTCCTTTGGCAGATGGCTGAATCACAAAGACAGAAGGATTCATAAAATTCACATGAACATCCTGTAAACATTTAAACACATCGAGATTAGATAAGGCAGCCACGACCTTGATTAAAGTTGAGCTATTTTTTTTTTCAAGTCTACAGCGATAATCCCCCTAATTTGCAGGCTCAAACGCCTAGCTTCTTCTCTTGAAAGGCTCCACCTCTCATTGGGTATGCTGTGTACATAAGCAAGCACATGCCACCCGATTAACTTGTTGTAAAACTGGAAATAAAAGAGGCATCAAAAGAAGCAACATTTTGGAGCACCTATGCGGGTCTTACCCCACTGAATTGGATTGAGTCTACAACACGGGAACATTTAAATAAAAATCAATTGGTAAGTTACAGAGAACATAGTCATCACACCCCTGTCTGCTCCAAGCCATGGCCCTTGCCAATTAACTGTTTCATCCCAACTGGAGATGCTGGCCCAGAACGAGGTTTGCTTAGGATTGAAAATTCTGACCTGCAGAGACTAAAATGCCTTGCTCCAGCTCACAAGCAGCGTGATGGACTTGAGCCATGGCCCCTTGCTGTTGCAGCCTGGGGGCTCCAGTCTCCAAGCTGTGCAGACCAACATCAAAGCCGCCAAGTCCCTAGCCCATGCCCTAGTGGGCTCGTGAGTTTAGCACTGCCCTGCAACAGTGAAATTTTATGGACCAAATCTGCACACCCAGCAGACCACCAGGCTCGGAGGCATAACCTTACCAGCTAACCCTGCTACTCGGACACCACAAGATTGCCAGGCTCCTGCTAAGGACAGGAGGTGATATGTTGCCCCGAAACATCTGGCTCTCAGCAGTGCCAATGTGGGACCTCCCTGACACTCTTGTTAAAACTGTTCGGTAAGAGAAGACCTTGAAGAGTTTCTCAGCTGTGTCTATTACCTGGTGTAAACCTGTCCTTTCTTGCAAAGCTATAAAACTCCGTGTGTGTGTGTGTGTGTGTGTGTGTGTGTGTGTGTGTGTATCTATATTATGCATATATTGTACAATACACACATATATATGCACACACACAGATAGAGATAGAGAGATAGAAAGAAAGAAAGAAAGAAAGAAAGAAAGAAAGAAAGAAAGAAAGAAAGAAAGAATGAACTGGCTGGCTTTTAGGCAAGCAAGTGGGCTTTTCAGAGTAACTTAAACCTGACGTGAGAGAAGATAAGGACCTGTCAACCATATGTGCAGAAAGTGCTGCTCCTCCTACCAGGAGTAAAGACAGCCGCCAAATCACACATGCCTAGTGGAGGCTCACTGGACCTGTCTGTCTCCCAGGAGTAACTAACATCAATGCTGCACAATGATCATCACCACCCTGCCATCCCCATATGCCCACCCCCCCACCTTTTTTGAGGGGTAGAGGGGGTACTTAAGCTTTTTTTTTTTTTTTTTTTAGTAGTTGGAATACTAACGACCCTTAACAAAACTATCCTGCTGCTGTCTGAGAGTGCCCTTCACTGTCTTTCTCCAGGGAGGAGGGGCTGTGAGTACCAGGCAGTCTACTTCAGCAACACCTGTACTTGCACACTGATTCAGGCGCTTGTCCTTCGTGCTACCAACGGGAATTAGCATAAGGCATTAAGGGGAAACTCCAGGGGAGGGAAGAAAGGCCATTTTCATGGAAATAAGGGGCGAAGGAATAATCCGTCATCAACTAAAATGCTTATTTGTGTACGTTTTCCCAAGCAAAGCTTAGGAGAAAAGCCTGTGTTGATTTTTTTAGTATACACAAAGAAACCTTAATCCTTTCAAGGCAACTGAAAATCACCCTCACTACTCTCAGAAAAGCAGCAGAGAAGAAAGGCACCCGGTCAGGGGCATGACTGTTCACAGCCAAATAGATGCCACACATCACTCACGGTAAGTAAACAAAAATAAGAATGTGGGAAGTGTTGGACTGGAAACTCTCTAAGGCTGGGGTGGGATGGGAGAAAAAGAGAAAGAGGCAGGAAGCAGAGAGAGAAGGGGCTCTTTAGCCATCAAATCTGTGTTCTCCTCCTCACGTTGCAAATTAGGGCCAAACCCTGAGCCAGCTTTGAAAGGGCCATAGCACCTTAGCACGAGACACAGTCCCAGGTGGTTGGAAGTGTGTGTGTGTATGTGTGTGTGTGTGTGTGTGTGTCTGGGTTGGGGAGGTCAAAGAGTCATGGAAACTGCTTTGGGTGGGGAAACTGCCCTGCCTCAGTTTCCTCTCCCCCTAACTTTCTTTTTATCAAGGACATCTTCAAGGCTCACGGCTCCTCTCCTCTCAATTAACAGGAGCAGAGAGCAATCATGCTTTCCTATTCTTCAGGGAGATACAGTGTCAAGCACCCACATCAGCTTTTATTTGGGCTTTTAGCATTATGGATTACAAATTTACACAAACTTCTCAGGCCACTAAAAAAAAAAAAAAAAAAAATGATGAAATGTGAAGCTGGAATCACACCATGCAATTAAAATACAAGATCATATTCAATACAACATCAATTCTGGGAGTCCCAGCAAACTTATAAGCACACAGACCTCAGGGAGAACTTTAAATACAATGTACTACTTAAAATCAAGGTAGATTCAATTGCAAAAATAATTGGAGGGCATAAAAATAACTGTACATGGAAGTGTCTTCCTAACTAGTAAGCAAAAAGAATAAAAATTAAACATTTCAACAATGAAATAAACTTAACGATGAAGTAAACCGCTGAAATGGGTTCCCATTTCGCCCTGTGGGTACCTAATTCCTGGACCAAAGCTGGTCCAGCACTCCCACGTATTCTTAGTGGAACACAGGTTACCACAGGCCAGCAAATCTTTATTTAGCAATTATCCTAGAAGCCCCTAAGCCAGGTTCTACAGTGGGAAGGCGAAGGTGGGTTGATGAAGTCTGTATCGTTCACATTACACACCTTTTGAAGACAGTGCTTGGAGACTTCCTTAAATTTCATTATACTCAGTGACACACCTGCAAATGAAGACTGCCGGAAAAAAAACCTACCAACAGTGATCTAGGGTGAGCTTTCCCTCAGCGTACCTCGGCATCATTAGCCTCTCTTATCCTATCGACTAAGGTTTGGAAGGAGTAAATGGAGAAGTGCATATTTAAATTCTGCCCCTCTTGCTCATTTATTAACTTTACAGAGAGAGCCCAGAGCAGAAGAAGGCTTGGTTTATGGCTATAACGCCGTGAATACTAAATACCTCACTGGTTATTGCCGGCTGAGGTAACACACACACACACTATTTATAGAGCTCTGACTGCTGGGAAGTTGATAACTAACAATCAAGGCATTGTAAAAACATTCTTCTCTATTACAGCATCCGACGTGAAATTAACACCACCGATCAATTTAAACGAGGAATCAGTAAATTCTTTCAAGATGAAAAAAAAAAAAAATTTTTTTCTTTCGCGCGTCTCAAAAACACCCAGATGCTACTGTGGGAGCCAACGTGCAAAATGGGAAGACAAAAAGACCACATGGATTCTCCTTTTCCTTCTCCTCTTGGACAATGACAATGAGATGCATTTTTTTTTTTTTAAAAAAGCAGCCATTCCTTTAGAATAATAAAAGGGGTCTTACCTTTGTTTACAAGAACAGTGTTGAACAGTTTCTCAGAGCTAGCATCTGATGCCTGAAAAACAAGAAGGGAAAGTAAAGTGTCAAGGCTGCCAATTTAGACCTTCACCCACAGCACCGTAGGCTGCTAGGATTTTAAATCATTCGACTACATCTTAGGAAAAATGGAAGAGTCAGTCATTTCCCCAAATCCTCCATCAGGTGGTGCTGGTTGACTGTTGGAGAAAGGCCTGCACTGCAGCTATTTGCTAGGGGAAGAAAAGGGGGAAAACCTGATTTTCAAAATATGCCCTTATTAGACATATTATCTGTGCAAAACATATTTCTATGAAATGGTCCACAAGGCAATTTAGCTCATTCATTCACAAAATGATTTTCCAATCCTGTTGACAGATCATTATTTTGTAAATTTTTTTTTTTTTTTTTTTTTTTTTTTTTTTTTTTTTT
>OU015754.1:18465091-18510904 GCA_907169655.1 Acomys percivali | reverse complement strand
GCTCTACCACTGAGCCACACCCCAGCCCTTCACTGGGGGATTCTAGGCAATGGCTCTACCACTGAGCCATACCCCAGCCCCTCACTGGGTGATTCTAGGCAGGTGCTCTACTACTGAGCCACACTCCAGCCCCTCACTGGGGGATTCTAGGCAGATGCTATACCACTGAGCCACACCCCTCCAGCCCTAACTGGGGGATTCTAGGCAGGGGCTCTACCACCGAACCAGACTCTTAGTCCCAACAAGGAGAGAGAGAGGAAAAAAGATGAATATGCAGGAAAGAGACACAGACCTTGGAATGGGCTATGTACGAGTTTCCAAGGGAGAGGATCTCTGGGTTTGTGAAAGATGCAACATAAGTCAACATAAGTAACAGAAAAGAGAGAAAGAAAGGAAGGAAGGAAGGAAGGAAGGAAGGAAGGAAGGAAGGAGGGAGGGAGGGAGGGAGGGAAAAAAAACCTGTCCTCACTCTAATAAGGTAGTTTTTCCTGTAATAAAGTCAAGAAAATGTAACATGTCAATATTAATGAAGGAATAAATCCGCCCCCTCCCTTTCTTTTAGAGACTAGGGATGTTTGCAAAACTAAAAAGTCTTCAGTAATCCCTTCTTTTATCTGAAACAGATTGCAGTTTTAAGCACAGCCCCATAAAACTGTGGGTTCAAAGGAACCTGAAACCAAATTAGCATAAAATCTGGAATTCTCATTGCCACCAAATGTACAGCTGCCATCTGACAGCTCTGCTGTGATTTTTTTTTTTTTTTTTTTACCCCAAGTAAAAACTGAAAGTAGCTGAGGTGACATGAGCCACATCTCCAACCTTTCATGCTTTAGTGCTTTTCTCCCATCGACACATTCAAGAGAATAGGGCCTAACAAACCTTGAGCATCTGGGGATGTGGTTGAGTTGGTAGGACAGATACTCGCCTAGCATGCACAAAGTGCTGGTTCCCTCCCAGCACTGCAGAAATCTCAGTACTCAGGAGGTAGACAGGCAGGAAGGTCAGAGGTTCAAGGTCATCCTCCCTTACATAGTGAGTTCCTGGACAGCCTGGGTTCCCACGGGTCCCTGTCTCAAAAAATTAAATAACCATGGGGTTGAAGAGATGGCTCAGTGGTTAAGAGCATTTGCTGCTCTTGTAGAGGATACAGATTCAGTTCCCAGTACTCATGTTGGGGGCCACAACAGCCTGTAACTCCAGCTCCAGAACACCTAACTCTTCTGCCCCTCCTCTTATATACATATATACATACATATAATAATAATAATAGTAATAATAAATTATTATATCATATTATACACAAATATGTGTACTTAAACAAGCAGTAACTGCCCTCCTCCAACTCTACCCCCAATGCCTTAATTTTGTCACCTGGCATGGTGGCACCAACTTGTAATCTCAACTGTGGAAAAGTAGAGGCAGGGGGATCAGATGCTCAGAGATACCCCTGCATTCAGTTCTAGGTTAGCGTGTGCTACATCAAACTCTCCAATAGGGGTGGAGGATATTCACAAAGCAACCCATCTTAGTTGGGGAGTGACCACTGAAGTCAGCAATAACTTAACAGCCAAGAGGGTTTGGTGGGTACCTACCCCATGCAGAGAGAACAGTTTAGTGCGTGGTTTCAGGGGTGCTGGGTGTTTTAAGGTAAAGCCAGATACATTGGTTGAATCTGCCAGCTAAGTGCTGGGGGGAGAGAAGACAGAACACCCTTTCTCGGCTTTACACTACAGATGCCAGAAATATACCACCAAGCCACTGTCCCTGTCTTTTGCTTAGGTCAGCACAGATGTAACAACTAGAGTACACTTAGCCCTCTGTAGGCGCAAAGGAGGGAGGGCTTTGGGGCATCAACAGTTAGCCTTCCTAGGCTCAGCTGGTAATACACTCATGGCCAGGGCTGATGACCCAAGTTTGATTCTGAGGAACGCACATGGTGTTAGAAGAGAACAGACTCTCGCACGCTGTCACCTGATCTGGAGCTACTACACACATGTATGTAAAATAAATACACGATTTTAAATAGCTACCCTGACCCTGGGGTCAGGGAAAAACTCCATAATATAGGTCAGGCCCACCCTGCCCAACCCTTGAAGAGTCAAAACTGCAAGATTTCTCTCACCTCCTCCCCCACAGGAGGAAAAGTGGACTTACCCAACACCATCCCAAACCTCCCTCCTCCGATTCCCCATATGATCCACTGAATAAATCCAAGTGACAGCTGGCGGGGGCCGCCTCAACAGCACATGAAAAGCAGGCTGCAGCCCCGCAGGGAGCGAGGGGCCAGCCCTCTCTTCTTCTCTTCAGGAGCTTCCCCCCCAGGCTTGCTGGATTCTCCCAAGCACTCTGCTCCAGCCCTGACCATCTGCTGCTGAACTAGGCGCTGATGTTAAGTTAACATGGGCTAGAGATGGGGAGGGGCCTAGGCTGTGTAACTGGGGTGGGCTGACCCAATTGGAAAATGACCAAAAAAAAAAAAAAAAAAAAAAATCTCCATAGGAAGCGGGTGTGGGGGAGTCAGGGCTTCATTCACTCACTTGCACACTTTGGAACTTATCCTTTTCATTGCTGCTGCTGTTGGTTTTTAAATAGAGTCTCCTGTATCTCCCCATGATCCTATGGAGCTGAGGATGTTCCTGAATTTCTCATCCTCTTGCCTCCATCTCCTGAACTGGGATCACAGGTGTGTACCACTAGATCCAATTGATGTAGTGCTGGGGATGGAAGTGGGCACTCAGGGCTTTGTACATACTAGTCAGGTACTCTGCCAACTGAGCTGCATTCCTAGCCTCTTAGTATTCATCCACTCCCCCTCCCTCTTTCTTCCCCTCCCCCAAACTCTTCCTCAGCTTCCTTCTCTCCGTCTCTCTTTCAGAAGCATCTTCTGTATTCCAAGCTAGCCTTGAACCTACTGTGTCAGCCAACAATGACCTTAAGGTCCACCTCCTGAGTACTGGGATCAAAGGTGTGCAGGGCCCTGCCATGCTCAGCTTCTACTGTTACCTTACCATACAACTTTTCACATTCTTTAGTAGAATTAAGAAAAAAAAAATACAGCGAGCATCTGGTATTTACACAAGAATCTTAGAGTTGATGGATTTAATTACAAGTGTTAGTCAAACAGGAAACTTGTAGCCAGGCTCTCAAATAGCCACTTGCCTATAACGAACACAGTTTTATTTGGGGCTGCTGGGTAAGGAATGCTATTTATTATTTGGCAATGAGCGTTCTCAGAGAAGAGGAGGTTGGTTTGAAAGCAAAGCAGTTGTCGGCTGGTAGCTTTTGTTTTAATTTATGATGTTGTCCGCCTTCTACAAAGATCAAGTGGCCGACAACATCCTCAGCGAGGCTGTGCTCTCTGAGTTGTTCTTCATTAGTGCCACTGGTGATGGATTTTTTTCGGGGTTACCAGAGCTCACTTACAGCTGACAACATGCATTTGTGAGATGGCTGGCTGAGTGTGAGGGTCTAGTACAAGGCCAGCCAAAGGCCTACAAATAAGTGGCCTAGGCAGGGATTAGAGGCTGGCTCCACCTCATTAGTGGGCGACTCTAGTGTGCTTCAGAAATAACATGACCATTTACCTCTCTCATCCTAGTACCTGGGAAGTGGAGGCAGGAGAATCAGGAGTTCAAGGTTAGTCCCGGCTACATAGTGAGTTCCACGCTAGGCTTCAATATTCGAGACTCCAAAAGATTAAATGAGTGTGTGTGTGTGTGTGTGTGTGTGTGTGTGTGCGCGCGCGCGTGTGTGTATAAGATGAGGGAGAGGGAGGAGGTCAGACTTACCAGGCAATGGCTTTGCTTGCTGAACAATTTCTCTGGCCTTTCTTTCTATTTCTTTTTGAGACAGCATTCTCGCTATGTAGCTGAGACTGACTAACCCATGCTGGCCTTCACTCCCTGATCCTCTTGCCTCAGCCTCTTGAGTGCAGGTATTAAAAAAAAAGAACCTTCACTTCTTGCTCTGTTGTGATTACTTCCTACCTAATAGCCACTTTGGAGATGGAATCTGGCTGGGATGAGGGTACACACTTTTAATCCCAACACTCAGGAGGCAGAGAGAAGTGGATCTCTGTGAGTTTGAAGCCAGCCTGGTCTACAAAGAAGAGTTCCAGGTCAGCCAGGGCTACACTGTGACTCTGTCGCATAACAATGCAAAAAAACCAAACAGACAAAAGACCAACATACACAAGAGGAGGAGGAAGAAGAGGAAGAGGAATAGGAGGAGAAAGAGGAAGAAGATGATGATGATGCTCACATTTCCCTCTTTGCACTTTCATAGTGTTTATACAATGAATTTCCACACAAGGCATTCTATTTGATTGACGTTTTTTGCCCCTGTGTTAGAAGTGTGGGGTGGGCTCTGGAGGGATGGTTCAGTGGTTTAGAGCACTGACTGCTCTTCAGAGGACCTGGGTTCAATTCCCAGCTCACCACTGTGTGTAACTCCAGCTTCAGGAGTTCTGACACTTTCACACAGATACCATGCAGGCAAAACATAAATGTACTCTGTGTACATAATAAATAAATAAATAAATCTTTAAAGAAGAGGAAGAAGAAGAATGGGGTGGCTTACGTTCAGTCCTTTCTTTTTTTAAAATTTTTTAAGATTTATTTATTTATTATTATGTATACAGTGTTCTGCCTCCATGTACACCTGCAGGACAGAAGAGGGCATCAGATCACATTATAGATGGTTGTGAGCCACCATGTGGTTCCTGAGAATTGAACTCAGGACCTTTGGAAGAGCAGGCGGCACTCCTAACCTCTGTGCCATCTCTCCAGGCCTCGCATTCAGTCCTTTCAACTGGTGAGTAAAACTGCAGCTCCTTGTCTAAATAGTCAAGGTATCAGCAAGCCCTCTGCAGCTCTGCAGCTGTCAAACAGCACTAGAAACCCCATTAAGTACATTTGTCAGCATTTTAAAAACAAAACCAAAAGGGTGAATGTGTAACCATATACTTTTAATCTGAAAACCAACAGAGAAGTACTTTAGAAAGAAAGCACTTGTGCACACATACACTACAATTAAGACTTTGGGGGTGGTGGTGGGAGTGGTTTTCTTTGTGTAGCCCTGGAACTCCCTCTGTAGACCAGGCTGGCCTTCAACTCACAAGATTCCACCTGCCTCTGCCTCCCAGTGCTGGGGATTAAACGTATGCACCACTACCACTAGCTATGGTTAGATTTTAAAACTACTGCTTTATTTCTTTACCTAAAAAATTTGTTTTATTTGTGTGTGTGTGTGTGTGTGTGTGTGTGTGTAGTGCCTGCAGAGACCAGAAGAGGCACTGGATGCCCGGGAGCTAGAGTTCAGGCCCTCTATGTGGGAACCTGACTCTCCAAAAGATCCACAACTGCTCTTAACTGCAGAGTCATCTCTCCAGCCGCTGCTGCCGCCTTTTAATCAAAACATTCATAACCAAGGAGAAGTGTTGGCCATACTGGGAAGTGACAGAGCCCCATCTGACTCCATAACAATTAAATCAAATACCAAACGGCCTCAACTGGGCTTGGAGGAAAGACAGTCCTTTCTCCTAGGATCTACTATTATTATTATTATTTGAAAATCTGGCCGGCAAAGCCCTTATTGTACAGCCGCGCTTGGCCTCAGTAGCACAGATCATCACTGGATGGAGTGGCTTCCAGATGTGAGCCTACAATATCAGGATCTAAATCCTTAGGATTGGGTAATGGAAAGTCTGGGTCACAGGAACAGGAGTGGGATCCAGGGAAAGCTTTGGTTTTAAATTAGCCTCGTGGGCCTGCTGAACTCAGTCTTAAGAAGCACCACATGTCTCAAGCCCTACCTCTCCTCTTCTCTCCTGGCTCGTCCCCATTTGTCAGACTGGAAAGTTCCTAGCTCCAGATTCCTTTCCACCGTATACACTGTTGACCCTCTTTGCTGGAGCAGCTTTGAAATGTTCTGTTGAGACAGGGTCTCAACGTAGCCCAGGTTGGACCACAACTCACTACGTAGCTGAGGGTGACTTTGAACTCCTGATCTTCCCTGCTGCCACCTCTGAAGTACTGGAGTTGCTGGGAAGACACCACTTCTTGTTTATGCAGTGCTGGGAACTGAACCTATGCCTTCACATACACTAGGTAAGCACTCTGCTAACGGAGCTACATCCTCAGGCTGAAGGGATCTGTCCTACTTATAGACTCAGTCTGGAATAGAAAGCGGGAGCAGATATTTCCTAGACACAGCCTTTCTGGTCTGCCTTGAGCAGTCTCCATAATAACAACGCTCATTTCAGAGATGGTACCCACGACAATCACATCTGAGCTGCAATACAAAAGCTCAACACTGGGGGCTCAGTGACATCATATGGTTTTTCCTTATACTGCCAGCCAGGAAAGTGCTTGCCATGCAAATACGAGGACCGGGAGTTTGATACCCAGAATCCACATAAAAACAAAAAGAAAACCAAAGCAGAGCGTGGCAGTGCACATTTGCAATTCCAGTGCCAGGGAGGTAAAGACAGGAGGGTGCCTGGGTTTGCTGGCCAGATAGCCTGGCCAAGCAAGTGAGGTCTAGTCTCAGGCAAGGTGAGGGGCCAGAGGGATGGCTCAGCAGGCCCATCCATCTTTCTGAGTCTACCTGAGTCTGGTCCCTGGAATGCATAGCACCGTAGAAGGAGAGAACCGACTGATTCCCAGAGGTTGTGCTGGGCCTGACTTTTACCCCTGGAAGGAGAGATCTGACTCCCCAGGGGGTAGAAACCTCCATTAGAATCCTGGTTGGTGCGTGCAATGCCCTGTAAGTCCCATTCCAGGAGGCCTTTAGCACGTCACGGTTGAGAAACTCAGCGCATACCAAAGAACTTAATAAATACTTCCCATAACAGAACACAACCGGCTGCAACAGGATCAGATGGATGCTGTCTCTCAGTAGTCACCTTCCCACCGGTCACGCAAGCCCTCAGACCTCACTGAAACCTGTTGGGGGTGGGGGTGGGAGGGTGTCCCTTCCCTTCCCGTGTGCCAGGAAGCGTCACTATATGGTTTCCTTTATGCTGCTTTGAAATCCAGAGGACAAGCCTAGTTCCTTCCCACTGGAGAAAGCTCTCTGACTTTCAAGGAGAGGCAAAGAGAGCTGTTCTGAAGTGGCTCTGTGAGGAGGGAGGTGGGCAAGGAGAGGAGGCTATTATCAGTGGATACGAGGTGCTCCGGGGATCGAGGACTGGTGATAAAGCACTTGGTTGACACTGCCTGAGAAAAATCATCACTTCTCTTCCTTCCCTGCCCCCACTCCCCTCACTCCCTCTTCTTCTTCTTCCCTTTCCCCCTTTTTTTCTTTTTCTTTTTTTTCTCTTTTTTTGAAAGGAGGCTTTTTACCCTCATTAAATGAAACCTTATCTCTGAAAGACCCGCAATCCTCTGCGCACGACAAGTGCCTAATCTCCTGTTCTGACAAGTGATTCTGACAGCACCTTCCTTTTGATTTCTGAGACATGTAGTTAGACATATATTAATCTGTCAGTCACCACCCCTAAGCCAAGAATGAAAGAGAGGGAGAGAAAGACACGAACATGTGTGACGAGGGAGGCCAGACAAGAGGCTAGGATACCTATTCTAACTGATGCCTGAACATTCCCCTCCTCCTTTTCTCCTTCAGAGGAGTCTGCAAAGTGCCCAACCCAGGGCCTATGGGGCAGGTATCCTAGATGCTTGGTTATGTGGTCCAGTGGAGAGGGCATGTGTTCTGGACTGAGGCACCCCAGTTTCAAACTTTTAATCCTCCCTTGAAATACCACTTTCATTATATATTCATTCACGTGTACGCCAGCAAGGTGGGAACACGTGAGCATGGGAGGGTCATCACCCTCGTTTTTTAAAAAAGTTGTGTTCTGGGCTGGCAAGACAGCTCAGTCACTAAAGTGCCTGCCTTGTCAGAGCATGAGAACCTGAGTTCTATCCCCAGAAGCACTGGTTGACAAATTAAGCCAAGCGTAGCGAATGACGTGTGCCTGCAAACCTAGTGTGTATCCCTGGGGTTTGCTGGGCAGCCAGCTTGGGCTACATGGTGAGTGAGAGACTCTATCTCAAAAAGCTCCTGAAGAACCATGCCTGAGGGTGACCTCTAGCTTCCATGTGCACATACACACACATGCATATGCACCTGCACACATGTGTGCATGAATATACATATAGGATGCACCCACATATAAACATAAATTCAACAACAACAACAACAAGTCTTACTTTTTCTGCAAGTCCTTGGGAAGTTGACTTATTGGTAAAGCAGTGTTATGCACTGGGGTTCTGATCCCCAGCACCCACATAATGCCAGGCAGCCAGGGTGGCAGTCACCTACCATGGCATTCAATAGGCATACACAGGGGAGTTCCCTGAGTAAGCTGTCTAGCTAGACTAAGACTTGGTGAGCTGCAGGTTCAGCAGGAGGCTCTGCCTCAATAAACACGGTGGACAGAGATCAAGCAGAACACCTGATGTCAACTCTGAACCTCTGCATGCATTCATAAACACATGCGTGAGCATCTGCACCCCTCACAGAAATACAGACACACACACACACACACACACACGAACATTCATATGTGTAAATGAACACCACACACGTACATGTGGAAAAAAAAGTTTGTCATAATTATCTCCTCACTTTCTAACACCTCATGGAAGGTGAGAAAAAACAGTCAGCCTAGATGGACTGGTGTTCAGGTTTCTCCCTAGCTGAGGGCATATCTCAGCAACAGAGTACTTGCCTAGAATCCCCCAGTGAGGAACTAGGCTGTGGCTCAGTGGTAGAGCACCTGCCTAGAATCCCCCAGTGAGGGGCTGGGGCGTGGCTCAGTGGTAGAGCACCTGCCTAGAATCCCCCAGTGAGGGGCTGGGGCGTGGCTCAGTGGTAGAGCACCTGCCTAGAATCCCCCAGTGAGGGGCTGGGGTGTGGCTCAGTGGTAGAGCACCTGCCTAGAATCCTGCAGTGAGGGGCTGGGGTGTGGCTCAGTGGTAAGGCACTCACCTAGCATCCTTTAAACTTCTGATGATCCTGTGACCCTCCTGCCTCTGCCTCCCTAGGGTAGGGATTACAGGTGTGCAGCACAACAGTTGAGTAAATCAGTCATATTTCTAACTGTTGGTAGAGGTACAGAGATAAAGAGGGACAGACATTTAATTTTATTTGCTTATCCTTTGGTGAGTACCTACCCTTAGGAATCTAGAATGCCATGAAAATAGCCCCCTTCTTTATGGAGTCACCAAACATGTGCTTTGCACATTTTCTTGGGCTGTGACTGGCCCCAAGGGAGAGACCCACTGCCTCTTCTGGGTTACTTCTAGCTCTACCTTGTGGGGCACCTTCTCCACCTGGGGAAGTCTAGTCCGCCTCTATGCATTAATTTGACATCGAGAACTCAGTCCCAGTATCCACCCACCCCTACCTGCAATTATAGAGACACCTATTAGACATCTTTGATTCAAATCTCAGGCTTTTTACTCGGCACGTACTATTTTCTAGACACATGCAGATGAGGGCTGGGGATTTTATGTGGATGGATGCAGCTGCCACGTGATGAAGACAGGGAAGAAAGGAAGGAAACAATACCAATGAGCATTTCATGTATAAAATCTTTCTTTCCCACCCGAGTGTGCTGGTGAGCAGAGAAGGCACCTAAAACAGGGTTCAGTTAAAAAACGCAGCAAAATAAAATAAAATAAAGTATTAAAACACTCAAATGCCATTAAATAGGTGTTTGCTTGAGAAGGTCCTAAGACAGAGCCCAGAGCCCAGGAAGCCTCCAGCAGAGGGGATAAAACATACACTTGCCCATCGTCTATGGCTAACAGTGTTTGGCTGTTTTAGCATATGCCTCTGCTATGTTGAAAGTAGAAAACTAATATACAGAACTGAATTCAATCTTTCATTTTCAATTTTTTTTTGAGACAGGGTCTCATGTAGCCCAGGCTGGCCTCAAATTCACTGTGTAGCCAAGGATGACCACAGGCTCTCATCCTATTGCTACCATCTTCCCAGCACTCCATTTCCCAATGTCCTGGTCTCCCGGCTGCTTTGCTAGAAGAAATCACATTCCTCGTTAACCTGGATGAGCTGCATTGTATATTGATTTGAATATTTGAATTGTGACCTCTCCTGTTATGGACCATCCAGAAGCATTTTCAATGCTCTTGCGCCAAAGAAAAAACATGGAAAGAACACATAGAAAATACAGACATTAGACTGGGCGTGGTGGCGCACGCCTTTAATCCCAGCACTCGGGAGGCAGAGGCAGGTGGATCACTGTGAGTTCAAGGCCTGCCTGGTCTACAAAGTGAGTGCAGGACAGCCAAGGCTACACAGAGAAACTCTATCTCGCAAAACAAAAAACGAAACAAGAAAAAACAAAACAATAAAACAAAAAAACCCCAGACATTATGGTTATTCACTTAATAACCTCCACGCTCAAAGGAAAGGCAAAGACTTGTTTAATTAAAATAATGTCTATTAAAAATCTAACATGGCCGGGCGTGGTGGTGTATGCTTTTAATCCCAGCACCTGGGAGGCAGAAGTAGGCAGATCGCTGTGAGTTCGAGGCCAGCCTGGTCTACAAAGTGAGTCCAGGATGGCCAAGACAACATAGAAAAACCCTGTCTCAAAAAATATAAATAAAAAGAAGATAAAAATCTAACATGAAAAAAAAGTATTACCTGTTGACAGAATCGCATACAGGACAGACTTACAAGCCCTGAGAGGAGCTTCTGTTTGTTTGTTTTGGGGGGGGGGTAAGCAAATGTACATGTTTGTGTGCATGCCTGTGAGTGTAAAAGTGTGTGTGTGCACCCTTGTATTTATCTGAAGAGAGGCCAGAGGATAACCTCAAATATAACTCCTCGGATGATGCCCACCTTGGGTTTTTTGTGTGTGACAGGATCTCTCACTGAACCTGGGGCTCCCTGGTAAAGCTACAATGACTAAGTCAGTGAGCACAAGGGCCAGTGCCCATCTCTGCTTCTCCACACAGAGACACACTACCTACAGAGAGCAGTTTCCTTCCATCCTGCAGAGAAGCCCCTTAAGAAGAAGGATAAACAACTCACAACAGCATCAGGAAGTCCCTGAAACTGACCAGATTCATTAGGCTCCTCCCTGCTAGAGTAAGCAATAAAAGCTGAGAATCCTTCTCAGAATTTTCTTTTCTTTTTTTTTTCTTTTTCTTTTTCTTTTTAAATTTTAAAGCTGAGCTGCAAAAAGGACTTTGCCTAGCAAAAGCAGAAACCAGCCAAGCTGCCCAGCAGGGCTTTAGACCAAATGAAGCAGTTGGGAAGAGACACTAGGCAACCTGTTGAGCCGCCTGCAGGCTGTGCGCTGTACAGTGTTCCCTCTCTGGGGTGAGTCGCTATGTGTGCTGCACTCTCCCCAGGAAAGATTCGCCATACCACACCAATTCATTGGGCTCATGTGGATTCTGCGGGTTGAACTTGGACCTTTACATTTGCCAGGCAAGAACTTTACTGAATAAACCACCTCTCCAGCCTACCATCCTCTTTGTTTTGAAATGGGGTCTCACTGTGTATCTCTTGCTGGCCTGGAACTCCCTATGCAGTCCAGGCTGGCCTAGGACTCACCGAGAGAAGCCTGCCTCTGCCTCCTAAGTATCGGTGGTAAAGGCGTACATTACCATGACCATCCGAGTCTGTTTAAGACAGTGTTTTATGTAAGCCAGGTTAGACTTGAACTTACCATGTGGCCCAAGATGACCTCGAACCCATGATCCTCCTGGCTCCACCTTCCTAGTGCTATGATGACATGTATGTTCCACTGTGATGGCTCTCTGCAGTGCTGGGGATAGAATCCAGAGCCTCGTGCCCACTAGGCATGCGCTCTACCACCTGAGGTACACGCCAGCCTCCAAACTTGAGTTTTAGTCCTAAACTGGGTGAGCCTGGATGGGTCACTTTAATCTCTCTAATCCTCAGTTCCTACATTGTAAGTAGAAGTGGCTGAACTAGATACAACATCTAGATGCCTCCCAGCTCTCAGCCTTCGTGTAAAGCCGGGCTTGCTGCCTTGTTTTCCTTCCTTCTTTTCGGTTGAACCCTCTGTCCATCACAGTTTAGGTGAAAGCCGGAGAAACAAGATCCTTGGGAAGCACATAATCTGAATAACCAGAAGGGATATAATTAAAACTGGGGTTCTGTTCCCACAAACACACCCAAGGATCTTCCCATGCAGACACCGCAGTAATTAACTAAACCTGCAAACCACAAGCTGCCGCCCTCCAGGCCCTGCTGGGGTTAGCTTGCATCCTGAGCCTGACTCAGGAATCCAGGCTGTCCTCGCCTCCCAGCCAGCAGCCTCAGTCCTGACAGCATTCAAGCGTGTTTTGCCCTTGGCTTTTGTGAAGCAGGAGCATTTTTTTTTTAAGTCATGCCGGGGCATGAATACATTTCTGGGATTTTCAAAACCATTACGACGATGAAAAGAAATGACAAGGAGCCAACTTGCATCCCAACGGCCTTGTATCTTCACTAAGCCCTCCTTTCTCCTCCCTTTGCCTGCAAGAGGTTTATCACAGAGTTGCTGCCAAATTGGTTTCTCAATGAAGCTGGCTCTGGCGGGGTCCCTCTCCAAGGACTCGGGGCCTCGCTGCCTCAGTCCCCCAGGGCGAGGGCATTCCACTAGCTGGGCCAGTCCCTGGCACCATCTGACCAGAGTGGAGTCTATTTTCAACCTCCTCCTTTTTTTAACAACCTTATGTCATGCGTTCACCCAGACTGGCCTTGTGGCCCAGAAATTATATTTGTCCTGTCATCTGGTTAACCTGATAAACTTATAGTGCCCCAGCTGGGGGTGCACAGGGCCAGGCGAGGACAGCTGGGGAGGTCTGCTTTAAGTCCCTAGATAACATCGAGGAGAGATGTTCTCAATCACACATTACAAATGAGGTCCAGGAGGACCTGCCGGGGAAAGATAATGTGTTCCCAGACATTTCTGGAGCCGATTCATTGGGCAGGCATCTTGGCTAGCTTTATAATCTCAATGGGTTCACCCCCGGGGACCCAGCACTCTGAAGGCACTGTGAATCTGATGATCTGAATTCAATGGCTGAAAAACTGATGAGCAGTTCTGCATAATCTGGCCAGTCAACAGAGCAGCAGCTGCTGTCTTGCTTGGATGTGTGTTCCCAGTGCAGAGCTGGAAGCAGGTGAGATGGCTCAGCATATAAAGATGCTCACAGCCAAGTCTGATGACCCGAGTTTAATCCCCGGGACCAAGAGTGTAGAAGGAAAGAAATCACTCCCACAGGTTGTTTGTTCTTTAAACAAACAAACAAACAAATATATATCTTCCTGTGTGTTTTCCTTGTGCACCATGGGCATTGTACATACAATGCATATACATCGTACATACAGTGTTCATGGGGGTGAGAAGAGGGAATAGGATCCCCTTGGGACTCCAGTTAGGATGCTTGTGAATTGACATGTATGTGCCAGGGACTGAACCCGGGTACTCTGAAAGAGTAGACATTGCTCTAAACTGCTGAGCCATCTGTCCAGCCCACCGCAGGTTGTCTCTTGACCCTCACTAGTACATTGCGACATGTGCTTTCCCCCTCTCCCCAACTAAATAAGTGGAAAAAAAAAAAGTACAGAGTTGGTTTGGGAAGATAGGTCAATCAGTATGAAGGCTTGAGTTTGGGTCCCAGCCATGTAAATAACACCAAGTATGGTGGCATATGCTTATAATCCCAGCGCTGGGGCATGAGGCGAAACAGGAATCCCTGGGGCTTGCTGGCCTAACGTACTTAGTGAGCTCTAGGCCAATTAGAGACCGCATCTCAGAAAAACAGGTAGTGGGGCCAGCAGGATGAGAGAGTGTAAGTGCGTGCCACATGCTGCTCGGTGACCTGAGCTCTAATCCTAGGACAGTGGATGGAAGAACAGAACCAGCTCCGTAAGGTTGTCCTCTGACCTCCACAGGAGTGCAGGGGCAGCGCCGTGCCCTCACACACTAACGACACAAATAAAGTAAAAAATGAAGGAAAATCAAGGTGGATGGCATCTGGGGAACAGAGCCCAAGGTTGTCCTCTAACCTGCATGCATATGTGTATACACATTTATGTATATAGATATATACATAGATATATGCATGTATGTATGTGTGTGTCATATACACATTATATATCATACATACACATATATAGATATGCATAGATGTATGATATATATAATATGTTATGTATACACACATGCATACACAAACACACACACACACACACACACACACACACACACACACACAGAGTCGAGCCCTACTGTGACCCTTTTCAGTTAGACTCTTCATGTTAGCAGGGCCATCAAGGACTGGAGTGCACATGGATAAGTAACTGGGAGTTTCAGCCTAACAGAACAAGAGGGGGCAGAAAAGGCGAGTATATTCAGTTTCCAGCCAGAGTAGCAGGTTCAAGTGGCGACTGTGCAAGGAGACAGTAGGAGCGGATCTGCACTGTATTCCAGGCTTACAACTGTGCCTGTGATACAGGCAGAACCCCCACATTTGAGTAGGAGCCCAGAGGTGTCATAAACAGGTGTCCTCATTAACAGATCCAGCCATCTGTGTTAATTCAGTGGAATTTCACTTCAAATTGGAGAACCGGATTCCAGTTTTAGCAATAAAATAAATTAATTTTAAAAAATTATTTTTTTGAGCCCAACCTGGCTCAAACTTGATATGTACCTGAGGATATGCCAGAATTATGGATCTTCCTGACCCTTGACCTCCTGGGTGCTGGGATTACAGGTGTGCACCAATCACACCCAATTTATGCAGTGCCTGAGGGTGGAACCCAAGGCTTTGTGCGTGCTAAGCAAGCATTCTCATCAACTGAGCTACAAGATCCAAACCAAAGTTTGGAGGAAGACCTGGCAATGAGCCCACATCCTTATGATAAGTTATCATTTGATTTGGAAGGCAAGTCATGCCTGGCCTAAGTGTACATGGATTTTCCTCCAAGTATTATCAAAAAAGATGGGCAGGGGTGGGGGAGCGTGCAAAGGTGATTTCTTTGGGGACCTGGTGTCCATCTTCCAAAAGGGCCAGTTGAAGACCTCCTATGACCCACTGAGAGGTTTGTTTCTTGCTTTTGACTTTCAGCCTGGATCCATAAACCCAGTGGTGTTTCTTAGTACAGGTGGTCTTCAGTTGCCAAGGATGGTGGAAAAGCCTCCCGCTCACATCTGTATTATAATAAATGCATTATAAATGAGTAAGTAGGAGACAGTAAGGAAATGATGTTTTACTTTTAAATGCTAATTACGAAGCCCTGGTACTGTTAATGTGCGGGGTGTTCTGTCAATTTTTAATGTTTATGCCAAGTGTAGTCTTCAATTTAACATGAGCTTTTAATCCTTTGAGTACTAAATTGCCTTTTAATGCTTGCAGAACAACATTGTGTTTGTACAGAGTCAGGTCTGAAAAATGTATTTAGTACAAGGTATTTTGTGGGAAGGCAGAGAGAGGAGGGGGAGGGAAGATGACTCCCCCCCCTCCCTCATTTCTCGCTCTCTAAGAAGATGGGCTGGTAAGAATAAAAATCAACAGGCTCCCAGGCTCCTTGGCATCATTTCCCATTCTTTCTGAGGTTGCTGCTGGTGCTTCTCTCTCCTGTTGCAGATTTAACCCTGCAGTGACAGCTCTCAGCTCCCAGAAACACAATCAGCCCCAGGGTACACCTCGCCCAATCAAAGGAATGCCTGCAGGAACAGATGCGGGGGATGAGTCTGACCACCCTCCTGGCATGCGCCAGGCTGGAAGGGAAAAAGGCGCTCAGGGCATGCTCAGGGGTGTCGGCGCATTCTCTGCTGCCACACAGAGGGGGAAGCCTGTACATTTATACTAACGACGGAAACTGGGGAGGCAGGGCATGTGGCTCGGGTCACAGAGTGCTTGTCTAGCCTGCATGGAGGTCTGGGTTCAATCCCCAACACCTCATAAACTGGGCGTGGTTGCTGTGTGTCTGTAATCCCAACAATTAAGAGCCAGAGGAAGAAGGACCGGGGATTCAAGGCTATCCTTCGATATATGGAGAGTTCAGGGCCAGCCTAAGCTACATGAGAGCCTGTCTCAAGAAGCAGAGCAAGCTCATTCATGGGAAAGATTGAATGGGATGATAAGAAAGTGGGTAGTTCATCAGGACAGTGTTTTGTTTGTTTTCTTTTTCTGGGCACTATTGTATACGCAGGGAGTCATCAGACCTGCAGTGGCCACCATGCCCAAACTTCATTCTGATCCACACCTCTATTCTAGAATGATCTTTTGAGCTCTTAGTATGCCATGTTGCCGTCCATCCTTATGCTTGCCAAGTTTGTTACCTACTTTGGAGCTCTATCTAACAGCAAATAACCCCCCCCCCACACACACACACAGTGCTGAGCACCATTCAGGCTGTGACTACAGCTGTGTGTGGTACAGGGTGCAATCCCAATCCCAGATGATAAAATACTCTCAGGTCTATGGATGTAGCTCAGTTGATAGAGCGCTTCTCTAGGATGCAAGCAGCCCTGGGTTCTGTTGCCAGCGTTGTATAGACTGATCTGGTGATGTGTGCCTGGGAAGGCCAGGCTACCGAGATGGTTCCCTGCCACACCCCCCCATACCCCGTACAAACACATTCTTTTCTCTTTTAGCTAGGTATGTATGTTAAGTCTTTTTTTTTTTTCTTCAAGATTACATGTCTGCTTAGTGGTAGTGCTGATCCACAGACTCTCTGCTCTTAAGAAAGGAATTTGTAGGGCTGGTGAGATGGCTCAGTAGTTAAAAGGCTGCCAAGCCTGGTGACCTGAGTCAATCCCCAGGACCCACGTGGTAGAAGGGAGAAAAATTACTTTCTAAAGTTGTCCTCTGACCTGCACGCAGAGCATGTGGCACGTGCCCACTTCCCCCAGAACAAATAAATAAAAAAATTATAAGTAAAGGTACAAACAAAGAATGTCAAGGTTACCCTAGGCTATATAGTGAGTATCAGGCCAGCCTGGGCTACTAGATACTCTGTCTCATTAAAAAAAAAAAGTTAAAAAGTGACCTAGTTCCTTCAAAATATTTTGTTGCATTTATTTGCTTGTTTGTTTATATTTGGGAAGGAGTGGGCATGAGCATATATATGGAGGCCAGAGGACAACTTGAGGAAATCAATTTTCCCCTACCATGTGGGTCCCAGGGAACAAACTTCGGGATGTCAAGGCTTGGTAGTGAGCACCTTTTTCTCACTGAATTATCGTGTCCACCTGAAGCCTAGCTCTTATTACCTTGAATGTGGTGAAATTGTTCTTCGGAAGGACAAAATTAGATGGGCATATGCAATTTATAGAGTTTGATGTGTCTGGGCCTCAGGCAGGGTCAGCAGCAGTACCCGTGTCATCTTCTAGTGTCGGCTCATGGACACTTCCGCTATCTTTCCTTATTAAGGCAGGAAAAGAAAAAAAAAAAAGGTGATCTGAGTATAGTCTACAGGAAAGTCAGATTTCTGGAAGAAAGTGTTCCTTTCAGTGAACAGGCATTCCCAAGGAACAATGGCCCACGTGCGTGTTTGGTAAACTGCCTAATGATTAAATAGCACACTCCCAACATTTGAATATCAAAAGGCTATCTTCCCATAGGAGAGCCAACTGCCTGCTGATGAACTTGGATACAGCTAGTTGGAGCAGAGGGAGCGGCAAGTGCAGAGAAATTACGAGGTTCCTTCACTCCATAGCTTTGACAACGACATGACATACCGCGTGGAGTCCAACAGCTGCCACTTACAGCCGGGGCAAGTGGCCACTCTAAATATGGGCTTTTCTGAATCTGCTTATTATGTGGTTGGCTGTGTTATAATTTGACTCAAAACCCTGCATTAGCCTTAGAGGTATAAGTACAAGGGACAGGCAGGGCTGGAATTAGACCACAACTGTGAAGGGGGGTAGTTTTCCTCTGACAAACGGAACAGATTTAAAATAAATAAATAAATAAATAAATAAATAAATAAATAAATAAATATATATATATATAAATTTTATTGGTTTTAATTATGCATGTGTGTGTGTCTGTGTGTGAGTATGAGTGTGAGTGCAGGTGCCCATGGAGGCTAGAAGAGTGATTCAGAGCCTCTGGAGCTGGAATTACAGGTGGTTGTGAGCTACATGGGTGCTGGGAACTGAATTCAAGTTCTCTGCAAGAGCAGCACTTGATCTTAATCACTGCGATATTTCTCCAATCCTTGACCACAGATTTTTAAGAAAATCATCCATTGCATAGCTCTCTCCCAAAATGGCAGTATGACCAGAGCATCGGTCTATGCCCCCTACCATCTGTCCACTCTCTATCCCAACCAATTCATTTCCATCTGGAACCATTTCCATTTGGCACTATGGAGGCCAAAGCAGAAGATGGATCAGGAGCTTCCAGGCCAGGCCAGGCCAGGCTACTTAGTGGGTCACTGTCTTTTTTTTTTTTTTTTTTTTCTTCTTTCTTTCTTGAGACAGAGTTTCTCTGTGTAGCCTTGGTTGTCCTAGACCAGGCTGGCCTCGAACTCACAGAGATCTGCCTGCCTCTGCCTCCCTGAGTGCTGGGATTACAGGTGTGTGCCACCATTCTCCCGGCTTGTGGGACACTGTCTTAATGAGTGAATGGATGAATAAATACAGAATAGCATAGGTGCCTGGGCTCCATTCAGTATGGTCTGTGGAATGATCAAGCTTCTATTAGCAAGCAAGTCAAACAAATGAATATGGTATAGCCTAGGCATCCTGGTTTGGTTCAGTAGGTCTTAAGGAAAGACATTTGAAAAGAGAATTGAATGAATGAATGAATGAACAAATGAATGAAAATACCATATAGTCCCAGTATCTGATTTTGATTTAAGGAATGATTGCGTCTCTGTTGGTAAGCTACTAAAAGTTCAATAAGTAAATGCATGAATACAATTTGGCCTGGGTGTCTGTGTTTGAGTCAATAAGACTTAAGGAAAAAAACATGTCTCTTGGTAAGCTACTAAAGTAACACTTCAGTATACTGCAGTTCTTGTACACTGAAGAGCTTACAAATGCAAGATTCAGTCCCCACAATGGCAACTGTAAAGGATTCCACTTCTCTGCCTTCTGCACCTCATCAGGGCTACATGGCTAGTTCTTGGCTGACTGAGACCATGGCAGAGGTGATGAAGGTCAGTTTTCAGGCTCCTTTCTTCAGGCTGGGTGCACAGGGAAGATTAGGAAGCAAAACTACTGTCAAGATAAAGAGTTGGGTTTTCAGGGTCAAGGCCTACAACAGAACAGAGTCATTCTCCATCCAAGAGAATCAACACTGAGTCTCTCCTACGTCAACAGCAAAGAGGCAGCCGTTAATTTTAAGCTTTTATTCATTTTGGTGTTTCACATGGAAACGGTTTCAACTACTCTCCGAACTAGCAAGCAACAAGGAAACATACAAGAAACCCAAAACCTTCAGTTGTTCGATAGAACTTTCTTCCATCTATAAGATGGGGACAATTGCTAAAAACAACAACAACAACAATAAAAACAAAAACAACAACCCACCTAGCTACAGGCAACAGAAAATAGATACTATAGAAGAGTAACAGCAAAATCCAGAAAGTCTTCTCCAAACAGCATCAACACGCAACTCCAGAGCATCCACTTATGTATACTCGACCAACTGGACAAACTGAGTGTTCACGATGAGGTTCACTCTCCTATGTTCTCCTTGACAACTCCTGGCCCCAGTTTGGCCAGGGGCACAGGATAGAAAAAAGAACTCACACACACTGACCTTGCTGGGAAGCACGGCCCCGGAAAGGGGTCTTCTACAGAGCTCCCTACCCTCCATTAGAGAAACTTTCTCCTAGGAAAAGGCTGAAAGAACGTGACATTATTATTTCCTCATTTGGGATGGATTGCTACAGGCCCGGGCACGCAGGCAACAGTGCCAGCAGAGTGATTTATGAAGCCTTGGTCCTCTCCTGGCCCCACGATACAGTTATAACTCTCCCTTTCACAGCAAGGATCACAGCGTTCTAATGACTCACTGTCCACATGTTATCTTCCAGTAACGTGCTGGGTTTTAGAGCGGGTGGTTGTTTCCTAAGTAGTAATTAGGATTTCCCCCCTTCCTGTCTTTAAGACCTTTCAGCTTCTCTACAATTCTTGTTCATAGCTTAGATCCAGGAAAGCTGGGTAGAGGCGCCTGATCTGATATAAACCCCTGTACTTTTAGCATATACCAACATGTATATTTAAACATGTGCATGTTAGTATGCATGCAAGTAGGCATGGAGACTAGAGGCTGAGGGTATCTTCCCCGACCCTTCAAATTACTGCTGTTAGTGACCGGGTTTCACTATGTATTCCTGGCTGGCTTTGAACTCACTATGTACACTACTAGGCTGGCTTCCAATTCAGTGATGTGCCTGCCTGTCTCCTGAGTGCTGGGATTAAAAGTGTGCACCACTATTCCTGGCCACCTTATTTTCTGAGATAGGGTCTCACTAAACCTGGAGCTTGGTGGTTAGACTATGCCAACTAGCCAATGAGCTCCAAGGGTCCACTTGTCTTTGGTTCTCCGGGCACCAATGTTTCTGGCTTTTATGTGGGTCCTGGGGGGTGTGGTCTGAACTCGGGCAAAGATGCTTGTATGGCAGGCACCCTACTAAGACATCTTCCCAGCTCCATCCACAGAATGAAACCTCACTGGAAGTCGCCTTGTATGATCTATGTAGATCAGGCTGGTCTGGAATTTGAGATTCTCCTGAGTGCTGGGATTACAGGTGTGTGTCGTGATGCACACGAATAGAACCTAGGGCTGCATGAATGCTAGGAAAGCAATTCATCATCTGAGTTATATCTCCTGTCCCCTTGGGTATCATTTTTTGTTTGTTTGTTTGTTTGTTTGTTTTTGAGATGTAGTCTTACAATGCTGCTCAAGCTAGACTTGAATTCATCATGCACTTCATACTAGACTTGGATTTGAGAGCTTCCTCTTGCCCAACAAATGCTGCGGTTACACACATGGGCCACCATGCGTTATGGATGACTACCAGCTTTCTGACTGAGGTTCTCCATGCTCCCCAGACACACAGCTGTGCCAACCCTGCCACCACTGTGCAAGGGATGACAAGCATGCTGCTGTGGGCTACAACAACAATGTGGCCCATCCCACTCAGGGCCAGCTCTCAAAGGGACAGCTGTGTTCAGGGAGCTGCTTGAACATGTGGGAAGAGCTCGTGGTCCCCTGAGCAGCCCAGCTCTCCTGCTCAGGTGCCCACCTGCCTGCTGTGTGCCATCACTCAAACTAGCAGACCAGGGAAAGAAGCCTTGTGGGGAGAGGGGGTGGGTGGACACTGTTAGCTTGGCCGTGGTTCTGTTGCTTTACAAATGAGAAAGCTAAACTGGGTGAACACACATGCCCAAGATCACATAGCCAGCGAGGGAGAAAGTTCTGGAACCATTTGCCTACATTCACATCCTGAGGCAGGAAATGACCATGGTATTGGATGTTGGGTGGAAGTGGGAAATTCAAAATCCAGACTGCAGGAGACTTGGGGAGATATCTCAGTCGGTATAATATTTGGTTTGTAAGCATGAGAATCTAAATTCAATTGCCAAAACCAATGTAAAAAAGAATCTGGGTGTGGCCGGGGCAGTGGTGGCACACGCTTTTAATCCTAGCACTTGGGAGGCAGAGGGAGGCCTGATTGCAAATCAAGATCAGCCTGGTCTACCTATGGAGTTCCAGGACAGCCAAGACTAACTGGAGAAATCATGCCTAAAAAACAAAACAAAACAAAACAAAACAAAAAACCCGGACAAACACCTGGGTTTGGTGGTGTGCACTTATAATCCCAGCGTCAGGAAGTAGAGAAAAGAAAACCCATGGGGTTCACTGAACAACCTATTTGGTGAGTTCTAGGATAGTAGGATTAAAAAACAGGGCAGACAGCACCTGGAACAGGGGACCCGTGCAGGGGAACCAAAAAGAACAAGAAAATCAGAATAGGTGGGAAGCTAGGTTTGTATGTGTGTGGGTGCAGGTGCTGCACAAGTATAAATCTTTTTTGTTTGTTTGTTTTTGTTTTGTTCAGTTTTGTGTTGTGGGTGCAGGTGGTGCACAAGGATGCACCTTTTTTTTTTTTTTTTTTTAAGAGTCATTTTTTTGCTGTGTGTATGTGTGTAGATGCTTGTACATATGCTGGCAGTTGCCTAAGAAAGCTAGAAGTGGGCATCAGACGCCTGGAGCTGGAGGGGTCACAGGCGGCTTGTAATGCCAGGATTACAAGCAAGTGCTGACATGGCTGGCTTTTTATGTGGGTGCAGGTTTTACGCTTGGGTGGACCTGTGAAGCACTTTATCAGAAGATCCATCTTACCAAAGCACCCCGAAGCTGAGAGCCACTCACCATTGCAGAGTCCAAGCAAGCTGTGTGGCGGGCGGCCTGAAAACCAGAGCACAGTGACCCTCCCTTTCTCTTGTCCAGTCCCAGTCTGTCTCCAGGGCCTTTCCCCACCCTTCCAGGGAGAGCTAAGGAGAGTCTCACAGCTAAGCTTCTTGTCCCCACCACCAGCAAAAGGCAACCAGGAGCCCCCCAGAGGCTCAGAGCTAGGGGGAAACACCATTCTAAGAAGCCCCATGGGCCCACCAGGGAGTAGACTGGAAAACCAGTTTCGATTCGCAAGGAGGCTGGTATTAAACTCTTCACCAGTGTCCCCGCTCAGGCAAGCCACGCATGTTAGGGCTTGTGAATAATAAAAAGAAGAACTTGTAATTCTACTACTACTACTAAAAAAAAAAAAAAATGAAATTCCACCATTTCTGCAGAATAAACAAAACGAAAATATCACATTAGCTCTGCAATATGTCTGGCTCCGGGGCTTCAGACTCTCATTACTGTTGGATTTTCTCCATGAAGGAACCTTCCTATACTCCCCCTGCACCCCGAGTAACAAAACACGAAGCCTTAGGACGACTTTCCTCTCCTTTCTGTCTCCTGTCTGCCTGCGGTTCATCCGTATCAGAAAGTAATAGAGGAAAGTCACCAAGACAATGACCAGTCTATCTACAGTTCTGTGGCCTGGTGCGCTCTCAACTGTCTCCCAGAGAGTTCCTAGGCCCCCACAGGATGACACAGAAAGAAGCGCTCCCCCCCCCCCCCCCGCCCCTGCCACCTCATGATTTAGGGAAGATGAAAAGAGTCACCCCCCCCAGAAGCCTTTGCTTTTGCTTGTGTGAGGTAACTTGGAGGGCTGCTGGCTCTGCACTCAAAAGCCATTCTGCCCCAAGAGGGGTTGGATTCAGAAGGGTGATGGATCAAAGGCTCTCGTAGGTGGCAGCAGCTAGTGCCTCAGTGGCAGCGAGCTTTGACTTCCTTCTTTGAAGGCATCTGGCACCTCAGAGCTCTGTGTAGAAATGTGTGGCAATGTCTGTGTGCTGGGGTTCCCAGGATACCACCTAGGACCCCTGCCTCCCCCCCCCAACCCCCAGCATTGGCACTAACATCCTCAGGCAGGGGCTCTTAGAGCCTTGGATGGTGTCGGTATGAAGCCAGGGACGGGCAGTTTGAATTTCTGGTCCTCCCGCCTCCATTTCCTAAGAGCTAGGATTATAGGTCACCACACCCATCCTGGCCAGTTTTATATTATTGTCACGTATGTGCATGCTACACGGGAGGTGGGGGAGGCGTGCCTGTGCCAAGGCACGCATGTCCAGGAGCAGAGGACAATACTTTGTAGCCTGTTCCTTGCTTCCATCTTTTCGTGGGTTCTGGGTTCAAATTCAGGTTACTAAAGATTATGTGGGAAAAACCTTTATCTACTGAGCCAGTGTACCGGCACTCTACTTATTTATTTATTTATTTATTTATTTTTTCAAAGAGGATCTCATGTAGCCCAGTCTGGCTTAGCACTCAGTATGTAGCCAAGGGTAGCCTTGCTCTTCTGATGCTCCTGCCTGGTCCTTCTGAGTACAGAGATTACAGACACGTACCACCACACGCACCTGGTCTAAGTGGTGAGCGAACCCAGGGCTTTGTATGTGCTAGGCAAGCATTCTGAGTAAAGGACATGTCCAGCGTCTGACCATTTTTTTTTTTTTTTAAGAGCTCCATAAAGCACATGGTCTATCAGCCTAGACTGGGCTGTTCTGGACTGGTGGAATGGCAGGATTGCTGAGGCCTGTGGCAGACCCTGGGTACCGTCAATCCGTCCTCTACGCTTCAGATATTTGTTCGCTTTCCCTGCCCCACTGCCTCTCTCAGGCAGAGAAAGTGTGGCTACCCCAAAGAATCTGCGCAAAGGGAAAAACAAACAAACAACAATAATAACTGGAGAGGCTTGGATGGGCAGGGATCTGGGAAAGCAGTGGCTTGCTGGATCTAGAGCTGGGTGGGGCAATCCTCCAGGGCCTGCAAGAGACCGACCAGTTCCTCAGGCTTGTCCGTGCCAGTTCCCAGAAATACAGTTACTTCTCATACGCTCAAGTGCTATCTGAGGCTGCAGTGCCAACTGGGAGACTCCACCCTGGGAGTCCTTACCAAAACACATGGGAGAGGCCTGATGACTGCCATAGGTTTGGTTAAAGCTCAGGTCTCCCAAGAAATGACATAGGATATGGGTAATATAAAATGAAGACACTGAGCAATATTCTAGAATAATGACAAGGGTGTGTGTGTGTGTGTGTGTGTGTGTGTGTGTGTGTGTGTGTGTATAAAATCAAATGAAGACAGTCAGGTGGTGGCGGCACACGCCTTTAATCCCAGCACTTGGGAGGCAGAGGCAGGTGGATCGATGTGAGTTCGAGGCCAGCCTGGTCTACAAAGCGAGTCTAGGACAGCCAAGGCTACACAGAGACTCCCTGTCTCGAAAATCAAAAAACAAACAAACAAACAAACAAACAAAAATTTTAGAACTAGCCCTGGCAGTAGGTCTGAGAAGACAGCAAACCTCACGCCATCTAGCTTTCCTGCCTTCAGAAGTGTGGCTTTTCCCTTTCAGAGAGCCAGGGTCTCATGTAGCCGAGGCTAGCCCAAAACTGCCTATGTAGCTAAGGATGGCCTTGGGCTTCTGATCCTCCAGCCTCTACCTCTTGGTGCTGGGATTATAAAAAGCATGTCACCGACCGTGCAACCAGATAAATGTAACCACAGAGCCCGCTTCCACCCCAATGATATTCCCTCCATGTTCTTCTGTGCACTACATAGGGGAGATGCCAAAACCAAGGCACAGGGTCACGTGGGGGACACTTCCTTCCATGCTACTAGTCAGGGGCTCTCTAGGAGGCCCCCAAACTATACAGACTCTTGTCACTGTTCTTGCTTGCCCACCACACCTAGGTGTTAAGATCGTGTTACCACCACATACTTTGCTTGCCAGATACAGTGGAATGAAGGTGCCACGGATCTGGAAGCTTCCTTCCCGTGCCTTGTGGGTGAGGTAAGCAGGTACACCCACACTCTAGCAAGTCATAAGAGACCCTGTCTCAAAGTAAGAGGGTGTCTCTGACCTACACATGTGCGATGGCACAAGGGTGCACCCACGGACCAACATGTACACATGTGCACGCGCGCACGCACACACACACACACACACATACACACACTGACATATACACTCAAAGATAAACAAACAAAAGTTTGAGTGTGCTACGTTAAACTAAGAGTTGTTTGCCTTTTGCTTTTAGGAATAGAAATCTAAGCAATCAAACCACGCTTGACCTTTAGGGCAGTGCCATTTTCCATTAGGGATAGCCCTATGAGAGTAGTTACTTTGGCATTTGATCCTGAGGGGAGATGATGCTCCAAGACCTTACATCTGTAAGCTCCTTTTGCTTACAGTGTGCCAATACCTTCCCCTCCGTTGTGTTTTAGGGCATGATCCTATGAATTCCATCCAAGGCTTTGGCCGTGCAGCTACAGCTATCCCAGAGCTGTAGACCTACAACACACTCTCCCATGATGGCAGTCCGGGTGTGGCAACCAGATCTGACCCAGCCTCCTCCCTGATGGTGCATGAGAGGAGCCTGACAGGTAGGGGAGATGGTGGCTGTGCAAGTGCCAGAGTTCAGATTCGCAGCCCCCATGTTAATGGCTGGTGGGCATGGCTGTCTGACTGTGACCTGTGACCCTTGTGCTTGCAAGATTTTCAGAGCAAGAGGGCTAGGCTGTACTATGGGAATCAGAAGCTCTGGGTCCAAGCGAGAGGGCGTGCCTCAGTAGATAAGGTGAAGAATGACCGAGGAAGACACCCAACGTCAACCTCTGGCTCCACACACACTAATATATGCACATGTACCTGAATGTGCACACATAGGCATCCCTCACACGTGTGAAAATGCATATACACCACACACAGATAGCCTAAGCACTGGCCTAAGGCTGTTAATGCTGACACATCTGGTAGTAATTCAGCGGTTTCTTGTTCTCAACACATCTCCATCCCCAGGCAGTGAGTGGTCCTTCCCTAATGGCTATTCTTCCCCCCACTGCCCAGGCATGGTCTCTCTGTGTAGCCTTGGCTATCTTGGAGTTGCTTTGTAGACCAGGCCAGCCTCGAACTCACAGCAATCCACTTGCCTCTGCCTCCCAAGTGCTGGGATTAAAGCCGTGTACCACCACACCCAGCCCTAATGGCTATTCTTGGTGAGTCAGTGGGCTTGCATTGGGATGGGAGCATTGGATTTCTTAGATCCTGCGTTTTCCCATTACTCCACAGCTGAGACATTTAGGATGCTTTGTGTTCCAAGCAGAGGTCAGTATTTGGTCCTAGGTGTGTGTGAACCCAATCCCAACTCCTCTCTGTTGGCTTGCATGCTACCAGACTGTGGTGGTGATGGTGGCAAAAGGGGTGTGGCAATGTGATGATGCGAAGAGTCTCTCCAAACTACTATTCACCCTGGCTACCAACATGAGCATCCCAGTAAGCATACCACAGAAAAGAAAATCCATGTGCGAACCCAGTTGCCTTGTTTTATATTTGTGAGGAGATTGAGGGAGCTATTACCAAGGTCAGCATCATCTTGGGGTGGGGGGGGAGCAGTGTGCCTAGGTGCTTGTGGGTTTCTCTCTCTCTCTCTCTCTCTCTCTCTCTCTCTCTCTGTGTGTGTGTGTGTGTGTGTGTGTGTGTAGATCAGAAGGCAACATTAGATTTCATTCCTTGGGATCCACCCTCATTATTTATGTTTGAAATATTCTCACTTACTGGCCCATAATTCCCAAACTAGGGCAGACTGATTGGCTCTCTACCTCCAGGGAATCTCCTGTCTCCACCTCCCCAGGGCTGGGGTGAAAAAGGAGCACCACCACACCTGGCTTGACCAGCAGGTTTTTTGTTTTTGTTTTTAATTTGGATTTATTTTATGTGTATGAATATTTTCCTTGCATGTATGTATGCATGCTTGGTGCCCACAGAGGTCAGAAGAGTGTGTCGAGTCTCCTGGAACTAGTTATAGATGGTTGTGAGCCACCATGTGGGTGCTGGAAATTGAACCTGGGTCCTCTGCAACAGCAACAATGCCCTAAATCACTGCGTCATCCATCTCATTGGTCCCAACTATGGCTTTTTAAAAAAATTCCTTGACGTATGGCAGAGGGGGACATGTTTTCTGGGCTATTACTTTGTTTCTCTTGAGCAGAGAGAGAGCCGGGATGGCTTCTGGTGGTTGCCGTCGCTGGGCTATATGAAGGATCACAGCATGAAATAATCTGAGACATAAGGGTCTCGGTCCCCATCCCAACTCTTGACTCCTCCAGTCCACAGGGCCACCAAACACTTCTACATGTGTCACTGTTAGATGGGGTGGGAAAGGGAGCCCCGCCCTCTGTCCTTAAGTACAAGGGGGACATTTGGAGGACAGTGATTTGAGTTTGGACTTCTTTTTATACACGCTTAGTCAAAACAAGTCAAGTAACAAGGAGCTGATAAGCCCGTCTGCAGGTTGAGCCTGACTTACGATGATGCCTGGCCAGGGCTAGTCCTGGCTAAGGGGCTGCAGTTCAGCATGACCCAGAATGGGCTGGACCATCTATTCTTGCAAACCACACAAGCAGTCTGGTAGTTTGATGGAGCCAAGGTAGACAGCAGCCAAAAATGGGCAAAGACAGGGGTCTGGCAAGGTCCTAGTCTGATCAGACTAGTCAACGGCCTCTGAGTTGGCTGGCCTAGCCCTGGCCCCGGCTCCAGCCCTCACTCAGCAGAGACCTCCTGGCACTACAGTGGAGTCAATCTTGCCTCCAGCTGTCTGTGGCACAGGCTGCTTGCTGCTGCCCTGCACAAATGGTGGTGATTCAGCCATTGGGGGAATGCTTCAGAGAGCAGTGTTCCTGGATGTGGAAAGAGGATTCTGGGGGTATGGGGGGTAGGAGGAGTGGCAGGTGGGTGGGAGGGTGGGGAGTGTAGGGTGGGGGTGGTATAGCGAGCTCGCTCTTTCTCATTTATACTCTACATAGTCACAAAGCCAGCTTGGGGGTGTGGGGGGGGCAGCTTTAAATAAAACCCAGCCATTGGGTTGTTCCTGGCTTTTGACTCAGGGCTCTCCAGGTGACCTAGGAAGCAAGATGTCCCTTTGCAGGCCAACCTCGGGACATGTGATAGCCAGCTCAGGGGCACTCTCAACAAACTTTAACCCTATTAAGGGTTGCCCAGGCCAAGGCTAGGCTCCACACCCTGTCCCTGCCACAACCAATGTAATGTGTGGCCATTTAGGAGCATGACAGATTGGCCAGGTGGGAGTGGTGCTGAGCTCTGACATGAAGCTCCACTGTGGTGGCTACAGCAACAGGCAGAGCCAGGTCTGTAGGTCTGTGGATATGTTCACCCTCCCCCCCCCCAGTTGCCAACAATTCAATCGCCCAACAGCAGGCGAGGCAAGACGGTGCTCTGCTCAGAGAGGAGCAGGGCTTGCATTCCCTCCTGCAAGTTCATTATCGCCTCGCCAAAGCATGACAGCAGTGTGAAATGGGTTAGACTCACGCACGGATGCCCCCGTTAACGGCCAGAGGAGAGAAAGAGAGAGAGAGAGAGAGAGAGAGAGAGAGAGAGAGAGAGAGAGAGGGAGAGGAGAGAGGAGAGAGAGAGAAAAGTCGCACATCATTAGGAATGGAATAAACGATATTGAGGCACAGAGCAGAAATGATTTGATTAGTAATTTCCAGTTTTGAAAAAGATCTGGAAAACTACCAAATGACTATACAGAAGGTATGATGGAGTTCTTAATTGCTATAACTGCTCTGGGAGAATTGATGACTTGTGACATAGAATACAGCGCAGTACGCTAACACTAATAACTGTTAATTAAATGCCGCAATGATATACTCTCAAAATGCACATACAGCTTACCATAATTTCTAGATTAAAAGCTGCACTGTCAGAAGCCAAAGGCAAAGGGAAATGGGGGGGGGGGGGGCGGGGGGGGGCGGAGAGGAGAGGAGGCAGCTCTCGCGCCTGAAGTCTGCCCTGAACAGAGCAACCCAAAGACACGGCAGGGAGGGGAAATACACTGAGCTAGAGAGATGTAAAGGCTGGCTGGCTGGAGCTGGCCCTCCGGAGGGCGAGTTATTAATTCTGAAAGAAGGCTTGCCTGTACCAGGCCATCTGGCAGAGTGGGGAGGGTTGGGTCGAGGGCCCAGCTTCCGGTTGGATCTGCTTGGCTCCCCACCTCCCCCGCCCCCAGTGATGTTTCACACTTGGACTGAGGGTGATGCCAGGTCAGAGATATCACTGGAGGCGGAAGAGGGCCCTGGGGGGATGCTGTGGCCCTGCCGAGATGGAGTGGGGCCCTCTTCACGGCATAATGAGTGTGGGGAGGGTAGGAGAGCTGATGGGGCTGGGAGGGTGGGAGCAATTCACAGGAAAGCCTCATTTGAATGGAAGATAAAAGACCTCAATTAATCTCTCTCCCTTTGGGTGAGGACCGAGTGTGAGCCTGAAGGAAGATGAAGAAACACGGATGCTACTTCCAACTCAATTATCCTGGTCACAGTGCAGGGAGTAAGGTGTGTGTGAGGGTGGGGGGAGGGGGAGGGGGAGGATGGGAAGAGAGGGGATGAGTACTCCTTTTTCTGTTATTGTTTTATTGCGTCAAGGTTTCAAGTAGCCCAGGCTAGCCTCAAACTCCCTGTATGTAGCCAAGGATGACATTGAACTTTGGATCCTCTTGCCTCTATTATCCAACTGAGTGCTGGGATTGTAGGCACGCACCATCATGCCTGGTTCATGAGGTGCTGGGGATGGTACCCATGTCCTCACACATGCTATGCAAGGACTCTGTTAGCTGAACCGTAGCCCCGTACTGTGACAGAGTCTCACGCAGTGCAGGCTGGCCTCAAATCCTATCTTTCATTGTGGTCCTTGTTTTGTTGCTTCCTTTAGTAATTACCAAAGCCTCCAGCAGAGGGTCTCAAAGAGAAATGCTTTTCTACCTAGGTCTACTGAGCACTCCCTGGTGTGCAGAGCTGAGTAAGGAAGGGAACACACAAAGGAAAGAGGCCTCAAGGGTAAAGGTTATGTAATACTTCTATAATGAGGAAGAAGAAGAAGAAGATGACGACGACGACGCTTTTTAATTTGATTTTTTTTTTTTTAAGAGACAGAGTTGTAGGCCGTGCTAGGCTCAAATTCCACATGAACCCAGGGATGACCTTGAACTCTTTTTTCTTTTCCTTTTTTTTGACCTTGAATTCTTGGTCCTTCTGCTTCTACCTCCTGAGTGCTAGGATGTCAGGTGTGTGCCTGCATTCCCAGCTGAGGTGGTTTTGATATTGAGGAAGGGTACGTTGAGCCCACCTCTCAAGAAGCACAACAGATGGCACTAACAGAGGAGAGCCTTGGGAGTTTCCTGAATTCTGACATAGCAAGCGAGAGTTGTCTTGCTTAGTTTGGTATAATGGTTACCCGTGAGCACGAGACTATAGAAAAGGGTGTGAGCTGATACATCCTATTGGTGGCAGTGCTTCTTCTTCTTCTTCTTCTTCTTCTTCTTCTTCTTCTTCTTCTTCTTCTTCTTCTTCTTCTTCCTCTTCTTCCTCCTCTTCCTCCTCCTCCTCTTCTTCTTCTTCTTCTCCTTCTTCATTATGTATTATGTTTTGCCTACATGTACACCTACATACCAGAAGAGGGCACCAGATCTTATTATAGGTGGTTGTGAGCCACCATATGATTGCTGGGAATTGAACTCAGGACCTTTGGAAGAGCAGCCAGTGATCTTAACCTCTGAGCCATCTCTCCAGCCCCCCCTCCCTCCATTAGTTCTTTATAATCAACTTTCAGGTTTTCGAACTCAGGCATCTGCCTGCCTCTGCCTCCTGAGTGCTGGGATTAAAGGCATGCGCCAACACTCCTCACCACCACAAATAAAATCTTTTTTAAAAAGAAAAATCACTAAAACCAGAAAGGTGTGTCACAGCAAGTGTGGGCAGGAACATGTAGAGATGAGCTCTGTTGTGCACAGGAGTTTAATGGTAAAATTACTAACAACTAAAAGCAACCCACGATGTTTAATGAAACTAATCTGCACCTAATCTATAACCCAGCAGCAGTATCTCCTTTGACAGACCTTAGAGTAATCATTAGAGGTGCACAAAGTGTCCGCTGTGAAGATGCATTGCTGGCCTGTTTTCCTGGAGAAGAAGGTTGAGAATACATGTATCCCATGGTGTGAGTGTAATAGATGTGTGAACACATGGCCCCTAGCCAGTTTCAGGGAACTTTTGGGAGGTGGAGCCTTGCTAGAAGAAGGGCCCACTAGGAGGTGGGTCTTGAGGTTTTACAGCCTGGTCCCCTCACTTCCTGTTTGCTCTTTGCTTCCTTCCTGGGGATGCCAGGCAGCCAGCTAGCCTCCTGCTCCTGATGGTCAAGCTTTCTTGCCATGATCCTCTCAAACTCCAAGGCAAGATAAATCCTTTCTTCCTTAACTTGCAAAGCACCGTGCCAATATAGCTCAGATGTGAGAGGGTTAGGCTAAAGAAACAAAATAAAACTCCTCCCTTTTGGGGGGCGGGTGTAACGTGTGTGGGCATGGGTGTGTCACAGCATGTATGCAGAGGGCAGAGGAGGATCCTTGAGAGTCAGTTCTCTCTGTTTTCCTTGTGGGTTCCAGGAGTCAATGTTGCCCTTACTCACTGAGTCATCTTGCCGTCCCTTAAACCCCTCCTGAGATGGGTTCAGCCCTATCAATGACAAAAGCAGCCAGTCTACCTTAGCTATCTAAGAGAGTACATATTCTGCCTTACAGCCTGTGGCCATGCCCAGAAATTAAACGGGGTCCAGCCTGGTGAGCAGCTGGATGGGAGGGACGTATGGTAAGCTATGGTATAGTCAGTGGGTATGTTACTGTGTACAGCCCGGTGGACAAGCAGTCAGGATTTAGTAAGGTTTTCATTGAGGGGAGGAACTTTAAGCCTAAGGGTTGATAAGTATTTCAAGAACTGCTGAGGTTCAAATTACATCTTGAAGGACAGGGGTGAGGCTTCAAGTTTTGAAGCCAGACAGCACCTGGGATCCTAGAAGCAGCTTCATTGAGATGGAAGACCTCTGGATGTGCCTGGAGACTTCTGATGGAGCAGTGGAGCTGGCACCTTGGCTGCACTGGCTGTGAGATGTGCTGTGGTGAGGCCAGAAATCCCAAGCTTTGGAAAAAGGGACTACAAACGCAGGAACGGACCTAGACGAGGTGGGGAGATGGCTCATGGGGTTAAGGGGGCTTTCCGCCAGTCCGCACAGTCAGGAGTTCAATCCCTGGAATCCGCATGTTGGAGTGAGAGAAGCAACTTAAACAGGCTTCCTCTCATCTCCGCTCACATGCCCAGGCACAAGAACTCCCATTCACTCTCAAACTAATAAAATGCATTTCTCTCTCTCTCTCTCTCTCTCTCTCTCTCTCTCTCTCTCTCTCTCTCTCTCTCTCTCTCAGCAGTAAACCTTGGGCTCCAGAATCAGGACCTGGGTTTGTGGAAGGGCCAGCCTGGGGGACACCAACCAAAAGTCAAGCTTACAGTGAGGCGGCCCACGCTGGAGTTTAATGGCAACTTTCTCCCCAAAACAAACTGTCATTGTAACTGGAGGAAAAAATGTCCCACTGTTCCAGGCCCACACTCGTCTCGGAGGGAAGTAAGATTTCTTTCACTCCCTCACCCACAGGCACAATGAAAGCCCCTGTGTCTAGGTTGGTTCGCTATCACACGTACAAATATGCACACACGCGCACATACGTACAACCACACACTCCTTATAAGTAAACAGTGTTTCCTTGCCCTCCGTGCACCATGGGATTTCTGTGTTGACTTCCAACTTCTGTTGGCTTGGCATGCCGACTCCCTACCTTATACATACATGGTGGTTAGGGAAAAAAAATTTTTTTTTTTCCTTCCTGTAAGTTTGTTTTTCAGAAGTTGGTTCAACTTATACTAAATGAGTCAAGTGTTGGGAGCTCTAATGTTTACCCTTGGGAGAATTGTAAGTGCTAGGAAAAATTTCCTGTCTCATGCTCAGTTTGCCTTCCCACCATTCAAGCTTCCATCAGCCATTTTTTTTCTCCTTACAAGCACTATAAAACTGTTTTTAGAGTGTATTTTTTTGGATGCCTGTGGCTGGCGCCCTTTCTCATCCTCCCCGCCCCCTGCCGAGTGTGTGTGTGTGTGTGTGTGTGTGTGTGTGTGTGTGTGTGTGTGTAAAGACCCAGAGGACATTGTGAAGTGCCCTGCACTGCCATGCCTGGCTTTTAACATGGGCTCTGGGGATCCGAACTCTGGTCCTCATGTTTGTGCGGCAAGGGCTTTACCCACCGAGCCATCTCCCCAGCCCTGTAAAGCATACTGTTTCTTTTTTTTTTTTTAAGAGATGGCTATCATAAGACAAATACATCCATAAACTGTCTACATCGCAGTCTCCACACGAAAGAGACCACAGTGCTCCCCCAGACACTCCCATACACCCCAGGGAACGCAATCTGCCCCCCTCCATTAGAACTACAAATGTGCTTTCTTCTTGTCTGTCTGACAGCCTTAATCCTTTAAAACGCCTCACCCTCATTGCAGAAAACGATGTACTGTAATGTTTTCAGTTTTTTTTTTCCTCTGAAAAACCTATGAAATTGGGGGCAGGGGAGCTGGCTCGGTGGGTAAAATGCTTTCAGTGCAAAGAGGAGCCAAGTCTGGGTCTGGAACACCCATGTAAAAAGTTGAATAAGGCAGTGCATGCATGGCTTCACCTTGGTGCTGTGGGGGCGACGAGAGGATTCCTAAGGCTTGCTGGCCAGAGAAGACTAGACAGACTGGTAAGCTCCACATGCAGTGAAAAATGCTGTCTCAAAAAGTCAGGTGGGAAGCTACTGAGGAAGACACCTGAAACTGACCTCTGACCTCTGACCTCTGACATGTGCAGACAAATGGACACGTACACACAGGTAAACACCATTCAGGCTCAGGCACACACCAAGTCTCAGGTACGTCCATGAGAAGAGCACATTGGTCCCGCCAACTAAGATGCCACAAATGAGGCTGAACTGGGCCCATCAGGAAAGGGGTGGAGGCTTCCTCTCTCCCGGTTTCCAAAAGGAAACAGATCATTCCAAGTAGCCAAGAGTGACTTTGTGGCCCATCTGAAAGGTGGAATTGAGAGGAATGACTTCTTAGACAAAGAAAGGGAGGAGATGGCCACCTTCTGGTGGGGGGTGGGGGGGAGGAGGGGTCACTCAGAACCAAATACCAAGCTGGGTGTGCTGGTGCATGCCTGTCAGCCTAGCACTCATGAACAGAGGCAGGAGGGCCAGGAGTTGTAAGGCCAGCCTGGGCTACACTGAGCTTGAGGCTAGCCCCACATGTTGGAGAGAATTGACCCTCTCAAGCTATCTTCTAGGCATAACATAGGTAACATTATTTTCTCTCTTTTCAATTTCCTTTTAAAGAGGGGGGGGGGGTTGGGTGGGGCTCTGGATGTAGCTCAGTTGGCAGAGCGCCTGCCCAGCATGTGCAAAGACCAGGGTTCTATCCCCCAGGAGGACCACATACACCATGTGCAGCAGTACACGCTTCTGATCCTAGAACTTGGGAGGGAAAGGGAAAAGGCTCAGGAGTTCAAGGTCATCGTTGACTGCTTAGTGAATTTGAGACCAGCCTAGGCTACAAGAGATCCGTTGTTCAAAAAAAAAAAGAAAAAAAGAAAGAAAAAAAAATTACTGCCTCTTACCCAGGTCATGAACATGATATTTCATCTGGTTTTATCTGAAACCTGGGCATTTTATATTTTCTTTCCTTTAGTGTGAGGAGGGCTATAAAGGAAGGGAAGGTTTTGGTTTGGCGGTGATGGCGGTGGCAGCAGGGAGAGCTGGCGAAGAGGCACGGTGGAAAAAAAAAATTACACTTTGACATATATTATGCGCTTAATCTTTCGTGGCAACTTTTTTACATTTGTAAGAGTTATGGATTTTAAAAGTCAGGGCTAAGATGTCTTAATGAGCATTCACCCCCCTCTGGAAGGAGACGCAGGGCCGATGTGTGTTAGTCAGCTGTTAGCTTTACGGCTTCTCTTCTGCACTAAAAGTGACAAGCTGAACGCATTATGGAGAGCTCAGATGTGTTATGCAGATGAAGCCGGCAGCAATATCTGCCTGCTCTCTATTATTTATGATGTCTATATAATACAATGGACTGAGATTTAAGCCATTGTGCCGCAGTTTGTTTTCCAGGGTGCTAACGTACAGCACATTTTACAGAGAATTGCATCTCTGTTACATATTAATCAAATCCATCTTACACAGAGCTCTTACACTGTAAACTAAAGGGGGAAAGGGAAAAAAAAAAAAGATTAAAGCGCTTGGCTTTTCCTCAGCTGTCAAGGACTAGCAATAAAATAATAATAAGGGCTTCTAAATAACGTGTGTGTGACAGGCCTGGGCTCGCTCGCACAGTCCTTTATGGAGGTTAACTACAAAATAAGTTCCAGTGAGTGATCGGGAACGGGCGTGCGTGTAATACTGTAATGCCAACGGCGGCATAATTCTTGAAAAGTTCATTTGCACAGAATTCTCCGACTTGATGAGGCAAAGTTTGGAGCCTCTTGAATCATTCTGCCATGGTGGGCGGCATTGGTGAGGCCTGTTCTGAAGTTTACAGTCCTCCCACTTTTCAACTTGCCTCAGCTGTGCTCCATTAAAGGCCGAGAGCTGCGTCCCCCAGTGCCCAAGCTGGGGTTTACTGCTTGAGGAAGTCATGGGAAGCTGGTTTTATGATGCAATACATTCAAAAGCCGTGAAGTTATGTGGTTTGTGGGTCACTCTGGTGTGTGTGTGTGTGTGTGTGTGTGTGTGTGTGTGTACAAGCATACATGTGTATATCCATGCATGGGGGTATCAGAAGTCAACATGGGTCTCTTCTTGGCTCAATTTCTACCTTTATTTATTTTTATTTATTTATTTTGGATGAAGTCAACCACTGAGTAGCAAGCCCTAAGGATTCTCCTATCTCTGCCTCCCCAGCATTGATATTGTAAGCATGCACTGACTGATGGCCCCCCTCCTGCTTTGCATATGGATGGATGCTGGGACCTGTCCTCATGCTCTGCTTGCCTAGCAGTCATTAAGGCTTGCTACCTGGGCCTTGATGAAAAGGATGAAGAAGACTCTTTGTGCAGTGGTTCTCAACCTTCTTAACAGCTGGGACCCTTTATTTTTTTATTTAATATTCTTATATTTTGGCTTTTTTTGAGACAGGGTTTCTCTGTGTAGCCTTGGCTGTCGTGGATTTGCTTTGTAGACCAGGCTGGCCTCAAACTCACCTGACTCTTCCTCCCGAGTACTGAGATTAAAGGCGTTTGCCACCACTGCTCAACTATTTTTTTTTAACAGAATTCCTCACGTTGTGGTGATGCCCAACCATGAAATTATTTTCATTGCTACCTCATAACTGTAATTTTGTTACTGTTATGAATCGTAGTGTAAAAATCTGCATTTTCTGATGGTCGTAGGTAACCCCTATGAAAGGGTCATTTGACCGTCCCCCCCAAGGGGTCATGACCCACACACAGGTTGAGAACTCTGTCTTAGTAGTTAAGAGTGCTTACTTTTCAATCATGAGGGCTGGAGTTAGCATCCCCTCACCCATGTCCGATATCCCATAATACCTGTAACTCCAGCTCCAAAGTATCTGACATTCTGTTTTAGTCTCTGCAAGCTTGTGTGTGTGACACGTGCGCACACACACACACTAAAACCAGAGAAAGAGTCCACATAATGAACGTCTGGCTTCAGGCAAAAGCATACTGGGGAAGTAGTCAAGAGACCTCTGTGCCTGTTCCTTCAACTCTAGAGTCTTGCAGAAAAGAAGACAGACTACAGGTGGGATAACGCCACACCCCACGTCCCCCCACTCAGGAATAAAAACAGCCGCGACCCAGCACATTTCTCAGGACATGGTGATGTGCGAAGAATAGACAAGGGAGGGGAAATTCTTTCCTGGGAGTTAACACAGACCCTGAATTTGTCTCTTGCACAATCAGCAGTCAAGACACAACCGTTTCAGAGTCTCCTCATTTACCCCAAAGCTCAAAGTCCAGAATTTGTGTTCCCTTCACATACCACTTATATAACCAACCCCAAGGCAGCCCTAGTTGGGGAGAACATCCTTTTTCACAATGCTTTTCTTGGTACCCAAGGGCTCTGGATGACAGGTAATACTATGTTCCTCCTGGTGCCTGCACTCTTTTAACTTTGCTGAAATGCATGCCTGCTATTTGGATTATTAAAATAGCATCAATTTTAAAATACTTCTCTTGAGGGGCTAGGGAGTGGCTCAGCAGTTAAGAGTGCTTGCTGTTCCTTCAGAAGGCCCAAGTTTGGAGCTTTTTTCCCAGGATCTACACCTTTTTCTGGCTTTTATAGGCACTGCAGCCATGTGCACACTGACACACATGGACACACAAAGTAAGACTAAATAAACAAATCTCAGTGAAATATAAAGAGAGCGGACTTCCTCCTGAGTGGGGTAGTTAGGGAGAACACCGGGGGAGGCTCTGATGGCTGGAGACTGGAGGCTGGCAGGGAAGTGACCTCTGTATAACTAACTGTTGAGGAAGCTCACGCAGATGAGAGCCTTCAGCTACCCCTGCTAGCTCTGGAAACAGCTTGCTAGGAGATTCCTCCAACAGTACAGTTCACTCACCCATTCCTTGTATCCTAGAGTATTTGCTGAAGTATCTGAAAGGCTTATAAACAGGCACAGGAGGGAGCGCAAGCAAATGAAGTCACTCATTCCCTTGTCTGCCTTTCCTTCCAGTGGCTTTATAGTGTATGCAACTTAAAGGTCCCCTCGCATACAACCTCCCTGCGGGAAGAGTGACAGGAACACTGGTGGCTTCCAAAGGGCTTCAAAAGGCTTCAAGCCTTCAGCGGAGCTTGTTGTGTGTCCTTGGTAGCTCAAAGAAATCTGTGCGTGCCCCCAAAAAGCCAACTGCGGGCTATTATAACTTCATCACCGGTGGAGCCACACGATGTTCAACACAGGAAAACCTGGTGCCTAGAAAAGGTAGGGAGAGGAGCTTTGGGGAGCCTTAAAAAAAAAAAAAAAAAAAAAAAAAAAAAAAAAAAGGAAGGAGGAAGATCCAGAGAACACTTGCAGGAGAGAGGAGCTGACAGAAAGCTGGAGGAGGGAAGAAAAGAGGAGAGGCCAGATCAAGCTAGAGATAGAGGATCAGGGCAAGAAGGAGGAAGGAGGACTGAAGACTAGCAGGAGTGGGGGGCGGGAAGAACTGTGGGAGGCGCCCTCGCCATCAGTGAAGCAGTCACAAGACAAGAGAGCCGGAAGTCAGGAAGCCGGGAGTCCTCCCTTAACCGCCTCCCCTGATGAATGAGAGCTCAACCCTCCTTTGTGACGCTTTGGCCCTGCGGTGATGGAGATCAGCAATCCTGCACCAGGGTGGGGGCTCCCTCCTTCCTTCCCACAGTTACTCTGTTGGTACCATGCATGTACACTGGGTCGCTTCCCCACTAACAAAGGTCGCCCCTGACTGCTCACGAGGAGGAGTGGACATCTGGAATCACACCAGAAGCCTCCCCTCCCACCTCTCCTCCCTTCTGCCCTTTTCAAGCATCGGCTGGAGCGGGAGCGTGGCCTTGGAGACACTTCCGCCATGGATACTGGCCATCTCATTTCCTAGTCTCCAAGGGGCTTTCCATCCATTCCCCCCCCCCATCTGACCTGCCAGCGGGAGAGGTGACCTCACATTTGTCCTGCTTATTGCTGGTAATAACCATTAGGGACAATGGCAGCAGCTCACACCTGCTGCCTGGCTAGGATGGCAGACCAGGTCTCTGCAGGAGGCGAGAGATGTAAATCCCTGGCCTTTTCATCGCTTCCTTGTGGTCACACAGCTGTGGTGATGGAGACAAGGGGAGAGATGCAGTTTGGCCTGGCTTGTCTGCTGCTCCCTGTCAGGTTAGTGGACTCTGGCTTGAGGGTGCTCATAGGCCAACACAAGACATTGTGCTGGGCTGTAGGTGCAGCCCATCTGGAATAGAGTTTGTCTAGCATGCAGGAAGCTCTGGATTTGATCCCTAGGACCACAGAACCTGGGGATAGTGAGGCAGGAGGATTAGAAGTTCAAGGTCATCCTCAGCTATTGAGCAAATTTGGGACCAGACGAAGCTATACATGGCCCTATGCTTAAAAAAACAAAAAAGAAAGAAAGAAAAAAAGAAAGCTGGGTGTGGTGGCACACGCCTTTAACCCCAGCACTCAGGAGGCAGAGGCAGGCGGATCGCTGTGAATTCGAGGCCAGCCTGGTCTACAAAGCGAGTCCAGGACAGCTAAGACTACACAGAGAAACCCTGTCTTGAAAAATCAAAAAAAGAAAAAAAAAAAAAAAGATATATTGTGCTGTTGGATCCTTGCTTGCTTTAATCACTCATTCTGAGACTTCAGCATGTGGAATCCGAAGTGTGATGGTGACTGTATTCTTTGCATGGCCATTTCTTTGTGATGGGTGGCTTCACTCTTAGGCATCCTCACAATAGCTCTTGTGGTCTTTGGAAGGATGCTGAGGACATCTAAGGCAAAGCTTGGGGCAACAGGATCCTTCCTAGCAACCCCCTTCATCATAGCTGAGAACCCACAGGGGGAGGGAGGGGGAACCCAAATTCAGCAGCTTAAGCTCACAGGTATCTCTTCCAAAATGTGACACACATATCAGCCACGCGGACATGCGCAGGGCACATCCTTCCTGCCACCGAGTTGCCAGCCCTGCCCCTTTCATCGTCTTTGAGGCAAGCCAACAGCCTGAGAGCAGCCAGCAAGCAAGCTGGGCCCCAGCCCTGCTGTAAAGTATTAACTCATACTGAACACAGTTTGTCTCCGAGGACCCTCTTGGCCCCTTCGTCATCCTGTGCTGACATTTTAATCGTGCTTTTGTGGGAGCTGGCTGGCAGTTTGTCATCGGGAATGGCGCGGCGAGGGGCCAGAGCGGGTTGCTGGCTGTGTCGGCTGCTGAGGGAAGCGGCCCATTCTGACAGACTGAGCAATAATCTGAACTTACTGCGCAGAGCCTGTGGGACACCAGCCGGGCCGCTTTATCTTCTTCATTAAAGTGCGCTCAAAAAAAAAATCCATTTTCCTTTAAAGTCTCAGGAACAGATGGAGTAAAATTAATTGCGCCATTACGTCCCGATAGACAATACCAGAGTGGTTTTCTTTCAACTGTGCATGTGTGTTACAAAGTGCTCTTCGTAAAAGGCAATTACTGCAACATTTGCCATAAAATAAAGGTTGCTTTAATGGGCAATAAACACAGGCTTCAAATTTTGTATGAAATGGGTCTCCAAAGGGCGCTGTTAGAGGCAGCTCAAAGGCACGGCTGACTTTAGTATTTTCTGCTCGGGCTTTGGCTCAGCTAGTTGAGCGAACAATGATTTTTTTTTTCTCTCCCACCATTGGATGTATTCTGATAGAATTATATATGTGAGTTAGAGTCAGTGTCTGGGCACCTCTTGCCAGATTTCTCTGGTTAGCAACTAGCGGGCATGAGAGACAGAGAGGAAAGTGAGAGAGAGAGAGAGAGAGAAAGGGAGGTCACTAGGGTACCATCCAGAGCAGAGCCTTCTGCCAAAGATGAAGCCAAGTGACAGGCTGCTGGTTTACATGGGATGGAGAATACATCTTCTGTCTCCTAGGTCAGGTGAGGGTTTCTAGTGAATTCCTGGCAGGAGGACTCCGAGAAATCTATATTCATGTATATTTAGAGCCATTTAGGCCTGAGATTTGGCAAAAGGGGAAAGAGCTCGTGCTTTACGACCGAGGCAAAAATGATGATGGTGAAGGCCTGGAGGTAGATTGACGGCCAGATCCTCTGGCCAGGGCCTTACTTTCTGTTCTCCGAGAACAGTGAACACACCACTCTTCGGAAAGGTTGGAATTCACAGTGCAATACAAATCTCCACCAGCCTTGCTGGAGGAGCCCGCTCCTCTGCGTCCCCTGCCCTTTCTTTAGGAAACCTCACATTAAATCTTCCCCCTTCTCCTCGACACCTCGGATGGGGGCGGAATGTAAAAGAGATCAGAGATTCATTTCACTCCACTATATTTCTACATTTCAGTAATTACAAAGTTAGCATGACATATAAATGATCCATTAATTGAAATATGGACGACACCAACTCCAATATTTATGGCATAAATCCATATTTCATTAAATAAATCCGATAAGCAAATACATCACGGAGAATGGGAGGACATTTTTATTTAAGCATGAGATCAAAAGCTAGAGGACTGTTTTCCATCCAAAATAATAGAGCTACAGCTCGGAGTGGGGGTGGGGGTAGGGACAAGGAATGCCTAGAACATTCGGAGTTAGGTAGGGCTGGTGAGACAGTAAGGCTGCTGATGAAAAGCAACTGTGCCGCCACTGCCATCTGAAATGTGCCATCCCAGTTCAGAGGGCCAAGGTCACAGTGGCCTGGGTTAATGGTCAGTCCCCCTAAAGAATTTTTAGCAGCTTACCACAGAGCAGTCAGTCTTTCCTTTCTCTGTTCTATTTTCATACATGGTTGTTGTTGTTGTTATTGTTATTACTAAAATATAGTACAACTATTTTAGTATAACATAACATATAATTAATCAATCAATTAATCATTAGTCAGGGTATCACAATGCCCAGCCTAGCCTCAAATTTTGTATGTGGGTAAGGATGACCTTGAACTTAATCCTTCAGCCTTAACTTTCTAACTGCTGAAATTACACATGTACACCACCATATTCAGCTCATGAATGGATGATTATGGAAGCCAGGGCCTCATGCATGCTGGGAAAGCTCTCCACTATCTGAGCTACAGCCCAGCATCTGAGAGTGAGAGTAAAGAGAGAGAGAGAGAGAGAGAAAGAGAGAGAGAGAGACAGAGAGAGACAGAGACAGAGAGAGACAGAGAGAGAGAGAGAAAGAGAGAGAGAGACAGACAGACAGACAGAGAAGAGAGAGAGAGAGAGAGAGAGAGAGACAGAGACAGAGACAGAGAGACAGAGACAGACAGACAGACAGACACAGACAGACAGAGACAGAGACAGAAAGAAATAATGTGTATATAGCTATGTGTATGTGAGTGCGCATTCCCAAGGAAAACAGAAGAGGGCGCTCAGTACCCTGGTGCTATAGTTACAGGTGTCTGTGAGCGGCCTGATGTGGGTGCTGGGAACTGAACCACAAGAACAACACAAGCTCTTAACCACTGAGCCATGTCTCTAGGCCCCTTATTTATGGAGAGAAGGCCTCATGACCTCACCCATGCTAGTCATAAGCTCTCCATCTTACTGCCTCTGCCTCCCAAGTGCAATGCCATCTCGACTGGTTCATTATGACATTTTACTCACCCATCATGTCACCCCTAACAGTTCTCTTTTCTTTGGGTTGAGAATCTTCAAAATCTCCCCTACTAGCTACTTTGAAATACTTAGCTATTTTGAGACAACCAGGAATGCCCTATTGTGCTATAGAATACATTGTTTCTCCTTCTACCTGTACCCCTGTAGCCACCATCCCCTCTCTCTTCATCTAGGAAGTGGGGAGTAACTCCGAATAGTAGTGTTTTACTTCTAATACATACAGTTTCAAAGAGGAAATACGACATAACAGATAAGCATGTTATGTTACTTTTTAAAAAACTTTCTTTTTTAATTTTAAGATTTATTTATTTATCTCATTCTTCCTGCATGTGTGCCTGAAGAGGGCACCAGATCTCATTATAGATGGTTGTGAGCCACCATGTGGCTGTTGGGATTTGAACTCAGGAGCTTTGGAAGAGCAGTCAGTGCTCTTAACCTCTTAACCATCTCTCCAGCCCATTATATTACTTCTTAAAGACTCCTATCCTAAGGGTTGACAAGATGGCTCTATAGATAAAGGCAGTTTGATTGCCTCCAAGTTTGATTGCCAGGATCCACATGGTGGATGGAGAGAATTACTCCCACAAGTTGTCCTCTGATCCCCACATGTATGCTATGGTACTTTCCCTGCCTACAATGATACACAATTAAGACAAAACAAAACAAAACAAAAACCATTATAGGCTAGGTATAGTGACACACAACTGTGATCCTAGCACTTGGGAAGCAGAGGCAGATGGATCTCTGTGGGTCTGAGCCCAGCCTGGGATATACAGTTGAGTTCTGAGCTCGCCTGGATTATATTGGAAGACCCTTCCTCAAAACAAACAAACAGTAACACAACAGCCCATTCCTGTTGCCTTCAAGTACACTCTAAACGCCTTTAAGCCTCAGATCCAGAGTCTGAACAGTCCAAAGGTTACAGAACTCGGGGGTCTCTCTTTAGCTAAGGAATATAAAGTAAAATATTGTGATAAAAAAAAACTTATTTTAAATATGTATTTGTGAAAACTAAAAACCCAATTGGGAAAAATCAACAAAATCCATCCTTAGGTAGTTAGATGAAGACATTTCTAGGTACCTGGTCCTGGCAAAGCATTCCTGTAATCTCGGCACTGGAGAGGCTGAGGCAGGGAGATCAAGGAGTTGGAGGCCAGCCTGGGTTTACCTCAAAAGTAAACAGGTTATATACATAGACAGAGGCGAGATATGTGACTGGTAGATGTGTAGAGAAGATGACAGATACGTAGGTGATAGATGTAGGTAGAAGATAGTACAGATGCAGAACACAAACAGGTACGTGGATGGTAGATGGGTAAGATCCTAGGTAGATGACGATAGGTGACAGAGGATAGGCATATGATAAGAGTTCTAATTTCATTTCTGCTGTGATAAAATAACTGACACACTCCCTCCCCCCCAAAAAAAAACCAACTTAGAGGGGAGAGGGTTTATTCTACCTATAATTACAGGTTATGGTGCATCAGAGGCAAGAATTCAAAGTAGCAGGGATTTAAAATGCCTCTTGTAGGCGGTACCCTTTCTGTACTTACAATGTCCAGGACACAACCTCAGGGAATGTTGTCACCCCCTTTTACCCCAGGGAATGCTGCCACCCCCTTTTTGGCTGGTCTTCCTAGGTGACTTAGCATAGTCAATACAAGCCCCACATACATGCCCATAAGCCAAGCTAACGTAGCCAAGTGCTACTGAGACTCTCTTTGTAGGTGGTTCTACGTTACGGCAACCTGACAACTAAAACTAACCGTCATGCACAGATAGATGATTTGACAGATGGCAAATAGATTTTAAAACTAAGGATATTTTCAGAGCCCCCTGTAGGAGCTGAGGGCCTTGTCAGGCAGAGCCCACCCTGTCACCCCAGCTTTAGCTACAAGAGCTTTGGAGTAAATGTCCCACCATGTGTAAAGCAAGCTGTGTGTACAGGGTGGCCTCTGCCTCACTCCCCCCTCAGGTCTCTACATGGTCAACAGACTGCCACACACTGCTCCACTCTTACCCTGTGCCTGAGGCAGAGCCACCAGCCACATATTAATCCACACCGCCCTCCCTGTGTACACAAGTGTTCTTTTGTCAGGCAGAGGTGAGCGGAAAGGGTGGCCAGGTCAATGGTTATGTGCCCGTTGGTGCTCAGTTCCAGCACTATTGCTGGAAAAACCTTTTCCCATAAGCAGGAAGAGGGTCAGTGTGCTTTCTCTGAAATTTCTGGGCCAACTTTTATCAGAGCCTTGATTGCATAACAGAAACAAACAGTTTTTACTTTCACTGGGTACACAGAAGATGCTAAATAAACACCGATACAGTAAATGAGCAAACTGAGATCAAAGCATCACCCTTTCCCACTGCCACAAGGGCTTTCTGTTAAGGCTAGACACCTGGCTAGGAATAAAACAAGGAATGCCATGAAGTGAGGTGAAGCCAATTCTAATTCTAGCCAGATACACAGGTACATGAGTGGGAAATCCCATCCCTTGGGAGGCTAATGTAAGAGGTCCCTGAGTTGGAGGCCAGCCTGGGCTACATAGAGATAGCCTGTCTCAAAGCCCCCACAGAATTCTAATGATGCTTCCTGTGAGCTAGGGCAAGCCACAGCACTATGCCAATTGCTACTCACTATTGGCCCAGACTGGCTACTGAGCTGGCACTGATTAACACCTGAAGACTAAGTCTGTAGTCTTCAACCCTGCATTGATTAGGAACACCAGAGAAATCAGATTAGTAGGCGTCACTGTCTACTACCAACCCCACAGATGATACAACCTTTTTCTAATGGTATTGTACTAATAGTACTTTCTAGATTTGTTTGTGGTACTGGGGATTGGACTAAGGGCTTCAAGAATGCTAGGCAAGAATTCCACCACTGAGCCACACCCCCCAAGCCCCCTCATTGGGGAATTCTAGGCAGATGCTCTACCACTGAGCCACACCCCCTAGCCCACTCACTGGGGGATTC
>OU015754.1:18386605-18418926 GCA_907169655.1 Acomys percivali | reverse complement strand
CACACACACACACACACACACACACACACACACACACACACACACACTTTACTAGGTTCTCCCTTCAAATTGCATCAGACCAATTTCTTTTCCACCTGAAATTAAAACACAGAAACTTAATAATTCCCAAGCTGTCACGGCGTGAATAGAACCCTAGAAATAAATCCAGCCTAATGACACAGCCATCCCAGAGACCTCAGTGGGAAACAAGATACTTTGTTTAATAATTATCAGCCTGCATTCAGGGCCCGCCTGCCAAGGCAGTGGTGTCAGAACTGCTCCAGGAAGAAATTTTTTTTCCTCCCTCCCCCTTTTCCCCCAGATTTCACCATGGGAAAAACAGAAGCCATTTGAAACCAGAGTGGACGCTTTCGATTTACATTTCTGATATTAAATGCAGGATGGCTGCCTTCGTCGTCACTGCTACGGGGCATTGCTTCGGCTGCGGGAAGACACAGGGAGGTGGCATGGATCCAGGCTACTAATGAAGGAGCTTATCTGGAGGAAAACAGCTTTTCACACCGAAACAAACAATGAACACCTCTCAGATAAGGAATTCAATGGTGAAAATACAGCACTGTAGGTGTCAAGTCCCCATCATTTAAACGGAGGCTCTTGCAGCATTAGTGATTTACATTAATTTTTAAAATTAATTTTGTTTGGCCCGCGGGGGGGAAAATATTTTCTTTTCCTTTTTGTTTCTGATATCCTGCAGCTCATTAACAGTGCTTACTGCTACCACCGTTCATGAGGGTCCATTTACTAGCCAGGAGCCATCTTTAAAAGCAGCAAGCCAGAAGAGTGTGTGTGTGTGTGTGTGTGTGTGTGTGTGTGCGTGCGCATGTGTGTGTCTCCTGCGTGTCTTTGTGGTTTTTTTGGGGGGGAGGGGAGCAAGGAGCAGCAAGCTTCACTGTGACCTTCCACAAAGGAAGGCTCTCCAGCCTGACAGTTGCTCATCCAACCTGGAAGCTTCTGTGGCAGCAGCAACAGCAACAGCAACAGCAACAGCATGGATCCAGGTTCCAATAATGGCAATAAGCAGCAGGAAGCTCCAATTCCTGATCTGTGAACCCAAAGACCCTTAGGATGACCTGGGCAGTTTCTGCAAAGATGTAAGAGGCCATACATACAAAGGCTTTGCCTCATACCCCAAGGATCATTTCTGCTGCTTTCCCACCACTCCCACCAAAGGGTTAACCCACTGGGTAACAAGGAAACAGGCCCCTCTCCTCCTGCCTGGGGCGGGCAGGCCAGGGCACTCACTGCTAATCACAGCGGTTGTGATTTCTGATTCCAATTGGCAGCACAGAGAATTGAACTACCGTCCCCTGAGAGAGGCCTGCTCCATGAGGCAGACCCGGGGCTTGTTAAGCTGCCTTTGCTGCCGCACGATTATCAATTTTAAATTAATCTCCCTCGTCTCTTTAAAGTGGCTGCTAAAAATATAATCTCTGGGATATCTTACTGTTAAGATTTAACTACAAGGAGGGGGGAAAAAGGGGATAATAATTAAGTGCTTCCCTGCATCTCAGCCTCTCGGAAAACTTTTCCATAGACTTGGAGACCCAGGCAGGAGGAAGGGAAAGCCATGTCTCGTTGGAGGGAGGCGGCTGTGCAGGTAACACACTTTCTCTAAATAAAACTGAAGTAGGCAGTACACATCTGGACAAAAGGTTAAAGACCTAGTCCTCCACTGTAGTCCAACAAATATGGCTCTATTTTTAACCCAAAAAAGTTTAGGAGGGAAAGCCAGCAAAACTTGTCTAGACATACTTTGGCTAAGCTCATGGGGGAGTCATTACAGGCTCGGTTTATAGGGACATAATGGAGGTTATATATACACAATACGCTCCCTCACTTTAAAATAATAAAATAAAATAAAATAAAATAAAAGAAGGCAGCAATATGATAGGGTAGTATGAACAAAAGTGAAAGGAATTCTTATCTGCCAGAAATGGGTTCTCTGTGGAACCATCTTGGGCCCTTCTGGAAGGGTCTAGGAGAAAGCAGACATGCCTTCTCGAGCCTGGGAATGCCTAAGGAGACTCCCATGAGGCAAGAGCCAAGCCAGCCATTTCACTCACACCCTGCAGCTTTCAGAAGCAAGAGGAGAGCCATTTGAACTCTCCACTCCAAGCAGTGAGTCCCAGTGTCCCCAAAGGGGAAAGCCTCATGCTGTTTCTCCTCCTCCCACCCTCCAGCCTTCCTATGTCTCTGAACAGCACGAGGCAGAGAGAGCTGGATAGTTTAAAGCAAGGGACCCCGAACCAGGACAGACATTAACTACGTGTGGTCACAGGACAGTAGGAAGGCAGGGCGCCAGAAGGCCCAGAGGAGGAGGAGGAGGACATAGGGCTGAAGGTGGGATATACACGTGAGCACATAGCATCTTACATTCCCGAAGCCCTCTCAATCATGCACAGACACACACATACCTTCTCACACACATGCATACAGGAACACCATTAAATAATGCATACTCGCATACACATGCATACATACAACACACTCATGCACAGAGAACATGGAGGCTTTGTGTTTGTTTTACTAAGCATATGGCAGTATGAGGGAGAGGAAGGTGGGGAAAGGACACGGGCTTTTAGAAGGTTGGTGGCGGAGCAAGATGACTGGTGATTAAAGATCCTTACTGACAAACCTGTGTTCAATCCCCAGGTCCCACATGATCTAGGGAGAGAACCAACTCCTGGAAATGGTCCTTGACCAACACATGAGACCATGAGTGGTAATCATACATCCATATGCTCTACAAATCCCTTTTCTAAGAGCAAAGAATCAACCCATCACCTCTACCACCAACAGATACCTGACTTTGAATAAAGAAAAAAAAAAAAGAAAACTTATTTAACATCTCTAGCTAAAAAGAAAAAAAGTAGGCAGGGCCGGAAAAAGAGAATAATCGCTAAAATTCTGATTTCATTTTTTGGAGGTTAAAAGAAATCTTGCTATAAACCGACACAGGCCAAAGTTCAAGCATTTTGCTTTGTTGTTTTTAAATACAGAGTTTCAGTGTCACCCAGGTTGGCTTTAAACTTGCCATGGAGTGGAATGACCTGGAATTCCTGATTCTCCTGCCTCTACTGCTAGCATTCTAGGATCACAGGTATGTGCCCCAACACCCAGTTTATGCACTAAGGTGACAGAACCCATGGCTTTGTGCATGCTAGGAGGGCACTCCATGAGCCACAGGTCCGGTGAAAAGTCTCTTACACACTAGGGAAAGTTCCCTGAGCTTCTGGTTAATGGAAATGACGTCTGCATAGGTGGGGCGGGTGGAGGCCTAGGTGTGAGGAATAAACACCCTTCCAGGAGACTTGCATGTATTTATCCTCCACCAGCCCCACACAGCAGCTCAATTTTGCTTTGTTGTATATTCTACTTGATACGAAGGTGTGATGTGAGCTCACAGATACATAAACCTTAAAGTGCACTTCCAAGAGTGCGGCTGGGCTTCTTGGCCCCTATGGGCGGCACATGTATAGGTCTATGAGTCACAAGATAAAACAAGAACAACAAACAACAACAACAACAACAACAACAACAACAACAAAGCCCCCAAACCCCAAAACACCTCAGTCTGAGGCCCACACACTACAACATCCATTTGTTTTCCCCATCGCCTTGAAGGTTTGCAGTTCCTCAAGAAGAAATTTAGTTTTGAATCAGACCGTGACCTGACCTCCCCACGTACACGAGCAGTTCTACCAGGAGCCTGGTGAGTTCGCTAACCGTGCCAGCTGGGGACCGCTGTGGCCCTGATGGTCTGAGAGCCTCCCAAGCGAAGGCTTCATATGGATCCCACGTTCCACCAAAGGTTCCTACCATCAAAGAAGGTGCCAGGGCTGAAGAAGATACAAAAGGGAAAAGAAAAGATGGCGTGCGCCAAGCTGACATAAAACTATCCTGCACAGCTTAGCACTTAGGACAGAGCCTTCTGAGGAAGTGTGAGGGGCTGAGTTCAAATCCCAGCGCCCACATCAAAGAGTTGAAAGTGGTAGCGTATGCCTATAAATCCCAGCGCTGGGGAAGCAAGACTGGGGGATTCCTAGGTCTTGTTGGCCAGATGGCTTGCCCTCCATCTGTGAGCTGCAGGTTCAGTGAGAGACCCTGTCTCAAAAACTAAGGAAGTGAGGAAGATACCCGATGTCTGCTTCAGGCAAACGCACATGCGCTAGCATGCACGCAGGCACACACACATGTACGCACGCACACACGCACGTCCACTTAAAGCCCATTACTTCTTTTTTGAGAAAGGAGTTCACCAAGGTAGACCTAGGGATTTTTGAAGGCACTTCAGTGTTTATGCCTGTTCCAGTTTCGCTTCTGCTACTGTGATAAGACACTCTGAGATAAAGCGACCCGGGGAAGAAGGTTTTATTTGACTCACAGTTTCAGGTTCTCGTCCCTCCTTGCGGGGAGGGACCTGAAGCAGCTGGTCACATCATATCCACAGTAGGGGAGCAGAGAAAGTAACACACTCACGCCCACCTGACTGCCTGCGCTCAGCTCCATTCCCAAGCTTCTGTCCAGCTCAGGAGCCTCTTGCCTAGCTAATGTGACTGACCACAGTGGGCTGGGTCCTCCCATGTCAGCGACTGCAATCTGGACACTCTTCCCTGTCCCAAAACAGGCTCTCAGGCTAGCCCAATGTAGACAGTTTCTCCTTGAAAGATGCTCCTTCCACGTGATTCTAGGTTGTGTCCAGTTGGCAATTACAGCTAACCGTCACAGCCCCCCCCCCCCACTCCCCAAGCTGCTAGGATGACAAGTTGTCAGGGGCTTCTAAAGGGATCTGGAAGATAGCTGAGAGACGGGGCCTGCTGACCTAATCTGCTTCACGGCGTGTGGCTTTTCCGAGTGGCTGGGTATCCTCTGTCCTCTTTCTGGATTGATTATGAATCTTGTGGGAAGAGGGATGGGATGGAGGCTGGAGGCGGGTTCTCCCCTTCTTCCCACTCCAGCCTATCTCTCAACTAAATGGGTCCCCCCCCCCCAAAAAAAAATCTCTGCTCAAGAGCCTGATAGATGTGGCACTAAATTAGAGGAACGGCGATTGACTCAGCCCGGATGGGGAGAGCTCTACAAGACGGATTTCATCACATTAAACAGCTCAGCTCTCTTGTCAGGAGAAAGCCAATTGCAGGGTATTGGGGGCCCGGGTCGTGACTAAAAGCCGGTGGTTTATTAATTGTACGTACTCTGGCCTCCGCTTAGGCAAAATGGGCTTAAGATTCACACAGGATGTTTTCCTCAGTAAATATGGACCCGCGCCCGCTAACCTGGGCTGCTGAGATGGCCCAGGGGGTAAAGGTGTCTGCGATCATGCCGGATGACCTGAGGTGCGTGCTGAGGACCCACATGACAGAAGAGTAAGAGAACAAAATCTAGCCAGTTGTCCTCCGATCTCCTCACGTGTGCGGTGGCATGGGCGTGCAAACATATGTATACGATAGACACATATATGTAACATTTTTTAAAGAGATCACTCACCTGATTTCTGATGGATCAAAAAGAGGAAGGGGAAAACAGTAGAGAGCTAGTTCTATCAGCAAGCTGAGACCTTAGGGAGTAGAGTCCTCTGTCTTAAGGAAAAATAATATCCGATGCCAAACAACCTTTAAGAGCCGTCAATCAAAATTCATTCAGATGAGCACTCCAAAGGTTTCATATTTGCTAAGGTGTTATAGGTACACATTGAAAAGTTGCCTAATGACTTGACCTTTCTAAGAACCACCTTTCCTTCCTTCCTTCCTTCCTTCCTTCCTTCCTCCCTCCCTCCCTCCTTCCCTCCCTCCCTTCCTTCCTAACAAGGTCTCATATAGCCAGGGTTAATGTGAATTCACTATATAGCTGACCACAACCTCGGCTTCTGATCCCTCTGACTCTGCAGCCCGAGAGCTGGTATTACAGGTGTGAGCAACCATATCTGGCATCGTAGTTTTGTTTTGTGTTTAGAAGAGAGAATACAGCCAGGCGGTGTGGCGCACACCTTTAATCCCAGCACTCAGGAGGCAGAGGCAGGCAGATCTCTGTGAGTTTTGAGGCCAGCCTGGTCTACAGAGCAAGTTCCAGGACAGCCAGAGCTGTTACATGGAGAAACCCTGTCTCAAAAAACCAAAAGAAGGAGGAGGAGGAGGAGGAGGAGGAGGAGGAGGGGGAGGAGGGGGAGGAGGAAAGAAACAAAGAACGAATACAGCACAGCAGCCCTATACCTGCTGGTTTGGTCATGGTGTGAGCAGCACCAATTACCAAAGAAGTACCCAGGAGACCGAGCTTACTGGTGGGCATGTCTCAGGCAATCTGAGATCATGAAAGAATGGCTCAGTATGAACAAAAACAATGTACGTAGGTCTGAGAGTCGGGCAGGCCTTGTTTTTCAGCAATATGAGAAACTGGGAAAAGGATCTGATTTTTAATTTTATAATGAAGCCAAGGGTAAATCTAGATGTAGCTTACCATTTCAGAGCTTTAGTTAACTTTCATATTTGGGGGAAAAAACTAATTACTTCCATAAGATGGGGTTCGCATAGGCCCTGGTCTCTGAATAAAGACACTCAGATGCACCACCTTCTCTATCTTAGGAAGCTTCACTGATCAAGGAGGAGAAATGAGGGTTAGAGATGCTCAACATATGCAATTCCTCTTCCATGCCAAGCCCATGGCAGACATCATTAATCAATCCAGACTTTTACTCCTTCCCAGCCTAGAATCAATGTAGGCATCCGAACAATTGATCAGTGACAGCTTGACTACTAAAACCTAATTGCTGTCCTCAATAGAGATAACTTTAAAATTTTTTTTTGTCTTAATATTCTAGTATATCATGCTGTAAATCCAAGTCTTACAAGGGAGTGGGGTTATTGAGGACCATATACACGAGCAAAGACATTTTATGAGCTTGCCATAGTAGGGGAAAAGTGCAAAACCCATGAATTAGGAAGTTGTTTCCATGGCTTTAATGAATGGAGGAAAGGAAAAACAAGGGTGCTCATATTTTATAGTCCCCAAAGCCAAAAGCACAGAGTGTCCTAAATGTAGTAACATGGCTTTGGCTGTTACATGGGTGGTTAATCAACCTTGATTCTCAGCTTATAGTGCCAACATCAATTGTATGAGGTTTTGTAGTTGTTGTTAAATTTTTTTTTTCTTTTGAATTCTTGAGACAAGGTTCCTGTTGCCCAGGCTGGCCTCACACCTGCTATATAGCTTAGGATAACCTTGAACTTCCTACCCTGTAGCTTCCACCTTCTTAGTGTTAGGAATACAGGTGTTTTCCCATCATGTACCATTTATACAGTGCCAGGGAGGGAACCCAGGGCCTCGTGCATGCTAGGCAAGCACCCTACCAACTTAGCTACATCCCTATCTCTCAATGTATTAATTTAGAAGTAGATGCTAAATTATCACTTGCAATCCTAGACCACGAAGGGTTTATGATAGCTTTAAAAGGTAACGGAGGAGCCAGGTGCGATGGCATGAATCCGTAATCCTAGCACCTGGGAGGTGAAGACGGAAGTAGGAGGGGTGTTAGAGGCCAGCTTTAGCAACACTGTGAGTCTGAGACAAGACTGGGCTACATGAAACCCTGTGTCATTTTTATAGCTGTGGGTTGTGCTGGATATTTTTCTGTCAACTAGTTATTCTGAGAGGAGGGAACCTAAATCAATAAAATGCCTCTATAAGATCAGGTTGCATGCAAGCTTGTAAGGAATCTTCTTAATTAGTAGTTGATGGGAGAGGAGGGCCCAGGCCATTGTGGGTGTGGCCATCCCTCAGCAGACGGTCCTGGGCTCTATAAGAAAGCAGGCTGAGCAAGCTATGGGAGCAAGCCAGTAAGCAGCACCCCTCCATGGCCTCTGTATCAGCTCCTGCCTCCAGGTTCCTGACCTTCTTGCTGAGAGAAAAATAAACCCTTTCCTCCCCAAGCTGTGTTTGGTCATGGTGCTTTCAACACAGCAATAGTAATCGTGACTCAGACATGGGTAAAGGGCTGAAATGTAGCTCAGCGGTAATGACTATCCTCAGCATTCGCAAAAGTCTGGGTTTGATGCCCAGGAATAAAAAAGTATGTAGAGAAACAGTACAAACGCACCATGGGAACGGTAATGGGGGGGGGTGGTGGTCTTCAGGTTTTTTACTATTTGTTTATAAGGAGAGTTACAAAGCTGCCAAAAGGCTAGTACGGAGATTGGGGCACCGCACTAGCTACTTTTCTCACCGAAGTGGCATGTGTATGACAAAGCAATGTTGGGAAGGAGGAGTTTATTCTAGCTCAGTGTGAGAATACAGCCCCTGACTGTGAAGAAGTTCATGGCAGCAGGAGTGTGAGGTGGTTGGTCCCACTGTATCCAATGTCAGGGAGAGACGATTCACTTCCTCCTTTTTCTTCAGTCTAGGATCCCACACTGTGGAATGGTGATGCCCAAAATCGGCACGGGACCTCGCCACAGCAATTAACCCAGGCTAAAAAGCCCCTCCCAGGCATGCCCAGAGGGTTGTCTCCTAGGTGATTCCAGGTCCTGCTGATGGTCAGCAGTAACCATCTCAGGCATCCCACAGGCTGCACCATTCACAGGAGAGGCAAGGTTATGTGAGACCACCCTGCCCAATCATCCAGACTACTACACCATCCGAGGAACCACTGCGAGAAAACAGCTCCAGAGGCACTGACTAATTTCTTCCTTATTCGTTCAGAAGACCACAGTGATTTTCAGAGTTTGGCTAGTTTGCTCCTGCAGAGAATACAGGAATATTCCACAGGAGAATGCCGGAGAAGGGCGCTCGCTGGTTCTCTGTTGGTTGGGCACACTCAGGCATCAAGTGTAACGTTCCCCAAACTGTGCAGAGGGCCTGTGAAATATTAGTACGCGTTCTAGGCTTAGATCTGTTTGCCAAACACAGCATCACGGTGACTACCTCAGCTGCCTATGCTGCCAAACCCCACCAAATACGTTTTGGTTTTATTGGATCCGGTCTCAAATCGTCCCAGGAAATGGATACGCTTGGGCTGTGGGAATGGCTCAGTGGGTAAGAGTACCAGCTGACCAAGCCATGGAAATAGCCAGATGCATTCCCAGCGCTTCGATGGGAAGAAGGGAGGAAGAGGTGGGTTACTCGCTGCAAAGTTCAAAGGTCAACCAGTCTGGAGCGGGCAGTGCACTGACAGGAAAAGAGACCGTGTTGCAACAAGGTGGAACAGCAGAACCGACGCCTGAAAGTTTTCCTCTGACCTCCTCATGCATGTAGCGGCATCGATGTGCCCACACTTATATGCATATCATACCCCCACCCAACACTAAACAGTAAAGAAATGGAGCTGGGTGTGGTGGCTCACACCTTTAATCCCAGCACTCAGGAGGAAGAGGCAGGAGGATCTATGTAAATTCGAGGCCAGCCTGGTCTACAAAGCGAGTCCAAGACATCCAAGGCTACACAGAGAAACCCTGTCTTGAAAAACCAAAAAAAAAAAAAAAAAAAAAAAAAAAAAAAAAAAAAAAAAAAAAAAAGAAAGAAAGAAAGAGAAAAGAAAAAAAAAATAAAGAAATGGATTCAGGTCCTTGGAAACCTGAGAGACCAGTTAGGAATCTGGATCCCAAAACACTACGTACTTAGCTTAGGAACTCAATGAGCCAGCGTCTTCTGGCTGGAGACCAGACACCTACCTGCCTAGTCACTGTGAAGACCTGTGCTGCCTTTGGAGGAAATCACTAGACCCTAGTCTGAAATTTGAAAAATAAAATATCAAGGGCTGGGGAGATGGCTCAGGCAGCACAGTGCTTGCCTTGAAGGCATGGAGACCCAAATTCAATACCCATAATGCATTTGTAAAAATGCTGAGCGTTGGCTCAGAGATTGCTTGGTGGGTACGAGTGCTCGCTACACAAACCTCATGATGTGAGTTTGAACCCTGGAACCCATTATAGGAAAAGAGAACTGACTCCAGACATGTCCTGTGGTACACATGTACCTGTGTGTGTACACACACACACACACACACACACACACACACACACACACTGAAATAATACACAAACATGAAGCTGGGTGTGCTAGTCTACACCTGTAATTCCCGTGCTAGAGAAGTGGAGTCAGGCAGATTGCCAGACCTCACTGGACAGCCAGTCTATCCAATTTTAATGATTTCCAAACCAATGGGTAACCCTTTCTCAAAGAGCAAGGTGCATACATAGGTGGATAGCACCTAAGAAATGACAGTCAAGGTGTCCACACAGATGCACAAATAAAAAGTACGTACTCACTATGGATAGGCCTGATCCTAATGTGGGGTGCAGCAGGCTGCTCTGCAAGGCTGGCTGGGTGGCACACTTGCAGGTGGAGGGATAAACTCACACTACACTGCAGTGAGTTATCTCTGAGGTCCCCATGATGTGCTCCTAATGGGTATAAGGATGTGCTGACTTCCAAAGTGGGACTGACAGGCCCGCAGTCAGCTGTCATCTCCATCACAGACTTAATAGCTTTGCCAGGCATCCTCCCAGCAAAGGAAGAGAAGAAAGGTCTTGCTAGGTGACAGCATTCAAAAAGAATGTGTGTGAATGCCATTATGGTATTGAAAGCGTCAGGTGCCAGCAAGAAGGGCCCTGATCAGACAGACAAGCAACTGGGCTGCATACTTGAAGGTTATTTGAAGCCTGTCATTTCCATTAGCCAGTTAACCACTGGTGGAATCACTCATTAATTGGCCTTCTTCATAGCAAGGTGGGGCTGAGGTGGGGAAGGTGGAGAGGCCTGGACCTGGCACACTCGGTGCCTACCCTATTAGCAACTCATGATGGCTGGCAGGAGGAGTTGTGTGGGGTGTGGGGGGAGGAGGGAGAGGGAGCAACATGCGGGCAGGGTTACCCCGTGTGCCTGCTCATTAGCGGCTGGCACTAAAGCAGAGAAGCTAGTGGACACTGGCACAAGGCTAGCTTTCTGTTCTTGGAGAAGGCCAAAAATAATCTCAGTAGATTTAATTAAAACTGCAGTGAACAGATGGGGAAGATGGAAAAGAACTCCGACTGGAGACCGCTCATCTGTCTAGGTCTAGGCGAGCGTTTTAATGAAGCCCTCCTCTGTCTGCAGGGGCCCGGGACTGACACGTCCCTTTCTGGTTATGCAACCAAGTGGAACGATTACCTAGCAACTCTGCTTAAAGAGCCAGGGGCCTCTTTCCCAAAGAGAAGTGTGGCTTGACTCAATGTATCTACCGCCGTGGTAAAAAGCCATCAGGCACGAGGAGGAGGAGGAAGAGGAGGAGGAGGAGGAGGACCTTGTTCTAACTTGAAGAGGGGGCAGTGAGGAGATGCTCGACACGGGGTTGTGGGTTGAGGCAGTGAGGGCAGAGGGGGCTGAAGGGAATCTAAGAACAGAATTGAGATTTAAATCTTGAGGTGCAGCTGAAACAAAGAAGCTCTGTCCAGACCAGGCCAGTGGTCTGCCCTAGTCAGGGCTCCTTTCATGGGTCGCTCGGCTGCGGAGAGCTAACGGGGATGGCAGGAGACTTCCCAGCCCACCACGGATGTTAAGACCCGGCAGAACGTGCTTGTGTTCCTCACTGACTGGCTGATTTCTATGGCAAAGTCCCAAGTTCTGGGGGCTGAGAGCAGAAGAAGAGTTCAGAAGTTGCTTGTACTGTGTAGGCCAACACACAGGCGAGGCCAAGTTGGCTGTGATTAGGTCTGGCGCGGTGGAGTGGGTTTAAAGGCTGGGTGGATTTGCCATTGCCCAGACCAATAGCGTTTAGAGAAAAGACCCAGAGTAGGAACTGTAACGGATTCCATGCGGAGAATCTCGCCCATTTAGACAATTTGGGTGCCCTCGTAGTACTCTATAAATTTAAAACAAAACAAAACAAAAAATCTTTTTGAGATGTTAGTAAAGACTGCTATTGCTTACTTCCTTTCAACGTTAAAAAAATTAAATTTTTTGAATAGTTTTAAAATGTGTGTGTGTTTGAGAGAGAGAGACAGAGACAGAGACATGTGTAGAGGTCAAATGACAACTTGGGGAACTGGTTCTCTCCTTCCACCTTGTGGGTCCCAAGAATCAGACTCAGGTCATCAGATTTGGCAGCTGGTACCTTTCCTTGAAAAGCCATCTTGATGACTCATTAATTAATTATTTGTGTGTGTGTGTGTGTGTGTGTGTGTGTGAGAGAGAGAGAGAGAGAGAGAGAGAGAGAGAGAGAGACTGAGACTGTTTTTGTAGGGTGTATATGAATGTGCTGATATGTGTATATGGGTGTAAGGTTGTGCACTGCTGCGCACACGCACAGAATCTAGAAGTGGACACCATGTGGTCTGCTGTATCAGTTATCTTATTGCCCTGAGTTGTGGTCTTTTAGGAGAACCAGAGCAAGGCTGGCTGCCAGCAGGCCTCAGTGACGCTTTTGTCTCCATGGCCCACAGCACTGGTGTTACAGGCAAGCACAGTCACTTATGGCTTCTTATGTGGGTGCTGGGTATTTGAACTAGGCCCTCCTGTTTGCACAGCAAGCACTCCTTCATCACAGAGTCATCTCCCCATCCCATCAACATGGTTTTTATTTTTTATTTGTGTGTGTTTATTGTTTTTTGTTTTAGTTTTTCAAGACAGGGTTTCTCTGTGTAGCCTTGGCTGTCCTGGAACTCACTCTGTAGACCACCAGGCTGGCCTCAAACTCACAGAGATCTGCCTGCTTCTCCCTCCCTGAGTGCTGGGATTACAGGTGTGTGCCACCACACCCAGCTTGATCAGCATGTTGTTAATGTACGGTAAGTGTCGCAGATGTGGCTTACTTAGTGTGTTTTCCTAGCATGCATAAAACCATGAGTATAATCCTCAACATTGCAAAACCCTGGTATGGTGACACCTGACTATAATCCTAGCACTTGGATGGGGTTGGGAGGAATATTAGAAGTTCAAGGTCACAATGAGTTTGAGGTGAGCTGTGTCTACATGAGTGCCCCCGACCTCTGTGTATGCATGTGTGTGTGTGTGTGTGTGTATGAACATGTATATGTATGTGTGTATATATGTCCATGTATGTATATATACATATATACATACATATATTATGCATAATATTCATATCATGTATACATTATATGCACATCATATGTTAAGCTCATATATAAAATATATAATATAATATATAAAAATATGGGTAAAGCAAGCCTTTTAGGAATATCAGATGGTCAGATGGCCATTTCCAATGGCATGTTTATAGGAGGACAGGCTAGACCTCACCACCTTGTCTCTGAAACATCTTTAAAGAAAATACAAGATGCCATACAGAGCCACGTCTTCTCCAGACCTCCTAGCTCCAAACCAAGCATTCCCCACCCTGACACCAACCTTTATAGGGAAATGGGCCAGTTTTCCCTGCCCATCCACCCAGTGTTCAAGGAGATCTTTCAGAGGCCAAAAGATGTTTACAGAGTTCACAGAGCCTCAAACGGCACCGAATTGTGTCAATGAAGTAAAAAAAAAAAAAAAAAAAAAAAAAACAACAAATTTTCCCTTAAAACGATTTATGAAAGGGTTTAAAAAAAAAGGGGGGGGGGAGAGAGAAAGAAAAAAGCTTTTTGCTCAGCTAAGTTTCCTACTATATTAATCTCATTATCCTTTGAACCGTTTAACTGGCAGTGCCAAATGCAATTTGTATTCTGTGGCAGAGCGAATGCTCTAAAATGATTATCCCAATATGAACCGTGGCAAGCCTCGATATTGTTGGGTCTGAAAGGCCTCCTAACCACTGAATACTGTTCCCATATGCCTTCTGAGTTTCATGACACAGTGTTGCGTCTGCTTTTGCAAGGGATAAATTAAGCGTGTGAAAGTCTTAGCAAAGCCCTCATTTTCCAGTTAATCAAATCTCCCCTAATCAAATTAGCACACATAATTCCTCTGGATGTGTAGCACAAAAACTGCATTATCCCCCTTCCTCGGAGTTGAAAGCGAAGGACACAGCATGGAGCCTTTCTCCCTTGCTTGAGTGGTCCTAAATAGAGGAGTTCTTCAGAAGGACGGGTCGAGGTAAACTTTGGCAGCGATGGCGTTCCCAGCTCATTAAATCCGCTGCGTCTGTGACCACCTCCGGGGACCACTGAAGCATTCCGTAATGAGATACTTGTTTAATTTTCCTTCAAAGGCCGGACATCTGTGACAACCCTCCCTCCATTCCAACCCCACACAGGCAAATGTATCAATAGGCCTAAGGCCTCCATCCAGTTTGATGGAGTGTTTTCCATTGAATAAACCAGATAATAAATTTTGAAGAGGAAGGAACAATTGCCATTAACTCTCGTTCTCTCCGAAGAATCTAAGTCCATCATGAAAATTCAATAGCGGCTAAGCTAAATGGATAGATGTTCACAGTCAACCTTTTTTAATTGATTTCCCTTCATGAAATGATCTAGTCTCTGAAGCTAGCCGTCCCAGAGCCACTCTTTAACCTTTCTTTTCATTCCAAATACATTTAGAAGCCCTGAACAAAAAAGGAATAGCTAAAATATTAATCTCCCTTGAGAGCAAAGGCCTGCAACAGACCAGATTTTCAGATCAATCCCCAACAGTGGCTGTGCTCCACAAAAGAATGAAACCTACTCTCAGCTCTATTCAGTGTGGCACCGATGCTGACCTTTACTGAAAACCAACCACCACATCCCGACACTAGAAGGGACTAGAAAGCCTCCCTTACATAATAGGGATTCGTCCTGGATATTGTTAGCTCTTGGCTCTGCAGTCACTTCTGCTTATTTCATAATGAGGCTTGGACCGCACATAATGAGCACTGTCTCAATAATATTTTCACTTTAGTACTTTATTATGTCTAGGGATACGTTTTAAGGAATAGTTCCTGTCCCTTCCAACCCCTTCCTCCCCTTTCCTGCTTCCTCACTCCAGCGCCCTCCCATCCACCCTCAGCCCTGCTTTTTGCTAGACTCAGTTTGCTAAGACCCTTAGAAAAAAAAAAAGCACACAGAATGTGCTATTATAACTCCCACCATCACGATGACGACGTGTGAAGAATTCCTCAGAACTATTTCTCCATCCACAAAGGTGACCCTGCAGTTCTCATACTAAAACACAAGAGTGTGGCCCTCCCACTTCCTGTGTGTCAGCACTGGTGCACAGGCCTGGCATCAGCCCAAGCTGGGTATGCATATCACAAGAGCATCTAAGCCCTGTGTGTCCCCTCAGGGCTCCCCGAGCCAGGCCAAATGACTCTAAGGGACTTAGAACTCATAAGGAGAGAACATTCACCTCCCCTACGTCTGCCTTGGCCCTGAATCAGCTCTGATTTTTGAAAAGCCACAGGAAGCTGCCTTATATATTGTACTGGGGATAGATGAAAAGGGCAAGTCTCCCTCGTGGAACCCCAAAGTCGCGCTGCACCAGATGCAGCTCATCACCTTCCTTCTCAGTCCTTAACAGGTCAGATTCCCTCCAGACCCCACCTCGCTACCATGAGTCTGTAAGGAGCAGAGGGAGTAAAGCTCTGCAAGTCGCTGTTTCACGCCCCCCACCCCCACCCCCAGCGTGTGACTGGCCTGTGAGCTGGGAGCAGAGGCCCGTGCAGTTTCCAGAGCTGACACCTCCTCCCCTTACGAGCCACACTAACCCCACAGCAGCTGGCCAGAGAATTCCCCAAGGCTCTGCTACAGAAGCTGCAGAGTGGAAGCCCAATTTCCACGCGGATTCCCTAAGCAGGAAGCTGTGAATGTGTGAGTCACCTTCCCGGGCCAAGGTCTGTTTATATAGCCCCTTATTTGCTTGGAGTGGTAAGTTAGGAAATCATGGGAGGTGGGGGTGGGGTGGGGAGGGGGTTGCATGGACTCCCTGCTTTTTCTCTTCCATCAGAAGAGTCCTGCCTACAGCTTTGGAAGGGAAACATGAAAATACAAGCCGCAGAATAGGAGGTTGTAGCGCACATCTAGGGACATTCGCCAGGCTCCTTCCATCTGCCAGAACTGTGTTAGGCACTTGCCTTCAGTTCTTCTTTCATCTCCTCACCAAATGCCAAAGCTGATACTCATCTGCATTTCTCAGAGGACAAGGAAATCAACCCAGCGAGAGGAATCTGCGCAGAGGTAATACATCCAACATGTCTACAAACTCAAGTTCACTCGTGATTGTTCCTAAACCCTTTAATCTACATTTCCTTTGTAGCTCAGAGGGTTGGGGATCGGGCCCCCGATACCATCATCAAACAGTTGGCGCTTATGTACACTCTCATCCTTCAAGTATGTATTGAGCATCTGTAATGTGTGTCCTAAAACTTGTCACTCTAAGAATCCACAGGCTGGGAGAAGAACAAAAACACTTGAGGAAGATTGACACGCAGGAGCTTTCAGCAGATACGGTCACGGGGCTTCGCGGAGAGAAACAAAACTCAAGGCTGGACCATAGGCGGGAGACTGGGACACAGAGACTGTCAAAGGTCTCAAGTACTTGCTTCTAGGTCATCAAGGGAGAAAGTGGGGCTGGTGTGGCTCAGTGGTCCAGCGCCTGCCCAGAATCCCCCAGTGAGAGCCTGGAGGTCTGGCTCAGTAGAATACTGCCTGTCTGGAATCTTCCAGTGAGGACCTGGGGATATGATTGGGTAACAGAGTGCTGGCTGAGTGCACATAACAAAGTCCTGGATTCCGATCTCAGACTAGGGGTGGGGGAGAAGTGGAAAGTGAAGGCGGGCAAGAAAGAAAAACAGCAGAAGGGAACCCAACAAACAGACGGAGCAAGGCATCAGTTCTCAACCTTTCTAAAGCTTCGACCCTTTAAACACAGTTCTTCATGTTGCGGTGACCCCCCCCCCCCGACCATAAAATAATTTTGTTGCTATGTCATAACTGTAATCTTACTACTATTATGAATATTAATGTAAATATCTGATATGAATGGGACCCCTGAGGGGGGTCGCTCAACCTTTCATAGGGGTCGTGCCCCACAGGTTGAGAACCACTGGCGTTGAGGGCTGTGGCTATCAAGTGGTAGAGCACTTGCCTAGCGTGTTTGATTCCCAAGCTCAGCAGAAACAGAGCTTGGTGATACACAGCTCTAATCCTAGCACTTAGGAGGTGAAATTAGAAGATTTCGGATGTTCAAGGTCATCCTCGGATACATGGTGAGTTTGAGTTGCATGTACTAAACCCTGTCTCAATATATTCATGTATATATATTAGAATTTATAAAGGAAAGACAGAAGGATATAAAATAGACAAGAGGAAGCACAGCCTTGAACATGGATGAAAACAATAGCTAGGTCCACATGATCCTACTTAGAAACAAGTGAGTGATGGGCAGGAGAGTGCCTCGAAAGGTGAAGAGGTATGTGGAGGGACTTGAGGCGAAAACAAAGAGAAAGGTGGTCAGTTGGTGAGGTGGAGTTTGAGATCTTACAGACAGACACTTTGAACTCATCTTCCCAACTCCTGAGTGCTGGGATTACAGTTGTATATTACTATACCCAATATGGCAGACAGCTAAGATGGATGGTCCAGCCATTGAAGCAGATTACGAAACAGACAGAATTACCGGGTATGAAGATGACAATCATATTCATCATGAGAGTTCTTGGAGGATGAAGGGTACAGATCCAGTTCTGCACACTGACCTTGCAGGTCCCGAACATAAGATGCTGTGGCGAAGAAGGACTGATGGAAACCTAGACTGATGCTACCATCTGATGACAAAGGCTAGTCCCTTCGTGGAGTCTGAGCATGAGGGTTCTACCTATACAGATCTCGTATTTGCTACCCAGGCCACATGTACCAGGCCCATTCCTGTGGCCAGAGTGCTGACCAAGGCTACACTTTAATCTTGGGTCCTAGGGCTGAGATCTCTCACCACCACGTTCTGATAAATGAGGACTGTGCAGAGTTCATGCTGTTTTCCACTCTAAGGGGCAAGGATAGTCAGACTGGAAAGTTCTTGCTGAGTTTTGAATGCTAACTGCTCCTCATGGGCTGGTGTGTTGAACACCTGTTCTGCCCAGTGGCAATATCATCTGGGAAGGTTGTGGGCCCTTTATCAGGTAGATCCGTGCTGGAAGGACAAAGTGAGTCACTGGGAGCGTGAGACTTTGAGACTTATAACCTGGCCTTCCTTTCTGAGTGGAGATGCAATGTGACCAGCTGCCTCCTGTTCCTTCTGCATGAAGGGCTGTATCCCCTTTGAACTGTGGGACACAGATGCACACACAGACACAGACACAGACAGACAGACAGACAGACAGACACACACACACACACACACACACACACGCCACACTTCTTTTGTTGTGCTGCTTCATTTTAGGTATTTGGTTACAGGAAAATACCTACAGTTCTTAACTTCCTCTAGTTTCTGCTACCTTTATTATCTCTGACAAAGACTTGCAACCTATTTCCTTAGTTTTGTTTTATGAGAGACAGACAAGAGGGAGAGAGGGGGGAAAAAAGTGGTGGTGGTGATGGTGGTGGGGGACATGGATGAAAATAGCCATCTTTAACAAACAGCTACTGGTTTAAAAATAGTGCGGAGGCGTCTGTGGTTGCCTTTATCTCAGTGGTTGACCTTGCTAATACACTATGTAGATCTCTTGCCAACTAATCGACGGACTGTAACACACGGCTTCAAGCTGTGCTCAACGATCAGGAACGGGGATGAATGAGAGGGTTTTAGCAAGCAGGGCCTGCAAGCTGCTATCTGTGTCTGACAGCTGTCACCATCTCTGCAGAGGCCAAGGCCTAGACTTTCATTTGAAGGCAGCGTGGATGATCAGATCACTGGGACAGTGTCAAAACTTGACTATGCCGCACTAGGGAGTAAGAAGAGTAAATCTATGAATAGCGGTTCTCTCTCTCTCTCTCTCTCTCTCTCTCTCTCTCTCTCTCTCTCTCTCTCTCTCTCTCTCTCTCTCTCTCGGAGGCACAGATGGCCAAATCAATATCCAGCCATGTTTAGTCTTGGTGGCCTGTGGGGTCATGGTGGAGGCCAGATCAGAAGTCCTGCTCTGTGATGTCACCGTGTGGGAAAAGCTGCTTTATGGGCAAAGATCTAAAAGATTTATGAGGTCCTTTGGCATTGACAGCGGTTGCAGAGCTGTGATTGTTGTGAACCAATTTTATGAGCTAATGAGGTTCCCCAGGACTTCATAATGTTCTCAGGGCAATGGGCACTCTGGAAGCCATCTTTCCCCACAAGTCATTAGCTGCTTCCTTCTGATGGACTGTGGGGACCGCTGAGGTTGAAACAGAGGACCAGAAAGAGGCTTCCTTTTGGTAACTGTTAAAGAGATCTGTTGAGTCTTCAGCCAGAACCCTGGTGCTGAGTGCTCGGGGAGAGCCCAGCATGCAGGTTGAGACCCCTATGGAACATGCAAGATAGCGTGGTTTGGGCACTGGGCACAGGCAGGCTCGAGATGAGGTTCTGTGACATGTTCCACTTCTTCCAAGGCCCCTTATCAGTGTCCACTGATAAGGCAGGGATGTCTGAAGATGAGTCAATAACCATGGAAGGTAAAACTCAGATTGAGCGAGGGGGTGAGAGAGAGAGAACTCATTCATCTCGCATTCTACAACTGTACTAGTGGGGGCCTTGATGGCGACTGTTCTTGCTGTCTCTCTGGGTTTACAGAGGTCTCATCTGCTTGGGTGTGGCTGTGGAGATGGTGACCTCCGGTGTGCGGTCCTTGCTGTTAAAGATGTGGTCTGAGATACAAGACCTGCATCTCTACATGAGGCCCTAAGAGAGAAGACAGACTCGCAAGATTCTGTATGCCAAGCCAGACCTTATTCAGGTAGAGCATATAGAATGTGGGACACAATTCTTCTAGGTTGGTATGGATGTCCTGGCTGTTGGGACAAGTTCTCCTTAGCGCTAATCATGCCTCTTTAAAAAGAAGAAGAAGAAGAGGAGGAAGAGGAGGAGGGGGAGGAGGGAGAAGAGAGGGAGGAGGGGGAGAGAACAAGATGTGGTGGCTCATGCTTATAATCCCAGAATTCATGAGGCTAACATAGGAAGACTGCTGTAAATTCAAGGCCAGCCTAGGCTACAAAACGAGTTCCAGTTCTGGATCAAGACTCTGCTTTAGAAAACAACCCTATCTCCATTAAAAAAAAAAAAAAGTGTATCAAGAACGAGCTACCCAGCACTCGGGAGGCAAAAGCAGATGGATCACTGCAAGTTCAAGGCCAGCCTGGTCTACAAAGCTGTCTCGAAAAACCAAAAAAAAAAAAAAAAAAAAAAAAGCAAATAGCTAACAACAACGTAACAGAATTAGTAATAGTTAACCTTGGGCTATCAGGCAAGATGGTTCAATGGGTAAAGACTCTTGCTGTTAAAACTGACCACCTGAGTTCAATCACAGGGGATCCACACAGAGAAGAATGACCTGACCTCCACAGGCGCATGCCTATGTGTGTGCACACAAAATAAAAAAAGGTAATGAGTGGTTAAAAAAAATAGCTAACACTTTTAAATTTTACAGGTTCTGTTTTAAGAACTTTTATCAGCCACTGAATTCTGAAAATTTTTGTTTTGTTTGGTTTGTTTGTTTGTTTTTCGAGACAGGGTTTCTCTGTGTAGCCTTGGCTGTCCCGGACTCACTTTGTAGCCCAGGCTGGCCTTGAACTCACATCGATCCTCCTGCCTCTGCCTCCCAAGTGCTGGGATTAAAGGCGTGCACCACCATGCCTGGCCGAGTCCTGAAAATTTTAACTCAGGTAGCTTGGCTCCAGAGTTACTGCGTGTGCTCTTCCTTATCCCTAATAAGAGCCCCCTAGAGAAAGACTCACACAGATCTATGACTTGACTATGACTGGGCCCTAGTCCTCCCTGAGGTCAGATAGCCTGTTAGTAATTGCTAGGAGAGAAAGACATTTTCTGCAGTGATGTAGCCATTGGTCATTTGCCCATGCTCCTGCAAATAACCTCACACCCATGCCTTGTAAGTAACTCTAATTAAGCCCATTGGGGGTCTCTCTCTCTCTCTCTCTCTCTCTCTCTCTCTCTCTCTCTCTTTCTCTCTTACACACACACACACACACATACACACAGAAGTCAGAGGTCCTGAGTTCAAGGCCCAGTTAAAGCAGATATAGTAGCACACGTTTCTGAAATTCTAGATGGTGAGATGGGAGACACAGGAGGAATCCTGGAGGCTCAGAGGCAGCTAGCCTGCTCTATAAAGTCACAGCTGTGAAGAGCAAAGTGGGAGGCAAGGACTGACACCTGAGGTTGTTCTTTGACCTCTACATAACACCCTGTGACACCCACCTGTGCACACACTCAAATGCGCACACGTGCACACACAAAAGATTTTTTTTTTTAAACTTGAGAGGAACAGTGCAGCCATTGATGATTCTGACTATACGTCTTTATTCTGCAAGGATACAGTAGCAGACATCACCTTATCTTCAGGTACCATTTGAATAAGGGAAGGCCCTAAGAGGATACAGTATGGGAGACCTTGTCCTGTAATGCAATCATTTCAGTGACATTGGTTCTGGTGTCCTCAAACATGCTGAAGAACATACTATATAAGGAATCCATCTAGGATTCGGAACATGCTGTGGGCCTTGGAGAGCAAGGAGGAACACCCTTAGTGGTGGGCCTAGGACATGAGTACGGGGAAGGATTGGAACACAAAAGAACTGACCGATCCTCAGACTGGCATCCAGGCATCTCTCAGTAATTGCTGCTGTGGGCTATCTTGGGCAGGGGGCAGGTCCTGTAAGCAAAGTGGACTGCTCAGAGGGTAGACCGGGGCCATTTAAAAAGGCACGTAACGGGCTCGGGATGCGGCTCAGTTGGTAGAATGCTTGTCTATCATGCACAGAGGGAGCCCTGGGTTCTCTCCCCCGCACAGAATAAATGTGTGGGTGGAGGCAGGAGGATCAGAAGTTGAAGGAGAGCCTTGGCTACTCATGTTAGCTGGGGCAACAGGAGACCCTCTCTTCCAAACAACAAACGACAACTAACTAGTCAGATGTGTCCCACAGGCTTAAAAGTGTCACCGTGTCTTTGAGATTTCAGTCTCCTGAGATGTTGGCTACTAGAGCAGGATTGGGTAACTGCAGGGTATTTATTGCAACCCCCTTTACCAAACAGGCATGGTCCCCCAAATCATTAAGTGCCTGTGGACCCAGGCCTGGGAGCTCCCAGTGAAAGGCTTTTTTGTTTTGGGTGCAAACTATGAAACGGACACAGTCTTATGAAACCTGTAAATTCAATCAAGTTAAGTCTCTGTTCTGGGGGGAAAAAAAAGACAAGAAATGAAAAACTAGAGTTTGAGGAACATTCAACATTCATGTGGTGTGTAAGTTTCGGGGTCGCTGGAGATACATCTGGGGTGCAGAGGCTGTCTGAATAAAAGGTTCCATTGGCCGGTTACATGCAGGCTGCACAGGCTGATATTTTTGCTTCTGGCAATACCTTAACCCCAGCTCCCTCCCACACACTAGGCAAGTATGAAAAACTGCAGTGGCCTTGAGAGTGCAGCCAGTGTTATACATGGCATATACATCTTGGAGGATTTGCAGAAGTCTACAAGGGATCCAGAGCTTTCCCACCTATTGACATTTACAAAGCAGCTTAAATCATGCATGAGGGGCCCCAGGCACATGCAGTCCACAAAACATAACTCTGCGCTCCCAGGGAATTTAAGCTGACCAACACTCTTTATTAGAACCGACAGTGAAAGACAGCTAGCCCGAATCTCGAACCCAAAATGCGATACCAAGATGACAGCCTTAACGCCGGTGGATATATTATGCAGATTACCTGACTCAGATCTTTCTTGTTAAATAAGTTTCATGCATTCTCCCCCTCCTTTTCTTTTAAAAATATCCTTCTAGCTTCACTGCGGGGAGTTCCTTCATCATCTGTGGAGTTGGTTTTTTATTTTTTTCTTTTTCCTTCCTCACCATTTTGGAACCCTTAACTTAGCATGAATGAATAGAGACATTTAAATTGTGGGAAACAGGTAAGCCTTTAAATGAATTATCAGTGTCAAACCATAAATTACATATTCCAGTGTTATATTTTATAATGTCCAACATTATTCACACACACACACACACACACACACATATTTTAAAGAAATAGTTCTTTAGAACTGGTCTTTAAATATTTTGCTCCCATTTAATCTAAGAATTTATACTTATCAGAGTCAAACCATAAATTAGATATTCTAATGCTATTTTTTGTATAATGGTTCAACATTTAATATATGTATGTATACATACATATACATACATACATATGTATGTATATGTGTATGTGTGAATATACATACACACACATATGAGAAGCAGTTTCCTAGAACTGGTATTTGGACATTCAACTCCCATGTAATCTAAGATTCCATATATACTATATATATGTATATATAAAATGTATATATAAATAGAATCTAGAGATAATTTCATCTGCATGCTTTTACTGGTCAGGAATTCCAAACAAATACAGTTCAAATGAAAACCGAAGCAAAAGATGGTAAATACACTTTTCTTTCCCAATCTTTTTTTTTGTTTTTTTCCGGAGACAGGGTTTCTCTATATAGCCTTGGCTGTCCTGGACTCGCTTTGTAGACCAGGCTGGCCTCGAACTCACAGTGATCTGCCTGCCTCTGCCTCCTGAGTGCTGGGATTAAAGACATGTGCCACCATGCCTGGTCTCCCCAGTCTTTATTAAAAAACTGAAACATGCTGGGCATGGTGGCGCATGCCTTTAATCCCAGTGCTTGGGAAACAGAGGTAGGCAGATTGCTGTGAGTTAGAGGCCAGCCTGGTTCTACAAGGCGACTCCAGGACAGCCAAGGCTACACAGAGAAACTCTGTCTTGAAAAACCAAAAAAGAAAAAGAAAGAAAGAAAAAGAAAAAAACCTGAAACACAACATGGGTGGGCTGGGGAAGCGGCCTGCTGTTAGAGCGATTGCCCAGTATGCAGGAAGCCCTGAGTTCCGTCCCTGGCAACACATACTGGGCATGGTGAAATGCACATGTAATCCTCATATTTGGGGGGTGGAGGCAGGAAAACCAGAAGCTCAAGGTTGTGTTTTGTTACATATCAAGTTCCAGGCTGGCCCTGATCTTGCTATGCAGTCAAGATTAATCCTGAATTTCTGATCCTGCTGCCTCTACCTCCTCCTGAGTGCTGGAATTGTGGGTGTACTCTACAGTACTTGGTCTGGGTGGTGCTGGGAATGGAACCCAGGGCTTCCGTATGTAGGAAAGCACTCTACAGTCATGCCCCCGCACTTCCTTGTATAGTTTTCAAGTTACAAGATGATAATGGCATAGCTATTACTATCCAGCGCTCTAATTTTTCTTTAACATTTAAAAATTATCCTAAGACGAAACTAAAGAAATGAAGTCACTTTGTAAGACGCTTCCACGGCTGTCACTCAAGTTCCAATGCTAAGAGTCCCTCATGTCTTTTGCACGTGTCACAGCACACATGTGGAAGTCAGAGGACAAGTTGCACAAATTGTTTTTCTTTTCTTTTCTCTTTTCTTTTCTTTCCTTTCCTTTCCTTTCCTTTCCTTTCCTTTCCTTTCCTTTCCTTTCCTTTCCTTTCCTTTCCTTTCCTTTCAGTCACGTGAGTTCCAGGCATTGAACTCAGGTTGTCAGCTTGGCAGCAAACACCTTTACCTGCTGAGCCATCTGACTAACCCTTCTCCTTTTTTTTTTTTTTAAAGGTACATGCTCAGGGATCAAAATTAAGACCTCCTGTATGCACGGCAAGCATTTTATGAACTTATCTCTCTCCCTCAGGCTATACACATGTGGGTGCGCGTGCGTGCACCCACACACACATGCATGCACATGCACACACACACACACTTTTTTGTTATGAATATCAAAACACACTAATGAATAACTACTTTGACACCAAAAGTCATTTTCAACCCTGGTGACCCTCTGGAACACTGGGTGCTGAGAAGACCACGGTGGTCCAACACCCTACAATCATTTAAATAAACCCCTCCAAAGTGTCTTCCCTGCTTCAGTTACCTTAAAAAAAAAATGCCCCGAATAGATGATATGATTTTGGAGGAACTGACAGCAGATGAAATACTGCAAGGAAAATAATCTATCAGTGACCTCGGATGAAGCTGCAGAGACATTCATGTAATGGAAGCGAAATCGCTCATTACATTCCAATTTTACATTTTGCTCTATATTAAAATAAAAAGCCAACATAAACCCTTCTCAGGATATTGCATTTTGAAACTAACCACAAAATACTTCCAGAAAGGGGGCTTATTTCAGAAAAAAAATCCATATGCATTTTGATTCTTTTCTCCCCCCAAGGGTGAGCAAGCTTTTCTATATCATAAGGTGGGTTAAACGGGAAGGTGGGGGGGAGGGGCAGAAGAACACAGTAGTGATATGGAATAAGTGGCACTCATTGATTTGAAATAGTCTCTAATTTTAAGGGCAGAACACCTGCTTTACTGCGGGAACTGTGTTTGCAGTATACTGTCTCCCCACGATTACAAGGAAACGGTGGCCCAGGGTTTCTCTCAACTCCTGCCATCTCTGGTTTTCAGTCCTGCAGGTGTAACCAGGGCTGGCTAGTTGACAGAATACACAGTGGCTCTGGTCTTACACCCTGTACTCTAGAACCAAAGATCACTTCCCTTTTGCCTGCTCCTGTGTGCCAAGACTGCACAAGGCAGGCTGCAATAATGTGTGGGTGACACCCTGAAGTGAGACGCAGAGATCCCACCACGACAGACCAAGTCCATGATACCCACTAATGATTGCTTTCTTCTTTTTTTTTTTTTCCCTCCTATTAGGAAACTGTGCTTGGCCAGATGTTTGACACCTGCCAATCATCCTAGCTTTTAGAAGGCTGGAGGCAGGAGGGCCAGGAATTTAATACAAGCCTGGAAAGGCCAGGTGTGGTAGCGCAAGCTTGTCATTTCATCACGAGGGAGGCTGAGACAAGAGGAACGCTGTGAGTTTGTGGCTACGTAATGAGTTCCAGGAAGCCTTAGATGCAAAGTAAGACCTTGCCTCCGAAACAAAACAAAGGCTATGACGACAATGGACTCAACCTCTGAAACTGCGAGGCAGCCTCCATGAAACATTTTCCCTTTTAAGAGTTGCTGTGGCCATGGGGTCTCTTCACAGCAATAGAAACCCTAACGAAGACAATATACTAGTGAGCTTAGGGCTAGCCTGGGCTACATGAGATGCTACTTGAAGAGAGGGAGGGGAGAGAGGAAGGCACACACATACACACACACAGACACACACACAAACACACACACACACACACACACACACACACACACACACACGGGGGACGGGGGGGACCGACCCTTGTTATCATGGTACCAGAGTTTTAGTGAGGGCTGGGAAATAAGCTAGTGAATATGTATGTTTGGGTGTGTTGGCTAAGGGCTGTGAAGGGAGGCACGGCACAAGGCGCAGGGACCTGGCCTAGACAGGAGCTGCTGTCTCGACAGGGTGGCCAAGGACGTTCTTTCCAGGGAGATAGCATCTGAATGAAAGAGCCAAGAGCTCGGGGACAGAAGCAGGGTGTCGGATTAGCTTGTTTGGAAGGGCGGTGTGACTGGACTACCTCAGAGGGACAGGAAGTCACTGTGGTTGGCAGGGGCAGACCACAGGGAGGACCTCGGCGCGCTAAGTGTGCCAAGGTTCCTTTCACTTCTAGCCTCCAGCCCTTTAGAAAACAGTTTTGAAATGGAAACTGTTGGTAGTGCTACAGTGTGGGGGTGTGTTGGTGGGAATGTGGGGTAGAGGTGGACTGAGGAGGGAACTTGGGAGGCTGGGAGTCAGGACAGGCTGGGCCATATTCCACACAGAATCTTAGTGGGAAGGGAGGGATAAAATACTAAACTCTTCAACAGCAAGAGGGTGGAAAGGTAAGAAGAATAGAAATCTAATTTGACAGCAGGGCCTTCAGAGAAAAAAAAATAATTGTTTGTTTGATTGATTGAGACAGGGTCTCTCTATGCAGCCCTGGCTGGCCTGGAACTCATGATGTAGACCAGATTGGTCTTGAACTCACAGTAATCCACCTGCCTCTGCTTTTGCCTCCCCCCCAAAAAGTAGTATTAAAGACTCGCGTCATCCCGACTGTCCTAGAGCAACAGCTTTTAAGATGGAAGGAAACGGGTATATTCAGGAAGGTGGGAAGGAAAAGAAAGCAAAACAGGAAGACAGTCTGGAGACACACATCAGTGGATGAGGCGATCAGGTAACACGCACAAAGACCCGGATTCTGCACCCAACCACATAAACCAGGCAAGGTGTGCATCACCGTCATCTCATCACGTGGGAGAGGAGGGCAGGAGGCTCAGCAGTTTTACGGATCATCCTCAGCTACATAAGGAGCTTGAGAGTAGCCTAGGCTACATGACACCTGTCCCAACAATGATGAAAAGGAGACCAAGAAGGCCCTGGGGCCCTGTACCACTCTAGTTCAAATGTACTTATATACAGGACACACAAGAGGTGATATTGACAGGCAGCATCCAATCCAATGATGCCACGGCAACTCCTGTGATATAGCAACCTGGGGGACCGGGGAGGCCACATCTGTGAGGAGGCACAGGGGCCGCCATCTGCACGGGCTGCATTATTTAACTGCAGTGGCTCTGATTAACATTTGCTGTAACCTATGGTTATGGGCTCTGGGGCTTTGCGTGGCTGCTACTCGGTGGCAGCTGATGTCTCCTGTTCCAGCCTTAAAACAGGATGCTTTAATTTTTAATGGAGCACATGTTCGATTGGCTATACAAACAGGCTAATCTGCAGAGCATGTGCTTTGTAACGAGCCAGGCTCCGCAGCCAGAATACCAACTCGCCCTCACCCGCCAACCCCCGGACATCCAGAGCCAAGGGTGGCTGCAGCCAGAGGCACCTGTGATCTTGGCTTCTGGGTGCCTGAAAAGCCTGACTGATGGGAGGGAGGGAGGGAGGGAGGGAGGCTGGGTGGCGGGCAGGAAGCATAAAGGTGGGCATGTGGCGGATGGAGGCACATCAATGAGAAGCCAGATGTGGCATTAAAGATGGAAGCTCCCCTTGGATGTATGGGCATGACTAGAATGGGACACACGTGCATCCAACAAAAGAGGTTTCACCACGTGCCTGGCTCAAGGAGAAGATTATTGCTTGTATTTGTTGTCTTTGGTTTTGAGTCATGATCTCACGTAACCCGGGCTGTCCTCAAACTCACTATGGAGCTGAGGATGACCTTAGAATTCTGTTCTTCCTGCCTCTACCTCCCCAGTGTTGACATTATAGGCATGTACTACTAAGGGGAATTATTTATTTGTGTGTGTATTCGTGTGTGTGTGTGTGTGTGTGTGTGTGTGTGTGTGTGTATGAGTGTATGAATTGTATTCTTGCACCTATGCATATGCAGAGGACAGAGGAGAATATTCCCTTTCCTGCTGTATCACCTTCCACTCTATTTCTTTGTGTCTGGGTCTGCACTGGTTATTATTATTATTTTAATTCATATATTTTTTATTTTTACACATACATTTATATTATTATACGTATGTAAAATAAACTACATAGAGCAAGAAGAACCACCAAACGATCAGGAATTATATTAATGTTACATTCATAGTGTTTTGGCTACTTGTATTTGGCAGCCTTGAAGAAAACATTTTCCTAGCTTGGTGGGTCTAAAATTCTGAATGTAAATCAATATCTACCATGTCTCATCCCTAGCAACTTAAAACATCTATCTAGACCTAAAAACATCTTAACCCCTAAACAACTAAGCTTAGTTGTAAAACTAACCTGTTTGGTTTTCAACCCCATCAGAGATTTGAGAAGGAATAAAATTAATTACGTGAGTTAAATAGGAAGTGCAGATTAGCAGCTTCCAAACTGAAAAAAAAAAAAAAAAATGACAGAGACAGTTTGCCTGAACAGTCAACAAAAATTCTCTACAATGTTGGAGCATCATCTTCAGCCTTCTGGCCCAATATATCTGACAGACATATTCATAAGACAGGAACTACTGAGGACTTGCTTACTCTGTCTTGACAGAGTTTGACTGTCGACTCTACCTGCATCCAAACTTGCCTATATTTTTTTTTGGGTGTGTGTGTGTTTCAAGACAGGGTTTCTCTGCATAGTCCTGGCTGTCCTGGATTTGTTTTGTAGACCAGGCTGGCCTCAAACTCAGAGATCTGCCTGCCTCTGCCTCCCAAGTGTTGGGATTAAAGGCATGCGCCACCACTGCCCGGCTGAGCTCTCATATTTTTAGGAAGAATTCTGTCAGTGGTTGAAATGAGGACATTCTGCCCAGTGGCTTGTTTGCGACATTTGAAGCCATCTCCATAAGGAGGTGCTTTGATGTTCATCGTCTTCTTTGAAGGAGGCTGGGTGTTGCCAGAAGTTAACCTGTGTCATTGTCAAAGAATCCTTAAAACGATAAAAACATCTTTAAATGCCATATTCTTTAGGACTCTGATGTTTTTGAAGACCTTATCTCACTGCTTTGCCTTATCTGTCTATGGAATCATATGTATCTGTTACACCTAGGATGTATATTCTTGTGATATAAATAGACTAGTAATTGACATGCCCATGATGTGATCAATTGACAATTAACTTGTCTAACTTACTTATCCTAAACAGCCTGCAACAGCACTTTCAAGGTACTGGATGTAAACCTTGTATTCTACTTGAGTGGTATGGGTACAATATCTCATATTACAGTAGAAATATATATATAATGTGTATGAAGAATAATCTTAAGTTTGAATTCTATACCAATGTATCAAAATTAAACTTATTTTGCATCAATATACAAATTTCTCTACCAATGAATTAAAAAAAATAACCTTGTGAGCACAGTTAAGGCCTTAAGTTGAGGAGTCAACTCAATAATCTACTTTTTGTCCTATCATCCCTATATATTTCTATATTTCCCCTTCTTTCTTTTCAGCCCCTACCTCCAAACCTAAGAAAGAAAGGTAAAGGAAAAGAGAGACATCCCTGAGTCCAAGTTATTATTAATTAATTTATTTATTTATTTATACAGTATTATTTATACACATATCTGTATGGGAGTGTCTTGATTGCTAACTGTTCCAGCCTAGCATGGACCATGGAGGGGGTCCTGAGCTGTGTGGGAATAGCAGGAACGGAAGCCAGTAGGCAGCACGAGTGCATTTGTTTTTCTCTGCTCTTCATGATAGATGTGATGTGACTGGCTACTTGGGTTCCTGACTTGAGGTGTCCCCAGTGATGGGACTGTAACCTGGAATTGTAAGCCAAATAAACTCTTCCCTTACCTATGCTACTTTTTGTCAGGATGTTTTATCAGAACAACATAAATCATTCATAAAGGGTCTTTCAGTGACTCTGGAGCTACATGGACCATCAGCCAGCCATAGTGATTCCCTTGGTCTCTGTTCCTAGTAATATGGGGTCACAGATGCACATAGGAGCATACGGGCTTCTTTTTTCTTTTTTTCTTTTTCTTTTCTTTTTTTTTTTTCTTTCATCTTGTTGCTAGAATTCAAACCCAGGTCCTTATGCTTGCACATCAAGCTCTCTTATCCACTTTGGTATAGGGTGGTGATTTAAAGACCAGTAAGGGCCAGTCTTTGACTTCACACCAGGATGCTAATGGGCGAAGTGAGTGACATGTCAGATATAGACTCACAGGCCTCTGTGAGCATGGAGGAGACAAGGGTCATGAGGTGTGAGCTTGTGGTGAATGAGCCTGTGGTGAGTGAGCTTGTGGTGAGTGAGGAGAGCAGCCAGCAATGGAGCAGCAGGACGGGGGAGGGGGTAGGGGGGGATGGCTAGGAGGGCTAGTCATAGAACTGAGTGGGCCAGTTACGTAGAAATGCCTTGTGAGAGGTTAGACATCTGGGTGCATGCTTAAGAGAGAGATTCATGCTGGAGAGAGAGAGAGAAAGATGCGGTCACTGGTGTGTCCAGCTAATTGCCGATGTAGGGAAGGCCTGACTGCAGGGTCTCCAGGGAAGAGGAGCACAGCTGAAGGCCCAGCTTGGGCAAACCGATGCTCTCCTTAAGGGGCAGTCACACGAAGTGTTCCCAAAGAGGTGGGTAAAGAGAGATGCAAGAAAGAGAAGTGCCTAGAAGGGAGTCCTCACAAGCCCCAGGGGAGCCAGTGAATTGATTCCCGGCAGGATGCTCCTGCGGAGGAGGATCTGAGTTCGGTTCCCAGTAGCCACACGGTGGTTCACAACTATTCGTAAGTCCACTTCCAGGGAATCTACGCCCTCTTCTCACTTCTGTGTGTATCAGGCACACATACGATACACATACAAGCATACACGTAGGCAAAACATCCGCCCATATACATAAAATAAAAATAAGTAAATCGTTTTTAAAAAGCTATCTGGCTAAGTATGGGTCTAGGAACAAGCCAACGAGCAGCATTATCCATGGTTTTTGCTTCAAGGTCCTGCCCTGACTTCCTCGGTGATGGGCTATGATTTATAGCCAGAAATAAACCCTTTCCTCTGTAAGCTGTTTTTGGTTAAAGTGTTTCATTATAGAAAGCAAATTAGAACAATCTTAACTCTTAAAAAAAAATTCTGGGCCTGGAGAGATGGTTCCGTGGATTAAAGTACTTGCTGCTGCAGCAAGGGGACCTAGGTTTAGATCCCAGCAACCACTTAAAAAACTGGGCACGACATAACCCAAACTCTGTGGAGGTTGGCTGGAGACAGGAGGATTGCTGGATCTTGCTGTCTGCCAGCCTAGCTCAGGTTTAGAGAGAGAGAGAGAGAGAGAGAGAGAGAGAGAGAGAACAGCCAGCATCTCCCAGGGAATAAGGTAGAGATCAACAGAGCAGGACACCTGACATCTTCCCCTGTCATGTATGTGCGCACGTACACACACACACACACACACACACACACACACACACACACACACAGACATACACACAGGATTTCTTAACAATCCTGTGTGATAGGCAGGTAGGTGTTACCTACACAGTTCCTGAATGAGGAAACAGGGCTGTTGCATGCACAAGAGGAGAGCTGGGCCTGAGGTCTCCTTCTGTCAAGTCTTTGCCCCAGGTAGGACATGATGCCAGGGTCCAAGGAAATACACAATGGGTAAGAGACTCTCTGAAAAACTGTGATACCCTGTCTTCCTTTGTGGAAGAGGGGTATTCACAAAATGCACTTTAGCCCACTCAAAGCTTGGAGAAGTGCTTCAATTAAAAAAAAAAAGCTACCTGGCTGGGAATGTAATAGTAATGCTTTCTAGGATCCCCCAGTGAGGGGCTGGGGTGTGGCTCAGAAATAGAGCACCTGCCTAGAATCCCCCAGTGAGGGGCTGGGGTGTGGCTC
>OU015754.1:18354595-18378938 GCA_907169655.1 Acomys percivali | reverse complement strand
TGTACCTCTGCAGTGCACTCACCCACAGTTCCAGAGTGCATAAGGGTTATATGTCCACAAGCTCTGTGGTTAGAAAAGGCTGACTTACCTTGTTTCCCACTGCATCCCTAAGCCTGTTATGATGTCTAGCACATGGTAGTCAATTTGAACTGGCATGTAACATGAAGCCAGAAATGGCAGTGCATTAGAGGTCATAAACACAGAGCCAAGGTGTCTTCATAGACCAAAGGAATGAGTCTCTTATCCTCAAATGATGATGACCTTTAATTAGAAATAAAGGGCATGGCCTTGGCTCAGCAGTACTGTTGGCCTAGAATAACCCCAAGGGGTTGGCAGAATGGCTTAGTGGTAGAGCAGTTGCTTAGAATCTCCTAGTTAGGGATTGGGGGTGTGGCTCAGTAGTAGACCATCTGTTTAGACCCTCCCTCCCCACATTAAGGGCCTGGGGATGTGGCTTATGGTAAAGCTCCTGCCTATAATCCCCCAGTAAGGGTGTGGTGGCCATGGCTCATCAATAGCTCACTATGCACAAAGTCCCAAATTCCATCTCCAAGGCATTGCTCAACAGGCTCCCTACATACCCTCCTGGAGAGTAGCTACCATTCCCAAAGACAGAAGGCAGCAGCCAGAAGCACTTTTTTTGAACTTTTTGGAACCTTTGGCAAATTCAAATCGACTTCTATCTCCCTCCCCACCACAAAATCAAAACAACCCAACACCACCCAAGATGAAGGACTGTGAGACATTTTATTTTCCATCTTGCACATTTTTTCTCGGCTGCTGGAGGTGAAAAACCAAAGTAGAACTCCTTCTCCCACAGGCTGTGGTCCAAATCAAACTAAGGAAAACGGGTGGGGCTGGGGCAAAGAAAAACAGAGACCCTTAGCACCGCAGAAAGCTAATGTCTGGAAAACAGGCAGAGTGGGGCTGGTGGGTGGCACGTGAGTGCATGCCCTACATACACCTGCAGGGGGAAGCCCTCTTGTGCCAACTTTCATGAGGCCAGGCAGACAGTACTGGTTTTGTTGGTAGCCCCCCTCTTTTGGTGGGGTGCTTTCTTCTAGCACAGCAGGCACTGCGGTGAGAGCTGACAAGCACTGGTAGAATTTTAAAAATTGCTACCACTCTCCCACAAGACGTCCATTATTTCTCCGGAGCCTTACGATTCGCAGCATAAAAGCATAATCAAGAGAAATCACGGTTCAGCTCAGCCAGAGATGGACAGAATAGTCCATTTAACTTTATGTTAAAAAAAGGTAAAATAATTGGACCAAAATTTGTTTGAAATGGGAGTAGGAAATGGCTTGTTTTCAATCTGTTTCGAATGAAAAAAAAAAAAAAAAAAAAGCCCATTAAACCCTCATTGGAAACTATTTAGTTTGGAAACACGTTTAGTATTCCATAGATGGTGAGTGTTGAAAGTTGTGGCAGAACACAGCCTGTGTGGGGACTACCCAACTCTCTGATGACCTAGTTCCATGGGGTTCTGGAAAAAAAAAGGTGCTGGCTGTGCTGGGGGGGGCGGGGAGGAGTTCACAGCCTGGCTGCTGGCCTTACAGGAATATCTGCAAGAGCCAAGTGACTGGAGAAAAGGAAGCCTTTCAAGTTGATGGGAAACCCCCAGGGACCTTCTGCTGGCACACAGGAACATGGTTACCAGGGTAAGGAGGAGCTAAAGGCAGTGGAGAGGTGAGCTGAGCCGTTGAGGAGATGGGAAGAAATCCTTAGGGCTAAGCCACCCTGGAACCTAGCCTCCCAAAGGACAGGAGGATGATTCCAGGTAATGGGCTTGCCTTGCAGGTAGGAAGGCCTGCATCTGAGGACCCACCTACAAAGCCAGGGAGGGACGATGGCACATGCTTGTAACCCCAGAGCTGGGGAGGTGGTGAGAGGTGGCTTTCCAGAGCTCATTGGTGAGCCCAGCCCAGTCTACTTGGTGGGTTCCAGGCTAGCGACCGAGCCTGTCTCCAAAACCAAGATGGCAAGATAGCTCAGTGGGTGAAGGTGACTGATGCCAAGCTCGATGACCCGAGTTTGAGCCCAGCATCCATGTGATGGAAGGAGAGAACTGACTCCCCAAAACTGGTCCCTGATCTCCACCCACACCCACAAAATCAATAAATATATGTAATTAAGAAAAAAACCCACAAACCCAACAAAATGGATGGCACTTGAATGACGATACCAGAAGCACACACACACATGTGCACTTATGAACACTTAACACATGCACACCACTGCACACCACTGGCTCAGAGGCTGAGAATAACAGATCCCATGTCATCTGTACCTCTAGGAGACATGGATATACCACTGAGAATATCTTTGGATGTAGGCCCAGGAAGAGGCTGGCCTACTGTGCTCTTTCCCATGCCATGGGGTGTGCTCTGCTTTTTATATGAAGCTCTCTATTGTAGAGAGGGCCATGTTACCACACATGCCAGTGGAATTTGCTCAGCAGCAAAACCTAAGGCTCCAAGAACCTTCCTGCTGACCCTCTTTTGTTCATCCAGAATCCTTGGTACATCATGGATGCCCAGTCCATGCTGATTAAATGAATGAATGAATTAACAGATGGATGGATGATCTAGAAGGAACTAGAGAAACTTTGAAAAGAATGGTCTTGTGTAAAAAGGATGGGCAACCTACTTAAAGCTAAGAACACATATTTTAATATGTGCTTCATGCTGACAATATCGTGTGTGTGTGTGTGTGTGTAAGCCAGAGGACAACTTCAGGTGTTTTTTCTCAGTTGTTCACCTTACTTTCTTGAGATAGGCTTTCTCATTGGCTTGGAGTCAGCTGGCTGTCCAGCGAGCCTCACGATCTTCCTGTATCTACCTCTGCAGTGCTAAGATGACAAGCACCTGCCATTATACCCAATTCTTAAGTGGATTCCAGGGACTGATCTCAGGTCCTTGCGCTGTCAAGGCAAGAACATGACCTATTAAGCCAGGCTCCCTGCCCTGACCGAGACACTTGATCAGTAAACATTTTAGGAAGCAGCATCCTTAATGGAAAATATAAAATATTCCATCCTTATGTGAAAGATATATCCTGTTAGCATGTTAAGGCCCAATTTCCATGATTTCTTTAGAAGAACCAAGTCCCTCCCATCTGTTTCAGGTCCCATTGCATCCAGCAGCCTTAGGTGTCTTGAGCATTTATGAAATACTGACACCCTCCTCTCACTTTGGATTTTGCTCCTCTGTATTTCCCTGTCCTCATTCACTTCTTCTTTGATTTAACCTTTATGGTCCTTGGGACAGCGATAAAATGGCTCTCTGTGACTGCCACCTGATTTAGATTCACAGAGCACTGGCCTAGGTTTCCAGACTCAACAGTGCCACTCATCAGAATGAAAGAGAAGCACTAGCTTAGAGCCAGTGCCTCCATCCCAACATGGCCACAGGGCCCAGTTGGTGCTGGTTACTGCGGTCTTCCAATGCAGTGGCTTGTGACAAGGTTTCAATTTCTTCAGCAATATGCTTTAGCTTTGATAGAGTTTGCATACGTAACCCAAATCCACTCTGGGAGAGGAAAAGAGGGCATTTACACCTTCATCTGCTTTATGCGTTACAACAACATGTAGGAACAATACAGTCTGCCATCATTAATGTAAAGAAAGTGAAATTTTGCAAGGTTTATGTTTTTTTGACTCAACAGCAATGTCTTAGCAAATTTCCCATTGCTGTGGAGAGACACCATGGCCAAGGCAATTTACAAAACAAAGAGTTTATTGGGGGTTTGCTTACAGTTTCAGAGTTCATAGCCATCACAGACGGAAGCATAGCAGGCAGGTAGGCATGATGCTGGAGCAGTAGCTGAGAATTTACACGTTGAAACAACAACCATGAAGCACAGACTGAGAACTGGGAATAGTGGTGTGGGCTTCAGAGAGCTCAAAGCCCACCGCCAGGGACACGCCTCCTCCTAGAAGGCCACACCTCCTAATCCTTCCCAAACAGATCCACCAAGGGAGGCCCAAACATTCCACTGCAAAAACCTATGGGAGCTGTTCTCATTTAAACCACCAACTTGTGACAAAAATACAATGCTGGGCTGAGGCGATGTCTCAGTCTTAAAGTAATTACCTTTTTTTATGTGTTTGAGCCCTAGCACCCATGTTTAAAAAACAAAAAACAAAAAACAAAACCAGATATAATGGTGTGCAATGTTGGGAAGGTAGAGACAGGAGGATCCCTGGATATGCTGGCCAGACAGTCTAGCCTACATGGTGAATTAGACATCAGTTAGAGACCCTGTCTAGTAAGTAAGAAGACAGTGTGTGAAGATGACACCTAAGGTTGTCTTTTGGCCTCTATATGAACACACGCACCCATATGTGCACATGGACCTGAGTAAATACATGAATATGGATATGAAAACACACACACACACACACACACACACACACACACACACACACACACCGCACTAAAAAAAGAAAAAAAAAACCCACCACAAAAACAAAAAGCCAATTCACAGACCCAACAATACCCTCATACGCTATTTCCCCTGAGTCCAGTCCAACATGTTGAAAAATCTCAAATGCAAAAACATATCCACAAAGTGTCAGCCCTTTCAGGAACCCCAAACCAGCTCACGCACACGCAGATTCTCAGCTAACAGCAACAGGGCACTGCCGCACTCTAAACTCCCCCTGGCTAATGTACATTTGCCCAATAACTCATGGCCCAGTCGGACCACGGAAACAGGGGACTCAAGAGCTTCCTTTCATCAGGCCGTCGCTTTGAGAGTGACAGAATGTTCAACCCATAAGGCTGCCAGCCCCTGGCAGAGCGGAAAGAGTCTTGCTTTTCTGATTGCCATTCACTGTTCTTCAACTGAAGGCAGCCATTGTGTGGATGCAGCGGAAGGGAACAAGAGTTTTAGTGATGGCTCCCATTATCCACGGGCATCCTGGGCTGCTCCGCAGGGACAAGGGTGTTCTACCTGGGTCACTCTGGGCTAGTCCAGCTCCAGGGCTCTGAAAAAGGTCACGGCCAGCTTCTATTAGAGCAATATAAAATAAAGCCCATTCTGTCTGTCTGTCTCCTTTTCCTTCCGTCCTTCTATATTTCCTTCCTTCCCTTTCTTCTCTCCTCCGTCCCTTCCTTGTTTATTCCTCTTTCCTCCCTCCCCACTGTGCAGTGCCAAGGATTGAACCTAAGTCCTTGTGTCCGGCAGAGGAGGATGCCACCAGCAGTCTACCTTTCTTTATACGATCTGGACCAGCAGATTCTAACTGACCTTGATCTCTGCTGCATTTTATCCCCAGCATCACCTTTAAGGTAAGAGGGCCTTACTCAAAGCATTGACAGAGCTGGTTCCAGCGCAGAGCTGCGGTACGTGTGCAGAACAGCTGATCAGAAAGGAATTGCTCTGTGGGAGAAAGCATTAAGAGCACGCTGCTGCAAAAGAGTCTACCGGAAGGATGCAGAGCCAAGCTTCCCTGCGCAAGAGCTACTGCCACCAAAGCAAGGTTCAGATTCAAAGCTGACACCTAGAGAGGAGAAGGATTCCTTTATGGATGGTTGGGATTGTGACAGTAACACTGCAGTGTCCCCTGAATCAGAGGCGTCTGTACTCCTGGATCGCTTACTCTTTATGCTCTCTGGTCGCAGCCATTCACAGATACAAGGTGGGGGATGAGCCAGACGGTGGTGGCGCACGCCTTTAATCCCAGCACTCGGGAGGCAGAGGCAGGCGGATTGCTGTGAGTTCGAGGCCAGCCTGGTCTACAAAGTGAGTCCAGGACAGCCAAGGCTACACAGAGAAACCTGTCTCAAAAAAAAAATCAAAACCAAAACCAAAACCAAAGCTAAGGTGGAAGATGACAAGCTAGGCCTGACAAAAGAAGCCCTCTCTGAAGGCGTGACCCATGTTTTGAATGTGGACTCAAGCCACAGGCAACCCTTTCCTTTCTAATGTTCCCACTTCCCCATTCTGTTCTACGCACCTCTGATTTTATATTCTCTTGACCAAAACACAGCCTTTGCTTGCTGACTGTTGTGTGAATGAAGGAATGCACTGAGGAGGAAGCCGAGTGGGATCCCTTGGAGACACCATAGATTCATAGTGCCTCTAATGGCCCATACGGTTTCCTTCCTTCCTTCCTTCTTTCCTTTCTTTTTCTTTCTTTTCTTTCTCTTATTTTCTGTTTTCTTTTTGTTTTTGTTTGTTTGTTTGTTTGTTTGTTTGTTTTGTTTTGAGACAGGGTTTCTCTGTGTAGCCTTGGCTATCCTAGACTCGCTTTGTAAACCAGGTCAGGCTCAAACCATATAGTTTTCTTGAGGGTTGCGGATACACGATCGTGGGGACATTTATTTATTTATGGATACTTTCCCTCCTCGCCTGTCTTTTTTACACTTCTCTTGTGTAGACAGGTGCTCTACTACAGCTTTGCTCTCAGTCATTATCTATGTCCGTGTCTCTTGGGATAGCTACGGATGCAGCCCGCTACATTTACAGGTGAGAATTTCATGCAATCGAGGCTGGGCATCCCCAACGCCTTCTTATATTAGGGACTTCATGAAGATGGGACAAGAGGCTCAAGCAAGTGAACCCGTCAGTACTACTAAATCCCAGGTACTCCAAGACAAGGTGGAGGAGTGTTATGAGGCGATTTCACTCCCCCCCACCCCCCACCCCCAGTTTAATTTTGATCCCTGAACTCACATTCCTTTTGTTTGTTTTTGAGCCAGGATTTCTCTATGTAGCCTTGGCTATACTGGACTCACTTTATAGACCAGGCTGGCTTCGAACTCAGAGATTCTCCTGCCTCTGCCTCCCTCCCAGAGTACAGAGTACTGGGATAAAAAGCGTGCACCGCCACAGTCAGCTCTGAATTCATATTTTTACTATCCCTTCCTACTGGACAATGGGCTGAGATCATGGCTGACCATAGGCGAGGCTAGAGAAATGAATGCCAAGAAAGGATGTTGTATTTGGAGCTCTGGGGTTACCACACAATGGGTTTACCTTTTAAAAAAAAAGGTAAGAGACCCATACATCGTACATAAATGGCTTTGGCATTCCACTCCTGGGCCCTTCAGTCTGACAAGAACTCAACGTCACGAGGACTCATGGGATAGCTAAACCATCGTGATAAGTCCGTAAGTTTCAGGAGGGTTCTGTCACGTGACAGACACTGAGCATGACCCCCTCCCTCTCGTCACTCTCAGCCACAGGATTTGGATAGGTGTGCATGTCCTACTTCTTTTTGTTTTGACCTTGAACTTCTGGTCCTCCTTGCTTCTATCTCCTGAGGGCTAAGAGTATAAATGGGTGCCACCACACACAGTTTATACGGTGCCCGCCAAACAAGCGCTCTAGCCACAGACCTCCATGCCCAGTCCGAAGGCTGCTGACTTCTAAGGACAATGCCACTCACCTGCCCCCCCACCCCCGTGTTGGTCTCTCGGGACTCCCAACAATAACCAGAATGAGAAAAAAGAAGCCACTGGTGTTGAGGATTAGTGTGTGCTGGGGGCAGGGAGAGAGACAGTGTGGAGAAGGGGCCATGGAGAAAGGAGGGGAGACAGCACCACAGAACGCAAGGCACTGGGTGACACCGTGAGGCCCACCCACTAAACACACCCACCACCCTTCCTCTCCTTGACGCTCCTTCTGGCAGGAAAAGCAATTAACAGCAATGACTACGAGCGAGTAGCCAAAGCTAATTTCCAGACAGGCTTGTGGCAGGTGGGAAGAGGGAGCCCAGAGACCCACCCATCGGCCTCCCTCCGCAGAGGCCCCCTCCGCTGCGATGATTGTAAGTAATTCTACGCAGCTCGGGGAATAAAGGCTTGAGCATAAGGTTTCTATCTGGGCTGCACAGAAGCTGATTAAAAATGCTAACTACCGTGATTGTCCAACCACCAGACGCTCCCTGGGGACCCACGCTCACAGATGGCGATTAGTTTGGGATGGCCAGAACATTCGCCGGGACCATGTTGCTGTAACACCCACAGACTATCTGTCACCCTCCCAGGAGGCCGTTCAAGGCTGTTTACCTCATACAGTTAACTTGAACCATAAGCTTTGCCAGCCTCTTTGATACAATTTTAATCACCCTCCTCTGAAAAAACCCTAACTTCTCCCCTACTATCGGACACATTTTCCCAAGGCACAAAGAAAAACTCCCCTTGGAATTCTGCATCTGGAGAAGCCCCCTTTCCCAAAGCCGTCCTGCACCAAGTATGGGCGGCATCCCAGCAGACACTACCCAGGGTCCTCTTTGATTTACTAGCTTGTATTAATTCTCCCCCAAAGTGGCAATCCATCATGGCCACCCGTGGAGGTGGGTGTTAAGAGATCAGTACCAGGGCCTTGTAACAAATGTTCCAACAGCGAAGCTGGTGCCACTGTTTATCTTCTCCAGAGTATACCCTTTCTCCTCCTCTTCAAGCAAGCAAATTCAATTTTTTTCTTTTCTTGATTTTATTTATTTATTTATTTACTTACTTACTTATTTTAATTCTAGGCTGGTCTTGAATTTGCTGGCTTAAGCCCTCCTCCCACCTCAGCCTCCGAATGCCCAGGACTATAGATACACACTACTGAGCTTGGGTAGAAAACCTTTTCTTATCTGTTAAGATGTGCCTCATCTTTATTTACAGATTTATTCATGGTGTGTGTGTGTGTGTGTGTGTGTGTGTGTGTTTGTGTGTGTGTGTATGTGTGCGTGCATGTGGTGGTGGGGGTACGTGTATGTACTGAGATATCAAATCCCCTGGATCTGAAGTTACAGATGGTTGTGAACCATGGGACATGAATACTAGGAATTGAACCCACTGAGTCAAATGCTCTTAACCACCGAGCTATCTCTATTTTCTAGACTGATCTCAGCTATCTATCTATCTATCTATCTATCTATCTATCATCTCTCCATCCATCCATCTATATACTTATCCACCTATCATCTATCTATCTCTCCATCCATCCATCTATATACATATTTATCCATCCATCCATCCATCCATCCATATACATATCCACCTATCTATCCTTCATTTATCATTTATCTAGCCAGCCATCTATCCATCTATCACCCATCTATCTCTTTATCTATCTTTTCTGTCTGTCTCTGTCTGTCTGAGTCTCTGTGTCTCTCTCTCTGGAAAACAAGTGGCAAGAGAGGTAACAGACCCTATTCCGGGCTGGTTACAGAGCTATGCGGATCACTGCTTCCATGGAATTGCAGTTGCTAAATCCTTCCCTGAAAAACTCCAACCGCCCTGTCCTGGGTCCTAGCACCTTGCAAGAGGATCCTATGCCTCGCAGGCTGGCAGCACATTCTTTGTGGGAGAGCCTTGGGCTCTGATCCTGGGGCATTTATTGGATCCAGGGGCAGTGAGAAGGGCAGCCTGAGATGAAAGCAGAAACTATTTCAGGTAATTTCATGTGAGGCCTGTGTGTTCTCACGCTTCTTTTATAGGTAGAGCTGTCAGCATTCTTGAAGCACTATGCCAGAGAAAAGGAAAGGGACTCAGTCTGGGCTCACCCTCTGGGTTCGACCCTTGCAAGTGACATTATTTCTCTGGGTCTGCTCAGTTCTCCGCACCTCATTTTCTTGGTTTGCAAAATGGTAGAATGTTGTTCTGCTTGGATCTCATGACCCCTTTTTGTTTGTTTTAAAGCTTACTCTTTGCTTCTTTCTTTTTTCTTCTTTGGTGGTGCTGATAGTTAACCCTAAGGCCTCACATAATCTAGGCTAGTGCTCCACCACCAAGCCCCATCCCTCCTTCCTGGGGGATTCTAGGTAAGTACTTTACCACTGAGATTATCCCTGGCCCATCAAGGAGGAGGCTGTTTAAGGTAGAAAATTTCTAAAAATTTATTTCATTTTTAATTATGTGTAGATGTGCATCTCTGTGTAGGTGTGTGAACATAAATGCAAGTGCCTGGGGAGTTCAGAAGAAGGTGCCAGCGGCCCTGAAGATTGCGTTTTAGGTGGTTGTGAGCTGCCGAGAAGGGACACAGGTCCTGAACATAGGTTCTCTACAAGAGCAGTATATACCCTTAACTACTGAGCCATTTCTCCAGTCCTCATGACTCCTTAACTTTTTCCCCCTGCCCGGTGTGGTGGCACATGCCTGTAATCCCAGCACTCTAGAAGGCAAAGGCAGTCAGATCTCTGTGAGTTCCAGGCCAGCCTGGTCTACAAAGTGAGTCTGGGATAGCCAAGGCTACCCAGAGAAACCCTGTCTTGAAAAAAAAATGAAAAACAAAAATTTTTGTTTTCAGCTAGGTAAGTCAGAATTTGGAGGGAATTGCAAAGCCATTCCGTTTTTGCTGTTTGTAATTTCTAGGCTTTTCTATTTAATGTCTTCCTGCAAGAAGTGCGTTTGTGGAACTGGGTTTGGGGGAAGGTGCGAGTTCGTGTTCAGCTTCAGTCAGGACACTCTGGTCTAGGATGCTCTTGGGTGGCCTTTGGCTTGTACAATGGAGCTCATACGTAGCTAGGGTGTATGAACGGGTTATACTTTCAACAAGGAAGCAATGTGTGGTAGGGGGCTGCTCCGACTGTTGGTACCCCGTTTGCTCAGCTCATCTGGCTTCTCCTATTATCCTCATGCCATAGGTTAAAATAGTCTTTAACACCCCCCTTTCTCTCTCCTTCCCTTCCGTCTTCTCCCTTCCTAAATTTTTCTATTCCCTTCCTCATTACGTCCCATCTCTCTTCCCGTCTTCCATCCTTTTACCTCCATCCCTCTCTTCCCCTCTTCCTGCCCCTCCCTCCCTCCTCCCTCCCTAAGGTCTTGCTATAAAGAGGTGTCTGACCTTGTATTCACTATATAATCCAAGCTAGACTCTAATCCTTTTTTTTTAATGAGCATTTTTTTCTTTATTCTTGATCATTTCATATGTGTATATGATGAAATGTGATCGTATCTGCCTCCATTTCTCCCTGGCCTGTAATTCTTGATCTGCCTTGCCTCAGTCTCACAAGTGCTAGAGGCAACTTAGGGTAGAGGCAACACTATACCTTTCCTGGTTTAAAGGTTCCCTTTTCTTTTCTACATATATTAATGATTCGTAGCAATGGGTTTCATTATGACGTTTTCATAGATGTGTATGCTGCATTTCGGTGATGTCCACCATTGCTTTCTCTTGCCTCCCTCTTACCCAGGCTTACCCTTTTCATCTTTCTGGATAGTTTCCCTTTGACTTCATGGCTTCCTACTCCCTCCTCTCCGCCCACTGAGTTTACCTGATGGCACATTCTAGAGGCTCTCCGACCTTCTGGGAGGTCACCTCCCTATTGATGGCCTCTCATTCTATAAATGTCCTTAGCCTTAGGACGCAGAGGTGATTGGCGCTGTCTGACTTATCTTTACATTTATTTATTATTTATTTTTTTAAGGTATAAAACGTCATTTATGTGCATACGTTTGTGAGTGTATCTGTGTACAGGTGCCCCCTTGGAGGGCAGAAGAGGGTGTCAGATCCCGTAGAGCTGGAGTTATAAGCAGTTGTGAGCTGCTTATCAGGAATGCTGGGAATTGGACTTGGGTCCTTTGGAAGAGTGTGCTCTTAAGTGCTAAATCATCTCTCTAGCCCGGACTCCATCTGATGTCTATGAAACATTTTATACTAGTTTCTTCCACTATGGAGGAATAGAGACTAAGAATATCACTATTTACACACTTCCTGCTGTCACTTCACTATTTACACACTTCCTGCTGTCACTTCCTCCTCGGAGCCTTTAACACTTCCCCTGGCAGTGCTTGTCACCCTTTCTTCTGGCTTCAAAACAGGACTTCCTACTTCCAATGCCTATCTTTCTCTTCCTTTAGACATCAGGATATGGTTCTTTGTTTGAGAGCCACTGACAAAATCTACAGCTTTTGAGCCCCTCATGGAAGGTATCCTGGTTCGATTTTTTTTTTTTGTCAATGTAACACAAACTAGAGGGAACCACAACTGAGAAAAATGCCTCCATCAGACTGACCTGGAGGCAAGCCTGTGGCATACCGTTTTAGGACCCAGTTCAATGTTGGTGGTGCCATGCCAGGGCAGGTGATCCAGACATAAGAAAGTATACTGAGCAAGCCACGGGGAGGAAGTCAGTAAGCAGCACGCCTTCATGGCTTGTGTTTCAGTTCCTGTCTCTAGGTTCCTGCCTTGAGTTCCTGTCCTGACTTCCCTCAATGATGAGTGATGTGGAATTGTAACACAAATGAGCCTTTTCCTCCAGCTTTGCTTTTGGTCACGGTCACTCCACAGCAATGGGATCCCTAACTAAGGGAGAACATTAGTGATAGTTCCAATGGACCCCACTCTTTTCCTTACTACAGAGAGCTACATGTGACTTCAGTCTAAAAATCCATCTGGAGCAAGTCAGATGGCTGGGCACGTAAAGGGCACCACGCCTGACAACCTGAGTTTGATTCCTGGGAGCTACATAGTAGAAGACAAGCAGGTTTCTCAAGTTGTCTTTTGACACCCACATCAACTAGAGCACACATGTGCATGAAAACACACACACACACACACACACACACACACACACACAATTTAAACAGTCCTTCAACATAGGCAAACTCAAGTCTTTCCTTAGGAATTCTCTGATCTTTCTACTGTCCTGAGCTGGAAGCTTCACAGCTAGGGCTGCAGAGATGGCTCAGTTGATAAAATGTCCATGGCTCAGCTGGGCGCGGTGGCGCACACCTTTAATCCCAGCACTCGAGAGGCAGAGGCAGGCGGATCTCTGTGAGTTCGAGGCCGCCCTGGTCTACAAAGTGAGTCCAGGACAGCCAAGGCTACACACAGAGAAACCCTGTCTCGAATAAAAAACAAACAAATAAACAGCTAGCTAGCCATGGTTCACCACGAGAACCTGAGTTCAGATCCCTACATCAAAGCCAGGTGGTAGCAACACAGGAGGTGGAGATACATGGACTTTTGAAGCTCACTGAACAGACAGCCTAGACAATTAGTTCTACATCTGGTGAGATAACCTGTCTCAAAAATAAGGTGATAGGGAAAGACATCTGATAGCAACCTCTGGCCTCTGAACTGGTGGTGATCCTCCTGCCTCAGCCTCCCCGGTGTGGGGATTATGATTATGGCCGAGGGTCACCGGGTTCTGCTTTATCTCTGAATTCTAAACTTAGATGTTAACGACGGAAGCTTTGCTTCTAATCTTTGAGGAGAGCAATCTTCAAAAAATGGGACACAGTCACCACTGGAGTCATGTGTCTGATCTCATCTCATTAGAGCCAACACTTCCCATGGGAGTGCAACTTTAGGTTGCCATAACAACTTCCCTGTGGAGTGAAATACCTAGATGCCCATTTTTGTGGTTTATACTTTTATTTTATTTTTTTTGGTTTTTCGAGACAAGGTTTCTCTGTGTGTAGCCTTGGCGGTCCTAGACTTACTCTGTAGACCAGGCTGGCCTCGAACTCACAGTCATCCACCTGCCTCTGCCTCCCGAGTGCTGGGATTAAAGGCGTGCGCCACCACGCCCGGCTGTGGTTTATACTTAATGCTACTGACATGCACCATTGTCTCCTTATTTCCTCTTTTACATTCCTTCCAAACAAAGGGAAAGGTGGTGTAAGAGTTTGCAACACGAGGAATTTCTTTCACTCCCTTATGAGCGATAGCTACGGGGGGGGGGGAGGAGGGACAGCAGAGCAGAGTGAGAATGCAGAAGGGGATGTCTCTAGGATTTTACAAAATAAAAACCATGATGGCCTCCACTAACATCACCATGTGTTGTATGTTGGTTGTGAACTGCCCTCCATGGACTCATGAGTTTAAATCCACATCCCTCAGTGGGTGCGGCAGTTCTGCAAGGTTGTGTAACCTCTAGGAGGTCGAGACCAGCCGCAGGAAGTGGGTTGCTATAGGTGGTTTTATAGAGCAAGATCCAACTTCCTGTTTCCTCCCTGCTTCCTAACTATGAATGCAACATGACCAGTCAGACTCTTGTTCCTGCACATCCGTCATCATAGCTGAACACAGTTCCTTAAACTGTGAGCCCAAAAAAAAACCTTCCTCCTTAACATTTTTGTTGTTGTTGTTGTTGTTTTGTTTTTGTTTGTCTGTCATTTTGCCACAGCAATGAGAAGAGCAGCTAACAAACTGGAGAAAAGTAACTCACAGTCTGGGAATTTGAGGCACATACTACACTCCTAAGACAACGATGTGATAGGTAAGGGTTCATCAATAATAAAGGGTGGGAGATCTCGCAAGGGGCTCCGAGGGGGCAATCAATTGAGACCAGCCTGGACTACTACAGAGCAAGTTCCAGCATAGCCAGAGCTGTTACACAGAGAAACCCTGTCTTGAAATAAATAAATAAATAAATAAATAAATAAATAAATAAATAAAATTAATCAAATTAATTTTGCTGGAGAGCCAGGCGTGGTGGCGCACGCCTTTAATCCCAGCACTCGGGAGGCAGAGGCAGGTGGATCGCTGTGAGTTCGAGGCCAGCCTGGTCTACAAAGTGAGTCTAGGACAGCCAAGGCTACACAGAGAGACCCAGTCTCAAAAAACCAAATAATAATAATAATAATAATAATAATAATAATAATAATAATAATAATTTTGCTGGAGAGACTGTGATGGAAACATCCACGCGCTGTGGGTAGAAACATGAGACATGAAGACGTCTCTAGTTTACCTAGGCAGCACTCCAGCTATGGAAACGACCTATCTCTTGGATCTGGCACTCCAGAGCACATGCTGACTGGTGGAGGTCTCAGGTGACAATGTCATCTTCAGGGATATGTAGAATATATACGAGACCAGAAAAACAATAACAAAACAAAGATGGGAAAAGGATAGAGGAGAGTGAACCCCAAGAATGACAGCTTGGCTTGCTTGATGTCAACCCTGAGAATGATCTAGAATAGACTCTGGACAATCTTTGAGAGGCGTGATACATCACCCGGGTGTTGAGCATCTGGAATCTGTGTCTGAGGAAGAAACAGCTCACTCAGATCAATACACACGGAATGAGCGCTATAAAACACTGCCAGTGCTGAAGTGTCAAGGATGAGTAAGGCCATTTAGACCTGTGTGAGAGTGTGGGCAAAGGAGAAGAAGGCAGGATCCTTAAAGACACAAGGCAAACTGGCTACAGTGGTGCATGCCTAGGACCTTAGCATTTGAGAGGTGAGACTGTCACAACTTGGAAGTCATCCTGAGCCACAAAGCCAGATCCTGCACTTAAAAAACAGTTAGCTGAGCATAGTGGGATATGCCTATAACTCCTGCATTGGAAGCTGAGGCAGGAGGATCAGGAGTTCAGGGTCACCCTGGGCCCCACAGTGAGTTCAACGCTAGCCTGGGATAAACGGCACCTTAACTCAAAGGGAAACACACAAATAACAAAATTGACAAAATAACAAAGTAGATGGAGGCAAGCGCGTAGGCAGAGGGGATGAGGTAGGAGTCGCAGGAGATGGGAGTCAGCTCCTTAAGGCAGCTAGAACGGAAGTAGGAGCTTGAGCAGCTACAGAATGAGTGGCGGGAGTGGAGTGATGACGGTTGCCGAGATGGCTCAGTGGTGAGGGTAATAGCCTGGCCACCTGAGTTGGGTACCTGAGACCCACGTGGTGCATGAAGAGAATCGATTCTTATAAGTTGTTATTTGACTTCCATACTACATACCTGTGCCATGGCATTTGCTTGCGTGCGTGCCCGTGCGCATGCGCACGCTCACACACACACACACACACGCACGCACGCACGCACGCACGCACGCACGCACGCACGCACGCACGCACGCACACAACCTTAAAAGCGGGAGATAATAAGCTAAAAGACAGCCAGAGGAAGCAATGTGGCTACGGGGAACCCAGGCCTTGCTAAGGATATGAAGGCAGGCAACACTCTGTGCATGATTTGACTCTGTAGGTCAAGTCATGAAATTCCCAAGAGAGAAGCTGGGGTCTGAGCAACGATGGTGGAAAGCATGGGAAGTGGAAAGCATGGGAAGTATGTTCAGACTTCCCCAGGATGGAAGCGTCCAAACTTAGTGGCTCATAAGCCGAGATGTGAGCATGCCATGATCTGTGCTTTCTTTCTCCAGATGGAACCGAGTTGTCTTGGGCTTGGTGAGTAGTGATAGGTTGTTGTAACTGTTCACTTCCCGCGCGCGCATGTGTGTGTGTGTGTGTGTGTTAAAAGCAGATGCTACCTCCTGACTGAGACAATGTTAGGAATGCACTCTACCCACGGACGTGCATCCCCATCCTGTGACGCAGTGCCTTAAAGGGGACCATCCATTCTGGGGGTTGGGAATGAACGGTATGATTTATGAAAATAAATGCCTTGTGGCCACCAACTCAGGAAACCCTTCCCCACTTCGGCAGCTGCGCCAGCTGCCATTAACCTTCACTGCTCTATTTAGGATTGTATATGGGGCTATAAACTATACAGGTGAAAACATGGAAGGACGTGCGGGCGGGGGCGGGTTCCTCGAGATAGACTGCATATATTATCGATTCCCACCTGTATTAATCATTTATTTGAGAGGAAGAAAAACCATATTAAAGAGACTTCAGGGGATTCATCTACTCATATCGATAACCCATTAGTATGACGTGAACTGCAGCAGTAGTCAAGGCAACTTGAAACTATCTGCAAAGCCTAGGAACAAGACTGTTGACGTTCGCTGGGCAGGGGTGGCACACACTTTTAAGCCCATAACTTGGGAGGTGGAGGCAAGTAGATCTCTGTTGAGTTCAAGGCCGGCCTGGTCTACATAGTGAGTTCCAGAACAGTCATGGCTTCCACTGCAAACAAACAAGACAACAAACAAACAAACAAATCTGGGGCTCTGATCCCATGGCTCCTTGTGAAAAAGAACAGGTCTCTGGATATAGGCCATTTCTTCCTGGCAGGGAGTTAATGGGGCTGAGAACAGTCAGTTACGATGGGTGTCTGAGTCCCAGTTAGAACAAGCTGTATGATTGTGAAATGGAGACTCGAAAAAACCTCTACATGGGGAGGGATGTGCTCTGTAGATTTAGATCTCCCTTGGTGAACACACTGAAACTTTTATACAGTGCAAAGGGCTACAGACAAGGTGACAGACTAGAGGAGTCCAAGAAGAATCAGAGGGTCCCTGGCTATTTACCTTATACAAGTTTTCTCTTAAAGATCCTAAGATAAACTTACGATCATAAGTAAGTGGGGTCAGCAACTGCAGTCAGAAAGAACAGCATCATAGTTGGCACAGGAAACCAAAACTTGCCTCCATGCAGAAGCAGACTGTTAATATAATTGTACTGATGGGCTGGTGAGATGGCTGGGTAGGTGAGGGCACTTGCTTTCAAGTCTGATGACCTTAGTTTGAGCCCTGGAACCCATACAGTGGAAGGAGCCAACCAACTTTCACAAACTGTCCTCTGACCTACAGACACACACACACACACACAGACACACACACACACACACACTCACTCACCTGACATGTGTTCACATACATACAAACCCACTACATTTTAAGAAACATGTAATAAGACATTTTTAAAAAAGCACTCACTGAGCAGATTAATGGATGCATGTTAAGTTTGTAGGTGTGTATATGTGTACATGTGTGCACATGTTTGTGTGTGAGTGCTTGTATTTATGTGTGCATGCACCAAAGGGCTCTAGGAAGCTATTTTTTTGTTTTGTTTTGTTGGTTTTTCAAGACAGGGTTTCTCTGTATAGCCTTGGCTGTCCTGGACTCGTGTTGTAGTCCAGGCTGGCCTCGAACTCACAGGGCTCCACCTGCCTCTGCCTCCCGGGTGCTGGGATTAAAGGTGTGTGCCACCACCGCCCCACCAGGAAGCTATTTTTTAAGACAGGGTGTCTCATTGGCCTTGACCTCACCACAAGGACTAGGCCAGGGACCCCCAGGGATCTGCCAGGATTCACCTTCCCAGAGCTGGGGTTATCAGTGTGCATTACCATACTTGGTTGGCTTTTTCATTCACTTACTTTAAGACACAATTTTAAAGCCAGTGCATCTGTCAGGGCACTGTGTTGTTTGTAATCTTTTTTTTTTTTTTCTTTTCCCAACCCCGAGACAGGGTTTCTCCATGAAACCCTGGCTGTCCCGGAACTTACTTTGTAGATCAAGCTGGCCTCGAACTCACAGAGATTCACCTGCCTCTGCTTCCTAAATTCTGGGATTAAAAGTGTGGCTATGATAGCCTGGCTTGCTGTGCTCAGTCTTTGATACAGTTTCAAGCACTTGGGGTGGAGCAGTTAGGAAGATAAAATGGAAACCTTCCTGACTCCCTAAGCGTGATGGTTCGTGCTTTGTGCCTAGAACCCAGAACATCCTTTTCAATGCTGATTTCTGGACACCTGGGGTGGATGTCTCTAAGAGAATTTTGTAAATGAGAGGTAGACTGGACCTTCCAACGTAGGCTACCATTCATCCGGACTGGAACCAAGAAGGGCCTGCACTGGGGTTTGGACCACTGAATGAGGCTCAGCACCACAGGGCTTGTTAAAGAATTTATCTATGCAGAGATGAGAGCCACCCCCCCAAACCTCAAGAGGAATGGGGGGAATTCTTGCAGGTATCCCCAGAGCTCTACCTAGGGAAAAGCAAAATGGCCTTCAGTCCAGGCAGGGGTCCAATTTTCACAACAAGATGTCAACTCTGCCACCTGCACTTGTGATTTCTATGGCATAAGGCTCTGGCCTGTCCTGGCAACAGAGAATAGCAACACCCCAGGCTCTTGTCAGAGAATACAATCTCAAACTGTCTGCTATTCAACCTCTATCAAAAGCCCAGCTGAGAAAAGCAATATTTACAAAAGATTATTTGAAGGGTAAGCAGTTCATCCATTCTTCAAAACCACTCTGCATTCTGTCTGTGGATCAAACCTGAACACCTTGCAGCTACATGCCGGGGCCATGTTACTTTACCCCACACGGAACCGCTCTCACCGGATTGTATTTTAATGCCAAGCCGCTTGCTCTTATCAAAAAGTGGCGACAAGCAGCAGACAGAGAAAATCTGTTATTGTAGTTGAGAAAAAGCTGTCACTGGAATGGAACACTCTCTCTCTCTCTCTCTCTCTCTCTCTCTCTCTCTCTCTCTCTCTCTCTCACACACACACACACACACACACACACAAGTCCTGTAAAATCCTGTGTGAGAAACTGTAGAAATTAGTTTTAAGATGCAGGATGTTGGTGCTGTATGTTCATAATCCCAGCACTCAGTGGAGATAGGCAGGTTGGGGACTTTGAGGTCATCCGTGGCTGTGCAGTCAGTTTGAAGACAACCTGAGCTCTACGAGATCCTGTCTTAAAAACAAAACGGGGCTAGGGAGATAGCGCATTTGACAAAATACTTGATACACTATAACGAGAATCAGAGTTCGACCCCCCCCCCAGCACTCACAGAAAAAGATAGGGGTGTGTGTGTGTGTGTGTGTGTATGTGTGTGTGTGTGTAATCACAGCATTGGTTGGCAGAGACAGGACAATTCTGTAGGCTTGCTGGCCAGACAGGCTAGTCTACGCAGTGAGCTCCAGGCCTTTGACAAACCTCATCTCCTAAAATAAGGTAGACAGTGCTTGAGCAATGGCCAGGGTTAAGCTCTGGTCTCCATGTGCAGGTTCCCGGATGTGTGAACACCTGAGCACAGGTGCATTTGTGAGGAACAGCAAAGCAGGCTTGTCCTCGGATTCCCCCTTGTGAACTGGAAGAGTGAGCCAAAATAAACCCTTTCCTCCCCAGAGTTGCTTTTGGCTAGAGTGTTTAGTCACAGCAACAGAAGGGAAACTAGAACAGTCTTTCCTGCCCCCCTCCCCCAAAGATTTGTTTGTTTATTTTGTATACAGTGCTCTGCCTGCATGTACGCCTGCAGGCCAGAAGAGGGCACCAGATCACATTATAGATGGTTGTGAGCCACCATGTGGTTGCTGGGAATTGAACTCAGGACCTCTGGTGGCTCAGAGAGTAAGAATAGTCTTCTTTTAATTGACTATGGAGTGAACTGGACCTTGGCTGCCTGAAACCTAACTCAGTGTAGAGTCTGTGGCTTAGGTGTACTGATCCTTAAGTTTCCTGTATCTGGTCCCTTCTTTTCTTGGTCATTCTTTTTCCCTTTCTACGCTCACTTCAACCTGTTTGATGGATTCATTTTATAAAAGGCCATAAAACTTTTATGGGACTCGGATATGGTATGAATAAGTAAAGAGAGCAGCAATATCTCTGTTCCCTTAGACATCACACCTACATTTAGCCGGTGTCCTGACTGGATGGCAGACAGCTCAGTTCTGTTGTTGGCAGCAGAAGTCATGCTGATGACCAGAATCACAGTTCCACCAAGGTTAACATACACTCTATTGATTATGTACCTAAACACTGCAAAGCATATTTGACATATCGTTTTACTTTATCCTTTCAATAACCTTGTAGGGCACTGCCCAGCTGTACATGCCTGTAATTTCAGTACTTGAGAGGCTGAGGCAGAAAGCAAGGGACTTCCAGTCCAGTCTTGGTGATACAGTAAGACTCTTTAAAAAAAGTCAAGAGCTGGGGGCGTGGCTCAGTGGTAGAGCTCCTGCCTAGAATTCCCTAGAGAGGGGCTGGGGGCGTGGCTCAGTGGTAGAGCATCTTCCTATAATCTCCCCAGTAAGGGGCTAGTAGAAGATCTGCCTAGAATTCCCCAGGGAGGGGATTAGGGGTTAAGGGAATGATTCAGTCTTCAGTCGCCTAGTTTGCAGAAGGCCTTCCTTGAGTTTCATGCATGCCCAGCACTGCAAACAAAACAACTCACAATGTACTTTTCAAGTTAGGGTCACTTGATGAGTGAGACAACAGACTATGGCAAATAAATCAGATTTGAACTCTGTCCAAACACACACATATATTCTCATCCCCCCCCCCCTCTCTCTCTCTCTCACACACACACACACACACACACACACACACACTCACACAAAGTAAAAAAGCTAAACAGAGAATCATGAATATTACTTATCTTAACCCTGGGGCGTCTAAGCACTTTTCAGAAAATCTCTACAGGGCCATGAAGGCATCCTGAGCTACTACTGACCAGGCCACTCTCAAGATCCAGTTATCCAACTGCCTGGCACTGACAGCTGTGCCCACTGAGCAGGAGCCCACTTTTTATATTTGTAGTGAAAGGGACTGTTATCCTTTGGGTTTATACATAGGTTGGTTTCAGGATCAGTATCCACTGATACTCCAATCACTATTATAAAACAGTATTTATCGCTTGAACATTACATACACACACTCCTATGAAGGTAAATACCACTTGTATATAACACATGCACATCCTCCTATAGGCACATATTGCTTTTGTGCCATGTAAGTACGTCCCATTGATGCCACTACTAGCCTTCAGTGACACACACACACACCTTCCTGTATACTTTTAATCAGTTCTAGATTAGTTACACACGTCATCACACAGTGCAGACAATTCTTGTCTTCTTTTGCTTGGGTAGTGGTAATGGGGAAATTCTCCCTAATTGTTCAGAGAAAACACAACTTATTTTCCAAATAGCTTGATCCACAGTTGGACTCATGAATTGCATGGAACGCATGGATATGGAGGCCTGATTATATTTCTTATAATTGACTTGTTTTGTATTTGTTTATTGTGTGTGCATATGCCATGCATGTCTGGAGGTCAGAGGACAACTCTGGGAGTAGGTAGGCTCTTCCCTTCACTTATGTGGATTGAGCTCAGGTCTTGGAAGAAAGCACCTCTGCCTGTGGAGCCAGCCCCCGGATGTACATTTGTAAGTAGAAAAACCCTATGGAATAGATATAAAAGAATAGACAAGGTCAGAAAGGCCTTTAGTGTTTGGTTTCATGTCCTGACTGGAGAAAGGCACTAAGCAGTAACTCCATGAAGAAATGGGGGCACTGACCACACAGGCCACATCCTATTGTCATTCTTCCATTTGGCCCATTCTGATTACATGGTTATTGAAATTAACTCAACATAGAAATCCTCCTCTCCCCCCACCCCCTGCCCTCTGTGTGTGTGTGTGTGTGTGTGTGTGTGTGTGTGTGTGTGTGTGTTGTACACATATGCCTGTGTGTGCAGGTGCATGTGTGTATAGAGGCCAGAGAACAACCCTTGAAGTTGCTGTATTTTTGAGGCAGAGTTCCTCACTGGACATGAACCTGCCAAGTAGGCTGGGCTGGTAGGCTAGTGAACCCCAGGGATGCAACTGACTCTAACACCTCAGTGCCTCAGTACCAGGATTATAACCACATGCCACCAGAATCCCTCCCTTTTTTTTTTTTTCTTTTCTAATTGTGAGCTCTGAAGGGATTAACTCAGGTCCTCTTGTAAGCACATTACTGACTGACTTATCTCCCCAGCCCAAACCCTTCCATTTTTACCCAGCTTTCACATAACCTCTCCCTCGTGTTCTGCTTGTCCCACCAAAGCTATATTTCAAGAAAAATAACCTTAAAAGTACATTTGGAGACTTAGCTTTAAGCATATCAAAAGGACATTAAAATAAATTTACTTCGGGCTTTGCCAGCCCAATTCTGGATACTCATTGCAATTATATCTCTATTAAGATGTTCACTTGAACCAGGAAATATATCAGGATATTGACGGTTTAAGTATTTTATCCACATTTCATGGAGGAGGGGAAAAAATTCTCTCCAAATGGCTATATTTTCATTTACTGCATAAGACATTTAACTTCCATTCATTTTCCGCCAGCCTTTCTTCCATGTATATATCTTTCTGGATTGATCCATGGCTTTGAGAGCTTGAGAACATGAGCAACTTCCATCTTAAAGCTAAGCATGCGCAGGTCATACACAATAGGCCAGGTAACAGTGGCCTCCAGCTGGCCCTCCCGTGACCCTCCACCCTGGGTCCTTTCCTAGGTACAGTATCAAATGATGGCCGGAAACGGCAAGCTAAGAAGCAGGCTTGAGTTCAGGACTGGTCTGGGCCACTAACGGAGATCCTGACTCCCCTGACTTCAAATAAAACTAAAAGAAAAGTAAGGATGTAGCCCAATGATAGAATGCTGGCCTAGAATCCCCCAGTGAGGGTCTAGGGTGTGGCTGAGCGGTAAAACACTTGTCTAGAATCCCCCAGTAAGGAGCAGAGAGTGTGGTTGAGTGGTAGACTGTTTTTCTAACATGTTTAAAGCCCAGAGTTTCATCTCCTATATTAGTAAATAAGTAAAGAATCTGGGTCAAGGTTTATAAGAATTTGGGCTGAAGTCTGTTATGTACGTAGACTGAGCAACCAACACTTCAGAAAGGCTGAGCAGTAAATACTCAGGGAACAAGAAATTGGGACTAAAAACTGCTTTTGTTAATCAGGTGTTGTGGCACACGCCTTTAATCCCAGCACTTGGGAGGCAGAGCCAGGCAGATCTCTGAGTTCAAGGCCAGCCTGGTCTACAAAGCGAGTCTAGGACAGCCAAGGCTACACAGAGAAAGCCTGTCTCAAAAAACTGAAACCAAACCAAACAAACAAAACCCTAAAACTGTTTTTGTTCTTGTATGGTGTGTGTGTGTGTGTGTGTGTGTGTGTGTGTGTGTGTGTGTGTGTGTGTGTGTGTATGTGTGTGTGTGTACATGGCTTTTTGTGCTCATATGTGTGGAGGGCAGAGGAAAATATTGGGTGTCACTTCACAGGAACTGTCTATGCTGCTTTTTGAGACAGGCTCTCCTATTGGCTGGGAGGCTTTTGAATTAGGCTCTGCTGAGCTGGCCACGGATTCCCCTTGTCTCTGCTTCTCCAACACTGGGGCTTACAAGCCCACACCACCACACCCAGCTTTTTAAACAGGTACTAGGGATGGAAGTCAGGCCTTTATGTTTGCAAGGCAAGCGCTTTACTAACTGAGCCATTTCCCCAGCCGTGGCTTTGTTTTAAAATCCACCTTTTACCAGTGTGGTCTGGAGCTCAGTTTCCCCCACTAACAGAACTGCACTTAATGACCACCACCCCCAACATCCCTAGAGCTATGCAATTTCCAACCACCAATACGTAACTCTATTTGTCTTTGCCACTTTAATCATAAAATTAATGTACGATCAAACGATATACAAATACTAGGCGGAGCCAAATAAGATGGCCATTTCATATGGATCAACTTAGCCCAGAGAATTCTAAGTAGAAGTATCCTCTCCCTGCCCACGTATCACTCTGGCCTGTATTAATAACTTATATTTGTACAGTGCTTTAAATGTTTAAGAGAGCTTTCATGTGCATTATTCATATGCAACAAGCATTTCCTGAGGGCCTGAAATGGGCTTGGTGCTTCCAGGAAGAATTCCCACTTAGGACTGGGGCTATAACTCTGCGGCTGGGTACTTGCTTACCATGCCTCAGACCCTG
>OU015754.1:18339354-18352085 GCA_907169655.1 Acomys percivali | reverse complement strand
TTTTTTTTTTTTTTGTGGGGGAGAATTAAGAAGAAAAAGGTAAAATCAGTTATTTCCTTTGGTGACATTTCTGTAGGGCAGGACTTCAAGCAAAGACGTATAGCTCGATAGGGCTACAAACCATATGGTCAATTATAAAGAATGCCTGTTTCCATGCTCCCAGGACCAGAAGCCAATAGGAAGGCTTCATCCATTTAGCAGGCGCCCCCCCCCCCAAATGTGAGCTAACATTAGGAAACTCAAGAATTGTACTCCTGCTCCAGAGTGAGCAAGTTCACGTAAAAGAATAACCATAATAAGAGTAAGAAGATGGATCAAATTGGTAATCCACTTGCTTGGGTTTGCTCCCCAGAACCTCTGTCAGAAAGATGAGCCTTGTAATCCCAGTGCAGGGAAGGAGGGTGCCTGTGGCCCGCTGAGTGAGTTCCGGGTCAGTGAGAGAGAGCGCCTCAAAGCAAAAGACACAACAAAGACAAAAACCAAAGCAGACAACACCTGAGATCATCCCCCAGCTTTCACATATGCATATACACACACTCTCATGTACCTGCACACAGAAAATAATAACACATGTACAACATACTAACTCTGTATTATGTATACTTTTTTTTTTTTTTTTTTTACAAAAAGATAACTGTATTTTATAAAACAAAGCAAAACTGTGAGAGGAATGGCAGTTTTGACTTCAGTGGGAGACAGCTGGGTTCTCCTATCTGGTCTTGCATTCAATCTGTCTTGGTTGCATGCTGTAGATCCTGGAAAATTCTGTCACACATCCATGAGAGAATGAAAGTAAGTGAAAACAGAAATGAATACCTTATTCTTTTTTTTAAAATATATTTTATTTAATTTTAATTTATGTGTGTTGGTGTGACATCTTTCCAGCCCCCCTTATTCTTTTTAAAGAGAGATTTATTATTATTTTTACACTAACCATATGTGTGTGTATTTGGGTATGTGCATGTGTGTGTGTGCGCGCAGTGCCTTCAGAGGCCACAAGAAGGTGTTAGCGTCTCTGGAGCTAGAGTTAGAGGTGTTGTGACCCACCTGATATGGATGCTGGGAACTGACCTTGGGCCCTCTGCAAACAAAGGTAATCTGTAACCTCAGCTGTCCTGGAACTCAATCCGTAGACCAGGCTGGCCTCAAACTCATAGTGATCCACCTGTCTCTGCCTCTGCTGGGAGTAAAAGCACAGAACTGAGGGCTTTGCACATGCCAGGCAAGTACTCTACCAACTGTGCCACGCCTCCAGCCCCGGGGGGGGGGGTACAATTTTAACTGAAGTTATCTAAGGAAGCCAAGGAAAATGGTGTTTCCTCAAATAAACTGAGCCTGTTTTGTCCTAGCAGGAGCTCAGTGAAAGCATCTTGGTTTTTTGGGTCCCCCCCCCCCCGGTATTCTCTTTGCCAAGCATAGAGCCTAGGACGTCACAGGAACTCCATAATGAATAAAGGCGCATGTGCTTGTTACCGAGAAGGAATAGGCACATAACCCGTGAAAATGACGACAGGGAACAGCCTGTCTGTGGCTTGGGGAACATCATAGATGTGGATTAGGTGCCAAGAATCTGGAGGTGGGAGGGGGAAAGAATGGCTAGGAGAAAAATAAAAAAGCAAAACAAAACAAAAACCCCAGAGCCATAAGGAAGTAAGTTAGCCTGGTGAAGGCCTGGAATCATCAGAGAGCAAAAATGCTGGGGGTGGGGGTGGGGCGGGGTGGGCTCACTTCTGAACAAGACTCCAAATCAGGATCTATCTAGCTCAAAATAGCAGTCTTAAAATGCAAGCAATTGCATGCCATTCCAACGAATGAACACTCAGTCTTATTTGCACTGCATTGACAGCATGCTAGTTAGCAGGCGATTCAAGCATCTCTACCTGATTAGTGACTGTGTGGTTTAGGGCTGAGTGAGGCTGCGCGTGCTGTATTTTTAAGAAGCCGCTCTGTGGCTGTATCCTTTCCCAAGTTCAAGTTTTTAGAAACTGGCCTACGAGAGATGTCGGGGAGGTAGTAGAAAAGGGGGGAAGAATCTGGGCCAACAGGGGTACTTTACGTGTGTGAAATTAAACACCTTTGCCAGTGGCAACCCATACAGTTAAAGGTGCCTGTTAACAAATACCAGACAGTGGGCTTCAGGAGCAAAGCAGATGCATTAGTTTTCTGTTTCTGAAAGAGAGGGGTTGGGGCAAGTCCCTGGCCACTATGCCCTGCTCCTCCCCTCTACCTTTCTTTCTCTCTGACAGCATTATTAATGATCATTAATGCCCCACAGACTCTAATGGGTCCCGCTGGGAGCCCAGAAAGATAGCAATTTGTATTGAGGATTTAGACATAACCCATAAATAAATAAACAAAGAAAGAAAGAAAGAAAGAAAGAAAGCAGAGATAGCATGATTGTCACTAACCATCTCATCTGTTGCTTGTTAATACCACCGATGAAGCGATGAATAGACAGCAGTCAATAGTTACAGAAGCAGAAGACTCTGGAATACCTTTGATACTTCCATATACACACACGTATCCGTGTGTGCTGACAGCACATGCTTTCCCCAACACTTCTGTCTCTTAGAGAGCTTTCGGTGGGCTGTTAGGTTTCAGTTACTTCCTTAGTTTTGTTTGTTTTGAACATTAGAAAGCCAGCTGCCGCTGCGTTAAAAAAAAAAAAAAAAAAAAAAAAAAAAAAAAAAAAAAAAAAAAAAAAGAGGCAGGAAAAGATTGCATGCCTGTTCTTCTGTGCCTCAGATGGAATGTTCTTGCTGAGCTCACTGTTTCTCAGGTGTGTCTAGGCAAGGGACCAGGTAAGACAGTGGTGTAAATCTAAGTTTAGGATTGGTTTCCTGTGTGTGTGTGTGTGTATGTGTGTGTGTGTATGTGTGTGTGTGTATGTGTGTGTATGAGAGAGAGAGAGAGAGAGAGAGAGAGACAGACAGACAGACAGACAGACAGACAGACAGACAGACAGACATAGAGGTGTCCTCCTCAATCAGACTCCATTTTATTTTTTCCAGATCGGACCTCTCATTGACCTAGAGTTCCCTAATTGGGCTAGCCTGGCTAGGCCTGGTGAGCCCCAGAGAGCTTCCTGTCTCTGCCTCATTGGCTCTAGGTTTACAGGCCCCATGCGACCAGGCCTGGCTTTTCTCGTAGGTTCTGAGACTCACATGGACTTCCTCATGCTTGTGCATCAAGAACATCATCGACGGAGTCATCTCTGCAGCTCCTCCTTACTTCTTTATGCTGCAGCAGACTGGACAAAGTCCACTGTTCAGTATCGGGTGCTGAGTCAAGGTTAGTGTTCCGCAGCCTGGACCCTCAACTCCCTGGGGTGGAACCAACACTCGGCTCTTTGATATCTGAAGTCACTTTTATATCACTCGTGAACCTACAAAATACCTGAGTGACAGAAGAGACCTGAGCACGTCCCAGCACTGCGGAGACATACAGATTTAAAGGGCGGGTCATTCTCCACGCGGAGATAAGGAAATGGCTGTTGAATCTATGTATAATCCACAGGAAGCACCAAGGCCTATCTGCAAGGGGCTTGCACCTGACATTAAAAGGGGCCACCGGCCCAAACTCTAAGGGTACCAGCGCCACCACTGTCATCCTGCTGTTAGACCTCATCCCAGGTGCGGATCGTTGGCTCACACCCACAAGGTGCATAAGAGCGGTGCTGTCTCCTTCTCCCTCGGGCGTGGTGGAGAGCGGGATTGTGACACACTGCATTTGAGCGAGAGGCAGCGAACAGGCAGATGGCTGGGACTATAGTTAGCCAGATTCACTTGCAGATTCAGAATTACTGATGATTGAAAAAAAAAAAAAAACACACTACACTATGAGGCATGTTCCATATGCTTATTTTCCAGTTTTCATTTGTTGTAGCCCTATTAATATTACCAGCATCTTCCTCTCTCCATTGGAGCTGCCATAAGGGCGTCTGTCTACCTAGAGACAGCTGGCGCCATTTACTCCAGACACCACAGCACTCAAAACTGCAATGTGGCTGTGTTCATTCCACCCTTCACTCTGCCCCCCCATCCAGCAATCCCTTTCTGTCCCCACGCTGGGCTTGGAGGCCCCCCCTGCCTCTCCTGAGATAATGCCTAGCCTGGCAGAGTGAGTTTCAGGTAGCACAGGATGGCCTGGAACTCTGGATATATCAGAGGATGTCCTTGAACTAACTCCACCTCCTCCTGCCTCAACCTCCTAAGAGCCGGATCGTGGGCGTGGACCACCACAGCTGGGTTTTTTTTTTGTGTGGTGCTGGAGACGGAAACCAGGGCCCTGAGCAGGCTGAGCAAGCACTGTTTTTAACTGAGCTGCACCCCCAGCTTCTATAGCTGCTTTGGATCCAAGGGACCCCTGGTTAACTCAGTGCTTCATCCATGACCCAGATGTGGTGGTGCACACGTTTGATCCAGGGCCTTCAGAGGCCAGCTGAGGGAAAAGGATGATGCACCTGGGGCTGACCCTGATGCTCTGCCCCTAGATCAACTGCCAGAACTTCTTAAACCTGGCTATTTTTTTTTTTTAATATTGAACTTTATTTTTTAAAGTTTTTTCTCACTAGAATTCATTTTTAATTTTTACTTTTTAAAAATGAATTTATTCATATTACATCTAAATTGTTATCCCATCCCTTGTATCCTCCCATTCCTTCCTTCCTCCCGCTTTCATTTAGCTGGCTTCAAGGAACTAAGAAAAAGCTGGGAGTGAGTGAATACCGGGAGGGTGTGGTGTGGTGTGGTTCCCACCTGGGCTTGCCATGACAGTGGTATCTGCATGGGGGACAAGTTAGAGATGCAACCCTCCCCAGAGCCCTCAGATGTGAGGATCTCAGCCCCAGGACGTAGGTTCTCCAGCTGTGCTCTCTGCCTGAGCTTGCCCTGCTCTGTCTGCAGGATGACAGCTGGACTCACTGCCCGGCTGTACGGATGGTTCCGGGACTGAGTGCCATCACTGCTGGTGAAAGCTTCCTAAGTCACTCCTAGACCTCTTCTACTCAAGAGGCAAAGCCCTCCTCCATCTTGTGACACTTATGACCCCCCGCCCCCCATTGAAAGCATCTGGGTTATTTAATTGAGATGGCGCTGTAAGCAAGCGCAGGCTCTTCCATTTGGACACTTTCTAATAGAAGCCATACATCAAGTGCTCGCCTCTCAGCTGAACAACAGCTGTTTGGAAACCTGTGCCCCGTGTCACTGTCACCCGGAGCTGCTCTCATGAAGATCAAGATCCCTTCAGTGAACGCCAGAGGCAGTGCTTCTCCTGGAGAACTGGTGCGGGGACCCCGACAGGAAGCCACCTTCATCTGGTCCCTTTCTGCTTCTCATCAGAGAAGGAAGCCACAGGGGTAGTTTCTCCACGGGTTATTGAACAAGTGAAAATATGTTTATGAGCATTTAGTGAGCACCAACTGAGTGAAGGTTCAGAGGTGCTGGGGAGCCAGTGAAGAAAACCTTGTGTCCAGTGAAGCAAAACACTGAGTTTCAGCATCTCCCCCCTCCGCTCCCCTGCTCCCGTCATCCCCCCCCCCAACCTCCCACTGCATGGCTGTTTTGTTTTGTTTTGTTTTGTTTTTTAAGACAGCATCACCCCATGAAGCCCTGATTGACCTGGAACTCCATATACAGAGCAGGCTGACCTCAAACCCACAGAGATCCACCTGCCTCTGCTTCCTAAGTGCTGGCATTAAAAGTGTGGCGCCACCATATTTAGGCCTGCGTGGGCTCTTATACCAAGGCACAGGTTTATTCGTGGTATGTCAAAGCCAAGAACATCTCAGAAATTCCAGCCAGGCTTTAATTGCAATGAACTGCTTAAAGTCGTATCAAATCTTTAGCAAGGGGAGATGGTTAGAGGTAGAAAATAACAGCCCCCAAACCGGAAGAAGCATATTCTTTAAAAAAGTAATTCTTCGGGCTGGAGAGATGGCTCAGAGGTTAAGAGCACTGACTGTTCCTCCAAAGGTCCTGAGTTCAAGTCCCAGCAACCACATAGTGGCTCACAACCATCTATAATGTGATCTAACACTTCCTTTTGACATGCAGATGTACATGAAGCCAGAACACTGAATATATAATAAATAAATAAATCTTTAACAAAATCTTCACTGGCAGTTAAAAAAAAGAAAAAAAAATGATTTCAGAACCCAGTTCTCAGACAATCTGATTCTCACATTCACATGATGGCAAATACACAGACACTAGTGGCAGCTTAAGTACTTTGTTCTAATTCTAGGCTAAGGATTGCAAAGCCTAGCTCTGTTGTCACTAGCTAGTGACACAAGCGGATCCACTAGATGGCTGTGTGAACATGTGGTAGTGGGCTGAGCATCATGTGGTGCCAACGTTGGGACCAGTCTTCTCTTCCTCCATGTGTCTTCAGGACTCTGCATGTCACAAAATTACCCAAGTGACAGGTGTCCCTGCAGAGCTGCCAATCTCCAACCCCTGTGTCTTCCAGGAAGGAGCATTTCTCCCCTCCCCTTGAGAGCATCTGGAAATGAGTGGGCCATGTTGTGGGTGATGAAAGCGGTGGTGGTGGCTTCTGGGACGTCATGGGCACAGCAGTATTGCTGGGTGTGTTAGGGATGTGTGGAACCTTCCTCCTCGAGTTCTAATAACTCCTCTGCTGAGAGGTGACGGAAAACACAGCACGTTTCCAGGAAATATCCCACCCTCTTCAGCTGTCAATTCATACACATTCATACAACACAACTCTGTCAGAACCAGATCGGCCATCCCAGCTGTGTTTGCTATTGTATCTGCTGCGCTCCACTGGAATTGGAGCTTCCTGCAGCCCAGAGACAGGCAGGAAGTTGACTAGAGCGCCTTGGAATGGAGTGGTTCTGATTTGTACCAGTTACTTTTCACATTGCTGTGGCAAAATACCTGAGGAAAACGACTTCAGGGAGGAAAGATTTATTCTGAGTCACAGTTTGAGGGCACACAGTCCATCATGGTGGGGAAGGCACTGGAGGCAGGAAGCGTGAGGTGGCTGCTCACATGGCAACCACAGTCAGGAAGCAGAGAGAGATGAATGCTGGGTCTCAGCTCACTGTCTCCTTTTCATTCAGTTCAGGACTCCAGGCCACCTAACGGCACGTCACCCATGGCTAAGGTGGGTCAGGCCTCCACAGTTAACATCACTTAGGTATCTCTCACAGACGTGACCGACCAGAAGTTTATCTCCTAGGTGACTCAAGCTCTGTCATGCAGATGACAAGTGTGAACTGCCACTTGGTCCCTTTCTACTTCAGATCACAAGGAGTCAGAGTGAAGCTCTTTAGGAGACACAACACTCTGCTTCAAACCACCCACATCACTACTTTTTTTTTTTTTTTTTAAAGGGTATGGGAAACCATTCCTGAGGTCTGGGCTGGAGAGATAGCTCAGCGGTTTTGAGCACTGGCTGCTCTTTCCCGAGGACCCCGGGTTCAATCCCCAGCACCCACATGGCGGTTCACAACCCTCTGTAACTACATTTCTAGGGGATCTTCTGGCCTCTATGAATACTGTGCACGCACCAATGCACATAATTTTATGCAGACAAAACACCTATACACATAAAATAAAAGTAATTAAATCCTTAAAAAAAAAAAAGAGTCTTGAGGTCTTCAGACAACACTAGAAGCCCTGGATGAAACTCAGGCCAACTGAAGATCTCAAGACTCTTGCTTGCTTCCTTCAGGACCCTCCACAGCAGCCACTGATCCACTCAGTCTACTCCAGACAGGTGGGTTCTGTCACCTATCTCAACAGGGCACATTGGGGGCTGACTGATAACCCTGAGGACTGATATCTTCTGTGTCTTCTTCACTGTTTCTGCATGTTGAGAAAGGTCATTTGTTTAAACACAGTGTTGAGGAAGGAAAGATGGAAGGGGGAGTGTGGGGGGGAAGGGGGAGTGTGGGGGGGAGGGGGAAGGGGGAGTGTGGGGGGAGGGGCTTGTGTTCCGAACTATGCCTGCAGAAGAGAGACATCTTCAGCTGAATATCTTGAGAACTGGGTCTTTCAGACCCAAAAGCCATGGACGCTGTGCATCTCACGCATATGATGTCCTTCCAAAAGATGGGGACGGATTACTATGACCGTGCCCGAACGCTGTGGCTGACGACAGTAGCAGGGGGCACCCCAAGCCTCCTCATCGAGGACATTAATGAGATTTTAGTAGCTTGGCTGGCACGCAGTTTAATGCCAAGGGGAGGAAACAATAACAGCGACTCAGAGGATACCTTAACCTGTAAGATGCTTGTTCTACAAAATCCAATCCCCAGTACCCAGGTAGACAGCTGGTACAAATTTGCAATTCCAATATTAAGGAAGTGGACACAGGTAGATCCCTGGATGCATGGATCACTCATTACTATGCACCCAAGGATGACTTTGAGCCTGTGGCTCTCTTTCACCTCCTGAGTGTAGGGATAACAGTTAGGTACTGCCACACCCAGTTTGCACAATGCTGGTGATGGAGTCCAGGGTTTCGTGTGTGCTAGGCAAGCACTTACCAACTGAGCCTCATCTGTCTGTCTGTCTGTCTGTCTGTCTATCTATCTATCTATCTATCTACTATCTATAAATCAATCATCAATCAATCAATCTATCTTCCTTGGAGAAAGAGTTTATTTGAGCTTACAGTTCAAATCATAGCCCATCACAGCAGGGAGAAGATGGCAGTGGCTACCGCTTACTTTTAAAACCGGGACATCATAGCTGCACATCTTTATGAGGACATTATGCTAATTCAATACTGCACATACACTCTAACAACCCAATCAAGCCTGCAAGCAATCCTATTTTTTCAGTCATTTTTACATTCTGGAAATTTGGTACTCTTCTAGCAACTGGCTTACGTGCATGCATGTGTGTGTGTGTTTGTATATGTATATAGAGGCCATAGGTCAATCTCATGTCAATCACAGTTGCTGACATTTCTTCCCTCTTCCCTCCCTCCCTTCCTTTCTTTTTGAAACTGGGTCTCTCATTGAACCTGGAGCTCCCCAATTTGTCTCTGTTGGCTCCAGAGATGTGCCTGCCTCTGCTAGCAGGCACGCACTACCATACCCTCCAGGTTCTCAAGACAACAAGGCAAGAACATTAGCAGCTGGAGCCATTTCCCTAGTCAGTTTAGAATGTCCAGATTACTTTAGCCAACAGTGACCCTACTGTGCTAAGTCAAGTAAGAACCAGAAGCAATCTCTCTGCTGTGTGTCTTAAAAGCCTCTCTGAGCTTCTCTGCCCTACACCACGAAGAGTGTTTCTGAAGGGACTCCATCCAGCCTGGGCATGGCAAGCATATGGCTCTGGCAGGCCTTGCCTTTCTCCCTCACTCCCTCTGCCTTGCTTAATCCTGCTAGGTTACACTCCTAAAAGCTAGTCACCAAGGTCTATTCCCTTATCTGGTCACTTCCTCCTCCTGAGACTGACAACCAAGAAAGCCCCCTCCCCTCCCAATTGAACAACACCTCTTCCTCCTCTTCCCCAGCCTTCTTGTTCCTTTTCTCTTCCCCTAGTCCCCCGTCTCCTGTCGCTGTCTCCCTTTCCCTGCCCTCTGTCCCTCTGACGTAAATAGATCTTTGTGTTGAGAACTTGGTTTTAGGGGTCCTGGGCCAATACTGTTCCCTTAACAGTTCCACTCCAATGAATCACCTAGCATATTAAATGTTTTTAAAAAATTCATTATTTTATGTCTTCAGGTATTTTGTCTGCATGTATGTTTGTGTATCACATGCATGTTTGGTGCCCTTGGAGGCCAGAAGATGGCAATGGATCCCCTGGAACTGTAATTAAAGATAGTTCTTAGCCACCATGTGGGTGCTGGGAACCAAACTTGGGTCCTCTGGAAGAGCAGCTAATGCTCTTAACCACTGAGTCATCTTTCAGCTCACTTCATTTCATTAAAAAAACAATGCATGCTGCAGTACATGGCGGTCAGAAGACAACCTCAGATATCAGTCCTTGCTTCTGCGTTGAGTCTGTGTCTCTTGTTTGCTACTCGGTATGCCTGCTAGCTGTCCAGCAAGACCTAAGATAGTTGAACTGAAGTGAAAGAGAAGCCGAAGGGGTTGTGGATCTGGCCGTTGGCACCTGGAGCCATTGCTTATGTACCTCTTCATAGAGGTATGGCTCCTGCCCCTCGGCACTGCAGAGCCCCTGGCTGTCCCCAAGCCTGAACCTCTTCTGGTCAGCTGACTTTTGACAAGGCACCGTTGCTGGGGCAGCATGATTTACAACTGCATTTAGCAGAATCAAATCAGAACTGTGAAGACTCCCCTTCTATCTGGCACACATCATCGCAGCTCTAATTATTCACACGTTTTGGCAAGCGGTCTGGTGTTCCCCTACCAAGCTCCTAATCCCAGCAGATCAGTTAAAATAAATGAAAGAGAGAATCAAAAGGCACTTAAAAAACTCAACTGTTCTCCAAATGAGTTTGAACAGGCTCCAGATAACTAGTGGTTGCAGCTGAATGGCATTTAAAACCTAGGAAGCCTTCTGCCTGCCCCTACCTCAAGTCCCTTCCCTCACTGCCCCCCCCCATAAGAACATGATTCTCCTCCATTGAAGGGAAACACTTGAAACCAAGGTCCTACCATGTTTTCAGTGAACGTCATTGAAAACTGGGAAAGAACAATCACTACCACAGGACCCAATCACAATTCTGGCCCTAACCCTCAATAGGTAATGTGAGCCTGGCCCAGGCCTGATAGTTATGACTTCCAGAATGCACCTATTAAAGAGCTCCCCGAGTTCAGGGAGCCATTACAACAAAATTAAAGTCATGTTATAAGCTCAGAACCTGAGATGTTTTCACATACTCATGACAGGTGCACGTGTGTGCACACACACATGCATGCACGGGGGGGGGGGGGGGGGGGAGAGAAGGGGGGAGATTTTCAAAATACAACTAGTGAAGACTCAGCGTTTGAGAAAATACATAGGTCAGCAACATGGCTGATAGGGTAAAGGTGGTTGCTGCCAAGCCTGATGACCTGAGTTCAATCCCCAGGTGACACACAATAGAAAGCGTTGTGTTAACAGTTTCCGATGAGACTGAAATAGCCATCCTACATGAAATTAGCAGGAAGGTAAACAATTCAAAATAGTTTCAGGAAGTCCCTGAAACCAACCAGGTTCACTAGGTCTCTCCTTGCCAGAGTAAGAAATAAAAACTGAGAGTCCCTCTCTGAGGAGCTGAGCACAGCAGCATAGAAGACTCTCAGAGGAAGCCAAGACACACACACACACACACACACACACACACACACACCACATACACACACACACACACACACACACCACATACACACACAAGATTCTTGGAGACAAGACCAGCTGCCTGGAAGAAGCAGAAACCAGCCAAACTACCTGGCAGAGGTTTAGACTAACTGAGGCACCTGAAAAGGACACTCTCCAACCTGTGGAGCTGCCTGCAGCCTGCACTGTGTGCTCCAGATTCCCAGCTTTGTGAGCTGTCACCCTGCAAATAAACCCAATAAAACTCACTGGTTCGCTAAGTTGGACCCTGGTGGCATCCATACTTTGGTCTGTCATGGGTTCCCTATCTGAGGTGCGGAGACATGTGTTGTGTCTCCCCAGGAAAAAGCCTTGTCACACATCTTGACTTGTGCACACCGCTCTCTGGCCTTCCCAGCACCATAACACACAAACACAGATACATGAGCACACACACAACAGAAAGGCAATACATGACGCTTTCCACATTTCCTGATCTTTGCTGTGATCTCATCTCCCAGAGGTCCTTACAGTTTGTTCTCGACTTTAAGTTCTTTATTCAAACGTCACGCTTTGACAACACTTTGCCCATTCCTTTTCATGCAGGCTCTTTCTCTTCTTTTATGAGAAAAGTTCCTACGTAGCTCAGCTGGACTCCAACTTGCTTTGTAGCTGAGTGTGACCTTGAACTCCTGATTGTCCTGCCTGCACTTCCCAAGGGACAGAATGGCAGGCATGCACTAGCAATGCCTCGGTTATGAGGCACTGAGGATCAAACTTAGGGCTTCCTGAAGGCTAGGCAAGCACTCTACCAACTGAGCCACACCCCCAGCCCCGCCCCAGCATTCTTACCTCCCTCTTAATTTTTCTTCTCCATCACTCCCTGACCAGTTCATTCTGGTTTCCTCATTCATTACTCATTCCCTCCCAGGTGAACAGACTGACTGCAGTCGAAGAGGCTAAGATCAGGCTGAGTAGCAAAAGAGTGGCCACAGCTCCTGTGGTCAGCTCTGTCCTTAACCATCAGGCCCTGCCAAGTGTCGTCTGTCTCCGAAGCTTCAAGTAGGTTGGATATGAGGAAAGGCCACCTGCCAGGATCATCAGACAGTTCAAGTGAAATAACATGTACTCCTTAGCTACTTTTCCTGCTGGTGTGGTAAGATAGCTGAGAAAGGCAACATACACAAGGGAGACTTTATTGTGGCTTTCAAGTTCAAGGTGCAGTGCCTCGTGCAAGGCAGGTGTGGTGGGCGGTAGGCAGCTGGTCACACTGTATGCAGTCAGGAAGCTGAGAGAGAGGGAGAGAGAGAGAGACAGAGAGAGAGAGAGAGAGAGAGAGAGAGAGAGAGAGAGACAGAGAGAGAGAGAGAGAGAGAGACAGAGAGAGACAGACAGAGAGAGAGAGACAGAGAGAGAGACAGAGAAGGAGAGAGAGAGAGAAAGGGAGAGAGAGAGAGGGAGAGAGAGAGACAGAGAGAGAGAGGGAGAGAG
>OU015754.1:18319560-18333455 GCA_907169655.1 Acomys percivali | reverse complement strand
GTGTGTGTGTGTGTGTGTGTGTGTGTGTGTGTGTGTGTGTGTGTGTGAATGCCACGTCTGCAAGTGCCCTCAGAGACCACAAGATGAAATCGGATCCCCTGGAGCAGTAGTTACAAGTGAGTGCTGGGAACCAAGCCTGGATGATCTGGGAAAGCAGCACTGAGCAATCTCTCCAGCTCTACCCTTTGTTTTCCCAGATAAGAGTCTCTCACTGGGCCCTGGGGCTTGTGGATTCAGCTAGGCAGGCTGGCTGGCAAACTCAAGGGTTCCACTATCTCTGCTTCCCTAGCATTGGGAAAACTAGTGTGCCACGCCCAGCTCTTTCAGATAACAGTTCTGGGGATCAGGCTCAGATCCTCATGCGCATACAGTAAACACTAGTAATGACTGAGCCCATTTCTCCAGCCCCTGTTTGTGGTTTGTCAGGCCCCAATCAGGTTCACTTTCAAAGCAGGTTGAGGTCAATCATAAACGTAGTACAATTATGCCAGCTGGGACCATCATCCCACAAAGATGTTCCTTAGAAACCTCCTCGCGATGGTGGGTGAGAAAAATGGGAGCTTTGCAATATGACAGAAGAAGTGCATCCTGGAATAGGGGTGGGGTGAGCTTGGGAGTGGGTCACATGATCAATGTGGGAAAGTATGCCAGGGCTACTACAGGGCTCCGCTGGCCGGCTGGTCCACAGCTTCCTTCTTCCCTGAAGGCTCCTGAGGAAGAAGATGAGGACCTGGGGACAGGGGGAGTCCCGAGATCAGGACAACCCTCAAGCCTGAGCTTAGGCTGGTCCCAGAGGAGGGTGAGATCTAGAGAGGTTGGGATTGGCAGGCGCTGGGAGCCACAGCTCAGGAAGAGGCATGATGAGGCTGAGGAGAAATGATGGCTAGGCACCCTGGAGGTTAAGGTCCGAAGGAGAAGGAAGACAGGAGGTCAGTCCCAAGCACAGTGAGGCTTGAGACAGGTGTCCAGGCCGGGCCTATTTGCAAAGTACCAATGCTTTTTCCTTGGGAGTGGCCAGAGACCTGCCTAGACAGGGCTGACATGACCCTGGGTGTGACCAACAGGCAGAAAGAAGTATCAGTTTCCGGGAACCAGACCTATCTTGCACACAGTGCTCTTCAGCATGGACAGCCAGGTGACTTTGTAGCCCTTCAAGGAGCTGTCTAGTTGTGATGCACTGGAGATCAGCTACCATAACCCAGGAATATTCCCCGACGTGTGCAATGCCTGCCCTCGGCTGGACTGCCAGCAACTCTGGAGACAGAAGGAATCTGTGGCACCTAGTAATATCATTTTGTTTTGTTTTGTTTCTTTTGAGATAAGCGCTCACACTGTAGATCATGTTGACTTAGCACTCACTACGTAGTTCAGGTTGGCCTTAAACTCGTATGTAGCCAACTCGTATGTAGCCAAGGCTAGCCTAGAATTCACTAGGTAGGCCGTGCGGACTGATAATTCACTGTATAGCTCTGTCTGACCTGGAACTCACCATGTAGCTGTTGCCGGCCTAGAACTCACTGTGTGGGGGAGGCTGGTCTAAGACTCACTGTATAATCCAGATTGTCTTAGGGCTCACTGTGTAGCCCAAGTTAGCTTTAAGCAAATCCTCCTGTCTCATCCTAGCCATTTCTGGATTTGCAGAGTACAGTACCATGCCTGTGATAGGCTCCATTTTGCAGCCAGAACCTGTATCTATATGAACCAAGAATTGGGAGATGATGGGGGGGGGGCCCAGGTCGGTTTCCCTCTCTACTCATCAAGGGCCCCAACTTTCCACTTCCCACAGCAGGCGCCTGGGATCCCCCCTACTCATCCTGTTTGACTGTTAAAGACATGCACACCAAAATGCCTCCTAATTACCACTTTCAAGGCAGACGCAGCCATTCCCTTGGATTCCGGGCTGCCGTTTCGTTTTCCTCACACCGATTTATCCTTAGCAACTCTCCTTGAATCTCTGCCTGCCTCCCCTGAGCCCTTTCCTCCCCGCGCCTCACGGCTTGTCAGCACGCCTCCATCCCCGGGAGAGATGGAGAGCCTTGTAGAGCCCATTGCGCAAACACACATTCCTATTCATTTATCACATTTAGCATGCGTACTTCCACTCTCATCAAAACCGGCCCCAGCTCGCTAACTCATTTCCCTCTCCCAATTACAAATTAGTCCATTAGGCTGTCTGCAGTAGGTCCTCTGCTGCGCCTTGGTAATGGCTTCTGAGATTTCCATCATAATCGTAATGGCTCCCTACGCAGCCATGAGGGCAGATGGAGGCCGCCGGTGGGTAATGAGCTAGCATGCTACCAAAGGGCACAGCCCTGGGCTCATTATTTAGTCTTGGCTGTTTTGTGAAAACAACAAGAAAGGTAAAATGCTGAAGGGAACACTTTAGCATATTAAATTAACACTTCTTGAAAATTCTCTCTGTAAACATGCCATATTTTCCCTTTATGCGCCATCCCCAGTGCTGGGGCACTCTGCGGAGGGCTGGCTGAGGGGGTTGGGGGTAATTCGAAAAGGAGAGGGAAGGGAGAGAAATGAGACAGAAAAAGGAGGACAAGATGTGTCACTCAGGAAAGCCGTCTCCACACAGCTGCTGTCTTCTCACAGCTTGCACACAGCCCGCTCCTGAAAAGCCTCGAGACACCAGCAGCTGACCTCTCCTAATGAGGCCACGTCATTTAGAACTGGTTTAGCGCCAGGTCCACCACAGAGGCTCTGCAGAGCTGAGACTGCGTGCTGTGTGCTGCTGTTTGGAATACCACCAGTCTACACTTAAAAAAAAAAAAAAAATAGGGGGAAATGCAAAAACAGTAAGACAAAACGAACAAGCATAAAACCAGAATGACAAAACAAAACAAAACAGAAAAACCAAAAACACAAGGAACCCAAAAAAACTACCACTGCCATGGCTACCAACCAGCAGTTACTATTATCTAATGGAAGGTGATGGCAGAACACTCACTAACTTGGGCCTAGAAGCACTTTTATTACTTTGGCCATCAAAGGGCCCTAGGGAAGGACTATTATGGCTGATGAGTGTAGCCTATCTGCAAGGCCTGACAATTGCCACAAGACTGGAACCCCAGCACTGAGGCTGTTGAGCCCACACCCATAGTCCTGATGTAACAGTGCAGTGTGTTGACCTCTTGGAGAACCCAAGAAGGCACCTTTCTCTGTAGCGCTGATGTTCCAGGTTACGATGGAGGTGCACATCACCCCAGCACGCCTGCTACACGCTTGCTAAGGTTCACCCGCTGAGAAGACTTCTGATCGAAGGGAATTTTCGTTCGGGTGTGATCTCCTTTGCAAAATGCCTATCTTCTACTCTCCCCGATCTGTCACTGAGCCTCAAAAGGCTCTTTCTCTGCGGACACCTGTCCTCCATTTTCATGCAGGGGATCCCAAAAAACGTCATTTTTTTCCCCCTGGAGGAAAAGATGGCTTTGGCAACAGGCTGGCATGGAAATTCAGATGCCGGCACCCTCCTGGAACACAAAGGAGTGGGGACTGTGGTGCCATTGAGACCTAGACGCTGAGGCAACAAATGGGGTCCAGTGAGGGGAGCCCATCTAAGGCAGATGAGCTCAGGGGTTATTTCAGCTGCCCAAAGAACCACAAGGCAGAACACAGTGGACTGACTCTGAGGTCCTCTCACCCTGAGTTCAAGCCACCCTGGGGCCTGGGAGAGAGCTCAGTCTGGAGAGCACTTGCCTTGTAAGCATGGGGACCTGAGTTTGATCCCTAGCATCCACATTAAAACAAACAAACAAACAAAAAGACAGACAGACAGACAGACAAACATGCATAGGAGCTGGAGAGATGGCTAAGCAGTTAAAATGTTTACTGCTCCTGCAGAGGACGACCCAGATTCAGTTTCCATCACCCACATTTGGCAGTTCACAACCACCTGTAATTTTAGCTCCTGTGTGTAATTCTAGCTTTTGAGACCAGACGCCTTCTTCTATGAGAACCAACCTGGACACATGTGGTGCACATAAACTCACGCAGGAACACATATACACATATACTTTTAAGATGTATTTTAAAAGGTCATGTGTATGAAGGTAGGAAGGGCTCATGAGTCCCCACCCCTAGCTGAGGAGCTCTGACAGGTGACAGCTGCTATGTGGGGGAGGGTGTCAGCTTTCTTCTATTAAGGATATGGCCCCTAATAGGCTGACCATGCTCCAGGGAAGGCCCCACACACCCATGAGTACTTGATGAGATATTAAAAACAAACAAACAAACAAACAAACAACCCCAAGAGGACATAAAGTTAGAAGAGGCATCTGGGAGGAGGTAGGGGAGGAATGGCTAGTGAATATGATCAAAATATACGCAAATGAAATTCTCAAAGAATTAAGGAAAAATGTGGTTTTAAAAACTGTTAAGAGCCAGGCAGTGGTGGTGCATGCCTTTAATCCCAGCACTTGGAAGGCAGAGGCAGGGAGATCTCTATGAGTTCAAAGCCAGCCTGGTCTACAGAGCTAGTTACAGGATAGCCAGGGCTACACAGAGAAACCCTATCTTGAAAAACCAAGATGATGATCATGATGATGAAGAAGAAGAAGAAGAAGAAGAAGAAGAAGAAGAAGAAGAAGAAGAAGAAGAAGAAGAAGAAGAAGAAGAAGAAGATAATGATAGCTTTTAACATGACAGCACAGCACTGGAGAGACAGAGAAAGTAGACTATCAGGTGCTCACTGGCCAGCTAGCCTAGCCTATCTGGTCATTTCCAGGTTGTCAGTAAAAGACCCTGTCTCAAAAAACAACATGGTGGTGCATGAGAAATGACACTGGGGTGGACTTCTGACTTCCACATGGAAGCCCACACCACTCACCGATGCAAGCGCGCACGCACACACTCACACTCAGTCTGAACTGTCCCTAGTATGCTTGAGGCTGGTCTGAAACTTGTCATCTTATTCTGCTCTTCAGTGGCTTTTCTGTCTCCTACTACAGTACGTCCCTCAGAAGGGCTAACAGAGCTTCTCCTCTCTTTTCTGTAGAGGATACTGAGGGCTAACCAGGGAGGGGCAATCCTCTCCAGGGATACAGAAGAGGGAAAGGCATGGCTTGTCTCAGAGGGAGAAAGCAAGTTAGGTCCCTGATTACCCAGATGAAACTAACCCCACCACCAAATCCTCGCATGGGATTTCCTATAACCTTAGAAGTCTTTCCAAACAAACCACCCATTCCCCAAGAGATAAGAGGACCCAGGTAGATGGGGAAAGCCCCACCCCCTACAGCAGAAATGGCCAGGCTCTCAAAGAGTTCAGGACTGTGGCTGGCTAGAAGGAGAATAGAGAGAGAAAACTGTCAACTCTTGCTAGGCTGTAAAATATGAATTTATGAGCTGTTTTTTTAAAAATTTTCCAATATGGATTTTTTTTTGAAAATGAAAAGGATGGATGGTTGGGAAGCAGCAAGATGTTTAATCAATGTCATAAAATATAACATTCATTGGGCTTCTAAAATGAAATTAATAATCTGTGTAGAAGTATCATTAGGAGATAAGTGACAATTCAGGCTTTGATTTGTAACTTGCAACAAATCTTACTTCTATATAATTCAAGCATTTTTTTTTAGGGTTATTCATCTTTATTAAAATGTAACCTAGACTTTGCTTCTTGGCTTCACTGTCAAGCCTCTGTTTCCCTCCAGGGCAGACCACCAAATATGAAAGGATACATGGTCACACGCGTGCTTTAAATTAACAAAGACAGAAATATCATATTTAAATTAAATAGGGATTTCTTACTTTCTGCTTATCAAGGGAACTTAACTCTCTTTAATAAATTTTTTCTCCTCTCTCTTATGTTGGCTGAGACTCCGGCTTGAGCTGGCTGTGTCTGAATTGAGGAGGACCCTCAGCTCTGAGTGCCAAGCTGAATGTCAGCCTGCTGTACAAATCATGGAGCCATAAAGGATTAGCTCAGGGATTAAGGAGATGGTTTGGTAGATAGGGGCTTTGGGGTGCAAGTATGGGGAACAGAGTTTGGATCCCCAGAATCTTTGTTAAAAACTAAGTACGATTGAGTATCCTTGTGCTCCCCGATCTTCAGAGATGGGGGGCAGGAGGACCCTGGAGACATGCTGGCCAGCCAGTCTAGCTTAACTAGCAAGTTCTAGGCCATGAAATCCTCTTTTGAGAGAGGGTCTAAGCTCTGTTACGATGGTGTCGCACACACACAGATGCACACTTACATCTTTGTAAACGTGCACACACAAGGACAGTAAAATAGCAGACATTATGACTGTTTCAAACTGAGTTACATATAATTGTCCTTCCACTCAACAGATAATACTGTAGTTCTGGGGCCAAGTAGGTGCCCCAGTGGGCAAAGTGCCTAGCAGGAAATCAGCAAGGTCTGAACTCCAATCACTTGCGCCCATGTGAAAGCTAAGGACGGCTGTGCATGTCCGGACCCCAACATTGCGGGGTGGGCACAGAGACAGGCAGATGCCAGGAGCTCACTGGTTTGCCAGCCTAGCCAAATGGCTAAGCTTCAATGAGAGAGCCTGTATCAACAAGGGGGAGCCACTTCCTCCTCTGGCTTACACATGTGCTAGCATAGGGCGCACACACAGGAATACACCACACATACATAATACAACACATACCTGCTGCGTACACAAAGAAAAAGTCTCGTCCCACACTTACCAACGACACGTCTATGTATAGCATATGTGTTAGAGAATAAGAAAGGAAGAGGCTCGGGAGGCAGAGGCAGGCAGATCTCTGTGAGTTCGAGGCCAGCCTGGTCTACAGAGCGAGTCCAGGACAGCCAAGGCTACACAGAGAAACACTGTCTCAGAAAACAACAGCAGCAAGAAGAAAGGAAGAGGCAGTGTATGGAAGGCGCTCTTTGCTTTGTTCATACAGCCCACTAACAAGCTTCAAACTTTACTGAGGGTCCATATGGACTTTGGGGTGGATGGTATTCAGAGTCAGGAATGGTGAGAAAAGAACCTCCATCTTCATCAGATCCCTTCCTCCTTCCCCTCCCCCACACTCTGCCACCTGAGATCTTGCAGCTTCGTGCGTATTATCAGCAAATCTCTCTCAGAGATTTGAAACACCCCCCCCCCCCACCCCGCACGAACCGAGGGCCAGGGCCTTGGCCACCCTTGACGTAAGGGGAAAGCGATCTGGTGGAGGAGCCACTGTCTACAATAGGCAGGAACTCCTTCGGGGCTCCTTGAGCCCATGTGAAACTGCTCCTGTGGGTTCAAGTACAGGACTGACGAAGCTCATTTGTATTCATGGTCCTTTTCTCTCCCTCGAATCCCTCTCCCTACCTTGACCTCTTAGATAATTGCCCTTAACTAGACTCTGCCCCCTCCCCTTTCCGACGAGGCTAATCACACCAGGAAGCCTCAGGAGTGATGTGAGGAGGGTGAGGTGCCCCCAGAGGTGGGGGCTGGGAGGAGCAGAGGCTTGCGTAAGATGAATGGTAGCAGGAAGTCCCTCTGCCCTTAAGGCTTTGTCCTCCAGCAGTTTTAGGGATGAATGCTTCATGTGGCAAACTGAATACTTTTCTCCTAAACCCCTGGAAAAAAAAAATCTCATTACGATCATTTATCTTCGAGGAAATCAAAATGCACCCCCATTCCCCACCTCCCGTGGAAAGGTTAGGTCTTTTTGCTCAAGCCTACGGACTTTAACCTCATAAATATTCCCAGCCAAAAGATCTTATTAAGAAGGTATGTCTCCCAGGAGCATAAAACCATCAAGCTGTAAATTTTATTTAATTTCCCATGAGATCTTATGGCCTCATACATATAATTAGAGCGCAGTATAGAGCACTTTTTGTGTTTTGTCAATAAATCACCGGGGAACAATCAACGTTTAAGAGGACAAGCTGTAATGATTTTTCAGACCCCTAAGCAATTGTGCCTCTATGATGGCAAGCCAGTCTTTAACCTCATCTAACTAGGACTGTGGACTGTGGTGTCAGATAGGACCCTAACACTTAATCCTATTAGATTCCCCAGCCCAGACAATAATGGCACAATACCCAGGGGACGTATTGATTTTGATGTGGCGGTCAAGAGAAGATGAGCCGACCCTGTGACAGTGTTTTTATTAAGTGTTTACAAATTAAATATCTGCAGTACTGAGACAACCATGAGTAGAGCAGGAAGTGATGAGGGTGAAGGAATAGGCAGGCTCTATCCCATCTTCAACATCTCCAGTGATTTATTTTTGTTACATTTTTCTTTTATTGTTTAATGTGCATGTGAATGCTACGGTGCATGCTTGGAGGTCAGAGTTGATTCTCTGACTCCACCATGTGGGTCTTAGGGATGGAACTTGGGTCATGACGATTTGGCAGCAAGTGTCTTTACCCATTGTTTTTGCACTTTCTTTTCTTCTCTTTCACTTCCCTATGCTCTCTGCAGCCTCTTACTGCTACTACCCAGAAGTACTTTTTTTTTCTTTCTTGCATCAATAGGTCTTGAACCCAGGCCACTGTGAATGTAAGTCAAACCATTTACCACTAAGCTATATCTCTAGCACCTCTGTCCTCCATGACTTTAGCACCAGATTTTCCACAAAGTCAGGATGCTATAAAAGAAACTTCATTAAAAAAAAATTTTTTTTAAAAGCTTGCTTTGACCACAGACTCATGGTGGTATGTTGTTAACTCGTGTAAGAAAATGCTTGTTATATGAAAGCACGGACTCCTGCCTTCCCTGGTTAGGGCTCCAGAGGAGAGAATGCCGCTCCTCTGGGTTCTCTTCAACCTGCTTTGAATCGATATCCTGTCTCCTGTTAGAGATTTGGCCCAATGGTTGAGCCACGTTAACTGCTTTCTCTTATCTCTTCCTGTTGGAAGCTGTTTTAAAAATATGTATGTGGGCACATGTGTGCAGGTCAGAGGACCTCTGGTGTTGGTCTTCACCTCCCATCTCGTTTGAGGCACAGTCTCTGTTGCTCACCAGAGCATATGCCAAACTACCTAGGACTCAGATTCTGGAACATTCTCCTATCTCCACCCCTCCCCCACGCTTTCTTAGGAAGGCAGGGATTACAGATATGTACCTGACTGTGACTGGCTATGTGCGGGTTCTTTCTGGAGATCCAAACTCAGAGCTTCATGTTTGTAAAGCAGTGAATTTGCACCCCGAGTCACCTCCCCAGCACCTAGAATGTACTGAAAAGTCTGGATTGTTCACCCAGGCAGGCATTCAGCATTTGCCGCAGTTTGCCCTGAGAGTGCCCCTCGCTCCACTCTCATCCCCGACCTCATCTCAGAGCCACCGTACATGTGCACTTTCAACAGGACAAATACTGTGCTCATACTCCTCAGTGCTTTTCCTACCTGCTCGGCTCTCTCCCAGTCTTTGAGGCACCAGGGAAATTTCTCCCTCTGCTCTGACTCTGAAAATGATGTCCTCCTGGGCTCCTACGCTCTCAGTACTTCCGTAATACTTTGCTTCCTCCCACCTTCTATCTCATTTGTGATACTTGCAGACTTTCTGAGACCCTTCCTATTCCCCTTCCTCTTCCTCCATGAGTGCCAAAATGGGGTGGGGGGGACTCACCACAGGATGGGGCAGTGGATTAACTGCCTCATTTTTTTTTTTTGACTGGCGAATGTGCTTTGGGTGTGAGAAATGTCTTCTTTATCTGGTTTGGGGTTATTTGATGGTTTCTTTTCCTCTCAAGAATATGCCATCTTGGACTTGGACCCAGTAGGCACAGCAACTATAGAAGAACATTATATGGTACCCAGATCTATGTTAATAGGACCGGGGCTATTAACACCTCATATAGAAGATAGAAGACATAATGGTGAGGAGACCCTCCGGCTATGGTTCCTCCATCCTTCTACAGCTGCCAAGTGATCTTGGGAATTGCTAGAAAATGCTAGAAAGTGAAAGGGAAATTAAAATCTGGACTCGGTGATGCAGCTTCCAGAAGTCCTCATCCATGCTGGGGTGGCGCTTTGCCGAGATACAGCGGTTCTAGGGCTACTGTGTGCCTATAAGTCAACCTCTTGCCATCCACAGTAAGCAAGACCAAACACTCAATGGCCTCACCAATCTCACCACCATTCTGTTGTCTGTCTGTCTGTCCATCCATGGTGTTCATAACTTAAGCACCCAGTGGCCCCTTTAAGCCCCACATCCAAAACCTTCTAACAGCCCATCAAAACAACTTCTGAGGACATAGCTGCCACAGCAAAGGCACACACCTTGTTATTTTTGCCAATTTTTTAAACCTATTTCTGATTCACTTATGAGTGACCTTTAACATGATGTAATAGCTAAGCTGCACACACAGACATCAAGTGTGCCATTGAGCCCACCCAACCTTGCTAATATCCCTGACTCAAAGTTATTCTACATATGTGTGGAAACACATACATACACACGCTCACACATAAATGAGCATGCATGTTCAACTTGTTTTTCCTTGATCTCAATGGAGAAAAATATGTTCAACAGTGATTAAAAAAAAAAACAAAACTGTAACAAGAGCTCTCTCAAAGTAATCTGGCCTGTTGCCTTTTTTTCTAATAATCCAATATACTTTTCTTTTATTAAAAAATTTTTGAAACAAGGTTTCTCTTTGTAACCGTGGCTGTCCTGGACTCACTTGGTAGACCAGGCTAGCCTTGAACTCACAGAGATATATGTGTCTCTGCCTCCTGAGTGTTGGGATTACAGGCGTGTGCCACCACACCTGGCTCCAATACACTTTTCAAGTGTGCCCTGGCAGTCATAGAATATGTGGCCTCATACATAACAACTTGTACTTAATAATTGGTACTGGGGATCGATCCAGAGCTTTGTACACATGGGGCATTGTGCCACTGCACCATGCCTCTAGGTCCCTCACTGGGGGATTCTACCTAAGTGTTCTACTCCTGACCCATACTCCCAGGCCCTCACTGGGGGGACTCTAGGCAGACACTTACCCCCAGGCCCTCACTGGGGGGGACTCTAGGCAGACACTTTACCCCCAGGCGCTCCTTGGGGGATTCCAGGAAGGAACTCTGTCTCTGAGCCACACCTCAGCTCTTCACTGGGGGATTCTAGGCAATCCTACTATAATTGATATACCTATACCTACCGGAGCATGGCAATTTGTCTTTTGTCATTCTCCCCTCCCCCTCTGCCCCACTTCTGATCCCCATCTCTTCATTTCTTAAGACCATCCAGAGCTTAGAATGGTGCCTGGCACCAAGAAGTCCTCAAAAAATGCCAACTATTAACTCTACGGCCACACTTCTTTTTCCTGTCCTGTGTTTTCTGTCCAGGCTTGTCTGTGGTCTCTTTAGGCTCCACCTTTCTCACTGTGCAAAAATGCAGATTTAGAGTTAGGTTGCCACAGTGTTAGGGGACCATCAAAATCACTTAAAAACCTCTCTCTTCTTTTAATAGATTTAGCTTTCATTCTGAGACAGAATGTTCCAGAGGCAATAAGGTGCTTGGAAACCAATACCCCAAACCCAATCTCTCAGTTTTTCTCAAGAACTGAAGGAAGAGTGAGTTTTCAACCCAAGTAGCTCCCGCTGGTAAGCTCCAAGTTAACCTACAGGAGGGATCTCTGTTAATGGCTGTTCCTCAAGCCTTAGCTCCCCTGGGCATGCAGGCTACCAATAAGGGGCAGGGCTTGGGTTCTTCAGAGACTGCTGCTGTTCTGGGAGACATAGCAGCTCTGAGAATCTTGGTGTCTCAGAATTTAACCCTGAAGGGTCAGGGGGCAGGTGCTAGGTTCCAGAACCCAGCTCCATAAAACACATGGCTACAAACGGCCTTTTCCTAATCTTGCAACGTGGTAATTCATAAAACCCTCCCTGGGAATTTTTATGGCCGTATATTAATGTTCACTTAGGAGAGGAGTAAAAGGGAATTGTCAAGACTTAAAAAAAAAATTCATCCGGGTCAACAGTGAACTCTTCACACAGAAATCTGCACTGACACACCATAAAAACTCTTCCAAGGTACAATTTTTTCATCATTTTAATATGATCTCCTTTGCACTTAACTACTAAGATTAAGAAAGAGAGAGTAGGCTGAGTAATTATATTTCCCCTTCATTTGCATCTTCATTCAATAAGGATTAATCAAGTATTTATAATGTGGCCAGGGCTGTGTTAAGGGTCTAGTTGACAGTTTTCACTTCAAAGGATTTCTTTTTTGTTTGTTTGTTTCTCATGACAGGGTTTCTCTGTGTAGACTTGGCTGTCCTGGACTCACTTTGTACACCAGGCTGGCCTCAAACTCATAGCAATTCACTTCCCTCTGCCTCCTGAGTACTGAGATTAAATACTTTAAAGGATTTTAAAGTTTACAAATTCATCTGAAGGAAAAGCTAAAAGTCAGAATTACCTGTGTACCTATGTCAATGTAGACAAAACAATGTTGTCTTTATTGCTTTGAATTTCTTTGACAGCTTATTGCTAATTTAAACAGATCATGGATGGGAAGGGGGTGGGTCCAATGAGATGGCTCAGCGGGCAAGTGCTTGTAGCCAAGCCTGATGACCCGAGTTCTAGCCCCAGAACCCACAGAGTGGAAGAAGAAAACTGACTTATGAAAGTGAATTGACCTTCACATGCACACTGTGGCATACAGACACTCATATACAAAGACACACAAATAAATAAGGAGGATATTAAAAAAAAATAAACACACAAGACACAGCTCAGTTGTTAAGAGTGCTTGCCTCGCACACACAATGCCCTAGGTTCCATTCCCAGAAAAAATAGAAAGTATTTGTGGTAGCTCATGCCTATAACCATAGCAAGCATAGGGCATAGAGGTGGGAGTTCAAGGTCATCCTCAGGTACATAGTGAGTTTGAGACCAGCCTGGAGTATATAAGACCCTGACTCAATAAAAAATAAAGTAAAATAAAAGGTACATTTAAGGATACAAATATTTAAAGATAACTGAGCATAGGCGGAAAGCCAGTCATGGAACACAGGAAGAGAGCAGAGGGCAACGTGGCCTCACTATGCTCAAGAATGAGACAAAGGGCTCATGGGAGCACAGAAGGAAATCACAGCCTCAAAGGGAAAAGGAAGGGGCCGGAACAGAGCGACACCACTATACCTGCACATCCAGGGAACGGAAGAATAAATTGGGGTTGAGAGCAGCAGTCAGTTTAACGCAGGTGAAAGGAGGCGGGGGTGGGGTGGGAGGGACAACCTGGAGATGGTGGTTTGTAGAAGAGGCAGGGAGTCACTTATCATTCATTATTGATGGATAACTTCCCATTCTCAGAACCTCTGATGCTATCCTCAATAGGAAACATGTCTGTCAAGGAAAGCACCGGAGTGGGAGGGCTCTGTGTCCAGACAGCGGCCCTGCCAGTAGGATGTCAGAATGAAGACTCTATTAGAGGCGTGCACACTCGGAAATTTAGCAGCAGGTGCTTTTGGGTGACAGGATTACCAGACACCTTTATTTTCTTCTCTGTACTTATCTCGATGTTTTTTGACATAGAACATGACTTACTTTTTATAACAGGAGATCAATTCTTGTTATTAAAAAAAAAAAAAAAGTAGCAACCACGACAACAGAACACACAAAAAGGAGAAAATAAAATAAACTGGGGGCTGGAGAGATGAATCAGTTGGTTATCCAACTGACTGTTTGCCTTGAAAACATGAGATCCTAAGATTGACTCCCTCAAACCCACATTTTAAAAAGACCAGGGGCAGTGGGTGTGAGCAGGTAACCTCAGTACTGGGGAGGCAGGGATAGGTGGATTCTTGGGATTGCTGCCCAGTTAGTCTATTCATCGAGCTCTGGGTCAGAGAAACCATGTTGCTAAAACTAAGGTGGAAAAATATCCAAAGAACCATACCTGAGGTGGTGCTGTGGCCTGAAAACACACACACACACACACACACACACACACACACACACACACACA
>OU015754.1:18309317-18319550 GCA_907169655.1 Acomys percivali | reverse complement strand
ACACACACACACACACACACACACGAATGTACACCTCTCCAACTACACACTCAAACTTAAGAAAAGGGAAAATAAAATAAAATTGGGGATTCCCAGTACACCCCAGCTGATGAGGCCTTTCATCTCTTCATTTGACAGACAACTCCCCCTACCCCTGCCCCTGTTAATGACCTGAGATTTGATCTGTATTCTTACCCAGTTTGCACAGATCTATAAATACGCTCATCTCGGGGTTACTGCTATTATAAATTAATTATGGAAGTGTCAGGCGAATCGGGTATGTGCTGTGGAGTACTAGCAGGAGGGTGGTGACCCACCAAGCACAGAGCACAGCTGAGGATGACCTCTGTGCAGATTCGAGGTCTCTGGCCAGATTCCAGGGGCTTCCAGACAGTTTAACCTTCAGGACGACAGCACTCCAAGTTGGTGTCCTCCCAACTCATAGAGAGAACTAGAAAAGTGACTTCTACAGTGTTGTAGAACGTCTGTTCCTCAGGCAAAATGGCCACCATGTTTATAGATCACTTAACACTGCTGACAAGAGACCACCGGGATTGGATTGGTGGGCTGTCCATCATCCCTTCCAGAAGGAGAGGGTGGGGTGGGTCATTGCACCCTTACTTGAGAGTCTAACTCCTCCTCCCTGTCATTTGTAATCAGTGCTGACCAAGCTGCACATGACCTTGGTGTGTCTAGACCACAGAAGCGCTTATGGGATAGGGAGTGTTAGCTTTAAGATGGCTCAGTGGTTAAGAGCGCTGCCTGTTCTTTCAAAGGTCCTGAGTTCAATTCCCAGGAACCACGTGGTGGTTCACAACTATGTATAATGTGATCTAATGCCCTCTTCTGGTGTGCAGGTGTACATGCAGACAGAATACTGTATACATAATAATAAATAAATAAATCTAAAAAAAAAAAAAAGGAGCTCCATCCATGCAGCAGTGGGAAAGCCATCATGCATGCTGGATGAAGACTGTCCAGTGTGGCTGCTTCAGGGTTACCCATGACCCACAAGAAAGCCCAGCCAGCATGACCTTCGGTCACCAGTGCTTTCTGAGGAAGAGGTAGACCCAATTTATGTCTCCATAGGGAAAAGAAATTATTGCAACAACACATCGCCACCTGTCCTGAATAGTTCTGAACCCTCTTTAAAGGACCCATTGTGTCTTTTTCCCTCACTGGGGTGTTGGGGGGGGGGAACAAACCTATCTTTGAATAACCAAGGAGACTGATATTCTGAGAGAGGGGACCCCATTATCCAGAGCCCCTTGCCCATTAATGGTGACAAACACATTCAGGGTGAGCTTCCCACCTCACCTGGGCCAATGCTGACTTTGTGAGTGCTATCCACAGATCCTATGGGAAAGGAAGAGGTGATTCATCCACCTGAAAGGAGTGTTTCCTACAAATACAGGGCCGCTACTTGTGTGAGACCCAGAAACAGCTTGGATAACCTTAGGAGTCTGTGTGGGTCAAATAAACTGCTGGTAGACAGCAGTGTCCTCAGGACAAAGCAGATAGATTTTACCCAAAGTAGCATATTGCAGAGAATTTATAAGAAACCAAGACAAGACTGGGTCTCCCTGAAAGGGAGATATAATCTCAACTTAAAATTGCTCCCCTGTGGAAACACTTCTGGGGTCTTAGCTCCAGGTGGAAATAGAAATTCTATGGCGCGGGAAGAAACATGTTGCAATATACCAACGCAGCCACTCCCAGCAGATCTCTGTTAGGCCTTAGGCTTTTCCCAAATTGGTGTTAATATTGTGTGTCAACTTGACAGCGTCTAGAATCACAGAGCAGACCAACTTTGGAGTGTGGCCTTGGTGAGGGAACTTCTCCACCGGGCTGATGTGGGTGGCACCATATCACTGAACACAAAGGAGAAAGTGGGCCATGCTTCCTGGCTGCAGACACAGTGTGTGACTATTGACTCTTGCTACCATGTCATCCCTCTCACTACGGGCTATGCCCTCAAACTGTGAGTGGCAATGTCCCTGCTGTCTTTAGATTGCTTCTTGCCAGGCACTGTGTCACAGTGGTGAGAAAAGTTAACTAGCGTACCACAATGAATTGGCACCTCAACCTTTTGAGACTGGCACTGTCTTGCTCTTCTACAATGATGGCACAGGCTTGAGGGAGTAAGGGTCACCTCAAGGTGGTAACATCAGATTTTGATCTTGGGTGAAGCTCGTAGCTTCTGTAACACAGGTGGGTAGATGACTCTGTGACTACCCAGTAAGTTTATGTAGTCTAGAACAGTCTACCCAGTACATGTCTCACCCAAGCCTAGATGGAGTTCCATGCATTCTACCACACTACCAGCCATGTGAGACCCTGAGTCTACCTCTGTGTCGGATATAAGTCTTTGGATAACTCCTCTCTGATGGAGACATACAATCGCCATCCCTGCTGAAGACTGTGTCTGATGCTGTTTAACGGTTAATTTTCCTAAGTGTTCTTTCTGAGACTGGTGGTAACCAGGGTGTAGGGGTTATGAGAAGGGAGTGAGGAGAAAGGCTGTAAGCCACTGGAACCCAGAGCAAACCTTACTTACCTTGGGGGCCCACATTAGGCATTCCCACTTCTACCCTCTATACTCATTACCTTGGACAAATTATATCTAGAGAAAAAAAAAAAAAAAAACTCAAGAGAAGGGGGCTGGGGAGAGGTCTCAGGGCTAAGAGTGCTTGCTGTGTAAGGGCCTGGGTCCGACTATGCAGCATGCACATGGAAATCCAGGCACAGCTGTACGTACTGATTACTCCAGCATGTGAGAATGGTGACAAGGACCCCTGGGGCTGGCTGATTGCCAGCCTAAATCCTAGTTCAGTTAGACACCCAGCTCAAGGGAATAAAGCAGAGAAATGGTAGAACAGGGTACTAGGCATCCTCCTTTGACCTCTGCATACACACATGGCTGTACAGAAATGCATCTCTCTCTCTCTCTCTCTCTCTCTCTCTCACACACACACACACACACACACACACACACACACACACACACACACACGGGATGTTTAGTGTTACATACGGACTCTACAGAACTATGACAGAGCTACTTATATACGTGGAGATACCCAAGCAAGGTCACCTGTGCTTTTTCTTCCTGGAGACATGCGCTATCCGGTTGCGGATTAGGAGCCAACTCTTCATGGGGCTTTGTCTTAGTCTCATTTAGACAATCAATTCCTTGAGGGCAGCATGTCTCATTTATCCTGCTTGCTCCCCCTGGAGGCTCTCGCTGCTGCAGTTTATTAACTGATAGCTTATTTCTCTTCAAATTACCGTGTTATAATTGAGCACCTCTATATGAGGTACTCTGGGGAAATTTTTTTTTTTTTTAAATTTATGAAACCAAGTGCTATGTAGGAAATCACCATCACCACTTCAGTCTTCATTATTTTTGTTTTGTTTTTGTTTTTTGAGACAGGGTTTCTCTGTGTAGCCTTGGCTGTCCTGAATTTGCTTCACAGACCAGGCTGGCCTCGAACTCATAGGGATCCACCCGCCTCTGCCTCCCGAGTGCTGGGACTACAGACAGGTCTGCACCACCCACCCAGATTCATTAATTTCTTTTAAGAAGTGGGGAGGGGCATGTGCATGTGGGGTGCCATGCCTGTGGAGGCCAGAGGAGGGTTTGGTTCCCCAAGAGCTGGCGTTGCTGTTGCTGTGTGCCAGGAACAGAGTCTGGGTGCCTATCCAGTGCCTGCTGAGGTGTTTGGATGCAGCCAAGAGTGGCAGACGTGAAAGTAGAAAGCAGAAAGCACATGAGCATGAGCGTGCTCAGCAGGCAAGGGTGCCTGCCCCAAAGCCTGGTGACCAGAGTTTGATCCCAGGATCCTACACAGTGGAAGAAAAAAAAAAAAAAACCAACTTATGCAAGTTCTCCTCTGATCTATGGTGGTGTGTGTGAGCATGTGTGCACACATATGCAGTAAACGTATTTTTTTTTTTAATCAATAATATGAGGGAGACCAAGATAGGTGTATTAAAAACAATATGATTTAGTGCGGACAAAGATGGCTCTGGGGTAGGGAAGATTTTATTGCAAGGAGCTACAGGGCCTAGGAAGATGGTTCTTTGGGTAAAGTGCCTGCCTTGTAGGCATGGAGACCTGAGTTTGATCCCTTAGAACCCACATAAAAAATCCAGTGTGCTGTAATCTCAGCCTTGAGGAGGCACAGACAGGACGATCCTTGGACTGCCGGATGGTCTAGCATCTTCTTACATGTGTGGGAAGCCCAAGGCTAGGAGGAAATATGACAGAAGGCTATAAAGCCACATTAGTGACAAAGGTCTTCAACTAGCCGGGCCAACCTGAAATCTGGGGTGTCCCTAAAAACAAACAATGAGAAGTGGAAAGGACTTAATACCCCGATGGGTGGTAATACTACAGACTTCCTGTTCAAAACTCAAGGTCTGGGGAGGGGAGATGGTTCAGTGGGTAAAGTGCTGCGTGCGTGCAAGTGTGAGGACCCACGTTCGGATCCCCAGAATCCACATAAAGTCTGGGTGCACAACATGGACATCTGCAACCCCAGGGAGACAAGGGACTCTCTGAAGCTTCCAGGCCAGCTATCCTGGCTTAGGCAACGGCAAAATACCTAAGGAGGGAGGGGATCCATAGCCACAGCTGTCTCCTGAGCTTTACACACATGCATACAGATCATACGCACATAACACACCCTCAAAGCCAAGCTCTGGAGAAATCCTCACTTGGATCCAATTGTAAAGTAGGATGTCTTAGGAAACACAGAGGAGGACAGTGATTATTCTAAGACAAAGAGAAGAGAGGGAGTCCTCCTTGGGTGGGGGGCGGACCATGCATCTGCCTGTGGAAGCATGGGGGATGGGGGGCGGCGAGGGGGCTGGCAGACACTCTCGGGAGGCTGGGCTTAGAATGGCAACGACACAGGCAACAGGAAGCAGGTGGGGGAGGTGGCCCTTGGGGGTGGGGCGGGGCTGGGGTGAGAGCTGAGTGAACTTCATCCTGTGAGTCAGATTACCTAATTACGCTGGTGCCCTCTGCGAGAACTCTCTGGCCCACAGCCTTCAGATCAGCCTTATCTGAACGTGCTGGCCCCCAGTTCTCTCCTGTGCTCTCTGTAATTAGAGGAGCTTCTGATGTCAGAGTGCGGGGGGGGGGGGGGGGGGGGGGGTTGGTGTGTCTCCTGAAGCCAATTTGCTTTATGGTAGGTGATTCCTCCAGGGGATGGCTGAGGCCGGGGTGAACCTACAGGCCAGAGTTTGGGCTATAAAGTTAAGTGGGGTTCCCCGCCGCCCCCACATGGGAAGTCTGTCCACTCTATCATGCTTAGAGAGCGGAGACGATGGTGAAGTGTATTAAAGACAGGATCTCATGTAGCTCAGGCTGGTCCCCAACTCCCTGTATCTATAAAGACACCTTTAGTTTTGGCTCCACCTCCTAAATGATGGGAAGGACCGGATTTACGAAGTGCCAGGAGGGAAGCCAGGGATCTATGTATACTGGGCAAGAGCTCTATCAACTGAGTCGCCGCTGCCACCGTCCTCAGTCCCTCAGGTGTGATGCACTTTTTAAAATCGGCTGTAGGGTCTGATAAACAAGATGGTTAACCTTGGTTGTCAACTCCATTGGCCTCAGAACCACCAGGAAACACTTTGCATCTGTGAGAGGTTTTCTAGATTAAGTTGATGGAAATGGGAGGCTCCACCTTCCGAGTGGGTGGTACTACTCCTTTGGCTGCGGGCCTGGATTAACTAAAAGGGAGAAAGCCATCATCTGTTTCCTTACTGCGGATGCAATGTGGACCAGCTGCCTCACATCTCTGCTGCCATGCCTACCCCACCATGATGGGCTGGCCCCTCGAACTGTGAGCCAAAGCAAACTCACCATTCTGTCAGTGTACCAGGCTGGCCTCGAATTCAGAGAGGTCCACCTGCCTCTGCCTCTGCCCCCTGCCTCTGCCTCCTGAGTGCTGGGATTAAAGGCCGCTGCCACTGCCTCTGCCGCCATCTCTGCCACCACCACCACCACCACCACCACCACCACCCCCAGCTTAAAGTGGCTTTTGTGAGCTATGTTGTCCAGCAAAGAGGAAAGAAACTAAGACACAGTCTAATACACACAACCAGAGGCAGCACTTCAGCCACAACACAGCCAATGGTTTAGCACTGTGAATTCCTGCGCATGGCTTATGTTCTGGCCTCTGTGATGTTGAGATGAGAACCGAAATGCCTCACTTGAGGGATGTGTCTTGGGGAAACACAGGTACGTTCCAGGTGCTACGAACCTTCTTGTGGCTTTTATGAGGCCAGGCTGACCTACTAGGTCTGTGAGGCCCTCTCCTCCCAGAAGACATTCAAAAACTTGATTTGTAAGACAGGATATGGGGGCCCTGGACCTAATACGTAACATCAGAGTCATGCCATTTCTTTAAAATAAAAACAAAATATCACCTCAGTAGGATCACCCTTGAATATGTGTGTGTGTGTGTGTGTGTTTGTGTAATTTTTAAAAAATATATTTTATTAATTTATTCATATTACATCTCAATCATTATCCCATCCCTTGTATCCTCCCATTGCTCCCTCCCTCCCATTTTCCCCTTACTCCCTTCCCTATGACTCTGACTGAGGGGGACTTCCTCCTCATAGGGTATCAAGTCTCTTCTTGGTAACCTGCTATCCTTCCTCTGAGTGCCACCAGGCCTCCCCATCCAGGGGATGTGGTCAAATATGGGGCATCAGAGTTCATGTAAAAGTCAGTCTCCACTCTCCACTCAACTGTGGAGAATGTCCTGTCCATTGGCCAGTCTCTTAAAAACAAAAAACTGTTGGGGCTGGAGCGATGGTTCAGCAGTTAAGAACGTGACTGCTCTTGCAGAGAACCTCTGTTCGGTTCCCAGCACCCATGGCTGGCCTCTCACTAGCAGCTGTAAGCCCAGCTCTAGGGCATCTGATATCATTTTTTGGCCTCTGAAGGTACCCACAAGAGTAGGTGCATACCCTCATGCATACGGACTAAACAAAGAAAGAAAGAAACAAAACCAACTAGAGTCATGTTTAACCTGGAACACAGACTGGAATCCACAGAAAGGGATCAAGCCGGTCTTTTACAGTGACCCCGTGAGGAACAGGGCCTATAAACACAGAGAGGTTTGCTAACTTCAGGTTGTAGCCAGGCCATCGTGGTTATTTAAAACAGGCTTCCATTTGACTCTGGTTACACACCGAAACTCATATAACGTTTGAACGTGTCAGGCTGCTCTTACAGAGCTGGAATGTATGTGTGAAGCATGTTTTTAAAGACTTGCAAGATATTAAGCGTTTCACACAAGCTGTGAATAGATGCCTGGCCTGCCCCCCTACCCCCCCCAAACCCCTTCCCATCCACCCCCCCTTCTGTATGAACATCAAATGTTATTCGGGGTTAATGAAAAACAGAAGCCAAGGCCTGAATAACTAGGTTGTCTAACTACATTAAAGTGAAATGAAACGTTCAGACCCCGATTAGAAAGAGCCAACTTAACAGCTACAGAGCCCCGGGAAGGAGATACATCTTGTAAGCCATGGAGTTTATTGATGAAGCCCCCTGATACCCAAGTCCGTGTCACTGCTCTGGTGGCGGACGCTTAATTCCTCTCCACCCAGCTCCATAAAGACTAGAGGGCTTAGTAGGCTAACATGAAAAGCGAATTGGAGGCATTTTCGGTGATGTCTGATCCAATCAGAGGTAACAGGGTGATCCAAACAGTAGCTGGCCAGACCTTAGAAATGCATTCTCCCCGCCCCCGAAAATATGTCTGTTTCCACTTACAGACACATTGCCCCCAAAATGTATGCCAGTGTGTTGAAATGTTGATTACGGATGGTGTCTTTCTTAAAGCCACTTAAACAAAGCCTTCCTCCCCATAACCCCTGCACACTTCTCCCTATTAGCTGGTGCGTGTCTAATGGCTGGCGATTACTCTAAAGAACATCCCAGTACTTGACACACAAAATACGACGCCATCCAGGGGTCAGTCATGGTTGCCAGTGAAACTCTGAGCCCTCCCTGTTCACCATATTCCCGGCAACGGGAGGAGACGCTCCTGGCAAGCCCCTTCTCTCATGCCTTTCCTACACTGTAGTTACTTGGAAAAAAAAAAAAATAGAACACCCAGACATGGTGGCACATGCTTGGGACTGCACCAGTTTTGTGGTTGAGGAGGCAGGGCGGTCTAGTTCTGATCACATAGGGAATTCGAGGGCATATTGGGATATGTGGGACCCTGTTTCCTAAAAACATAACACACATGTACAAGAACATATGTGCACGTGCACGTACACACCCAAGAAGGGGAGGAAGAAGGAAAGAAGAAGGAAAGGAAAATATGGGAAGGAGGCAGAAAGGAGGGAAAGGAGGGAGGAGGGGGAAGAACAGGAGAAAGATAGGAAGGAGGAAACAGCAAGTCAAACCGCAACCTACTTGCCTGCCGATACATCTCTCGATATGACCTGAAGCTCTAGCCCCTAGCCACCAACCAGGTCTGCCAGCCAGCTCTGCCGAATGTGACAGTATAACCGGGAACACCGTGTGACAGCTGTGGCTCGAGAGCCCGGAACCATCCCATCAGCCTGGAACTGTGTGGTGACAGTTGAATCACTCCAGCGCCGCCTCATGTACACTTTCACACAGACTGCTCCGCAGGAATTCTACAGTGTATCTTTGCAATGTTCTTCTCATAGTCTCATCCGCACGTACACACATACACACCTCCAGCGGGTGCACCAATGTACCTTGTCCCCAAGGTCTGCATTTAGTGCCACATCACAGCCCTCCTGGTCAAACCCCCTCCCAGTCACTGCAGTTCTGTTATTACCATTTTGTTGTCATGATTTTGAGACAGAGTCTCATGCAGCCCATGTGGCTTTGAGTTTGCTAAGTAGTCTGAGATGAACTTGAACTCAGGACCCTCCGACCTCCACATCCTGAGTGCTGGGATGATAGACGTGTACCTGGTTTAAAGTTTTACTTTCTAAAGACGAGTGGAAGGCTGGGGAGATGGCTCAGCTGACAAACTGCTTGCCTTTGCCATACAAAGATGAGGACCTAAGTTTGGATCCCCAGCGCTCCATGTAAAAAGCTGGGTGCTGCGGCGGCACACAGAGAACAGAGGATCTCTGCCTAATCTATGAGCTCTAGGTTCAGTGAGACCCTGCATCAAAACAAGAAATATGGAGACGGGACAGAGAAAGGTCCAACATCATCCTTTGGCCTTCACACGCACATGCCTGTGTGTGTGTGTGTATATATATATATATGTATATATATACATATATATATAATGTATGCATGTGCATGTGAACATGTACGCATGCACACACACACACACACAAACACACACGAAGAACTAAAATCGGGCTTACACAACAACGTTGAGAAACATGGACACTAAGCTAAAAAATCCAGTACCTACCCTGGAGTCTCGATGACACCACTGTTCTTTTGATGTCTTCAGCTTCCCTTGAGAAGGAAACCAAGCCCTTAATTTGATTCCTGCCACACATACCCCTTTCTTTCCTTTCCCCTCCCCCACATAACTCTAGAAGCCCTTTTTGTTTTTTGGGTTTTTTTTCTTCTTCTTCTTCTTTTTACATAACTGTACTCAGAAAGTCATTCGAGAAACCTGCTTGAACGAACGGCCATGTTTTGTTGATTATAGCCATAAACTCGGGAAACACTATACCCAACAAGGGACGTACTCAAATACCACTTGAATTGGAACCTCTCTCTTCAAGAAGCCTTCTTTCAACAGCTTTTGTGTGGTTGGAATAGACAGACCCAGTGGGCTGCTGGGTTAATTACAGCTCTGCAAAACTCTAACTGTCCCTGGGGGAGGGGGAGCGGAGCCTGCCTCGCTTCGCCTGTTTGAAGGTGTCACTTGCTTGGCTTCCTTCTTGATCTTCTTATATGATTTCCAGCCCTTCCTTCCCCAAGAACGATTCCCAGGTGAAGTTATTCAGGAAATTCGATGGCTCAAGCACACTCCTGGGGGCCAGATTCCTAAGGCTTTTATTGCTGACATACACTACTATGAAATGGCATTCTGGCATGTTTGTCTAGAGGGCAAAAGGGAACAGGGACAGAGGGAGAAAGTGGCCCAGCTGTTACTGTTCCCTTTGGGGTTAGAAATAAAGACCACGAGCTTCGTGTGTGTGTGTGTGTGTGTGTGTGTGTGTGTGTGTGTGTGTGTGTGTGTGTGTGTG
>OU015754.1:18258002-18262963 GCA_907169655.1 Acomys percivali | reverse complement strand
CACACCCCCAGCCCCTCACTGGGGGGATTCTAGGCAGGGGCTCTACCAGTGAGCCACACCCCAGCCCCTCACTGGGGGATTCTAGACAGCTGCTCTATCAAGAGCCATGTTCCTAGCCCCTCACTGGCAGATTCCAGTTAATTATGTTTGCTTCACAACATCCCTAGCCCTCTTTACTTTTTATTTGGGCACAGTTACACTAAGTTGCCCAAGCTAGCCTTGAACTTACCTTTTTAATCGAAGCAGGCCTTCAACTTGGGCTCCCACTGCCTCAGCTTCCTGAGTAGCTGGGAATGCAGGCATGTGCTACCATATTTATCAACGGAAGTGAAGACTTCCAGTGGCTGAGATGGCACTTGGACCCACTTCTGTCCTCACAAGCTTGTCCCTTTGGTTGTAAAACACCACTTTCCCTTTCACGAATCACACGGCACAAAGAAACTACTTGACATATATCCTCCAGCTGGATTGCTCTGCAGAATCTGAGCTCAGGCAACTTGAAACTGAGAAGTTGTAATGACTCTTAAGCCACAAAGTGCAAGTGATCAGTTGCATTTCTACTCTACACAAGACCATTCCTTCCTCAAAAACCTTTGTACCTGGATCATAGGGTTCAGTAACCCAAAGCTGATGGAAGCTCAAATTCCAGTCCCTTTCCACAGGGTCATACATGTTTGGGACAGGTTCCTAACAGCGTGGGGGAGCCTCAGTTGAGGAACTGTCTAGATCAGGCATGTCTGCAGTGGGGAGCAGGAGGGTTCTCTTGATTGTTAACTGAGAAGGGATGAGCCACCCTGAAAGTGGGTGACGTCATTTGGCGGGGCAGGGCTGTGAGCAGTATGAGCGGGAAGAGTGCTTGCTGTGTGACTCTAAGCAGCAAGCAGGAAGCGCCACCGCATTCATTTCTCCCCGCTCAACGGTAGATGCGGTGGGTGTGACTGGCTGCTTAATTTCCTGCCTCGATTTCTCCTCAGCGATGGACCATGACCTAAAGTTGTAAGCCAAATAAATCCTTTCTGTCCTGAGTGGCTTTTGGTCAGGGTGCTTTATCGTAGCAACAGAAGTCAAAGCAGGACAGTGACTAAGTCTGCTCTCTCAGGAAAACCAGGACCCTCAACGTCTTAACGGTATTTCTGCTCCTGTCTGCTTTAGTTCAAGCCAAGTGCGGCTGGAATGGAGCAGCAGAGAGAGGAAAACCACGCTCCTATACTGAGTCCACTTAACAGTCACGGTGCAACTTTCTGCCAAGTGAATTCTTTTAAAAGAAAGGTAGCAAACAGCTTTGCTAAAGAAATAAAAATCATAGCTTGAGACAAACGCCTATGGATACTCAAAAGTGGTTCTGTGGTTCCGGTGGCTGCAAAAGTCCCGTTCCCACTGGGGTCCTCAAAGATACGGTTTTATTTTCCTTTAGCGGATAGGTTCTGGCCTTCACTTTTGGGTCTTCTTGGAATTCATCTTATTCGTAACTGGGATTTTAAATTACACTGTACTGGACAAGAGTCTTTATTTTAGGAGAGCTTTTAAAAAACCAGATCCCCCCCCCCCACCGATATATCATAAATAAGAAGGTAAGATTACCATAAATTGCCTGCAAGAAAATACAAATTGCTAAGATAAAAACACCCGCCAGCCTGCCAGTCTTGAGTTTCCTGTTTTGACATACTATATGCGGTAATTTGGTATCCACAATCTCTTATTAGAAAATGAATGTGCTAGTTTTCTGAATGCTGCAATTACAATAATTGAATTTAAAATGGGGATTGAGTTTCTCTATTTGGAGGAAAAAGAATAATTGTGTATTTCTGATTAAAATCAAGGGTGCTGAAAAGAGCCTGTTAGAAATTCCAGCCTCGAGTCTTCCCTTAGTGATTCCTCAGAGTCACACCAGAGAAGTGGTTAGGAACAGGACCTCAGCAGCAAGCTCCATCTCTGACCTCATTTGCCTGCCTCCTGGCCCTCAGCCACCACGCCCCTGCGCCAGGCAATCAGAGTGCCACTGCACTGTTACACTCTAAACGGTGGTGGCCGTGCGTGCGTGAGTCCCCCACTGTGCCAAAAATTAAGAGTTAAAACGCAAGGAAAATAAACACCTCTTTGTGTTGGAAATGCAGGTCTCTTTTTAGCCTGCCAATATTTGAGTAGTCTTTATTTTTCTTCCCCAGAACCTTGCTTTTGGGGTAATGGACAAGTATGTGTGGGGATATGGGGATGTGTGTGTGTGTGTGGGGGGGTGACTCACGCTATTGTCTGCACTGCTGCATTTCTTTGTTTTACTGGAAAAAAAATTACTTGAAAAGCCCCCTTGGGGGTTGAGATGGTGGAAAGGAAGTGGGGCGGAGCGGAAGGACTACTAGCCTGATGTTTTGACGCCTTGCTGTTTAACTTCAGCTTTTCTCCTGGTCTCCTGAAACCACCATTATCTACATGTGAAGGGGAAGTTTAACCCTTGGACCCCTCTAAAGCACTCCACCCGAAACAGATCCCCCGGGGAAATGTCAGAGCGAGGGGTGCTCCCTCTATATGCGGCTTCCTGTGCTTTTTGTTAATACATTCCCTCAGCTCATACGGTAAGATTTTATTACATGTCTTCATTCGGTGCGCATATGCCTTGGTGTGCACATGGAGGTCAGATGACAACTTTTCATGAGCCAGCTCTTTCCTTCCCAGGGATCCAACTCAGGTCAACAGGCTTGGCAGCAAGTAAGTGGCTTTAGCTGCTGACACTCTAGCTGCTGCCAGGCCCTAGAGTGACAGGAGTTTCCTTGTGACATTTCCCAATGCTGATACCTGCTTCTTCTCATTCTCATTGGTTCCCTACCTCCACCAATCCTCCCCATTCTTCTTACATTGCACACATATACTGACGTGTGTGTGTGCGCGTGCGTGTGTGCGCGTGTGAGTGTGCATGTACGCGCGCGCGCGCGCACACACACACACACACACACACACACACACACGTGGCCATACACAGGCATGGCAAACTTTGTGTGGTTGGCTCTCCCCACTGTAAATTCTGGGGATGAAACCCAAGTCACCAGGCTAGCACATTAGAAACCTTTATCCCATGAGCCACCTCATGGGTCTCACTCTTCCTTCGGATGCTTTGCCCTTTTTTATGGTATCAATGACTCTTCTGGAACCTCCCTTTATCCAGATGTGACTCCCCAAGCCACTCACTTGCTTGCCTTCGTGAAATACACGTTTAAAATATTAGATCTAGATATACACATGTTTCCCCCTAAGATGTTACGTATTGCCTAGTATGGACTATATTTTTGTCTGATGTCTCTCACTTTCTACTTGCTGCTCTGACCACTAACTAAAAAGAAGCCTCCTAGCTTCAAGGCAGAAGGCAGCCTGAGGCCTGCACGAGGGTTTGCTGCCCCCCCAACCCCCATCCTCCCCCCCTCCCCGGGAACAGGAGGGACTAGTAGGTCTCACTCCCTTCACAGGCTTTATTATGTACTTCAATAATCAATATCCATTTCTACGGCAGAGGGTTTATTTTGCCCCATAAATCCAGAATGAGAGAATGGGATGAAGACATCAGCATGGATGGCTCTGCTGCTCCGTAATGCCACCAGGAGAGAACCCGAGCAACAGATTTAAATAAGAGAGGGCAACACAGGGCTTCTGGTTAGATGGTGGGACCTTAAAAGACTTGAAGAAAATCTATAACGGGGCCGCCGTGTGTGTGACTCCACCAACCGGATGCTGAGAGCGAGAAACCCAACCTGAGCAGGCGCACCCTGCAAAAAACGTTTATGAGCACGGGCTTGTAGGCAAGGTAAAGAGCTCCCCCTTCTCAAAAATTTGAAAGGTTTCTTAACACAACATACAGAAAGAAAGGCAGAAGACAGGCATTGATTTCTAGTTGACAGTACAGAGCTTGCTGTGGTTTAGGAACAAGCCCTCCATGGTTCTGGCCTCGGGAGTCCCTGGAGACCCTTAATTCTCTCCCCTGCAACACCGTGCCCCAGGGCTCTGAGATAATTATCACCACAGCATCTTTTCTCCAGTGGTCCTTAGAGACTCATTCTTCCTTTCAAAAGCAAAGAGGTCAAGTCAGGGAAGAGAAAAATATAAATGGCTAATAAACAACGAAGAACAGTTCCACCTCACCGGTAATCACAGAAAGGCAGCTCAAGAAGAGAGCTGCTGGTGGTCCCTGTCTGCGCGGCAGGGTTGGGATGGACTGCTGGCAGGGCTGTGAGGGGCAGCAACACACACACTGCGGCAGGAGGCCCATCTCCTAGGTGGAAAATTATTTTGCATTCAGAAGATGCATTCACCAGGAGCCTTTGGGTTCCATCCAATTTATTTATTTATTTTTAGCTATTTAAGAAAAGGTTTCACTATGTTCCTGGCTGTCCTGGAACTTGCTCTGTAGACCAGGCTGGCTTGAATTCAAAGTGACCCATCTATCTCTCCTTCCCAAGTGCTGGAATTAAAGGCGTGCACCACCATGCCTGGCTAATTTTCATACAATTTAGTTCAATTGTTCTCTTTCATATACATGTACATGTACAACACACACACACACACACACACACACACACACACACACACACACACACGAATTGCTTTTAGTCAAGTCTGTTGGTACCTGGCTGTAACCTCAGCACTCCAGGCAGAGGCTGGAGGATAACAGTTAAGAGTTCTAGGCCACCCAGGGCTACATAGCAAGACCCTGTCCCTGAAATCAAAAGATGGCTTAGCTGGCAAAGTGCTTGCCACACATGGTTAGGACTCGAGGTTGATCCTCAGCACCTGTGTAAAAATGCCAGGTATGGTGGTATGCGCTTGTCATCCTAGGGCTGGGGAGACAGGAACAGGGTCATCCCCAGGGCTTACCTATCAACCAGTAAAGTTCCAGGTTCAAAGACTACCTCAGGAAATGCGTGGATGGCACCTGAAGAGTGACATCCAAGTTTAACTTCTGGTTTTCACATGAATGT
>OU015754.1:18233002-18253002 GCA_907169655.1 Acomys percivali | reverse complement strand
AGGGGCTTAAGAGGTCCCATCCTTTTCTGAGTTAAGAGTTGATAGGTAGTGGGAGCTCACCTAACCCACCCCTTTCTGAGGACCAGTTAGCAGTTGGGAGAGGGAGATGCTTCTTCCTTCAGGGCTTCCCCTAGTTACCTGGCAACTCTAATCACATTCACTGGTCCACTAAGCTGGACTTGAGTGTAGTGGTTCCTTTGGTTTGTCATTAGTGTCCTATCTGGGGACAGGGAAGAGGCTTTCTTTTGTCTCTGCAGGAAAAGCTCACATGGCAATCTACAGAACTGAAATACCACATGGGCTTCTGCGCGGCCAACTGGGGACTGACAAAGATCTAGTTTGGAATCTCATGGGAGAAGCCAACTTTAATAATCTGCTTCTGTTACCCCCACACATCTGAGCACTGCTGTGAATGACACAGGACGCTTGCATGCAGGTTACATCACCCCATGCCTCTGACTGCGTCATCAGGCAAGCAAGGAGGCAGAGAACTGAAACTTCAGAGATGCATGCCCCACACAGCTGGTGGAGGACAGAAAGATGACTAGAGTGTAGGCTTCACCCCAATTCCATGTTGAAAATGAAGGTGTTTTGAGGGAATAGGTGGGAGAGATCTAAAACGGGCAGAAGAAAGGGCACGGGGAGGCCCACGCTGGTTTTACTGCAGGGTGCAAGGTTAAGAGACTGGGCCTCTCTCAGAGGACTTTTATCTATTGAAGAGGAGCACACTGAAAAAGAAACAGGCTTATTCTATGGGAATATGCAACAGTGTTGTAGCAGGAAGGACATCATAGTCCTCAAACAAGAGCTCTGCTCCCAAAATGATAAGGCTCAGATACCCAGCAGCCCCCTCAAGAAGGCAGGCCAAAGATATTGCTAGCCAAGCTCAAGACAGACTAGGGAGTAGCAGAGATGCCGCAGTAGATAAGAACACTTACTATGCAAGAATGAGGCCCAGGTTTAGATGCCCAGAACGCCTATAAAAAATACTGGGTGTGATTGTATACATATGTAACGCAGTGCTACAGAAGGCAGAGACAGGAAGAGCCCTGGGGCTTGCTGCCTCCTGACCTAGCTCCAAGCTCAGTGACAGATCTGGGCCTTAAAGTAAGAAGGTGGTGAGAGATAAAGACATCCAATGTCCTTTCAAATACCTGTATACAGGTGTGTCTACCTACCTACCTACCTACACACACACACCCTCACCAACTAGAACCCGTGCCTTAAGCCTGCCCCCTCCTCCAACATCAAAGCTAGACTTCCTATCTTTCCCCGAGGAGTTTTCTATCTCTTCTGCAGTCTAGTCCACAGACAGCCATGGGACTGTGGTAGGCTCTAGCCCCACTCTGTGTACATCAGGCAACATATTTTGCTGCCGTTCTCCCGAGAGCCCCCATCTCTCTTTCCTCGGAAGTGAGCAGAATGCTCTCTGTATTCCTTACCTCTGTGAGTCTCATAATTATCTCCCCCACTGCTACACCTCCCCCCTGACACTGCCTGGTGGAAGGGCTGTCAGATTCATGCAAGCTTAATATGTCTGACATCCAGCTTGTGACTAACCTACAAATGCATCTTGCTTCCCAATTTTCATGTACACGGGCTGCTCTGTATCTGTACCCACGTTGCCCACATTGGAAAAAAAAAAAAAAAAAAAAAAACCAACCAATTCTGTCAGGCCCTGAGGAGGAGGTCACTAATTGTGTATTCATTGCTACGTGAGCTTTGCTGGTGCTTTGATTTAAATGTCTTTCCTTATTCAGTTTTTGCAAAAAAAGATCACAAAGAATTCAGTGTCCCTGAACATGTTTCCACACGACAGGGGCAACAGAGGTAGAAAATGGTGGGTGCCAGGAAAAGAAAAGGTAACGCAAGCTGAAAGCCTTTTAGATGCTTGGAGAATTCTCCTGTGTTTCTCTTTGATCTGGTATGTGTGTGTGTGTGTGTGTGTGTGTGTGTATGTGTGTGTGTGTGTGTGTGTGTGTGTGTGTGTGTGTGTGTGTGTGTGCGCGCATGCGCGCGCACATGCATGTGGAAACAAGAGGATTATTCTTATTTATGCGTGCATTTGCCCGTGCGTGTACTGGTAGTGAGAAGGTCAAAGCAAAGCTTTGTGGAATCAGTTCTTTTCTTCCACTTTCGTGTGGGTTCTGGAAATTGAACTCATCAGACTTGTGGGACAAGCACCTTTATGTAGTAAGACATCTTCCTGGCCCCCCACATTCTTTTTTTAAGGTCACTTACTAGCCCAAAGCTTGCCAATTTGACTAGGCTAGAGACTGGTGGACTTCAGGAATCCTGTCTCCACCTCCTGGGAGCTGGGATTATACACATGTGTGCCATCACACCCACATTTGTATGTGTGCTCTGGAGACTGGACACTCAAGTCTTGCAATGGTGAGGTAAATATGCTACCTACTAAGTCATAGCCCGGAGACTTTTCATATAGTTGCTGATTCCCTAGAATGTTCTACCAAGGTCCTTCTCCTGGCTGGTTAGCTATAAGAACAGCTCCTGCGCTACAATCTAGGCTTCCTCTCCCTGACTCAGTGTGTGATCGATGGACACCTGTTGAGGACAGAGACATGAGGAAAACACCTGGAGTGTTCTGGTGACTGACATACACACACTTTGTGAGAGTCAACCAACGTTGCCAAGCTATGAGCACTGAGGACATTATGTAATGCATGAGCCATAGTCTCTGTCTGTCTGTCTGTCTGTCTGTCTGTCTGTCTGTCTGTCTGTCTGTCTGTCTCTCTCTCTCTCTCTCTCTCTCGTGTGTGTGTGTGTGTGTGTGTGTGTGTGTGTGTGTGTGTGTGTTAATAGGAGTTGAAACTAGCACTTTGTGCTTGCCTTCCATCATGTTAAGTAAGCATTATCTATGTAAGTGGGACCTATGTCTCAGACTGTTAAGTATATTTTCGACCTATGACACTGTCAACTCATATGGGTTTACCGAGATTGACTTAAGTGATAATTTTCCTTCATTATCAATGCAAAGATTTCAGAGATACCTAGGAGAGATACACTTTTGGGCATGTCAGTGGGAGTATTTATAGAGAGGTGTAACTGGAATGGAATGTTCTTCCCTCAATGTGAAAAAGCGGTATTCTGTGGGCTGGAGTCCTGGATTGACCAAAAAGGAGAGAGAGAGCTGGATACCAGCATGGGCGCTCCCCCTCCCCCTCTGTCTGTCTGTCTGTCTGTCTCTGTCTCTCTCTCTCTGTCTCTCTCTCTCCACTTCTCAACTGAAGAAGCAATATGAACAGCTATGCTATCATATTCCTGCCACCATGTGTCCCTTTGAAGGCTGGACCTTTGAACTGTAAGCCAGAATCAACTTTTGCTTTAAGTTGCTTTTCTCAGTATTTTGTCACAGCTATCAGAAAAGTAGCTAATGTACCCCTCATTGTAAGTCAAGGAGCCTTTGTCAAGAGTGGCCATTTGACAGGTTTTGGCAAGAGGCTACTGCTCAAAGCCCATGAAAATAAGCATCTCTTTTTCAGTACAAAGCAATGAATGCCTCCAAAGAGAATCCTCCCCAACTGGGGATGCAAATCCCGTATGTGGTAATGGACTTCTTATGAACCTCAGACAAGACAACAGAGGCAGAGACGGTATCCTACATGGGGAGGTGGCTGCGGAGAACTATGCATGCATGGGTGTTCCTAATGACATTTACTCTGGATTGTTTTTTAAACAATAGATAAGCCAACTATGATGCTTTTGCTTTCAGGAAAAAGTGATTCCAAATCCCTTATTATATGTAAAAAGTAATCACAATAGGGGGCTAGAGACATGGCTCAGTAGGTAGATTTTGCCCATCCCATCACACCGGGAGCCTGAGGGTCTATCCATGGCACTTCATGAGGTGGGTATGGTAGTGCACACCTGCAATCCTAGAACTGGGAAGGTAGAGGTAGGAGGATCCAGAGTTCAAGGTCATTCTAGGCTACGCAACACATTCAAAGCCAGGCTGGGATACACCAGGTATCTCAACAGCAACAAAAATGTTAACAAACACAGCAGCTAATTGCAGGATCCCTAAAGACAGAGCTGCCAAAGTAAAAAAGTGGGGCTAGCGAAATAACCAAGTAATTAAGGGTTCTCGCTACCTATGCTCCAGCCAAGGGGAATGCACAGAGAGTTCAAGGCCCAGCTCTCCTTCCACCAGGTCATTCCAGACATTAGGATAATGTCTGAAAAATAACACATGTCTTTGGCTTTTAAATTCTGGCCTAATGTCTTTGCTCAGAGCCACGTCGAAGGCAACTGTGATTTAACAGTTGTGTTTTTCTTCAGTTAGGCTTTCTTGGCCCATTAAAAGCTGATCCAGATGAAAGGGCTCTGTGTATAAACATTGATTACTTCCTCTAATCAATAAGACTCTATATATCTTTCATGCAAATGTAGAGCTGCAGACATGTACTGATGCACATGTGGTGCCGGATAAACCTTGAGGATTTTCTGAATACGAATGCCCACAGTCTCCATCTGAAATGATAACTTACAGTCTCCCTGTATGTGCTCTGTGTGTGTCAGTGAACACACACACTTGAGAGAGGGCCTTTCATTGAACTTGGACTCACTGATGGATACCAAGTCCATCTGAGCTATCTTATCTGCCTCTGCCTCTCAGAGTCCTGGGGTAATCAGAGCTAACTCGTTACTAGCTAAGTAGGCAGGGCCATGCCTACCGTTTCACTTGGGCACTGGGGATTTGCACTCAGGCCTCATGCTTAAACAATAAACACTCTTACCCACTGAATCATGCCCCCAGTCCATGAGAACCTACATTCTCAACCATGTTCACATGCTTATTTTGCTGAATATGTGGTGTGTGTGTGTGTGTGCGTGTGCGTGTGTATGTTCTTGTGGGGGGTCAGAAGTTATCCTTGGCTGTTGTCTTTAGGAAGTTGTTCATCTTGCTTTTTACATTTATTTGTGTATGTGTTGTGGTGTGTGTGTGTGTGTGTGTGTAACACAATATGTGTGTGAAGGTTAGAGGACAGATTGCAGGAGTTGGTCTCTGCTTCCATCCCATGAGGCCCAGGGACTGAACTCATATCATCAGGTTTGACAGCACATTTACCCAATGAGACATCTCACTTACCCTCACTTACCCCATCTTGTGGGTTTTGTTGGTTTGTTTGCTTTGCTTTTGTTTTTAATACATGGATTCTCAATGTTCTTGGAGCTCAGTACTTGGACTAGGACGGCTAGCTGGAGAGGCCTAAGGATCTGTCTGTCTCAGTGTTGTAATTCCCAGCATGAGCTACCGCATCAGTTTTCTGTTTGTTTGTTTACTTTAACGTGGGTTTTAGGAATCAAACTTGGTTCCTCATACACGGAGAGTGTACACTTTACTGGTGGAGCCATCGTCCCTCCCCCATACTCTTACTAAACCAACTATGAATCATGCTTCAGACTTACAAGGGTTGCAGGCCCATAGAGTACAGGACCATGTCCAGCATTTCATGTGGATGTTTCAGATTTGAACTCAGGACCTCATAGTTGAACAACACAGAATTACAGGCATAAATATAATCATATCAGGTTAACTATACGTACACATCCCTCCTCCTAGCTTGTATGAGCACAGGCTAACACAGCCACATACATCAAAGGACCAGTCTAACATTGGAGTTTTACTGAGGGAATCAGGAGCAAGCACACATAACATGACAAATGGTTATACTTGGTGATAATTTTTTCCAATATGCAGACATTTTCTCTGGTGTGCTCACCATAATACAAAAGCAGCACCATTAGGTAATTGGGCCATTAGCCAAGGAAAAACCTTCAGGGCAGTGCATACCACTGTTTTAAAATCTGTTCTTTTATGTGATGTGAGCAGACATGGTCAGAAACAGCTTGGATGGTTTTCTGACGCTTTACTTCAAACCAGCCTTTTTCTTTTTTTAAAAATAAGCACCACTTGGGAACAGAAGATAATTCACCTTTGTTTGAGGAACTGCTAATTCTGCCTCCCATGAACCATTTATGACTATTTTATATTTAACACGTGTGTGTCTGTGTGTGGGCATGTGGGTACCCATAGAGACTAGGGGTACTGGATCAGCTGGAGTTACAGGAGATTGTGAGCTTCTCTCTGTGGGTGCTGGGAGTCAAACCTAGGTCCTATGGAAGAGTAAATTGTGTTCTCAATCACTGAGCCATCTCTCCAGGCTTCTTAGTATGAGATTGTTTTCAGGGGAGGTGGGGACCTGTAGCCTGCAGAGTATGAAGCACGCATGAAGAAAGTGGTACAATGTGTGGGAGCCACAGCAAGGTATGAGGAAGAGGTTCCCACCCCCATCACACACAGCACCTTTTCCTGTTCCTTGGTACTAATCTGTTTGCACTCACTATAGGGCACATGCAGCTTCCTGTCCACTGGGGAGGGAGGAAGGGAGGTAGGTAGTTTATAGCCTTTCTGTAGACAGAACTGTATGGCTCTGGGTGATGGTAACTGGCCACCACTGCTTCCGGGAGTCGAGTGCATCCTCTCCCGTTTCCTTGATCCTGACTAGGCTTTCCTACATTCCTTCATTCCTTGATTCGTTCACTGTTCCAGAGACAGCACAGGCATGACAGCTTGTTTCCCACCATACATGTCTCCACTTTGGCTTTGCACTGTAGCTTGAGTCTCATTAGGAATCTGTGGTTCTTCCTGAACCCACCTTATGGATCATCTTCCAAGCAGACCCTTCTTTCCCAAGGCTGTGAGTCCGAAAAGTGGCAAGGTGTGTGTGTGAGTATGTGTGTGTGTGAGTGTGTGTGAGTGTGCATGTGTGTGAGAGTGAGTGTGTGTGAGTGTGTGAATGTGTGCATGTGTGTGAGTGTGCATGTGTGTGAGAGTGAGTGTGTGTGAGTGAGTGTGTGTGTGTGATAAAGTGAGTGTGCGTGTGTATGTGCATATGTGTGAGTGTGGAAGTCAGAGTTTGACATCTGGTGTCCTCGTTATCGCTCTTCTACTTTGAGATAGAATCTCTCCATCAACCTAGTTCATCAGTCAGCGTCATCAAGCCCGGCAGGCCACAAGCTCCAGGGCCTGTGGATCCTGTCTCCTCATCCCCACTGCTGGATTTACAGGCACAAACTGCTGCTACACCCAGGTCTTGAATGTGTGTTCTGGGGACCGGAAACGAGGTCTTCATGATTGTATGGGAAGCATTTTACCCACTGAGCCTTCTCCCAACCCACAAAACCTGAAGAACAGCTGAGCTATGTTTTATTTTCCAGCCATTTACTTTCTCTATATTTAAGAAATTGATGAATCTTGCTGGAGGGAAAATCCACTGAGTATTGATAAACAATCACATTTCCATGTGATTGGCAAACATATGTATATGCAATATAGATTTAGCATTTCAAACTCTAATTAGGGGAAATATTAGTTTCTATTTTGGGGGATATACTCCAATCTTTATTTGGGGTATGCTAATCATCCTATTCATTCAATATCCCCACTATCTTATACTGTAGACCAAACTGACCTGAAACTTTTTTCTCTACCCCAGACTGACCCTGCATGCCCAGGGATCCTCCTGACTCAGCCTCCCGAGTGCTGGGATCACAGGCATACCACACCACCATGCCTCGCTTGTTAACGCTACTTTAAAAAGAACATTACAATAATGCTGGTTCTTCCCTCCCAGAAAATTGCTAAGACATGAAATCCTTTCAAATACAGGTGCAAAAAAAAAAAAAAAAAAAGAGGCTGGGAGAGCTGCTGAGGTGGGAAGAACTGTAATTAAAGGTAATTAACACAAGTTCGGCAATAGCACATTTGTCTAAGGAGGGCGAAGAATAAGACCTTTCTGATTAATATTCTGAAATCACCAAATTCTGGCAGCAACTCTTACTATATTCACTGCCAATCCTACTTTTATCTTTTTTTTCTTTTTAAATATTTCCTTTCATGGGTTTGGGTGGGTGTCTACATGAGTACAGATGTCCACTGAGGCCAGAGCATCAGGTCCCTTGGAGCTGGAGCTACTGACAATTGCAAGCTGCCCAACATGGGTCCCCTACAACAGTGCATACTTTTTTTAAAAAATTACTTTTATTTCACATGCATTGGTGTATTACCTGCATGCATGTCTGTGTGAGGGTGTTGGATCCCTTGAACTGCAGTTATAGATGCCTGTGAGCTGCCATCTGGATACTGGGAATCGAACCCATATCCTCTGGAAGAGCAACCAGTGCTCTTAACTGCTAAGGTCTCTCTCCAGCCCCAACAGTGCATACTTTCAATGGCTGTGATATATCTCCATACCCCAATCCCATATCTTACACTACCTCCTCTATAGACCCAGACTGTGTTTGTTCAGCTCACCGTGTCAGCTTTGTTCTGAAAAAACATGTCAGCTATGGCCGGGTTTAATCAGTGTCTGGATTATCCCAGAACTTAACTGATTTTTGGCCAGCTTGGTTTTTGGCATATGTGTGAAGTCCTTGATGTCCATAAGGAGGCTGACAACTTAACAAATCAGTAGCTTTTGGGTACTTTGGAAAGGTTCAGAACAGGCCAGCTGCTTGCTCTATTGGAGTCGATGCATGGTTAATTTCTTTATTTCAGCACACCGTACACAGATGCAGCTGGGATGTTAATTTTGCGCTGCTACCAAGAAGCTACAAGGTATCAGCTATCAGCTGATTTATTTGAAATCCTCCCCGGAATGCATCAGATTTTTAATTGTTTCCTGAACTACCAAAACAGAAGAAGAATTGATGTCACTGGGACATGCCTGTGGTCCCCATTGACTGCTACAGACTCCCAGTGACTGATTTTTCAATTGATACAGATGAGGCCAGCGAGGCAGCTCCTGCAGATCCACCCAGAAGCCCAGCCAGCGATGGCTAACAGAGAGGCTGGTGGGGGGTGAGGGGGAGCCCAAACATTTCCTCCCAACAACTCATCAAGTTCACAGCTCTCCTCAACAGATGCAACCGGAGGGGCCCCGACATATATGCCGACAGAAGCAGATGGTGCCTCAGGGCAGATCTCTGTTCCTTGCTCTTGGGGTTGAGCTCTGTGAGATTGGGGGGGGGGGGTAGGGCTTTTGTGAGCAGGCGGGTGGGATAGAGCTTCATTCTCTAGCAGCAGGTAAAATCCATTTGTCACACCAGCTCTGAGCAGGCTTTCAGCAGAAAACTTAATGTCTGAAACCAATGAGGCATTCTGTCCTGCCATGGCTGTGAAACAGGGGAAAGCCTCTGGTGGACAGTGCGCGCTCCCCACCACCAAGAAGAAGGGGGACAGAAGGAAGGTGGGGGTAGTGGGTCAGAGAAGTGCAGGCAGTCCTGGCCAAGGAGACACATGACTTCAGAGATTGGGCTGGTCATGCCTTTAAAGGCTTTACTCATTACTACATTGTGTGCGCGTGTGTGTGTGTGTGTGTGCACACGCACGCGTATGCGCACGCGCCGTGTCCAGGCACACAGAGCAAAGAAAAGCTGAATCTGCAAGTGCTCTCCTGTTACTGTTGTCTCTCTATGTGTTTAGACGCCATGGAGTATGTGTAGAAGTCAGGAGTCTCTTCCTACCATGTAGATCCTGGGGAAATCCAGCTCAGGTCGTAAGGCTTGGTGGCAAGAGCCTTCACTGCGAAGCCATCTCACCAGCCTGACTTTCCCTAATATTTCTCTTTCAAAGCAAGATGGCAGGGGGAAAGGGCACACAGGAAACACACATTTTATTTTAAAGCCTTTCAGGGGGAGAACCGCAACCAAACCAGTACCACAGCTACCACTAAAACCACCACCCTGGTTTGCCTTTCTCTCCTCCACAAAATTGGAGAGACAAGTGTTTCCTTGCTCTGATCTTGAGGACGAGCTGAGCCCCGTGAACACAACCTTTACATTATCACTCTGTGTGCAACACAAACACGCACGCTGGCCGTCTCCTACCCTGAGTCCTGCTGGGTTCTGTGGCAGAGAAGGTTTTTATGAGCAGGCCTTCAGCTGCCAGGACCCTACCTTCATAAAGAAGAGATGATTTTTTTTTTTAAAGCTCATTCTGTCTATTTATTTTGTGTAGAGAAATCAAGGGCAATAAAGCATAAAGACGCTCACCCCACCTTACCCCATCTCACACTTTTGTCAACCACGCTTTATCGGGTCTGGGAATGAATTTTTAATATCATGCCATGAAATGTTTCTGGTCTTCTATCATGTGCTGGGGCGCTATCAATCTGATCACACTTGGGACTTCTGAGTGATACTGAGCGCCGGAGAAAACAGCTTTAAAGTTTAGTCACTCCGGCGGAATGTAAAAGCTTCTATCGGTGACAGGTTGACAGAGAAAGCTGTTTTCCTTTCCATTTCACAGACTTCCACGTATGAACGGCATGAAACATGTCAGGACTTTCTCTGCGTCTAGGAAGACGGAGCTGGCATCTGCTCCCAGCGGGAGCCCCTCTCTAACCAGCAATACTATAAAATCTCATGATTCTGGATTCTGAGTGACGTTTGAAAGGGCAGGGAGGCGGTGTTTACTAAATTTTATAGGACAACATCAATTGCTTGTCTTAGCACATAAATATAGTTTCATGGTATACAATGCTACCTCAAGCATCTTCCCTCTCTCTGTCTCTCTAGGAAAAAAAACAACAACAAAAAACACAAAACACAAGCTTTCTGTGTTAACTGGAGAGCTCTCCAATTTCTGGTTATAGACAGGAGATATCTCATATGTGCACCTCTTTCTGAACTATGTGCCTTCCCTGACTCCTTCAGGAAGCTTGCTGGCACACCAGGGAAGTGCCCACTGATTCCATGTTCAATATGTACACTGCACCGATAACTTGTCGTGGTCCCGTTGATAAACACGTTGGTGCTGTCTGAGTTCCACTGGACTGGGGAAAGGCAACAGCTAGAGGACAGTTTATGGGGCCTCTTCCCGTCCCAGTGGTTTGTGTTTGGCTGTTTCCTTCCCCTGTATCATCTTAGAGCACAAAGGACAATGAATCACACTGCCTCAGCAACACAGAGCAAAGAAAAGCTGAATCTGCAAGTGCTATCCGCTTACTGTTGTCTCTCTATTTTTTCTTTCTTTCTTTCTTTCTTTCTTTCTTTCTTTCTTTCTTTCTTTCTTTCTTTCTTTTTTTTTTTTTTTAGTGTTTCTGTGGTGTTAGGGATTGAACCTAGAGCCATGAGCACATTAGGCACTGAGCCACAACCCCAGGCCCCTCACTGGGGGATTCTAGGCAGGTGCTCTATCACTGAGCTACACCCCAGCCCCTCACTGGGGGATTCTAGGCAGGTGCTCTACCACTGAGCCACACCCCAGCCCCTCACTGGAGGATTCTAGGCAGGTGCTCTACCACTGAGCCACACCCCAGCCCCTCACTGGGGGATTCTAGTCAGGTGCTCTACCACTGAGCCACACCCCAGCCCCTCACTGGGGGATTCTAGTCAGGTGCTCTACCACTGAGCCACACCCAAGCCCCTCACTGGGAGATTCTAGGAAGGCGCCCTACCACTGAGCCACAATCCCAGCCCCTCACTGGGGGAGTTCTAAGCAAGTTCTCTGTCACTGAGCCACAACCCCAATCTCTCATTTGGGTTTGCTTGTACTCTGTTGAAATCAGAGAAAGAAAATGCTACATTGTTGTGCTAGGACAAGCAATTGTCCAGTGTGTGAGCTTGCACTATGGGGCTCCTTTTAGCTGGGTATAGGTACATACAAACTATGGCTAGGATTCCTTGCCTCCTGGAGACAATTCATTAAGCTAGGGTTTATCATTAGCTTCTTATATTCAAAAATCTAAAATTTATAGAGTGTGGAGGGCTAGCCTTGACTATTAATTGATATAGGATGGCCCATTCCATTATGGGTGGTCATTCCCTGGCCAGGTGGTCCCGAAGTATATAACAAAATTACATATTTAATTTACCTATGAACCAGTAAGCAGCATTCCTCCCTAGTTTCTGCTTCAAGTCCTTTCTTGAGTTCCTGTCCTGGGTTCTGCTCATTTCTGTAACATCCCATGCTCACTCAAAGTTGGGGGGAAGGAAACAGATGACAGATTTCCACTTGAGTTTTACATGGTGCTCTAAGACAAAAAAAAAAAAGGCATTTTTGTGATAAGAAAAATAGGGAGAGTTAAGGAGGGATAAAAATATGTAAAAGACACTCAGAATTTCTTTTTTCTTTTTTCTTTAAACCAAACCAAACCACACCAAACTCCCTTACAACTGCTTTTCATGTCACCAAGCTTTCTGGACCAATTCCTGCTTCTTGTTTTCAAACCTGGGTGTGAATGTTTTCAAGTCTTCTTCCAAATCAGTGCTGTAGGAATCAGGCCGGAAGTCTGACAGCTTTGATCTCCTTCCAAGCCCTCTCTCTAAACAGAGGACTTGATCTGAAAGGACGGCAATCTCCACCCACATTCAACATGACCCAAACTGTCAAGAATACAAACCAACTTGCGATGAATTTTGCATCAAAACATCCTGCCAAGGCCTCCTTATTTATTCTTTTGTGGCTGTGCTTGGTCCAGAAGATCCCACAGGGAACCAGAGAGATGCCCCCCACCCTCCCTACAGCTTCTTTCCTTCAGAGGGCAGCAAGCAGAAGGCAGATTGAAGCCCCAAGACTCCAGTACCAGGGTGCCTTTTACACTCAGGGTCCCCTCTGGGAAGCAGGTTCTGGGCTGTGGTAGGCACACAGATGCTAACACACATCTGAAGATAGGAGGAGCTGAAGGTCACGTTCTTTTCCACTTTGTACCAACATAAAGTCCTAGGAGACTGCATTTAAATTAGCTACCTAGGACCGGCAAGATGGGTCAGGGGATGAAGGCACTTGCCTACAAGTCCAAAGACCTGGGTTCAATTCCTGGAACCTGCGTGGTGGGAAGAGAGAATAGACTCCCAGGATCTCCTCAGCTGAGTCTTTACCTGGGATGGACAGGGAACAGCATTTGTTCCCAGGGCTTCAGAATTCCCTACACCCTCTTCATCTTGTGTTTCTGTGAAGGACCACAGTCTCCCAGGTTGGCTCAGCAAAATTCTGCTCTTAAACAAAGGGCTAGAAAACCCTGGTGCCAGGCCCACTCTGCAAGCCCTGCTGGTCTCCTAAATGCTTAGGAAGAGATGACCCATTAGCAAGATTATTCCAAGGATGCCTGAGCTTTATCTTCATGGGAAAGACACTTACGATCCAAATGAGAGGTGATCTTCACATACAAGCGCAAGAAAGCATGTTTTCTATGAAACACATCCATAATTATTACAACAAGCACCAGCTTGGGGATCATCTACATGCTGGGCACGTAATGGTGCCTTCATATGTAAGGTTTAAAAGGACTTTCAATGAGTGGCTGTCACCATCCTTTCTTTACAGTACAAACTGGAAGTTCAGAGAGAGCAGTGGAATACAACTCTTCTGGCTGCACTCCATACAGGAACACAAAATTCTTTCTCTCCTGATAAACCACAAGACTCTAGAGATACTTGGGAGTAAGCTACCTACCCACCTATCCCTCCCCCACCACATTGTACACTGTCTCTCTTTTGGAAAGTATAGGGTTTCATGTAGCCCAGGCTATCCACAAATTTACTATGTAGCCAAGGATGGCCTTGAACTCCTTGCTCCTTTTGCTTTTACTTCCTAAATGCTGAGATTATATGTGTGATGTATGCCTGATCATGCCGTGTTGGGGGGTGGAACCCAGGGTTTTGGGTGTGCTAGGCAAGCCCTTTACCAACTGTGCGACATATATCATAGTCCAACCTCATTTCTTGATGCCCTAGTATCCTTCTAGGAACAAGTAGAGTTGGTCACTCCCGAGGCTACTCCACATACATGATTCTTGTGTAAGGCCCTTCCACCTGAGCAGCTACACCCGATTTTTATCACAGTGCCACCGAGGACTGGGATTCTGTGGCTTCTTGAACAGCATCTCTGAGTATTTTCTTTACTCCCTAAGTTGATATATGTGTTCATTCAATTTGTTTTCTTTCAGTTAAGATCTGTCAATTGCTGGGTACTGCTCTCTTTTCAAAGCATGGCATCCCAAAGTATATATGCAGGGTGTCAGGACCTTAGAGGGAAGCAAGGACCCCAAGGCACAATGATTTTTATTTTAAATTATTATTATTATTATTATTGTTGTTGTTGTTGTTGTTGTTGTTGCTGCTGCTGCTAATGATTATTATTACTACTGTGTGAGAGGATGTGCACCCATTATGTGTATGGGTATAAGATTCCTGTGTTGGGATCAGAAGATAATTTTGCAGCATTCTCTCCTTCCACTTTTATGTGGTTTGCAGCAATGCAAATCAGGTCACTGGGCTTGCAGAGCAAGTGCCTTCACCCCAACGAGTCACTCCCTGGCCCTATAACGATAAACAAACAAAGAAACAAACAACCCAAAAGACTCTTCTATTTGGTTGTACTTGGCTAGATACGTATAAGGATGGGTTATGAGCTGATCAGAAACCTGGAGTGTGAGGAGGAGTATGTACAAACCTGCCAGTCAGTCTCCAGAATGCTTTACTGCAAGATAGATTTTAACAAGAAGGAACTGGTCCAGTATGAAGCACACTGATGTGTCAGATCCACTTGGGCAAGATTCGACAGCTCTGTGAGCATGCCTGTGGTAGGATGCCCAGGTATATGAGCTAAGCTTTTCTGCTTGCAGAACTTTCTAGAAGTTAGGAGACATACCATGGGTTGGAGATACGACAGCCTCCTGTACCTGCACCACCTGCTCCTTGACCTTTCACCTGTGTGTGACTATTCAGTGGGGCTTTCTCCTGGTTTCCTCTCTAAGTCTGCTTTCTTTGCGTCCTCTGTGTGACAGCCCTGCTAATTTATCATGGACAAGCCCTGGCTTCAGTTTCACAATCTGCCCCCAGCCCCACAGCTATAGAGCCACCACAGAGCCTGCTGCCCTTCCAAACAGAGCTCACTCCATCCCTTCCTTATTCAGCTTCCACCATTTCCAGTACCTCCTTTGGGAATATGACTGTCACAGGCACCCAAACCAGTGGCTCTCAACCATGTGGTCACCTGGGAAATCTTCCTGAGTACCTAACTATGGGAGTGCCCCCAACTCCCCACGGTCCAGCAAATGGTGGGAAGGAGACAGGCGTGAAAGGCGAGCACCAGAGCAGTGAGGTGTTCCACAGGTAAGATCCCCCAGGCGGGCTCTGTGACTCCTTTCACCTCGGAGGCCTGCTTCTCTAAACCTTGACATTATTTGTGAGGTCCCATCTCTCCTCCTGCATTCCTCATTAAATTGGTTACCCAGGTCCTTGCTGACTGCTTATCAGAAAAAATGCCTCCCATATCTGATTCTCCCCCTGCACTCCCATAACCCCCAACCTCATTATCTCCTGCCGGGGTTGTTGTTGCAATTGCTGGCTGGTGGTTCTGAACCTCCAGGCTCTCTGGGCTCCAATCCATCTTGCACAGTGTTGCCAGATTAACCTTCTAAAGCGGTGGTTTCTCAACTTGGGCGCACATTAGAATCATCTGGGGAGCTTGTTAAAAATACAGATGCCTTGACCCTGGCCTAGAGACTAGGATTGAGTGGATGTGGGAGGGGCCCAAGGTGTGTGTGTGTGGTGTGTGTGTGTGTGTGTGTGTGTGTGTGTGTGTGTGTTTAACAAGCTCCCAGGTGAGTCTGATACAGGCAAAGTTTGAGAGGCTCTGGCATCCAGGTCTCCCTCCAGGGGACGGTGGGAGGGAAGTGGTGACAGGGCCTGATGGTCCTTGAGGCTAGTCATGGTCACACACCATGTGGACCACGCGTCACCTCACTCAGCACAGCTTGATGCCGCTGCATGCATTTTCCCATGTGTGCTTTCCACTGCCCCCCTACCCACGTCATTCCAAGCTGGGTCTATATCCTTCGTATCCCACCTTCTCCAGCAGGTCAAACATCTTGACCTGCTGGAGTAAGGAACTGCTGAGACAGAGGTTGGATGTGACACTACCGCAAGGCTGGGGAGATGGCTCGTGCAAGCACGAGGACCTGAGCTCTGTCCCCTAAACTCACGTCAAAACCCCAAAAAGCTGTGTATACCTGACCACCACTTGTAATCTCAGCACTGTGGAGGCTGCACACCGAGGCGTAAACAGTGTAAACACAAGATATCAACAGTTTTTGTGTGTGTGTTGTTTAGTGTTTTATGTTGTTTTTTTGAGACAGAAAAGTTGAGACTGTATGTCTGGCTGGCCTAGAATGTCCTATGTAGACTAGGCTGGTTTTGAACTCGGAGAGATCCATCTGCCTCTGCCTCCTGGGTACAGGGATCTGGCTGAGTCTGTTTTATGCTCCTCAGGGTCACCCTCCAGTGGTGCTGATTTACACAAGGTTCTCAGATAGTTACTGAGGGTCAAACACAGGCTCCTATGACCTCGAATCCTTGGTTCTAACTACCGCTGAGCCTTGAATGACTAGTGGAATAGAGACACTAAGTGCCTGGTCCCTGCCGTTATTCTAGCCATGAACCTTTAAGACAGCTCAGCAGGGGTAAGGAGAAGACATCTGCCTCCAAGCCCAATGGCTTAGGTTTGACCCCTTCATGAGGGTGTTGGGGTGTGGAGAGGAACTGACTCCTGCAAGTTGTCACCCGCCACACACACCAATAAAAAAGTATAAATAAATACATGTAAAAAGGTTTAAAAATCTCAACGTGCTAGTTTTGTTTCTTTCCAAACTTACGTTTGGATAACCTGCTGTGGGTCTGAAGGCTTTGTTATAATATAGTCGATCAATACATATATGCTGTCTGTATTATCTACCATATGGAGACAGGAGAAATCACTTCTGGCTGCAATATATGATTGGCGGGGGTAGTGGGGAGCAGGGAACTAGCTCCTCTCACGGACAATCAGCATCTCATCTCCATTTAAGGATATACTTGAAACACTTGAGCTCACTGCCATAGCAACAGGAGATGCTACAAAACCAACCCTACAGTGCAGTGCATGCTGCAATTAGCCTAGGCAGTGATTTTTCTCCTGTATGCACATGTGCATGTATGTTTAAGTGTCTGCATGTGCATAAGGAGAACAGAGGACAACTTCAGCCATCGTTCCTTAAAGTGCTGCCCACCTTGATTCTCGAGACAAGGTCTGTCACTGGCGTGGAGCTCCGTGAGTAGACTAGACCGGCTGGCCAGTGAGCTCCAGGGATCTGCCTGCATCCTTCCTGTTCCCTAAGCGCTGGGATTAAAGGTGTCTGCAACCATGCCTGGCTTTTATAACATGGGTGTGGGCATCCAAACTCGGGTCCTCATATTTGTTTGCAAGGCAAGCACTTTAGTGACTGGACTCTGTCCCTAGGCTGTCGTTACTTTTATTTATATTTCTCTTCGCTGTCAATAGTACTATGCATGAGCTTTGTTGTCATTTGAAGTTTCTGACCGGTTTTAACTTTATAGACTTGTGTGCATTCTGTGACAACAAACAGTATACTATCTATACATATCCTCTGCATTTATAACATACATATTTTTTCTTAACTTTTTGACATTTCTTGTCTATGGGCTCTGGATCCCTACAGCTCTCCTGTGTGCTACACAGAGGGGGTCACGCGTATCGGCTCTTGTAACAATGAGAGGTGATCTGAGGAGCCACTCAAATGGTGAGGAGCAAGGATGGCTGTGGACCTGTGTTCTTCACGAAAGACCCTCACTGGAACGCTACTGAAGATGTTCAGGGAACTGAGGCTTCTCCAAGAAGGGATGTTTTACATGGCCGAGTCTTACAAGTTTCCCTCAGGAGTGGAGAAGATGGAGAGAAGACGTCTCACAAGGAGAAGGGTTTTGTGGGTGACAGTTCAGAGCCTCCCCAAATACACTAGAATTGAGAAGGAGGAAGGTGAGTGTGAGAAATAGCACAAGAGGATGGCCAGGTCTCCTAAGCAGCCTGCCAACAACCTAAGGGCTGACCTAGGCAGGTTGTTCACGGCCCTGATAAATACCGAACCTCAATAAGTATGATTAAAAAGTGAATTCAAAGCAGACCAGAGATTTAAGTGCAAAGGAAGCTAAGCCAGGCCCAGAGAAAAACACAGGGAAAACCCTTTGAGTCTGGCATAGATATGGTGGCAGAAGTGTAATACACAGGAGAAAAGATGGGTGAACTGGGTTTTGTTAAAATAATAATACTAAAAAACCAAAGCCAACCAACAACCAACCAAAAAACAAAAACAAAAACAAAAACAAAACAAAACAAACAAACAAAAGACAGGGTGGTTGTAGCACATACCTTTAATCCTAGCACTAGGGAGGCAGAGGCAGGCAGATGTGAGAGTTCGAGGCCAGCCTAGTCTACAGAGTGTGTTCCAGGACAGCCAGAGCTACACAGAGAAACCATGTCTCAAAAACAAAACAAAATGAAACAACAACAAAAAACCAAATAAACTAAAAACTAAAAACTTAAAACATTAAATAGATAAAATTAATAAATAATAATAATGGATAAAATATTTACTTATTGAAAGACACCATCAAGCAAATGACAAGATTGTAGGGGAAAAGGACCTGCAAAATGCTCACATGTATGTTTGTGGATAAAGAACTGTATACAGGACATGGCAGGACTCTGGCACTCATGTTGTCACAGAACCTGTGGTTACGGCTTCAAAAGAGGCAGTTTTCTTTAAGGGTTTGGTCCTTAGCAAGTTGACCATGCTCCACAGGGAATAGCTTCACACTCATGCCTCTGTACAGGCAGTACAGACTGGACTGGGGGTTATGTGAGAGAAAGAGAAAAGGCGGGAAGGAGGGAGGGAGGGAAGGAGGGAGGGAGAGAGGGAGAGAGGGAGAACACATAAAGGTGAAAGGGAGGGTAAGAGGGGACAGATCTGGGAGGAGTTAGGGAGTTAGAGTGGGGATAAGATAAAAATAATTTTGTATGAAATTACCACAAATTTAATAAAAAAGAATTAAAAAAATGTTTACACATCCTGAGAAGTTTACATGTCTATTCATCAGGATATTAGTCGGTAGTTATCTTTTTTTGTTGCTGGTGATCTGGTTTTGGTATCAGACAAGTACTAGCTTAGTAAAAAGTCCAGCAATGGTCCCTCTTTTTTTTTTTTATGTAACAGTTGGAGAAGCAATGGTGTTAGTACTTTGAAGGCCTGGTCACACCCACCAATGACTACATCTGGGCCTAAACTTTTAGTTGGCAAACTTTTCATTATTGTTTCAACCTTACTGCTGGTCACAGGTATGTTGTTTGTTTTTGTTTGTTTTTGGAGATAGGGTTTCCCTGTGTAGCCTTGGCTGTCCTGGATTCACTTGGTAGACCAGGCTGACCTTAAACTCATGGAGATCTGCCTGCCTCTGCCTGGTATTAAAGGCATGCATCACCATGCCCGGACACAGGTATGTTCTTAACTTGTTGATCTCATCTGTGTTTAATTACAGTAGAACACAGGCATCTAAAAATTCATCTAGTCTAGATTTTTTTTCCAGCATGTGCACGCATATATTGTATATATACATGTATGTATGTATATGTATGTTTTCCTGTAGTTTTGAGATAAACAGGACTGACAGTGAAAAAACAAATATTTGCCTTTAAGACAAACCAAAGAATTATATAGCAATGATGACATTATTGAAATGCAAATTAAATAAAATATAACAAAGAAAAAGCTGAAACAGAATAGGTGCTATGGTATACTCCTGTAGCCCCAACTACTGGAAAACACCATTTGAGTTTCAAAGCAGCTTAGAAAGTAATGTAAGACCTTGTCTCAAGAAGAAAATAAAAAAGAAAATTTTTTTAAAAAATGATAAAAGAGCTTGAAAAGTTCAGTGTGAGGTCCTTCAGTCTAGAATGCTAATTAAGGAGCTGAGCTAGCAACACACAGATTGCTAGGAGCTATGATCCTTGGTGCATGGGGACAAGGGGGCATATATATATGTATATATACACACATACATATATATACACACACATACATATATATACACCTATCTATCTATCTATCTATCTATCTATCTATCTATCTATCTATCTATCT
>OU015754.1:18199328-18220583 GCA_907169655.1 Acomys percivali | reverse complement strand
GGGATTCTAGGCAGGTGCTCTACCACTGAGCCACACCCCAGCCCCTCGCTGGGAGATTCTAGGCAAGTGTTCTACCACTGAGGCACACCTGAGCCCCTCACTGGGGCAAAGTGCCTTACCACTAAACTACATTCCTAGAACTCTTTTTACTTTTAATTTTGAGATAGGATCTCATTATTCTCCCTAGGTTAGCCTTGAACTTGTAACCTTCTACTTTACCGTCCCAAGTAGCCAGGATGACAGGCCTGTGCCACCAGACTCATTTCATGAAGACATTTTCTAATGTGCTCTTGGGAAACCACTTCCTCCACTCTAGCATGAGAAAACACACTGTCTCAATTACATTGAGCCTAGACGATACTGGCTTTCTCGTCTGGTAGAATGGTAGTTAAAGCAAACCCTGTACCAGTTAGCTGTAACTTAATTGACAAGACTGGTAGAACTATCAGCATTACGGTTTGTTAGACAACAAGGACAGCACCATGACCTTCTTTCTAGTGGCTCCTCTGGGAATGGGCGGCCATCGTCCTTCGATGTTCCTTCTGTTTCTCCTGTAGGTCTAGCACCCGGCTCAGCAAGGGGAGGATAGGTAACCCTGGCTCTGAAGAGACAGCAGGGGCGAAGAAGTAGAAGTACGCTAATGATGACATGAGGGAGGTCTGCTGGTAAGTTTTAGTTGTCAGATTAACAGAATCTACCTGAAACCTGTTTAAATGCTGGCTTGTCTAGATCAGGTTGGCCCGTGGGTGTGCCCATAGGGGATTATCTTGAGTATGTAAATTAAAGTGGGAAGGCCTGTTCACTGTGGTGGTAGAGGATCCTGTGAGGTGTGTGAGATGAAGTGAGCTGAAGGTATGATGACAAGTGAGTGAGCACTTATGCACTCTTTGCCTTCTAGACATAATGTGACCAGATCCTTCAAGCGCCTGCCCTTGTGACTTCCTAAGAAGACTGTAAGCCAGAGAAACCCTTTCTCCTTTGTCAAGATTTTGTACACACACACACACACACACACACACACACACACACGATTAATTATAACCAGTATCTTAGTCTCTTACTAGATTCCATGAATAAAATGGACACACTGCATTAAAAATAAAAAGATTCATCTTTATGTGTGGGAGTGTTTTCCCTGCATGTGGTATACCATGCACTAGGTGCATGCCTGGTGCCCATAAAGGTCCGAGGGGGTTCAGGATCCCGTGGAACTTATAAGCCACTACAAGGGTGGCTAGAGCTGAATCGGGGTCCTCTTCAGATCAGTTTGTGCTTTCAGAACTGAGCCGTCTTCTCAGTCCCTAGCACATCCCCTTGACAATGGCCTTAGGTCTCTGCTCGGAGGCTAGCCTGTCCACTAGTCAATTCCAAAGCAAGCTCTTAGTCCTCTTGAGCTCCCACTGGAAATGGTGGAGAGCCATGATGTCATCCAGTGGCCATCCCAGGGGTTCCTTTGTCCATGAGTGCAGAGTGCCAATCAACAGAGAGAAGACCTCAGAACTGAGGGCTGCTTTCCCTCCCTGGATGAGCTCCCTGCTGTTGCCTACCTAGCTGCCTACAATAGCTCTGGACTCCAGTCCGATCTTTGTGCTTGCGGCTCCATTAGAACGGTATTCTTCTGTAAGATGGCTAAAGGAGTGGCCTGTCACACAGCGTTACTTCTCAGATCCCAATTACGTATCTCAAAAATATCACCTATTTAGACCCAAATACTTTGTTAGTTGGTTGCAGCCCTTTGAACAGGTTACCATGGATTTACGCTGGCATAATGGGCCCGCGTGATATATGTTCCCTGTCACCGTTGAAACAACAGTCAGTGTGTCTGAGCGGGCCCACCTGCCAAGCAATATGTTCTCAATCCCTCAGGCAGAGCGGTGTGCTGCTCGGCTAAGAAAACGTCCCCCTACTGAGCAAATGGCAGAGCCATGGAACACAGGCACTGGTGAGTGCCTGAGTAAAAGCCTTGGCTGGTCCCCCTGGCAAGCAGCAGCAGGAAGGGGCAGTGGGGGGTATTGCTGATGAGCTTAACTGCACTGAGATGAGTAACCAGCATGCAGAATCAGTGTCTACCTGGCTGCCTGCCCTTCTTTCCTTCTTCTCCCTCCACTTCACTCCCTTTCTCCCTTCCTTTCGTTTCTCTTCCCTTTTCCCCATCCTCCCTCTTTTCTTTCTTCCCACCTTCCTAGCCCTTTTGCGCCTCTCTCCTCCATTTGCTCCCTCTCTTCTTCTTCCTTCCTTCTTTCCTTTTCTTCCCTCCTTTCCTCCCTTTCTCTCTCTCTCTACCTTCTTCCTTTTGTTCTTCCTAATATACTACCACAGGCTACTTAACACACACACACACACACACACACACACACACACACACACACACACGCACGCACATGTACACGCACACATGCACACATGCACACATGCCCTGCTATCTCAAGGGGCTGGAGGGTCCAATTGTTAACAGACCAGTATAATACAGTAGTGGTTCCTCTCTGCTGCTGAAGAGTTTCGTTAGCATCCACGGGTGCTGGCTGATGGGAGAGCCTGCTTCCCACAGGATAGGAGGCTGTAAACAGCCATTTACCCAGGATCTGTGAAGGTCACATTGCACCACACGGCCTCCTCCAAGAACTCCCACCACCCTGACGCTGCCTGTCACCTGAAGATGTCCCAACACAGAGAGGCGGGCTTCATCCTTACCTAGGAAAAACAGACAGACCTTCTTTCCTTTTTTTTTTTTTTTTTTTTTTTGCACAGCATAGGCGCTAGGGGTTTGGGTGGAGAATGCTATGGCTAATTAGTGATAGCAGGAGGTCTGTGCTGTGAAGAATGCCTCGGAGGTGCTGAACAATACTGCTGCTAGCTCCTCCTAAGATAGAAACGACTGTTAAATGAATAAGCCCTCTGTGGGTTACATAACAAGCAAGGGGTGCAAGGCTGTTCAAACCGGCCATAAAATGCACTATAGCTTTTTTTTAAATGTGTGCGTGTGTGTGTGTGTGTGTGTGTGTGTGTGTGTGTGTGTGTGTGTGTATGTTCATGTGCTATGAGGCACTGGGGAGTCAGAAGAAAACCTCAGGTGCTGGTGGTCTTCTTTGCGACAGGGTCTCTTGGCCCCCACTCCCATGTATACCAAGTAAGCTTGGCCCAAAAACTTCTGGGGTTTTCTTGTCTCAAGCTCCTATCTCACTGGAGTAGCAATGGGATTGTACTGCTACTGTGTCTGGCTTTACATGGGTTCCAGGGATTCAAACTCACATCCTCACATTTACGTGTTAAGGGGCTTTATCTGCTAACCGGACCAAGGCTACCGTTTCATTTTGAGCACTTAAGACCAATCCTGCTGAACTTCTTATTAAGACATCCAAACACATGGAGAGTGTTAAGCTATTTGATGTGACATGACTAGCCCTTGTCAAGTGCCCTGATTGATTTGTGGGTGTGGGCGTGGGCATGTGTGCGCAGGTGTGTGCCTGCCCTGTACATTTGCATATAGGTTCGTGCATATCTGGGTGCTGATGGGTAATTGTGGAGGCCAGTGGAAAAACTTGGGTGGTCCTTTCCTCTGGGGCTGATGTTTGAGTTCAGGTCTCTCACCGGGACCCAAGGCTTACCAAGTAGGCTAGATTTTCTAGTCAGCAAGCCATAAGGATCTGCCTGATTGTCCTTCCCCATCACTGGCATAACAAATAGGAGCCCCTATGTCCGGCTTTACAGAAACTAGTGTTTTTGTGTGTGTGTCAATGTATGTAGATGCACTAGTCAGTTCTCTCCTTGCACTGTGTGGGTCCCAGGGAACAGTCACGTGGCTAGGCTGCGAGTGCCTTTACCTTCTGAGTCATCTCACAAGTCCAGTATGGCTTTTAAAATGTGGGTGGAACCCAGGGCCTCACGCTTTTGCAGCAAGTACCTGGCCCACTGAGCCGTCTGTCCAGTGCGGCTTTTTTACTTTGATTATCCATCTGTCTACTGTTTTGTGGGGAGATGAGGGGAAGGCTGTGTCTGGTTTTTGGAAAAAGATATCTAGCTTTTACAGAAAGAGTCAAATGGTATATACTCAATTATATCTGGACAATAGGCCAAGGAGCATGTCCCATGAAAGTCTTCACTTATCAGGAAAGTGGGACAGAGGGGAGGACATCCTACTGGGACTTTAGGTGAGAGAAGCATGGAAGAATGGGGAAATAGAAGGATCCAGAGGGTCCTAGAAACCTATAAGAAGAACATTATGACAGGCAGATCTGGGCCCAGGGTTCCTGCTCAAACTGTGGCACCAGCCAAGTACAATACGTGCAGTAAACTTCGAACCCCTACCCAGATCTAGCCAATAGACAGGACATTCTTCACAGTTGAGTGGAGAGTGGGGACTGACTTTCACGTGAATTCTGGTGCCTCATATTTGACCACATCCCCTGGAGGGGGAGACCTGGTGGCACTCAGAGGAAGGATAGCAGGTTACCAAGAAGAGACTTGATACCCTATGAGCATATACAGGGGGAGGAAATCCCCCTCAGGAACAGTCATAGGGGAGGAGAGTAGGGGGAAAGTGGGAGGGAGGGAGGAATGGGAGGATACAAGGGAGGGTATAACAATTGAGATGTAATATGAATAAATTAATAAAATATATTAAAACATGTTTAGCTATTTTAATAAAGCAGTAAGAGGATGATCAGAAAACACCACAGCGAGAAGCATATGCTCGTAGATGCAGGGATGGTTGTGCTGATCGAAAGCAGGTTTGGGGGCTCCAAGTGTGGCTTGCATAACACAGGGTTTACCTGGCAACTATAAAGTTCTAGCTGCCGCCTCTAGGACTGCATAAACTGGGGGTCACAAGCCTGGCATCCCAACACGTGGGAGGGATCAGAAGCTTTAAGGCCAGAGCTGGAGAGATGATGGCTCAGAGGTTAAGAGCACCTCTTCCAGTTCTTCCAGAGGACCCAGGTTCAATTCCTAGCACCTACATGGCAGCTGTCTGAAACTGTAGCTCCAGAGGATCTGACACCCTCATGCAGACATGCATGCAGAAAAAAATACCAATTCACATAAAGTAATAAATCATTTTTAAAAATCATCTTGGCTGCTAGTGTGCTCGTGCCAATAATCCCCTATGCCCTTTTCTGAAGAATTAGGTTTTGGAGAAAAGGTAGCAAAAAGGAAAAGGTGTATGGGTGGGAGACGGACATAGAGCAAGTGAAGAAACAACAACAACAACAAACAAAACAAAACAAACAAACAAACAAACAAAAAAACAGTGTGCCAAAGTAGAGTGGAAGAGATCGGTGACCAGCTCAAGATTTGTAAAGGGACTTGAGGTTTTTACTGCTAGGAACAGGATTTTCATTTAATCTATAAGGCAAGGGAAAAGACAATGTAAAAGAGTTTGGGTTGGGTCTGGGGGAGGGGACAGAGAAGAGGGAAATTCAAAAGGTGTGCTTTAGGGGTGAAGGGATGGTTTGCTGGATAAGAGCACGTTGCTACTCTTCCAGAGGATCTGAGTTCAGCTCCCAGTACCCATGTCAGGAAGCTCAAGACCACCTGTAACTCCAGCTCTAAGGATTTCACACCCTCTTCTGACCTCTGAGGGCTCCTGCACTTGTGGGGGCCACATACCAACAGGCACAGATGGATGGATGGATGATGATGAGTGAGTGGATGGATGAATGTATGCGCAAACACACACAAAGTAAACATGATATATTGTTCACAGTATTAAAAAACGCAAACAAGAAGTTAATGAAAGAAAAACAAAACAACAACAACAAAAAAATAGTAATAATAATAATCCTCCAACCATTTGGTAGTGATAAGACATTTTTTTCCTTAACCTTTGTGATAGGGTTCCATGTAGCCCAGGCTGGCCACAAACTCACTGTACAGTTGAAGGTGACCTTAAAGTTCTGACTTTTCTATCTCTATTCCCAGAGTGCCAGGGTACAGCATATATCTCTATGCCTGATTTATGTGGTGCTGGGGACTGAACACAAGGCCTCCTGCATGTTACTCAAGCACCCTAACTGGAGCTCCAGCCCAGGTCCGGCTCCCTGAACTTTAACAAAGCCACGCAGCTTAGTATGTGGACTCCTATCAAGACACATTTGTACATGGCTTTAAGTTTGATTTCTCCACTACTGAGTAAGCGCAAAACCACTAGGCCCATCATCATTTTCTTTCTCTGCCTCGTCAATATCATGTGGCTAAAACAACTACCCATTGTGTAATTTTCAGATATCTGATTGGTGACACTCCTCTCAGCACATTATTTTTTTCTCCGCTTTCAGTATTTTCCCTGATGTAATAAACAATGAATAAGAACCGTATCTGGCCCACTAGATAACACATTATTTATGGAGTGTGACTAAAGGCCCTAGAAAGAACAGCCCCTCATACAAAACCTTCTGCAAGCCGATTCACTGGTGAGAAATGCATTAAATGTGGAGAGGCTGGAATGTTGCGGGTCCAGAGTCTCGTAACTGCACTATCTCGAACGATCTTTGGCTCCCTTATTAGCCATTTCTTATCCACTTCTTTGTCTGACCAATATATAAAAAGGTTTGAAAAAAAAAAAGAAAAAAAGAAACCTTTTGGAATGTGTTATTGTAACAGAATTCTAGTTTCTACCAACCAAAGTCTGAGTACACCATCTCACAGTCTTGGAGGCCTATAGCTGCCATGTCTCTGCTTTTGCTGTACCCACCTATCTAATATTTCCACCACGGTACTTGAAAAAAAAAATCATCTTAATTTTATGATTTTCTAAGAGCTGTTACTATGAAAACATGAGGAAATGGTTAGAGCGCTGGAACTCCAAGTCTAGTGTAACCTAAATCTGTGTTCCCTGGCCGTGGTCACTCCTATTTGGCTCCAGAATAAACTATCTCTTATCCTCTTTGAGGTGAGAGCTCTGTTTTTGTGTTGACGCCAGTCACCACTGCCAGAATCTGGCTTCAAAGGACACCAGAGATGACTTTCTCCACAAGAATCATTTATGACACACTTGTCTGAATTAATAGATGTTTGCTCATTTTAAGAGAAATATGCTCAAATAATTCTGAGCCGAAGATAAGCAATGTCCGATAGGATATTTTTCGAAAACACACTGCTGTAGTTTGGCCTCTTTTTTTGTTTGAGCGCTTCTTCAGCTGGGTCCTGAGACTGTGGCTTCCGAGTCCTCTAGACATAAACTCCGTTCAGCTGACTTTGGCTCCGTGTAGCTGGTCAAGGGGCCCAGCTTCCTCCTGTTTTTAATCAGCTACCATTTGATATTTACCCGTTTCTGACACCTGGCTTGCAACAGGTCCCCGGCTGCCAGTTCAAGCTGGGTTATGTGTCTGTGACCCTGTTGTGACAGCTCTCCCTGAATGAAGTGTTACAGGGTCACCTTGGCATCCCTGTCACAGACCCAAGACTGCAGGCCACGGCCCTCCCTGGAGATCACAGCCACGGACTCAGCCCAGCCCTGGCAGCGGGAATCAGGATGGCTCTTGTGGTCACCATCAGACGTCAGTGCTGGAGGCTGGCTCCCAGGCCAAGTCTCCAACATTCAATGACTTCTGAAATGAAACAAGAACCAACACATGCAAGTGAAATTACCAGTTTCTCCTGGTGCTTAAAGCAAACAGCTCTACCTGCCCTGAATGTTAAGCACTCTGAGGCTCCAAGGGAGCCAGTGTTCCACTGTTTGTACTGGTTTGGGTTTAAGTCTGGAGCGACATGAATCAGAAAAAAACAAAAAAAAAAAAACCCAAAAACGGAGAAAAACTCATTTGTGCTCAAGTCAAGAATTATTGCACAAGTGTCTGTTTCCTCATGTTGGATGCTGAAGGACTCCGAGAGAGCTACGTAAGTCAATAAATCAAACAATCAATATATACTCATCAAACCACTGCAGACACCGCTTAACATTGGTTTGCCTACACCATGGATCATTTGGCCCAGAAAGCATCCAATTGTTTGGATCCATGATTTGGGCTTGATCTGAATAATTTCTACTTTCTGACACTTAACAAATAGAGCACAGTTATCAGTCCCTGGTGAAATCAATAACACAGGTGGACATTTTAGCTCTTGTCTTCATAAGGAACAAGATGACAAGAGAGGTCACTACTGGTGGAGCTTGGAGTTTGTCACAAGAGACACAAAAGATGGAGAAATATGTTGTTTACCTAGGAATCTTTCCCTCCTCCTGTTGGTAAAGTACTTTCTGGCTGAGAGTTAAACAACCCTACTGCCAGGGAGTTGACAAGTATTCAAAGCAGCCAGTACACTGCATGTGATGCTCTAGTTCACTTTTTATTGAGGCCCCTCTGACTGACACAGAGAATGGCTCCAGTTCTGTCTCCTTAAAGGCCTCAGATCCAGTCTAGTAGTTCTTCAACAGAACAATTTGTTAAGTGTTTGGCACAGATTCCTATCCTGAGGTGAGAGTGGGTAGTAATGGGAGAATCTGGGTTATTCCTGGCAATAACTCAAAAGAGTCAGGAAAAGCCTAACAGCAGTTTAGAAGGCAGTGCCCTTCTCAAGAGCAAAGATGAACATAAGGGCCTATGAGACATTGTTCTAGCAAAACCAAAAGTACAGACCCTAGGGGAGGCTGCATCATGCTCAGACCACAGCTTAAAGTTCTAGATGTCTTGGGGGCTGGAGTGAGGCCTCGGCTGGACAATTGCTGAATATTCAAACAGAGGCACAGAATTCAGGTCCTCAGCATCTGTGTAAAGGGCCAGGTTTGTGACAAATGCTTGTAATCCCAGTACTGGGGACGACCTAAACGGTGTCTTACTGGCTAGCTGGTCTTGTCCAGTCTGTGAGCTCCAGATTTGGTGAGAGACCTTGTCGCAAATAAGGTGGAGAATGATTAAGAAAGAGTCCTGCTGGGGGCTGGAGAGATAGCTCAGCAGTTGGGAGCACTGACTGGAGGACCCGGGTTCAATTCCCAGCACCCACATGGCGGCGCACAACTTTCTGTAACTCCAAAATCTGACACCCACAGACATACAATGCACATAAAATAAAAAATAAATAATTTTTTTTTAAAAAAAAGAAAAGAAAGTGTCCTGCTGTTGGTGTCTGCCTTCTCCATGAATTCATGTACAGTGCTCGCTCTCTCTCTCTCTCTCTCTCTCTCTCTCTCTCTCTCTCTCTCTCTCTCACACACACACACACACGCACACACACACACACGCCCATGCACACCACACACACACACACACACACACACACGCCCATGCACACCACACACACAGAAAAACACACATGCACACACACAACTTAGTCTTTTGTTTTCTATAGATATTAACATATCTCATCAGTAGACATCATATATGTGTGCATGCCACTTTAGTGCTTTCAAGGACCTTTATATATTATTTTACAGTTTTATTTTGAATTTAATTTTAAAATATTTTTTATATATGTGCACACGGGCACAGGTAAGCGTGTGTGTGTGTGTGTGTGTGTGTGTGTGTGTGTGTGTATGTGTAGGCATTATGAAACAGGGCACAGGTGGAGGTAGGTTTTATTCTTCTATCCCATAAGCCCTTGGGTTCTAACCCAGGCATTCAGGGTTGGCTTCAATACTCACTAAGGAATCTTGCCAGCCCTGATTTTGGACTTTAAAGGACACATCATGGCATGAGATGTGAGAAGCGAGGAAGTAATGAGACGCGGGAGTGTGGCCTACTTTCGTGAATGGGATATTTACAGGTTTGGGGCTTTGAAGAAGAATCCTACATGTGACTCTGACATATCTCTCAAGCATTTGTTTGTTTGCTTTTGTTTTGGGGGGAGTGGTTTTAGACCTAGTTTCTCCATATAGTCCTGGCTGTCCTAGAATTTGCTCTGTAGACCAGGCTAGCCTAGAACTCATAGAGATCCACCTGCTTCTGACTAGGATTAAAGGTGTGTGCCACCACTGCCCGGAAACTTCTCAGTCTCTTTGGGCCCTCCTTTTTCTGTAACATAAAGAAAGCATACTAATATCTTTGAATAAATCAATCTACATAAAGACCTTGGCTTAAGGCCTGGTACACAGAATGAATAGAGGTTGATTATTTAGCTATTTTTGTGTATTGCAGGTAAAAGCTGATTTGAGATAAAATTTATGTTATTATGGAGAGATGATATAAAAAGAACAGCAAAAAATGCTTAAAATAAGAGCTGTAGCTGATGCTCAGTGGTAGAACACTTGCCTAGCATGCAGGAGGCTCCTAGGTTGGTTGGATCCCCAGTCCTATCTCCCATGGACCCCCAAAAATCTTAAAGATGAGAGAACTCTAAAAGATGTGTTCACATTAACAGATTCAAAAAGTATTGCAAAGATCACTTCAGTCGACATATGCAACAGAGATGAAAGCCTACACTCAAGTGTGTTCACAGCAGCCTTATGCACAATATCTACAATGTGGAAGCAATCCAAGTCCCCACTGAAGAGCACAGAAACAAAATGCTGGCTATAACTGAAGTGGAAGGGTTTTCAGCCTTGAAAAGTTAGCATTGACTGTTGACCTGACACAGCAATTCACCTGAAAAGAGTCTCAGTTGATTGTCTTTAGCAGATTGGTCTGTGGGGATATCTTTGAGGGGTTGTCCTCATTGCTAATTAATACAGGAGGGCCCAGACCACTGTGGGCAGCACCACTCCCTAGGCAGGTTAATTATGAACTGCATGAAAAAAAATCTACTTGAGCATGAACCTACTAAAGAGCCAGCAGGTAACATTATCCCATGGTTTCTACTTACAGCTCCCAGTTGACTTCCTAAGTTCTCTCAGCGATAGCCTACAACGTGCAAGCTGAAAACAACCTCTTCCTCCCTAGTTTCTTTCAGCCAGAGTGTTTTCTCACAGCAATAGAGATCGAGCTTGCGTAAAAAGCGAAGAACATTCTGACACAGGGTACAATGCAAGCCAAACTCGAGGATACTATAGTAAGTGAAAGAGGCAGCTCACAGTGGGGCAAATAAACAGGATTCCACCATTGTAAGATACCCAGGATAGGGGCAACAGGAAGTAAAGGCTGGTGGAATGGGCTGGAGAAGGAAGGGCCGGGACTTAGGGTGTCGTGTTCATGGAGGTTCAATTTGGAAAGGCGGAGAAAAATAAATACAAAGATTGAGATCGATGCTATTGGATGATGGGAATATTTTTGCACAACAACATGTACATGTTCATAATACTAAGGTAAATCAAGACGGAAAACTTCCTAGCAGGTGCATGTGTGTGCCCGTAAGAACACCAACAGACTCTATCCAAGTGTTTGACTATGAACGAACAGACTGTAGGCTTCACGGAAAAAAAATGGGGGGGGGCGCCTTTTCTAGGCTAGTGCTCCTTATCGTCTGGTTACGGAGACAGGAAGCCTGTTGAAAAGATGTCTCAGAGGCCTGATGTTAAGGCGATTCACAAATAAACAAACAAGGCTCTAAAAAGCCACGCCAGGCCAGTGGCAGGATCCAATCGGTGGGTATCTGCTATCTTTTACAACAGGGCACATGTCTTGGGTCAGATGACAAAGGAGAAGGACAATGACCCAGGGGTTCATTCAAGAGGAATCCGTGACATGAAATGACTAGGAAAGGGGGAAAACATCAGGTGGTTCCCAAAGACACCCAGCAGCTGACAACTCCATCTTACAGTCCTCTGTTCTTCATAAGGCAAAATACTGAAAATATGGCTGTACTTAAGCACTTTCTTATCCTCTCCTTGCAGAGCCCCATTCAAGATAAAGGATCAAGGCACCAACTGCACAGGCTAATTAGGGATGCTCCCTTCAGCCTTCAGCTAAAAACACCATTTCACACCGTTACACCACAGGGAGACTAGGCTCTGGGGACCACTCTGAGACAGACAATGACCAGGAGAGAACAATGCCACAGCGGAAAGGGAAATCAGGGGACTAAAAGCAGATGTGTGCCCATCCATGACCCGCGCGCTTCAGGGTTCTGCAGGATGTGCATTGGCAAGCTGCGGCCTGCAGACCAAATCCACACTCAGTTTCTGTACCCACTACGAAGTTAGGTTTTACATTCACAAATTGTTGGGAGGTGGGGGAGAAAAAAAAAAAAAAGGGACAGAGTCATATGTGGCTTTGAACACGAAAATACTAGATGGCCTTCATAGAGCACACTTGCTTACCTGTGCCCAAGAAACAGGAATAATGCAGCCATGTGTTTAGGACCAAAGAAAGAAGGAGGGTGAAGTGAACTGTAAACGCTCACACAGAAAGCAAGGGAGATGACTCAGTCAGTAAAGTGATTCCCTCACAGGTGTGAGGGCCTGAGTTTGAAAGCAGCACAGAAACAAAACAAAACAAAACAAAACAAAACAAAACAAAACAAAAAAAACCCAGATGTGATAGCATATGTTGGTCACCCTAGAGGTGGGGAGGCAAAGACAGACGGTTCCCTAGGTCTCCCTGGACAGTGGCCTATTTGGTAGGCCTACCAAGTCTACTCGGCAAGTTCTAGGCTAGTGAGGAACTCACATCATGCAAGAGGGGGTGGAAGGAATCTAAAAGCCAGAGGACGCAGACATGTACAGCAGAAGATGCCTTCCAGAAGTGAACTATCAGATGGTACTTGTGAAGATGCTGCAGCTGGCTTCTACTGCACATCAACACTTCATCACAGGGGAAGGAGGGGCCCATGAGGCTCCACCTCTCCCCAAAGGCTCCTGGCAACTAATGGTTGTTGGGAGAAGGGATGCCATTCAGGGGTGGGGCCTCTGACAAACTGTCCTGGCTCTGGTAAATAACTCCACATACAGGCTCAAGCAAGACTTTCTGATTAAACTCAATGGGCCACACGCTGAAAGAAGGCATGAGAGGGTACGGAGGAGGAGAAGGTCTTGTTGAGAAGGTTTCCAGCAAGAGATGGAAGAAAGGAGAGAGCAAAACCGCGGTTCAAAAATGACTAAAATTCATTACGTACAGGTATGAAGCTGTCAATTTTTAAAAAAGAAAACAAGGAACAGTAACAATTGAAAGATATAGCCGAGTTGTCCTCTGACATCCATATGTATGCATACAACATGTCCATGTGCACCTATACATACCCATGCAAACACACACACATACACACACACAAACACACACACATACACAGTTTACTATCTGATTTTTACAGAACAAGTTTGCTCACCTGTGCTCTAGGAGACAGGACTAATTAAGCTGTATCTTGAGAGCCATGGAGAAGGCAGTTAAAGAGCTCCACAGAAAGTTCACATGGAGACGTCTTAAAGCTTCAAGTGACACCCAACGATGATGCTATAACTCTCTCGATTGGATGGAAACATCCTTTTAGTTCGTGTCTTCACGAGCTGCAAGGATCTCTCCTTGCGGGGGGTGTAGAAACCAAAAAACCAAAACAGACACCAGAGTGGCTTACTCATTCGAGAGAATTATTAAGAGAAGGGCAACATTGTCTATTTCTTCCACCTTGCCTCTCGCTTTCTCAAACCTAGTCCTTAAGTCAAGATGAAACAAGTGTTTAAGAAAAATATTCACGGTGGTATCTGGTATAATCCTATAATTTCTGGGCACTGAAAAGGTTTAAAATAGGTCGCACACAGGAAGAGTGACTTGGGGTAATGATACCCATTACAGTAGCAATTCAGAAACAAATGGTTAAGAATTCACTCATTGTTTTCTAAAACGATTCATTTACTTAGTGTGTGTGTGTGTGTGTGTGTGTGTGTGTGTGTATGTGTGTGTGTGTGTGTATGTGTGTGTGTGGCCCTTGCATGTGCCGGGTATATGCGTGTATGACTTCAGGTGCCCATGGAAGTCAGAAAAGGGTATCGGATCTCCTGGAAATAGAATTCAACATGGTAGAGCACCACCTGGCATAGGTGGTGGGTACTGGAAACCAAACTCTGATCCTCTGAGAGAGTGGCAACTATCCTTAACAGAGGAGCCATCTCTATATCCCCTAGAAGTTGCTAATTCTCAACAGCCCAGGAAAGAAAACAAATCTCCAATCTCTAACTATGTCTAACAACATGTCTGGATTCTGAACACAGCTCAGCTCCGGTTCAGCCAGCATTACCTCAACTGATTTCTTTCTTTCTTTCTTTTTTTTTTCTTTGTAGAGTAATAAATACTTTTCTTCCACGGACTGGTAGGATCATTACCAATACTGCTGTTGACTGGCTGTTAAGCAGACTACATATTAACTTTGCCTCTTGAAAGGCCTGACTAGGGAGTGGCAGTGAGTTATACCTTTTCTTGCATTCCAGACTGCTAAGCTGGGCTTCAAGATTGAAATGGAAAAAAGAAAAAGAAAAAAGAAAAAAAAAAAGAAAAAAAGAAAAAAAAGAAATTCTCATTTATGAAATGGTGGACAGCGAGCACAAAGAATAAAAACTAGTTAAGTGAGGCTGGCTTAACCCTTCAGGTAAACAGATGCTGATGTGGTGACTTGAAAAGGCTGAGGTTGCCCCGTTTCCACAGTGCAGTGGCCTCCGACAGGACCTGAAAGCAGCCTCTAATATACGTGTGACTTTACACAGGAGAAGACCTCCTCTGTGGCTGTGGTCTTTGGTCCATGAATGTTTCGGTACTTAGAATACTGAGTCTGTTCTGTGTCCTTGGACATGGCCTTTCCCTGGAAGTTGTGGGTAAGACAAACTATGCCTACTAGCTTGCCAGGAAAAAAAAAAGTGTGCTAGGGTTGGGTGAGAAGGGGGTTAGGATCTCTGGCATCCATGTAAAAGTTGGGTGTGGCTGCACATATCTAGCAGGAGTGGGAGGCAGAGGCAAGAACACTGTAGGGGCTTGTGAAAGGATGAGCTGCAGGATCAGTGAGGGACCCTGTTGCAAAAGTGGACCTCTGTTCCCCATCCATGTTTGTATAGGCATGTGTGAGTGTACACACACATACACACACACACACATACACACACACATGGTCACACTCCTGCATACAGGGAGAGAGCTAAAGGGTTGGGAAAGGACACTTACCCTCTGAACTGATGTAGTGGTAGAGACATTTCACTGGCTCCAAAGAGGATGGATTCTCCCTGCAGAGCACAGAGCTTGGCTTAAGGGCTTCGTGCCTCACTGACTTACATTCTCCTGCAAGTATGCAAGCGGCCATCTTGAAGCCAGACAATACTGGGGGGAAAACTCTGTCTATGTTATTAGGAAAAGGGTTCAGTTATGGTAAGATCCCAAACAGACTGCACATTTCAAGGCCTTTTGGTTTTTATCTCTGTTTCTCAAATGTGTGTGTGTGTGTGTGTGTGTGTGTGTGTGTGTGTATGCTGGTGCCTGTGGAGGCCACCAGAAAGTGTCAGAGCTTGTGGAGTTGGAGTTGCAGGTGGTTGTGAGCCACCAGACACAGGTCCTGGGAACCCAAGTAGGGTTCTCAGAGGAGCAGTAAGTGCTTTTAATTGTTGAGCCATCTTTCCAGCCCCCTACGTTCTTTCTAACACATATTTTTTTCTTTCTTTATTTTTATTTTATTTCTTTTTTTTGGAGTGCTGCTGCTGGTGGTGATTATGAAATAGGGTTTCTCAGTGTAACCCTGGCTGTCCTGGAACTCTGTAGACGAGGCTAGCCTCAAACTCAGATATCTACCTGCCTCTGCCTCCAGAGTGCTGGGATTAAACATGTGTGCCGCTTATTGAATATGTTAAAACGAAACAAAACATTGTGCCAATTGTTAGGCCACTTATCTTCACCCCAATAAAATCTTTCTCTTATTTATGTTTCTGAAGCTGGTCTTGCCGGAACACTGATTTCCCTGCCCTTTGACTGCCTGTCAAACTAAATGTTACTTACAAGCAATTGACTGCAAGTTGGTTTAACAGCAAGACATCCCTTTAATTAACTGCTTTCTTTTTTATTGCAGTTGACAGGCAATACATTTATAGCATCTCAACTGATTACACAATGTCTTAGGTAGTTATATAGCAATTGGTAAAGAAAAAAAATAGCCTGCATTAAGGCTAACGATTAGGCTTTGTGTGATTAAGAATGAGAGACAGAGAGAGAGAGAGAGAGAGAGAGAGAGAGAGAAGAGGGAGGAAACCTCAATAATTTCAGAGAATTTCTGATTGGATGTCAGCACCATTTAATAGGAAATTATTAACCCCACTAATTAAAAGATCTCCTTCATCCTACTTTTCTAGGCAAAACTGTTCCACAGACACTGCTAATCTCTCCCTCAGACTGATTGGGTTTCATGTGGAAATTCTATCCCTCAGAGTACAGTAAATAAAAGCATAAAATAAGTAACAACAATATAACGTAGTCAAGATATATTTGCTAGCTGCCTCTCTAAAATTGATTTTAAAACATAAACTATGTTTTACTTCTTTAAAAAAAAAATCAAAAGGGGGCACCAGATCCCCTGGAGCTGGAGTTCCAGGTGGTGATGTGGGTGCTGGGAATTCCCATACTATGCCAGGGCAGAGGGTGTTCTAAAGCACTGAGCCATCTCTTTAGCCCCCACTAATACTTTATTTCAACAATTAAAAAAAAAAATGAGTGAGGTCCTAGATGGCTGGTGTGCACACCACGGAACCACTCTAAAGCCCTTTGATTGTTAGAAATGGCCCTAATGTATAGAATATGTAAGAAGGAAAGCACTCACAAGGTAACATTTAGCAGGGGGAAAATACCTGAGCTCTAGACAGCCCACATGACTGCAATTATGTTCATTGGTGAATAGAATAAAAGACTTGGAGGCAAGAAAAAAAAAAAAAAAACAACCCACGCTGACCTCATCATGACTTCAATTCACTTGTTCGAACTCTCTGCTGCACTTTCTATCATTTACAGCTTTTGTAATAAGAAGGAACGCCTGTTGCTTAGCAGGAAGTGGATCTCTCCCCCAGGTCTTAATTAGGTGATATTCTAGACTCTTAGCTGTCCAGCAAAAACACTCCCAGCGAGTCACGTTCACGGCAAGGATGGCTGCCTGCTGACAGGAGTTCCATCCTCTCTAGATTAAGAGCTGGGGGTGGCGTGCGGGGTGGTGGTGGGAGAAACAGACAGTTGGGGGGGGGGGGAGACACCAGCTCTTGCATTCACAAACAAGCAAATTCCCAGTAGTAGAGAGGAGTCGTTAAAACCAACTACTCCTGCCCCATAAAAAATAAGGGGGGAGGGGAGAAAACACCCACTCTTGGTATCTAATACTCATGCTGGAGAGACTTCACATCCGCACATATGAAGAAACCAAGAGGGACGAATAAGCCAAACTCAATTTAATTGGGAGCTCTCTTGACAGAACGGTTATTAATAAGGCTGCATTGTACAACCCCCCCTGAAATCCCCAACGCTGTGGACTACACCAGCAGAGAGGCATTTAACATCCACCAAGCCTCACTCCCCATGTACTTGGGTCTGCTCATCTGTTCTGGTCCCTCCTGCCAAACCTTCCACCCCCACCCCCACCCCCAGCCCACCCCACCCCACCCTATCCCCCAGCCCTGGATTCTCAAATCAAAGGGAGAAAAAAAAAAAAAAAACTTGTCTTGAGCAAACCTTCCATCAATTATTCACACGATATTACAGTGTATGTCAGCAATCTCTTGGTGTTTAAAAAACTTAACTACAAGCCAATTAAAATGTAAACTGAGAAAGACGGATGGAGCGGGTTTGCTCTGGTGTGAACTTGAGCAGTTCCTAACGTGTGTTACAACTTCCAGACCCGCTAATTTGACAGCTGCTTTCATCAGCAGGGAAGAGCCCTCCCCCCTTCTCCCTCCATCCTGCCCCCCACCCCACCATGACTTCTCCCTCTTTGTCTTAATGCATCTCCCAGGACGAATGGTTCCATACCCTTCCATTCAGGCAGATGACTCCTCTGGGCCTTGCAAGCAAGCCTGTGCTCTCCAGGATGCAGCTATTAACACAGTTAGCTTCTTCTTTGTTTTTTAAGGACCTGTCATAGACTCCAGGTTGCAGCTTGGAAGTCACATGGTTTTATTTAAGAAAGAAAGTGAGGTTTGTGTAGGTTGGGGAAGGGCAGGAAGGTATGCACATTGAAATGGGCTAGAAGGCCCCAGGGACACCCAGCGGAGACAAAGACCCTAAGCAAATCTTGCGGTGTTGCTCAGTTCTTTTCCTACGGTGCACTTCACCTTGACACTACCTCCTCATGTAGATGGAGAGGACCTGAGATTTCTTCCCAGCGGTACATCATAAATCAACTGATTTGTGCTCAGTTGGGGTTTAATTTTGCAGGGCTGGGGAGACGGGATGTTCAAATCCAAGGCCCTGTGCAAGTGAGGTAGGTGCTGTATAACTAAGCTGTACCTGAAACCCCTATTGGTCTCTGAGATGATATTGTGTTGATGAATATTGACAATCAACCTGATAAAATCTGGAATCACTTAGGAAACAGACCTCTGGGCTTATCTTTGGCAGGAGGGTGAGGGTGGGGGTGGGGGTGGGGGTGTTCTAGATTGGGGTAACTGAAGAAGGAAGAATCATCCTGAATGTGGGTGGCAGTGGCCCACCGGCTGGGGACTGAATGAAAAAAGAGAAATGGGCTGAGCATCAACACTGAGCTCTCTACTTCCGCAGTGTAAATGGAACCAGCAGCCTTCTCCACCATGAAGGACTGTGCACTCAAACCGTGAGCCACGATAAGCCCTTCTTTCCTTAACTTGCTGTTGTCAGGAATTTGGCCACAGGCACAAAGATGGTGAATAGTTCAGAGAGGCTATTAAGCTACTGCATGCATTCTGAGCCTTTCTAGTAACTGAAAAAATATGGGCCCTTTCCAGACTCCTAGCACAGTTTCTCCTCCACACCTCTTCCCTGGTCAGCTTCAATTAGGACATCTCCTACAGTGAAACCAGAGCTTCTGGGACCAGATAGGGACAGTGACACCGGATCAGGTTATTAAGGTTTCTGCATTCTCTATCTCTTCTTTCTGGAGTGTGGGTTTTCATTTGCAGCTCATACTCAGGCCAGGGACATTTGATCTGCCTACAGGAAGGTGGGTCTGAACTGTGAAATCTCATGGTCTCAGCCTTGTCAGCCTGGTGCGTGTCTTCTGGGATACTGTTTCAATTCAGATGTCCTCTGTTCCTATTTCTTCACTAGACAAAGAGACAAAAATGGCGTTCGGTTGCCACAGAGAATAAAACTCACCCTAGCCCTCAGAAAGCCCCAAGTAGGACACCTTACCTCCACAGATCTGTCACCTGTATACGTCACGTTGCTTAGAAAGGTCCCAGTTCATGAAGAAAGGGTACCAGCTCAAAGCAACATGACCACAAGAAATATTGGTATCTTATGAGCTAATGATTATGATATCAGTGACTTATTATGTCAAATTGATGCCTTGGAAAAGATACTAATCAATGAAGTAACTCATTTCCTTCATAACCATCAGCATAGGCTGGACTCACAAAGACAGGTGTAATTGGAAATTAATTAATAAATGTGTAGCCACTATAACTGGATTTTTTTAAATAAGACGAAAAATCTCAACTATTATCTGCTCCCTCTTCGCCAGGCTTTCAGTTTTGTAATTCTCTTGACTATTAACTCATTCAGGAAGCCCAGTCCACTGTGGATGGTGCCATTCCCTAGGCACGTAGCTCTGGGCTGTATAAACGGAAAGTGAGCTCTAAGTATGAATCTACGAGAGGCAGCAAACAGTATTCCTCCATGGCTATTGCTTCAATTCCTACCTTGACTTCCCTCCACGACGGTCTGTAACTTAGAAGGTGAAAAACCCTTCCCTCCTCCAAACTGCAGGTTTTACTTAGCTGTTCATCAGAGGAGACTCTGAGCTCTTCGAGTGTGCTTCGTGCTTATTCGATCAGATTGAGTTAGCAGGTGTGTATCAGGATCGCTCATGGGTCAAAATGAAAGCCAGATGGTTATCTGAGTGGCGCAGATGATCAATACATTCATTCTGCTATTTAATCCTGCTGAATTATTTACCACAGTGGCTTTCAACCCTCACTGTGCAGAGAATCATGTGAAGAGATTTTTAAAACTACTGATACTGAAATCTTAAAGTGCTCTGATTCATTTGGCCAAAGATAAGTCCTGGACGTGTGTGTGTGTGTGTGTGTGTGTGTGTGTGTGTGTGTGTGTGTATTTAAATATGGTGGTGCCAAAGGCTATGAGGACTAGTAAGAACAAATGGGCAATCTGTTTATTCTCTGTAGCAAGAAGGGGCAGCATTACAAATCTCATAGGCTCTAGCTGCCTTCAACACCTTTGGCTTTAACCTCCTGACAGCTTTCTGCTCATGACACCTTCTTAATATTTGCATTTCAATCTTCTGTCAAAAGATTCAAAATAGGCTATTTTATGTCTTAGTTTTGAAACTATAGGTTCTTCTCAGGGAAGCAAATTAAAACACGCAGACACACAAACACACATACACACACACACACACACACACACACACTGCTGAAGAGATGTCTCAGTGGTTAGGGGCACCCACTGTTCTTGCAAAGGGCTAGAATTCAGCCCCTATCACTCATATTGGGCAGATCAAAATGACCTGTAACTCCAGTTTTAGGGGATCCGCTATCTTCCTGCATCCATGGACAACTGTACCTATATGCAAAACATACCGCCCACCGCACACACCTAGTTAGAACCACAAAAACATCCCAATGGACACCCACAACAATGGCTACAGTCAGATGTAAACAACAAGTGTTGATAAAGAGACAGGGAAAGAAGAACCCAGAGAAGACACTGGTAGGGATGTAAAAGGCAGCCATTTTAAAAGTAGCCATAATACACAAATGATAAGATATATCTGTGCAGATCCATAACACAGACTTTGAAACCAAGAGGAAAACACATGAATGAGGTTAGCTACAGCAAGTCATATGTCCCACAATTCCATTTATGCAATGTGTTGAACAAGCAAGCAGCCCACTTGTCCTCCCAGGATCCTAACAGGTCTGTGACTAGTCACAGATCCTGTCAGGTATACAACTGTACCCTGAAGCCTCACCTGACCATAAGGCCATTTTAGACTACAGGACCTGGATCCTGATTCCAACATACTCTATGCTTTTACATCCCAACATCCTTTACTTATGGAGCTTTTCCTTCTAAGAGGAGAAGCTCTGCACTATGCATGGCTCAGTGGTAGAGCATCTGCCCAGAATCCCTCAGTGAGAAGCTGGGATGTGGCTCAGTGGTAGAACACCTGCCTAGAATCCCCCAGTGAGGGGCTGGGGTGTGGCTCAGTGGTAGAGCACCTGCCCAGAATCCCTCAGTGAGAAGCTGGGGTGTGGCTCAGTGGTAGAGCACCTGCCTAGAATCCCCCAGT
>OU015754.1:18171704-18189550 GCA_907169655.1 Acomys percivali | reverse complement strand
AACTACAAGCCTAGAAACTAGCCAATCATTTACTTGGCATGTGAGCGTGTATAAACCACTCAACTTTTTACTGAAGTTCTGAGTCTTTATTGGTTAGGATTATTAAAAGAAAAAGGATCTAAGGTAGGGATATGGCTCAATAGTAAAATGTTTGCCTTGCAACCATGAAGACCTAATGTCAATCTCCAGAGTCCACATTAAAAAAAAAAAATCCACGTGAGGTGGCACACACCTATAAATCTTCTGGCTGGGGAGGCAGAGACAGAAGGATAACAGGGACTTCATGGCTAGCTAACTTAATCAAATCTGTGAGCTCTAGATTCAGTGAGACCATGTCAAAGGGTAAGGTAGGATGCTAGTGAGACAGCAACAGGGGCAAGTGTGTAATGCACTCATACACACAAAATTAACAAATAATTTTTTTTTTTTTAAATAGTGGAGGACAATGAAGAAAGACACCAAGTATCTGTTTCTGGTCTTCACCCCCAAGTTCACATAAATGCATGGGTAACCCTGTTCAGTTTTCCAACACACGAACATGTATATACAAAAAACATATACCGGTTGAGTTACAAGTTTAAGATGAGCATGCACACACCAAGAGGACCATGGGAACCCAGTAACAAAGCCTGGCACAGAGTAACTGTGAGTGAAAAACCTTACTACCGTTCTATGAACCCATCTGAAGTGAAGAAAGAGATGTGCCGACGGCCATGGAGACAGACGGTTTAAGAAAGCTGCTCGCACTTGGCTCACTTTTAGGTTCCTCACTTCTGAGCCTACCAGAAATGCCAAGAGATTCTTAACAGTGATTGGAGACTCGAGCAGGATGAATGCGGAAGACGCGGCCTCGTCGGCAGTTGTTGCAATCCTACCATTTAGGATATAGTAGGCTCTTACATCTGCCCGGCACCTGGAGGGCTAGGTGGGCACAGGAGCACGGCGAGAGGGAGCCAACATCTCCGAGAGAGACACCCTTATATCACCAGACTTCGGCAACCCTGCAGCACTTCTACAGAAGTGATTAGCCAGAACACTGGCTGCAGGTGAAGAGCTGGTAATCGCTCAGCTCTCTTTTATTTTTGATAACTAATAATTCACACTGAGTTACGGCATTAAAATAAAAAAAAAAAAAGGCGGCATTTAGCATTCAACAGAGAAATAATTAACTTTTAAAGTTAGCCAGTCAAAGGAAATGCCAAGCTAGGAAGGGGGAAGTGGGGCTGACAACAAGAAGGGATACAACGGGACATTAATTAGGTACAAGCAAACATCTCTCCTAATAGCTCATGTTCCCATTCGCCAAATGTCAACAGTGGATATTAACACCAGATGCTGGCATGCAGTCTCCCCTGACGCTGAAGCTGGGCTTTCAGTGTGCTCAGAGGAAAGACTCCTGGGACTGAGGGGGGTGGAAATCTGACAGGCTCAAGGCCGTGCTTCCTGCGCTTAAGTAATTTAGAGCTTTTATGAATGGTGGGGAGTGGAGGGCTTTGCAGGGAGGAAGGTGCTGTCCTGGCGGAGGCTGCAGGGAGGGGTTTCAATGCACGGTGCCTGGCCTCCCTTCTGCACGGGACGCGAAAAGTACCCTCCTCTCGTGCTTGCAGGCACTCTCAAGCAGGACGCTGAGGCTACCACTCCAATGAGAAAAATTGTGCCCAACGAATTCATAAAATTATAGAAAAAAGGAATTGGTGGTCATCAAAAAAAAAATCCATTCTCACTTTATTGATTGATTTTTCTTCTCCTTTGTGCTTTGAAGTTGGTGAACAAAAGAAGTTCTATTAAGGGTCAATGAGATGGCTTAGCCCCCAAGTTCTATCTCTGGGACCCACAGAATGTCCTCATCCTGTAGCATGCTTCTGCATACGCATTCTTGAATGAGTATATGTTAGGGCGCGCGCGCACACACACACACACACACACAGAGCATGGAGCTGGAGAGATGTCTAAGCAGTTTAGCATGCTTGATGCTCTCACAGAGGACCCTGGTTCAATTGCCAGCACCCACATGGTGGCCCACAACTATCTGTAACATCCATTCCAGGGGATCTGACACCCTCTTCTGATCTCTGCCGGCATGAGGCATACACATGTTGCAGATACATACATGCAGGCAACACAGACCACACACAGACCACACACACACACACACACACACACACACACACACACACACACACACCCCTACAAGAAAGACTAGCAATCTAGAAAATCTGTAAGACTTCTGATTTACTGTACTCTGGAGACTTCACTCCATCCCAAAAGGTAAGTACAGAAGGTGGAGTACTGACCTCCTCCCTGCCGCAATCACTAAGCAACATCCATATGAAATCTTAAGCAGCTGCTAACGTACTCTTATGTACCCATCAAGCCATCACTCTGTACAGTTTAAACTTACACAATTTATACACAGCATTATCTTGCAGGACGCTGGAGCATGCCTTCTAGGGAATACCATCTAACTCATACGCGGGCCAAGTGATGTGCAGCTTTGGTGCAGTGCACTCTCTTTTCCAACTCTTCCCATGCAGTCACTGGAGCTCCTCCAGCACTGCCTGCCTATTTTGGTGACCCTACCTCCAGACAGAAACCAGTCTGGCAACCAGCTTGCTGCAGCATTCTGCTTTCTCATTCATAAAGGATGCCCTTCCATGAAAAGAGGACCTTATAGTCCCTGGGTATGACAGCTGGAATGGGGCCTGGGTTATTAGCATCATATGACCCAAACAGGAAGAGCAGTACACGTGGAAAGTTATGTGGGACCAGAACGGGAAGAACATGCCTTGCAGTTTAAGAGTTCTATTTGTAGTTAAGAATAAGTTCCTGTTTGTCCCATGTTTGTTTGACCCATCTGCACCAATGTGCTTAATCACATGTGAGTGGGACATACATGGGCAGGAAATACACGAGGATGTATGCTTGCCCTGTCTGGACCTGATGGGAAATGTGGTGAATTGTAAGTTGTGTCTTTTTTTTTTTTTTTTTTTTTTTGTGCAGTCATTTTCTGGGAACCCAAAGATGGACCTGGCCAGAGAGTCTATCAACCTCACCAATATTTAGTTAATGTTTACTTCAGTTTTGGCTCAACGATTGTGATAGTGGTCTTATTCTCAACCAGTGGGATTAACAGTCCCCTAGTGACTAAGAATAAAAAAAAAAGTATTTGGGGGCTTAAGCAATCTTTTTAAATTTTTGTTGTCTTTTAAACAAATTTATTTTATATTTAATTATGTGATACTTTGAGAGACAGACAGACAGAGAGAGAGACAGAGACAGAGCGATACAGACACACACATACAAACACACACACACACACACACACACACACAGACAGACAGACAGACAGACAGACAGACAGACAGAGAACAGATGCACATAGAGTTCCAAGGAATAGGCTCCCCTAGAATGAATGAATGCACAGGAGCTTGTGAGGCCCACAGTATGTGCACTGGGAACCAAATTCCATTCTTCTGCAAGAACAGTACACGCTCTTCACTGAAGAGTCATGTCTCTAGGCCCTGACTCAGGCTGGACACCGACTCGCTACGTAAGCACAGAAGCCTGAACTCTAGGATTAGAGCCGCATGCACTACCATGCCACCGTTACGCTGCCCCAGGGATCAAACCCAGGGCTTCATATATGTTAGGCAAGCACTACACCAACCGAGTTCCACTAACATGCTAACAGGTTCCCTTGCTCTCACTCCACAATCAATTCTCTCTTGAATCTGGAGCCCTGGGGGAAATACAAAATGATTTCTGTTTGTTCATCTGTCTCCAAGTATATATTATGCACAAGGTGAGAATATGCAAGGCAAGAGGGGGAAAAACTCAAATGACATAAAACAAAATCTTAGTCTTAAAAGGCCACTTATCTTACAGTGAAATCAAGCTCAAAAATCTTGTTAAAGAAGGCTCTAGCCTCAGACTTGCCAAGGGTCAATTATATTATGGTTTGTGCGCCGAGACAGTAACCATAGGAGTGGCACTGGCTTAAGCCACAAAGAGAGTCCATATAGTCCTACTATTAAATAATCATCTTTGTGATGGTGTTTGAATTTCACTTTAATCAAATCCAGTATGATGCTCCAAATAGCATTTATCCCTTAACAATCAATGCTCAATCTCTAAATCCTGGCTTTTACTTTAATCACTCATGAAAATTCTATTATTCGAGAGGGCTGATTCAGGTCCGCCTTGCTGTGTGCCGAGCAGTGGTAGTGTCAGGAAGCCTGCAGGCTGCTTGAGGAGCCCCTCAGCACCATCATGGAAGTGGATTTGGGGGAAGGGAGGGTCAGGTCAGCTCTAGGATGGAATGCATGGTGACAAGTGTGAGATCTGCTATGGTGAGCGACTCCCGCTTCTTCAAACCTTGGGTGGTCTCGGTGAAACGGAGGATGGCGATGGCGTATCTACTTCCCACAGTATCTGGAGGGGTTACAGGAGAGGAGGAGGACAAAAATTTCTAGACTTGTCCTTGACCACCATGATGCTTAATACTGACTGTCAACTTCACAGGTCTAGGAGCACCTCAGAGACAAACCGCTGCGCATGTATGTGACAGATCGTCCGGATTAGGTTCACTCAGGTAAGAAGACCTACCCCGATTATGACTGGCGCCATCCCCTGGGCTGGCATCCTGGGTGAAATAAACACAAGAAAAGTGCTGACACCCACGCGGCTGGGTCCTGGAAACCTGACTGGGGTAACGGCGGAGCGAAGAAAGGGCAGACACACAGATACATGTACACAAAAAAGCTGGGATCCAGTAGGGTACTGATGGAGGTACACTCGGGGCATTTACTATATACCATGAAGTTAGGAGTCACATGTCGTTGGCCTCGGTATGAGGTCTCTAGAGGGAAGCAGTCTCAGGCTGTGAGCATCCCCCGGGGAGGAAGCGGTAGTCAATACTTTCTGTACATACTGTCAATGTCTACACATGAACCAGGGGAAAACTTGGCTATTTCCATGAACCTGACTGAGGTCTTCTGACATGGCTGTGCCCAGGTCACCAATACACATTTACTCAGGACTTTACCTTTCCCCTCGAGAAAATAAGTCGAGCTTTCTGAAGTATATTCATTGGCTTCCTGACTGTGGTTGCAATGTGACCAGCCACCTCACACTCCTGCTGCCATGCTTTCCCCACCATGAGCCCAAATAAATTCTCCCTCTCAAGTTTTTTTTTTTTTTGGTCAGATAATTCATCACAGCAACGAAAATGCAATTGCTACCCATCCTAAGTAAATTCTGTGGGATTATAGGACTCAGAGGAAGTCACTCAGTGAGGAGCAGCAGTGTGGAACTTTGTACAAGGGAATGCGGAGAGACGGGCTCCCCAAATGCACACAGATACAGACAGTGCCCTGGGAAAGGAAGTGGGTGCACGCATCCTTCACATGGCTGGGGCTCCCTTCATGTCCTTGGACTGTCTGTTCAAGGTTGCCAAGCCATTTACCAACACTGACTGTCACTCCTTCCTGTGGAGGGGATGACTTTGGCGCACAGACCTCAGAAGCTTTGTGCAGACAGAAACGGACCTTGGTGTTGATTTCAGTGCCTGGGTTATGCTTGGCTGCTTCATTCTAACACAACAGAGGCCAAAGATTTTTAAAACAAAGATGATGTGGGCGGCGTGGGCATGGGGGTTGTTTTATACAGAAGGTGGTAAGCGATGGTAATCAGGTTTCTAGACTATGTTTTAAAATACAGCAGACAGTCCCTGGGTAGCTCAAGAAGGCAAGGAGATATGGTTTGCTGCTCCAGGTGGTGAAATGACCTGATTAAGGCAGTTTCATCCTGAATTTTGAGGGGGGGGAAAGGTATAAAAAAAAAAAGGAGGAGAAGGAGAAGAACAGAAAGAGGAGGCAAGGAAGAGAAGAAGAGGGGAAGAGGAGGGGAAGAGATGAGGAGGAGGTGGATGAGGGGAGGAGGAGGAGGAAGGAAGAAGGAAGAGGGGGGTAAGAGAGAAACAGGAGGATATAGCCTCCACTCCTGCCCCTACCACAGTAAGAAATGAGACAAGAGGAAGAAATGAAGACGAGAAGAGGGTTGAACAGCCCAGCGGTTGCTTGTAAGATGGTGTCCCGGCTGGGATGTGGCTCAGTTGGTAGAATGTTTGCCAAGCACTCAAAAGCCGCAGGCAGGCTCCATCCTTAGCGCCTCACAAACAGGGCATAGTGGTGCGTGCCTTTGACATCTGCAGTCATGAGATAAAGCTGGGACGACCAAATGATCAATGTCATCCCCAGCCACATGGTGAGCTTGAAGGACAGCCTGGGCCACATGAGACCCAATCACAAAACAAAGGCAAAAGCAAGACCAAATCAGCAAAACGACGGGGTGAGTTCTGAGCCAGTTAAGGTTACATAGTAAGACCCTATTCCAGGAAAGAGAAACAAAGAGCCAAGGTCAGTAGTCAGACCTCCTGCCCTCAAGCCAAAGCAACCTTCACCATTTAGGTCTCTGTGTGGTACCGCAATCTCTTTAAATGTCCATGGAATGTCACTTATAAACCAGTAGATTTTTAGTGGCATGATGTAGTCTCCTAGGTATTTCCCAGGATGAGAGTTAACCGTCAGAAGGGAGAAGCAGGAAAATAGACAGTATTATTTCAAAAAATCTATAAGCCACCCTTGCCCACTATGGCTGTTGCACTGCCCTTGACCATCATGGCTGTTGCACTGCCCTTGACCACCATGCCTGTTGCACTGCCCTTGCCTACCATGGCTATTGCACTGCCCCTGACCACCATGGCAGTTGCACTGCCCTTGCCCACCATGGCTGTTGCACTGCCCCTGACCACCATGCCTGTTGCACTGCCCCTGGCCACCATGCCTGTTGCACTGCCCCTGACCACAATGGCTGTTGCACTTCCCCTGACCACCATGGATGTTGCACTGCCCCTGACCACCATGGCTGCTGCACTGCCCTTGACCACCATGGATGTTGCACTGCCCCTGACCACCATGGCTATTGCGCTGCCCTTGACCACCATGGCTATTGTACTGCCCTTGACCATCATGGCTATTGTACTGCCTTTGACCACCATTATTACTTGGCTATAATAAATGTCACGTGATGAGTCTCCTATGTTTTGCTTTGGTTTGGTTTTGCCTCTCTGGCCCTTTTTCACTTTTCTTTTCCCTTACAGCACTACACTTTCTCCTCTTGTGATGGAGTAAGTCTGTTAAGTACCCTCCCTGGAAGGAGTGGGGACAGTCTAAGGAGACACCGGAACTCATCCTTGTCTATCAGACTACTGAAATCATGGGCTCTAAGAAACTGAAACTTCCCTAGTAGCCTTGAGAAAGAGGAGACCGGAAGCCCAGTGCCCGGGAAGAGTTCTGAGAACTTGTCAGGCTACCTAGCAAGAGAGAGTGGAGCTGAAACAGTGACAGGCCGACAGGAGGTAGGGCGGCGCTTTGACCAGGACTGTTTCTCTATGCCTAGCTCTGCTGTCTATTTAAACATAAATGTCTTATCAGAAGCCAAAGCCACTGGACTTTTCTGTCCTTCTTCCCCATGTGGTCACATGTGATACATGTCCCTTCCCTACTTTTCACTATGGCGTCTGCTTAACTGGCCTACTGGGGATGAGAGGCAAGCCCAGCTCTCTGATCCTAACAACTCCAGGTACAAAGCACCCAACATCTACTTCTGCAATGCAGTGAGGTGAAGTCGACGCTGCAGGCATCTTGGCTCAGCTTCTAAGAGATGCATTCCAGGACAACCTACCTACCCGATAACCAAAACCGAGTGACTAATGGGGTGTGGAGACCAGGCTACAGGGTGAGAGATATGCACGGAGAATGGGTGTGGATTACCTAGAAAAAGGGGTGATTCACATGTTGAGAATCTGGGGCCCCCGGCACTATGTAAGATTTTACCACACCAGTCAAGACAGCATACAACTTTAACCCTATTAATTGGTTTTTGTTTGTTTGCTTGAGACAGGGTTTCTCTGTTTAGCCTTGGCTATCCTGGAACTTGGTTGTCCAGGCTGGCCTCCAACTAACTCAGAGCTCCATCTGCCCCTGCCTTCCAAGTCCTGGGATTAAAGACATGTGCCGCCACCACCCAAGTTTTTTGTTCTGTTTATTTTTGTTGTTGTTATTTATTTATTTATTTATTATTTTTCAAATTTCCATTTAATATTTGTGGACCTAAGCTGACCATGGGCAACCAAAATTACAAAAGGGAAGCCACACATATCAAATGCTTGGACAGGATGTGACTCCAAGGGGCGGAGGGGCTTCAGTTCGGTGAAGCTTCAACCAATGGATGCCTGTGAGGAGGAACAGAGAGCATGGTGGAGAGTCACCACATCCATCACGGAGCTAAGAGGGTTTTGCATAAACCGTAAACAGCTGGATACAGGGGGTTGAGGATGTACCAGGGAGAGGCTCAGTTGCTTTAGAGCTCTCCTTGAATGTCCTTAGACCTGGCTTTAATTCCCCAGAACCCATGTAAAATGTTGGATTTTTAAAAATCCTGGTCCTGGGGAAGAGGAGATAGGAGGGGGGCTGGGACTCAATGGCTAGCCCTCTTAGCTTGTTTGGTGAAATCCAGGCTACTGAAAGACCCTGTTTCATAAAGCAAGGTGGATAGGTGGACAGTGCCTAAAGAAGGACATTCGAGTTTGACCTCTACTTCCAACACACACACACACACACACACACACACACACACACACAAATACATAGAGACACAGACAAGGAAATTATAGCACAATAACAAAGGAATTCCTTTTGAGAGAGGAACGCAGAGGAAATGGAAGTGAGCCCGGTGGACACTGACACAGACTGCTTAGGAACAGGCACTGAGAAGAGTCTTTAGACAGAAACTGTATTAGGCGGCCTTTAACAGGCACTCAACCATTAGGGTGTATGATTCTATACCCAGGGCATCAGGGCTGAGTTTACTTGAGGTTACTTTGCAGGGCCTTCTGCAGATGTCTGTCATGCATGTTCCAATTCTCTCTGGATACGGAGACTGTCGATCTGGGACACTCAGAATGGTCCACCAATGGAGACATGCTTACGGCTTCCAAACTTCCTTGAATCAAAGGCACAACAGGCCTGGCTCTGCAAATAGCCACCTGCCTGTTATAGCAATAACACCACAATAGGAGAACAGAGCAGACAGCTCAAAGAGCCAAGATGTCTTCTATTTCACGTTTCCCCCAGATAAAGGTGTTCCTGGATGCCTGTGAAGACAGGGGTCCTTCCTGAAAACATCCCAAGGTTTGGATACGGGAAGGAGTTTTTAAGCAGTATCGGTAATTTTAAATTTATCAAGCGGGAGAAGTTTGTTCCAAAACAAATGTTTTGTAAGGCAGGGACATACTGTTAGCCAAATGTCATCTTTGCTTATTCTTGATAAACTCTCTAAAATGTCTCCTAATCCTCAAAAGGTTCTAAGTTGTGTTGATTATCTCTTAAAATAAGGTCACTGAATTTAGAGAGCCATGAGGAGGAGAGTTCTCCGAATACATAAGACCAACTGGCAGAACACATCTGTTGGGGCCAGACATGGTTTTCAAGCTACAGTTTTCGCACAACTCTTTAAAAAATGAAGCCAAGTGCACGGGTCTAAGTGGACAGGTCAGGAGTGGCTTCGGCTTAGCGATGACCTTGGGGACAGGACAGACATCCCAAGCTCAGGGTGAGAAATGATCCTCCGAGAGTCCAGTTGTGGCCCACTTGGGCTCTTTTCATTCTTATCTGTCATCTTTCCCTCCGCTCCATCTTGCTGGCTGTAACTGCTCCGTCTCATCACTTTCTCCCCTGCCTGGTCTGCAGCACTGACCGGGGCAAGTCCTTCACACGCTGCTCTTTGAACCCCTTCTCTACACAAAAATCAGAGTCATGTTTGAGGGTCAGGATGGAGACAGGGCAAGTGAGGCGCTTCAGGCACACGATTTTAGGAGTCAATCCCAGACTCCTGTCAGTATCAGCACTGAACTTGTACAACTGTGAGTTCTACAAGCCTACTTGAATTCTCTGCCTCAGGTACCTGTCTTGCTTCACCTTAATTCTGGCTGTGATGTGCCTCCAAGACTCTCCACATGGTTCCAGCAGTCAGACCAGCCATGCCCCGTGGTGGAAACGTGGGGAGGATAGCCATTCCATATTCAGTGAGGATCTTATGCCTCATAACATATCACTATGAAATGTTATAACTTCTCTTTAAACTCAGCACAATTCTAAAATGCCCTGAATAGTCTTTCTGTCTGTCTGTCTCTCCATTTTCATTACACAAGGTTAAATAAGGCTGGTTTTTCCATGCCAGTATATAATGTATTAACCTCCATTTATTGTATGGGGCTATCATTAGCTGTTTAGATGTCAGGGGCTTGAGGTTACAACTAAGCTAACGAAGACAACACGGCCTTAATTTTTTTTTCCTGTTCTGACAAAAGCCCATCATACACCAGGAAAGGACTCTTAACCACTAAACCACATCTCCAGTTCTACCTTCCCATCCGTGAACTCGCAGAGACACTCTCATAGTACCTCATGTACAGCAGGTCTTCCCGTGTGCTTCCTGAGTGAACCAATACACATTCCAAGGAACATGCAAGGTCAGCATTACTCCTGGTTTCCTGGTCTCCTTTAAACAGGAGTAATTCCAGGTTTCAGACAGGAGCCTTCCTGCCATGGGAGAGGTGGGCAGACTGGCTGCCACAGGCACGCCAGGAACTCTCTGGCTCAGCATGAACTGGAGAGTTCTACACCATCACCACTGACGACCATGAGCCAAGTTAAAAACATTTGTTAAACACCATTGATGAAGATGATTAAATATTCCATTTCTGTTTACTTTTAATTAACTATAATTAAAACATCATGGGGAGTCTATGGAACACATTTGCATACACTTCATCTATCTGTTTGGAGACATGTTCAATATTGCTCTACCGTTGAGATTTGGAAGGTCCCATCTTCAGACTGACATAGACTGATTATGCCCACCTCTCCTCTGAGAGACAAATCAGTACTCTGGCTAAGTTAAAAAAAAAGGTTACAAGGCCTTCTCTGCCTTTTATTTACTTATTATATGTGTTTGTGTGTGTGGTGTGCATGCATGTTCTAGGGTGCTTGTGGGCACATGAGTATAAGCGGGTTAAACGCTGATGTCAAGTCTTCTCTTCAATTCCTCTTCACCTTACAAGACTGAGGCAGAGTCTTTCACTTGATTTCAGAACAAAATGGTTCAGAGAGTCTAGCTAGCAACTTGTCCCAGCAATTCCCTATCTCCACGTCTTGAGCGCTGCAGTTATAGGCAGGCCACGGGACTTACATCGGGGCTGGGCATCTGAACTCTGGCCCTCAAGCCCGCACAGCAAGCACTTTATCTGCAGAGGCATGCCCTGACCTCTCTTTTCCACCTGTACAATAAAGCACTGCTTTGGTGAAATACACAATGATGTATGCATAACACAAGTCAAGGAGAAGTGACAGAGGGGAAAAAAAGATGACAGGTATGGTGGCCCTGCAGCTGGGGTGTGGAGGTACAAGAAACCTAAACCTGCATGTCTAATATAGTAGTCACCAGACACACAGACTCAACCCAAGTTTCAAGTAAATAAAAATGGACAGAAATGGAAAAGTTCAGTTCCTAAGGGTCACTAAGTTTCTCAGTAGTCATATGTAACCGATGGACTGCATGTTGTAGATGTAATACTTTCTTCACTGTAACTGCCTGGCCAGGATGAAGGCATCCTACAAGAGACAGGCCTGTCTTTCTCCTTTTTGATGTCAGACTATTGAGACAGACTCCAAGGAACTGGAATTCCCCAAGGAAGAAAGGACAAGGCTGAAACCTGACGCAGCCAAACGAGGAACTGGTCCCCCAGGGAGACACTTCACAGAGTCTGACAGCACGTCAGACCACTGCACAGGAGAGAGTGGCGCTGAGACAGTGATGGGTCAGCTGGACAGAGCCATCCCTTGTCCAAGACTGCTTAGCACTTTCATGCATACCTCTTATTCTCTATTTGAACCCAAACTTTATGTTAGCACCCCAAAGATGGGCTTAGAGGGAATGTCACTGGATCTTTTTTGTCCCTCTTTCCAAATGTGGTCATGTTGAATTAACCTCCCCTTTCTGCTTTCTACCATTTTGTCTCTGATGAGACCTTTAAGGATGGATGGCCAAACCTGGCTAGTTATAGTATTGCTAGGACCCAGGTTCTGACTAATAACTGCAGTGACGTCATTCTAGAAAGTTCTGCAGAGTGGCCAAGAACACAGTAATGGAGCATACAAGCCCTTAGCCTATACAGCCTGGAGGAAGACAATGCCTGATTTTCTCTTGGTAAATAACACACACACAAACACATGCATGCATGCACACTTATAGAGACATACATATATGTACACATATATTTATAAACACATGCATGATGCACAGACACACGTGCAACACATACATACATACACATATGTATGCACACATACACACAAATACACATTTGCATGTGCACACATTCATACACATATATACACATGCATGCACACACAAACACATATGCACACACACATACATACATACATGCATACACACATTCACAAACACATATGCATCCACACATTCAGGCACACACACATACACACATACATGCATGTGCACACATATTCACACACATGCACACGTCAACACACAGACATACACGCACACACATATGCAACACACACAGCATTTTCCCATCCATCTTCCCGTGCACACGGGGGCTTCTCTCATAGAGGAGGAAATTGATGGTGTTCTTATGCAGGATCCCATACTGCCATCAACTTCCTTTCCAGTTCCAGGGAACATCACCAACTTAGCTGCCACAGCTGGTTCACTGAAGAACAGGGAGTAATGGACGGGCAGTGGAAATCTGAGGATAACTCTGAAATGAACATTGTGCTCTGAGGCAGAAAGGGAAGGGTGGGAGAAGGGGAGTTTGGGAGAGAGAGTGGGAGGTCTGCACATGTAGATTAGCAGGTACAAATGGGGTATCAGGGCCCTGCAGAGGCTGGGAAACTAACCCCACAGCCCCAGGCTCCAAATCCATTCTGACTCTAACATGCATAACAATGTTCTCTTCCCTCTGGAATGGCTGTCATGTTAAACTGTGCATGGCTGCTGCAGTTTCCATCCCCACACGTCACCATGGAAGGCAGCAAAGCAAAGAGCTTCCCCTAGCTTAAAGCAGGACACCGATAATGGTTTTCTTTTAATCGTGTTCGTCAGCTATCCCCACAACAGGAAGCCAGCAGGCTGTGCCCCGGCGTCCCATGCTCACGTTTAAAACAGGCATGTGTCACAGACACCATTCTTGGAGGCGTGTGGAAAAATCCTGAAGACTGCCATCTGAAAGAGAAGCCAAGGGCATTCTTTCCGCGAGCCCGAGATTGGTTTCACATGAAGTGATTAGACTGTTCCTCACTAATTGCTGTAGAAAGAACTAATTAGAAAAATCTACCATTCAGCTAATGAGAGCTGGGCCCTGACTATCTTAATGCTTAACTTCTCAGGTCGTAAAATATCGCACACCCCCACCTCGCCATTCCCCCTCTGAGGAAGTTGTCACGATGTTAAATTAGAGTAGTCAGGCTGGGCATTAAATAACTGAGGCGGATTTTGGTGGACCGTCTGCACAGGTTGTAGCTCACATCAACTCTACCCGTGGCTCCACAACACTGCTGCAGGGGGATAAATATGACAGCCCAAAGCTTCTAACTGGCACTGCACTGAACTAACTGGTAATGAATTCTCTCCTCTCCCCCTTTTCTTTTCTTCATTGCAAACTTTTCAACGTCTTAGTGGCTTTCATTCTGGGATCCATTAATAATGCAGGACAAGGAATTTCCCGTGTAATGCTGTTACATAGGGAAGAGTTCATTAAAAAGTGATAATTGTACCATCTGAATGAGACTCTGCTGAGGTAGGGAGTGGTTGGCTGGAAGAAGACTGAATGATGTTCAGGAAGACCTAAAAATATCAGAGTCCCTCGTTAGACAATACTGCCGCTATTTGGTATGTACCACACTGTGTTCGGTACATGTCACATCGTGTATACATAAACACTGGGAGAGAAGACATAAGACCTTCCATCAGTATAAAGGTTGTCACTATGTTCCTGTGGAAAAGCAACTGTGTCTCAGATTGGTGCATTTTTTTTTACAAAGTTTAATTATTTTATTTTTCTGTGCACGGTATATGTGTTTGTGCATATGCCATATGTGAGTTTATGTGCCATGCGCACATGTGGAGGTTGGAGCACAACCACGGATGTCTGTCACTCTTCCTTTTACTTTGGCACAGTGTCTGTCTTGTCACGCACTGATGTGCACTCCAGACTGGGTGGCCTGTGAGCTTGTGTGGATTCGGCTGTCTCTGCCTTCCATCTCGCTGTAGATCTGTGTGCCAAGCACGACTTTATTGTGTGCTAGGGATTCCAAGTCAGGTACACTTCATCCACTGAGTTCTGTCTCCAGCCCTCTCCCCCTCCCCCCCACCCCCTACCCCAACGCCTTGGCATTTAGGAGACACTACACAGGGGATGTGCGTGTACCTCAAGACACATTGCCATAACTCAGGGAAAAGGAAACGAGACCTTTCCCAAGAGGACTTGGGGCCCTTTTAGCAGCACTGAGTTACTTCCCAATGCGGCAAAATGACATGCAAAATGAGCAGAAATGTAAATGCCAAAACTTTGGTCTGCGGGATTAAATGCTAGGGTCTCATAGTGTGTCAGCCCCCGCATCCTCTTAAGCTGAGGCAGAAAGTTCTAGGAGGCAAAGGCTTACACTAAGGAATACACCAAGGATGCTGAGCATAAAGGCTGCATTTCCAATGGGGATCAAGAATGAGAACTGTTCTCAACAGGAATGTGCTTCAGTGGGCGGAGTGTAGCATGCACAGAAACGGAAAGTGATGGCACTCACTTGTGATCCCAGCACTCAGGGAGGCGGAGGCAGGAGGATTAGGAGTTCAAGACTCAAGTCTTTGGCTAGAAACCTATTCCAATGCCAGCCGGAATGCCACCAGATCTGAGACTCTGTCCAGTTGCCCATCCCCAAAGGCGGGGGAACAAAATGAGAACAGCTCGTCTTCTGTGTCCTCTGGGAGGGGAGCTGGGATGTAAATGCTGTGTGGGTATGTCCCATCAAGAGTATTCTTAGCTACCCAGAACTTCACATGTGGTTGTTGTTGTTATTATTATTGTTATTATTATTATTATCATTATTACTATTACTATTATTTTATTAGGGGATATTTGAGGTTTTACCATTTTACACCAATATTGGTGGGTTTTTTTGTTTTTGTTTTTGTTTTTGTTTTTGTTTGCTGTTTGTTAGCACTTTCGAAAAAGAAAATGTGAAATAAGTGAGGAGAGTCGAACCCTTTGTTCGTAGTTTCAGAAAACAATCCTTCGGGAAAGAGGATAATAAACCATATATCTAAGCCGGGTGTGGTGGCGCATGCCTTTAATCCCAGCACTCAGGAGGCAGAGGCAGGCAGATCTCGGTCAGTTCGAGGCCAGCCTGGCCTACAGAGTGAGTCCTGGACAGGCAAGGCTGCACAGAGAAACCCTGTCTCAAAAACAAAACAAACAAAACCCCCAAAAAAGCCAAAACCAAAACCAAACCAAGACAAATAAAAACAAAAAGACAACAATAACAACAAAGCAAAAAACAAAGCAAACAAAAACCAAAACAAAAAACTAAAGAACAACAAAACAAAACAAGAAATCAACCACATATCTAAAGTAAAGTATTGGGGGAACGTCTACAGATTACACTAAGGTCTACCTCATTCCTTCTGTGTGTTTCTCTCCACACTTGTGCTGTGCAGCTGAGGAACTGCTTTTGAATTGCTTTTGTGGTCAAATCATTTTAATTCCTAAGCCTGTAGGTTTTGTAGTGTACACTGTATGTACATACGCGCATGTTATTCCATACTTTGACACACATGGTAAGCCACACAGCTCCATAGTTAACACAGGCTTGGCTACTCCCATTTTACTGACGAGACATCACAGTAGGTTTAAAGATTAAACAGCAGACAGAAGTCCACCCTGGCTTGCTCCTTCCTCTACTGCAGAGCGTCTCTGAGACCCTCGGACCTCATTTGTGATGTATGGCAGCAACACGTGCCTTTGGACTACCCTTTAGCAGCAGGCTTCATTTGTCCCAGTATTTATGTTTTACAGGCAGCTAACATGAATTAACTGGACTCTTTTGTAAGTAGAGCATGGAGGGTGTAGGGGTCTCTCTTTTTTTTTTAAGTTAATTTTTCACATGAATAACAAAGAAATGAGTTGTACAGAACGGTTCTTCTGGTCACAGGTTGGATGCAGTACTTATTTTATGCCAATATTTTTCACCTTGACTTTTTCACAGACAACAAACTCCAAGGCCCTACCCATGTCACTCAGTGTCTGGCAAAGTGACATTTACAGCAGGGAAGTGGTTTACTTGACGTTGTAGCAAGTCACCGACTAGCTGAGCCATGAGGAAAGGCTTAGATCCTCAACGCTATCCATCAGTTTTAACTCAGCAGCTTTGCTCTTTGCACCTGGTCAAGAAGCGAAGACTTATGGCCGGCATTCAACAGGAAGGAGACAAATCTTTCCATTCCCGTTAATGTGTAATTCCAATTGATGCGATCTATCACGCGGAAAGCAAGAAAGAGAGACTCCTTCTGAGAAATACGGTTAACACTGTGCAATTAGAAAGCAGCTGGTGGATAGAGCGAATGTCCCTTCAACTCGGTTTTTTTCTTCTCGTGGTGTATGCTGTTTGTGTTTTGTATATGTGCATGTTCTCATTTCTCTGCGTGTCTGGATGGGTGCACATGTATGCATGTGGAGGCTTAGAGGACAGCCGCGGGTGCCATTCCTCACAGGCCATCTACCTGGTCTTCTGAGACAAGGTCTCTCACAGGGTGCTAGCTAAGAAGTCAAGGATGCTTGGCTGGCTAGAAATCCCCCTGGAATCCACCTGTATCTGTCTGTCCCCAACAGACTGTGTCTGTCCCCACAGCACTAGGACTATAGGTGTCCATCTTCATTCATGACATTTTTAAAAATGTAGGTTCTGGGAATAGAACGTAGGTCCTCGTGGTCACAAAGGAAGCGTCTCCTCACTGAACTGTCCCCCCAGCCTTTACTCCACAGTCCACATCAAATAAATGGGCATACTGCTTTGGAAAACAAACAGGAGAGCCATACTCAGCACCCCGAATGTATACAGAATAAAACCTAGGATGTACTAAATCTCTGCAACAAGATAACAGTACCGGAAAAGAAAATAGTCTAGGACTGATTAACAGATTCTAATGTAATCATTGATAGGCCCTCTTGTTTCTGTTTTTTTTTTTTTTTTTTAAATGCTGAAGAGATGGACCCGGTGGAACAAGCTAAAGAGATGACTTGGGTGGACAACTTGATGGACAGAGGTAGTAAAACCAAACATAAGAGGCAAGGAAGGGGCCTGGCCAGTGGGCCTCTTTATGCAGAGATACATAGTCCAGAGGCAAGCTAGGCATATTAGAAGACCTGGAGGAGAGACTAACTCACCTTTGAGGGACATGACAAATGTTTTATGTTGTTGTTGTTCCTCACTGATTTTGTTCGTACCTTAACTGGAAGGTGGGAAACAGACATGTCACACGGCAAGCCTTGGGATCTCAGGTAGAAGTTACAACAGCCACTAGGGAATATGGGTTGATAGGCAATTGCTTCCAGAGCCTCTGCAATGCATGCTGCTCACTCTCACTGGTGCTGACCCTCCCTGGTGCTGACCCTCCCTGGTGCTGACCCTCCCTGATGCTGACCCTCCCTG
>OU015754.1:18134902-18169286 GCA_907169655.1 Acomys percivali | reverse complement strand
TACGGAGCAGCCTTGTGCAGGTTAGGCAAGCACTGTATAAACTGGGCCAATTCCAAATCCCCTCAAACAGCTTTCTGGTGACTGAATTCTCTCCATCTTTTCTTTTCTCTGTGAGTGTGTATGTGAGTGTGTGTGTGTGTGTGTGTGTGTGTGTGTGTGTGTGTGTGTGTGTGTGTGTGTGTGTGTTGGGGGGGGGTTCTGTTCATCTTTTCCTTTATGGTTTTCCTTCAATAGATACCCGTGTTTTCTTAAGAGACATGGTTGCTGTCAACTCCTAACACTGGCAGTCGGAACCCTGTGCTGAAGTATCCTAAATGAAAAGGCCATAACATCTATGCCAGGTGCTCCAGAGTCCTGTACCTATATAAGCTGCAAAGTCTCTACAAAGGACGAGGGGCTTATGGTGACAGAGCTCAACCGTCTCAACCTTGATGTGCCTAGCTGGTGACACGGGTGGGCTCGCCCTTAGGTTACGGTTGACTGGTTGTGGGAGCCTTTGGAGAAAAGGGCTAACTACCAAAGAAGGGTAAGGTCAGGGCAGGGCGCCCCTGAGGACTCCGCAAGCCGTAATCATGCGGCAAAGCCAATTCCTACAGGCACCTGGCGGATCCAGCCTCTGCTGAGATTGTGGGAGCAATCCCAGGGACATGCACAGCGAAATGAATGCCACAGGAACAGAAAAGCGTGCACGTGTGCCATGCCAATGCCTGAGCAACAGACTGTGGCTCCCCTGGAGGGTGGCATTTTCAAAGCCTGCACATCCTAGCAGCTTGGAATCCTGAGACTCCTAAACAAGAACCCCCCCACCTGCCCCCCCCCCCCCCGAGGCTCCATCTGCCTTGCTGATGAGGTTCCAAGCTGCTGTCTGGAAGAGGGCTTGGCAGGACCTTAGGAACCCTGGAGAGCCAGGGCTGTGTGGTTCAGTCTTCCCCTCTGTTGGACTGTACCCAGGTCTGGCTTTGTGCACGGCTAGAAATCAACCACCTAAAAGTACCAGGTCGTTGCTTAATTTTGTGTTGATTTGTAAATTTAAAAAAAGTCAAATCAGAATTTGGGACAAAGCTTAATGGGTACAGTGTTTGCCTGGTCTGCACAAGGTCCTGGGTTTGATTCCCCAGCACTGTATAAAGCAAGCGTGGTGGTGCACACCTATAATTCCAGCTCTTGGGAGGCAGAGGCAGGGGATCAGACGTGCAACTCACTGGGGCTACATAGTGAGTCTGAGGCCAGACGGGACTACGTGAGATCCCATCAGAAACACACGGCAAAGCAATATATTCACTTGGCTTCCTAAAAAGCATGTGGCGGGTGTTAGATGCCTCAGCTGTTAAGAGTTATTGCTATTGCAAAGGGCTAGAGTTTGGTTCCCAGCACCCACACTGGATGGCTCACCATTTCTCATAACCCTAGCCTTAGGGGATCTAAAGCTCACTTCTGTTACTCTGTAGGTAGCCTGTAATTTCTCACAACCCTAGCCGTAGATGATCCAAAGCTCTTTTCTGTCCTATCTGTGGCAGGCAGCCACAAACATGCATGTAAACATATATACACATAAACAAAAATAAAATAAATGTTCTTTTTGAAGCATTCGGTTCTCTCGTGCCCTAAGCCTAATTGTTAAGAACCCAGCAAGTGAGAGAGGATGCCCTCCCCGGGGACTTCGCCTCTGAGGTGAGAATCAGACAGTGGAGTCGCCGCAGTGGCTTGAAGAACCCAGGACACACTGCTGGAAGCAGTGGCTGGGACCAAGAGTCCATGGATCTAAGTTTGGGGAGTTCTCTGTATTTAGAAACACCTGACTGGAGACTCCCATGGCTCCACCCCACCCCCAGAGGCTGCAGAATGAGGCAACTGTCAAGTGTCTATGTGTTAGAGTCAGTACATCCCAAAGAGCATCTCATGGAGCTGAGAGGCCACTAGAGAAGAAAGGATAAGAAAGGATGCATGGGGTCCATACATCACATCATCACAGATGTCCCAAGGAACAAGAGAGTCCCAGGCAGAGGAGATGGTCCACTGAGGACAAGCGCTTGCCAGGAATCCATGAGGCTCTGAGCTTGTATTCTCCAACAGCCATGGAGACGTTGGGTGTACGGCACATGTCTGAACTCCTAGCACTCCTAAGTAGAGAAGGGAATCAGCGGCAGGAGAATTCCAGAAGTTTATGGGCCAGCTGTCCTTGAATGTGCAGCAGAAGACAACAACAGAGGGATCCTGTCTTAAGCAAGATAGAAGACACCATAGAGTGACCTCTGACCTTTATACATGTGCCCTTCTCCGGAAGATTCCCGAATATTAAAGAACACAGGGCAATGCTCAGAACCTACAAAATCCTTCGGTACAAAGTAGCCTCATGCTTCACTCTGAATGGATAATTCTCAGATGAAAACTCTGAGGATGCAAACCATTTTTTTTTTGGGGGGGGGGAAAGATCACAAGCTATCTTCTGCCATCCTCTAAATACCCAGGGGCCCCCTCCGTGGGAGAAGAACTGTTCCCAAGGCAATTTTCTCTAGAAGAACAAATCTGTACAGTGCCATATATGACGGATGGTCTTCATTTCCTTTCCCACCATAACCAGCTCCCCTAAAATTCATGCAAGAGGCTGACAGGCACTCTGAGGCGAGCAAGAGCTCCTGGGGTTTATTCTGAAGGCGGTGCCCGTTAGACAAAGGGGCAGAGCCGTACTTCCTGGAGAATGGAAACTGGAGGGACAGGAGTGGTGGCCTACAGGCTCCAAGATGAGACCTATGCATGTCCCGTTATCCTGATCATGGAGTGTGCAGCCTGCTTTCTACCCATTATTATCTGGTTGTGTTTGCACAGTTATGACCGAGCGCTCTGGTGACTTAAAGATGTCAATCGACACGCTAACGGCACTCAAGGACACCACACCTCCTCACTGATGCCACTCGTTTATTTCTGGTTAAAGGAGGAACACACACGCACACCCTCAATCGCAGCATTCAGTAGGTGGAGGCAGGAAGATTAGGAGTTCAAGTCCAATTTGGGCTACAAAGAGAATTAGAGCACAGCCTGGAGCTACGAGGATGCCTGTATCATAAACACAAGATGGGGATGAAAATTCCAACCTTGCTCATAGAAGGGACTTACATGGAACAGATCTCATCTCTCAGAAGTGGTCACGGGCATTGCATCTGAGTAGACAGGAGACAGGCACGGAGCATGCAGCACCTGAGCCTCTACCCTCTTCCAGCCAGCCTAAATACATCCATTGGGGTTGTCCTGGTGTCCAGTTCTTCTGGGTGGAGAACCCCGGGAATGCTGGGATAGAGGAAGCAATAGCCATAGCAGTACTGGGAGTCTGAACTTGTGTTCCTTGGCACTCTGTGTGTGTGTGTGTGTGTGTGTGTGTGTGTGTGTGTGTGTGCAAGTGCACGACTAGAAGATTACGGATCAAAGGGACCCAAAACTGGGAGGACAGAGAACAGAGGGCTGAGACAGCTGGAGACGAGCTGTGTGGAGAGAAGGGAAGAGGCCAATCAATCCCACAGGAGACGAGCTGAGGGGAGGTGGGTAACAGAAAAGCCGCGGGGAGGAAAGCAGCAATCAGACCCTCTGGAGGACCTGGAGAGGCAATCACCAGGCTTCGGAGAAGGCATCAGCAGCCTCTAGGGGGTTTCCTTCAAAGGATCCTTTCAGGGATGTTCTGGGGCTGATTGCCTCTTATGCTGGGCTGACCTTGATGCTAACCAGCAGGGGAAAGAAGAAAGGAGTGAGGGGGGCGGGCGGGGTAGGGGTGGGCTTCGGATTCCATGACTAAATGAATCCAACACAAGGCATGTGCCTAATACATGTTATCAACAGAGAAGCCTTGGAACAGAACCTCAGGGTACGGGTTGAGGTAGGCAGTGGGTTGCTAGTGGGACACAGGGGTGGTACCTTATGGTACCACAGGCTTATTTACTCCTGCAGCACCTTCGCACTCCCACTCTCAGGTGGGCCTCCCGGGCCTCTGAATTTGCCTTCCTGCACTATTCAAGGTCAACCAGCAATTTCCCACGTACGGGAAGAGGTGCGACTGGCGCTTAGGATTCTGATTTCTAAGTCTTATTTTTAAAATCAATCGTGTCTAAGGATTTATTCTCAGCAAACACTCTAACCAAAGGAGACTTGGAAAAAAAAAAAACCAGAATGTATTTGGTTTACACTCCCAAGTCAGAATCCATCACTGAAGAGAGCCAGGGCAGGTCCTTGAGGCAGGAGCCATGGAGGAATGGCTTGCTGGTTTCACCAATGGCTCCTGTGCAAGCTTATCCAGGTTCCTGATACAGCCCAGGACCACCTGCCCAAGGAATGATGGAGCTTAAAGTGGAGTGGGCCCTCCTGCATCAATTATCAATCAAGACAATTGTCACACCAAGACATGACCACAGATCAATCTGATCAAAAAACAAACAAACAAACAAAACTCAATGGAGGCTTTCCTCTCAGATAACTCAAGGTTTGGTCAAGTTGACAATGACGATTAAAGCTAATTAGGATACCTGCCGAGTTCTACACTCTTTATATTTCTACCATCTCCCAACGTTTTCTCATCTACTTTTGGAATACACTATCTCCAGGAAGACTTGGTTTGGCTAGGCCTGGATATGCGGTGCCTTGGGAGGAAGGAGCGGGAGGATTCTAAGTTGGAGGATAAATTGAGATACACAATCAGATCTTCTTCAGGAACACTAAAGAGAGGAGGAGGACAGAGGGATGGAGGAAAAGGAGGAGGAACAGGGCAAAGACAAAGGAAGGGGAGGAAAGGGAAAGACAGGAAGGAGTGAGTAAAGAGGGGGAGGAAGGGGAGAGAAAGAGGAAAAGGAGAAGAGGAAGAGGAAACAGGAGGAAAGGGCAGGGGGAGGAGGAGGAAGAGAAGAAGAAATAGACGGTGCGGCTTTCCTCTAGCCATCTGAATCCCTAAACAGCTAGTCCTTAGTAAGACATCCACGCGGCCTCTCTAGGGACCTTACAAAGTTCCCGTGCAGAGTATCACACATGTTCCTGCCCCACTGGGAGCTTGTACTTTTCATGCACAGAGTACAGCAGCAACAGTGCTGGGAGGCAAGTAGAGTGCATCATCCGCTTCAATAAATACCGAGGTATTTTCAGCCACAGTTCTGTAGGAGGTTTGATCTCGTATGTTAATTTCACTACGGTATTTTTTTTTTTTTTTTTTTTTTTTTTGCTATGGATCTGTAAGATTCATAAAAGCCAAGGCTTTCAATAACTTAGAGCAAACAAAACCATATCTTCCACAATCAGACTCCATTCCAAAGCTACACCCCACACGCTTCCTCGGGAGGACTGCCCAGTGGTCACAGCGTTTGCATACACTCTTGCTAATACTTCTGCATGGGTTTGAGGCGGACGAGATTAAGGAGAGTTTAGCAGCCTGGGACTCCACTTGGCCCGAACTACAAGCACACCCCTTTCCCAATAATACACTTAGCCCACTGGGTTCCCACCTGCGTAAGCTGCATGGACATCTCCCAAACAAAGCAATGGGTCACTCTGACCTTTAGCTCCCTAGCAAATCTTAGCAACTTCCCGTTTGCAGCCAAACACGTGCAGAAGCATATCTTGTAACCGAGGGACGGTAGGTCAACCTGGCCTAGAGTACTGCGATAGTTTAACTCACAACATAGAATAACCCGAGAGAAAACAGCCTCAGTTGAAGAACTATCTGGATCAGGTTGGTTAGTGGGCATGTTTATGGGGAACTGCCTCAACTGTTAGGACTGATAACTGATTTAAGAGGACACAGCCCACTGTGGGTACCACCATTCCCTAGGCCAGGTCCTGAACTATATGAGTGATGGGAACTAGCTGAGCACCAGCAGCAAGTAAGCACCGGAGGTGTGTTCATTTCTCTCTGCTTTTGACTACAGACGTGGCGGGACTAGCTGCTCAAGCCCCTGCCTCGATTCCCTCGCAAACGATGGACTATAAGCTGGAACTGTGAGCTGAGTGAAGCCTCTACTCTTCAAAGCTACTATTTCGAAACCAGAACAAGCATACATGTGATTAAAATCAGATGTATCACAGAAAAGGACATATGTATCTCACAAAGGCTTACCATACTCTCAGCCCATCAATCAAATTAAAAAAAAAAAAAAACCCACCCACAAGTCACTCCCCTTCTCTGAGGCCCACAAAGGGGAAACTCTGGGAGCCTGTTACTCTTATTATCCACTCTGAAGCTTTATTCTGGTTTTGTTTTGTTTTGTTTTTTAAATAAAATCCCACGTTACTTTGCTCTTTGTGTATGTGTGTGTGCTTCTTAGATGCTTTAAGTAAGATTCCATTAATCTGGAAAAATCTGGTCTGGATGAAGACCACTGGTAACAGGACTTAGCTGAGGAAGACAAGGCCTTTCCCCTCCATTCCCAACTAAACTGAAGTGCTGATAAAAGGCTCCTCTTCCATCTCAGGAGGTAGGAGACAGACAGCTTTCACTCTTACGCCCATGTGTATGCCATAACTGCAGGACTTCCTCACTTGTTACACACACGGCCCTCTGTTGTCAGCTAAAAACTGTAGCTAAGTAACAGATTCGCTATTTCTCCGACTGCAGTACCTCCTTTTAATTGGGAAAATGGGCCGTTGTAACTCCATCAGCAGGATACATTCAATTACCTTGCAGGACCATTCTTCTTCAGAGGGAGGTAGCTGCCATCTGGCCCGGGCAGTTAAAACAAGCACGGCTGAGGCTACGTCATAGCTAATGAAATTAAAGGCAGCACAGATATATACCATGGTCAGAATTCATATCTAGCTCTTTGAGAAGTATTTTTTTTTCTCTCATTGAAAAATAAAAATATAGGTTAAGAAACCAGAGTGGTGTTGTGGTTGGCTGGCTTTTCTGACAGTGAGAGTGATTACTCACATCTAGGTCAAGCTTAGGAGTCTACTCTGTTTTCAGCACGCCACACCGTACACCCCCTTCTAATTTGTCTGCGAACCCTGAAGCGTCTCGGCACTGTCTCCTCCGAGAGGCCTGATTCTCCACGTCTCCCAAAGCGCTTCGTCTGACTCCACATTTTCTGCTGTCTCCACCACCAACCCCTCAATCCTTCTATTCCATTCCGCCACTGTGGTGAGGCTTGAGAAGGGCACGGAGGCAAACTGACACAGGACAGGCACCCGGAGGACATCAGTCACAACTCTATCTAAGCTCTTTCACTTGTTTTTGCTTGCTGTGATCTCACTACGTAAGCAAGCCCTCACAGCTCTGCTGTCCTGTACACACAGACATCTGCTATTCCCTTTAGTTCAGTCTTAGCAAGATGGCGCACCCCGCCTTCCCACGAGGGGTATATTCCACTTTCAATTTCTGGACCATTAACTCAAACTGTAGTTTCAATGGGGGCTCCAACTGGCTTAAATCAGAGGGGTATCGCTGGAAGCCTCCGTACAGAACCTGGGTTTGGAATCAAACCAAAGGAATGTGATTCATGGGGAGGGGGAAAAAAAAAAGAGGATGAAAAGCAAAGTACTAGGGCTCTGTGGATGTACAGAATCAGCAGTTGGCAAACCCAGGCTCAGAATTATCTTCTATGGGTACAAATTATTAAGAACTCCCAAAAGAGTGCTGTGGGCACGGCAGGTTGGTGCCTAAGATTTCTGTAACCTTGGAGTTCACCCCCTCAGACTCCTGGAATGTGCAGGCTGGACCCAAGACCCACAATCTATGCCTCGTGTGGGGACAGGATAATCTGTCTACACAGCCTTTCTATAACCATCCATTGTTGTCCCAGCATCAGCACCTACCCTGCATGGTGCCCATCTGTTCGTGGCACTACTCATGTTTATGAGATATGAGGACGACAGGCTTAAAGGAAGAGATTGTAGAAGTATTAATGACAGCTACCGTTTGCCATGCTCTCCACATGAGAGGGCACTGGTTGTTCTGCATATGCTTTGGCTTCCCTTCTGTTGCTATGATTAAAAAAAAAAAAAAATTACCCTCTGGCCAAAATTAACTCAAGGCAGGGTTTGTCTGGCTCATACTTTCAGTTCAGAACTCGAGCAGGAAGTTGCTGCAGAGTCTATGGAGGAATGCTGCCTGTTGGCTCTCACATCACAGGCTCCTGCTCAGCTAGCATGTTTATATAGCTCAGAGTCACCTGACCAGGGTATGGAGCTGCCTACAGTGGACTGGGCCCTCCTTCAGCAGTTAAAAATGAAGGTAACAGCCCATAGACATGCTGACAGGCCGATGTGACCTAACCCTAACCAACCCTAACCTTAACCCTGACTCAATGAAACTCTCCTCTCCAATGACTCTAGGGTGTGTAAAGATGACCACAAGGGCTACATACCCCTCATGTGTGAATTTTATTTCATTTTTTGTTCTCTCTGTGTGTGAGTGTGTGTGTGTGTGTGTGTGTGTGTGTGTGTGAGTGAGAGAGAGAGAGAGAGAGAGAGAGAGAGAGAGAGAGAGAGAGAGAGAAACTAAGTTTGATTTCCAGAACCCATGTATAAAAAGTCAGGTGTCGTTGTGCAGGCTTGTGACCCTCTGCTGGGAGCAGAGACCAGAAGATCCCAAGGGATCAGCTGCTCTGTTGTCTTTGGTGAATTCCAAGCAGGTAAGAGGCCTTGTCTCAAAACAGGGTGGATAGTGCTTGAGGAATGACAGCCAAGGTTGACCTCTGGTCTCTATAGTTGTATGTACAAATGTTCACTACACACACACATTCACACACACACACACACACACACACACACACACACACACACTCACATGGGACAGGAGGAACTGAGACTATTCTTTTCTGTAGTCACGGATTCCTAGGGACAGATTAATGGAGGATTTGAATAAACTGAACACAAGTACCCAGGGCAGTTTCTGCTTGATTGCAGTCGACAGTAAGGAAAATAAACAGGAACACACCACGCCCCAAACCTAAAGGTTGAATAATTAATATGTGGTGAAAGTGCTTCAGTATAGCAGAGTGAAAAGCATGGCTAAGCAAGTCTTAATGAACCAGTTTCAGATAACTTGGTCGATGGATTGAGTGAGATCGGATTTGTTTTTGTTTTTGTTTTTGTTTTTTAAACTCATTAATTCACTTATTTATTCTTTTCTCCAGCTTTCCCCCATCAGACACGAGCTCTGCTAGGGCAAGTGTTCAGAAGCCATCCTCTCAGACTGAAAGAATGGGCCCGTCAAGACACCACAGCACGACATGTCAAGGTCAGGTGTGGATGGTGTTTCCATAACCTCATTGAAATTCACTCTGTTCATTTGCTCCTAAGGTGTTGTGAGTCTGGGGCTTGAAAGAAACAAAAGGAATAAATATGAACTAAAACATACATGGGAGGAGATGGCTCAGTCAGGAAAGTGTTTGGCTGTGCAAGCACAAAGACCTGGGCTAGGATTCCTGTGTCCACATGAAAAGGCACAGGGATGTATGGCTCTGTGACCCAGCACCCGGAAGGTAGGCAACGGGAGATTCCTAGAGCGTCATATCTAGCCAGAGCAGCTGAATTCACATGCTTCAGGCTCAGTGAGATATCCTGGCTTAAAAAAGAAGACACCCAACATTGACCATTGGGCATGGACATATGAGCACATAGGTGTGCACGCATATACACGTTCCACAAAACGGGTTTGCTATCTCCCTCCCTTCACCTACAGACTTTAGCAGATGCCCTGTTTTGTTCTGATCAAAACTTTTACCAAAGTAAAAATGAGAGAAGACTTAAAAAATAACTTTTTAATGCACACAGATCTGCCTGACCTCACGTTTGCCACTGCTTGACCGTACATCCGTGTTCAGATATTTATTTATTTATTTATTTATTTATTTATTTATTTATTTATTTTTTAACTCTCACCAATTTCATGGGGTTGGGAAACTCCTAAAGAAGGAGAGGGGGTCAGGTGCTGGTGATGCTTGTATCGTGGCTTTCTCAGCTATCTCTTTTTAGTTAACTCAGAAGAGCTGGGGCTGGAGAGATGGCTCAGTGGTTAGGAGCACTGTCTGTTCTTTCAAAGGTCCTGAGTTCAATTCCCAGCAACCACATGATAGCTCACAGCCATCTACAATGTGATCTGGTGCCTTCTTCTGGTGTGCAGGCATACATGCAGACAGAGCACTGTATACATAATAAATAAGCCTTAAAAACACTAACAACAAAAACAGATTGGCTGACCACATTATCTTTTGTGGATACACTTCCCAGCCTCCCCTAACTTACAAACCCTCTGTTCATTCAAAAGATGAGCATTAACCCTTTCTTTTCATTCACGAGCAGGCGGGAAGGGAATCACTTAGGCCTTGACATCCCTTTCACCAGCAACTTGATGCATCATTTAGAGACTGGTGTGTGTGTGTGTGTGTGTGTGTGTGTGTGTGTGTGTGTGTGTGTATTTTCTGATTTGTTTTGTTTTTTTCAACTTTGTTATATCCTTCCAGGTTTTATTTATTTCAGAATCTTTTGCTGACATGGCAAGACTCAAGCAGAAGTGTTTTTGTAAAACTCAAATGAAACCCTAAGTGGAGACTTGGTTTTTTATAAATTATTAAGATATCTGTTTACTCCTTGGAAACAGCTTTTATGAGCCCTTTCCATCTTGCTTGAGAAGACACGGGGTATAAAACACCTACTCTGGTCCCAGTAGCACCAGCATAGCCTCCATGGATGGGCACAGCACATCTACACATGAAGCAAATGCAATACTCGGTGCCTAAAGCCGCAGGACAATGCTTTAGTGAGAGTGGGGGCTTTGTCTTGCCTCTGAACACTTCCTGGTAGGGTTGTCTGCATCCTTCTGACATTCACAGGTCTTCTTCTACCTCCCCAAAGGCAATAATCCCTCCCCCATCACCAGATTCCTTCTTCTTTAATTCATGCAGTCAAGGCCCAGAGTGGTACAGGGCAACTCATGACTCCAACACTTTATACACGTAAGGGAGACGTGGGGCACTATAAAGACCCTTCCTCAATCATAATTCAGTCAACAAATGGGGTCATTTTCTCCGTGCCACATGTTATTTTTAACTATGTGCATGTGAGTGCAAAGCAGGCACAGGCCAGAAGAGGGCAGTAGATTTTTTTTTTTTTGCGCTGGAATTGCAGGCAGTTGTGAGCTACCCTTATGTGGGTGTTGGAAACTGAATTCAGGTCTTATGGAAGAGTTACCCTTACTTAACCTCTGAGTCACCTCCCTAGCCTCACTCTCGCTGTTTTTAACTTACTACTATTGCAGGTCCTTGGGCTTCTCAATCCATCACTATGATTAATAAACTTCACTAAAGCACTGATTTCCCTACATCCTGTTCTCTAGTTTACACATCCCAAGGCACTGGGTTTGATCCTCAGGTCTCACTCCTCTGCTTCTGTTTCTCCAAATTCTCAGGAAAATGAACAATATTGAAGTCTTCAGATTCCTTGAGTTGATATACAAGATGTCTGTCTTAGTTAGCTTTAACCATCAACTTCGCATAGCCTAGAGTCATCTGAGAGGAGAGCCTCAGTCGACGAACTGTCTAGATCAGATGGGCAGGTCTGTCAGGGGCTGTCTTGACTGTTTGTCTTGACTGGTAATTGATATAGGAGGGCACACCCCACTGCGGGTGGCACCATTCCCTGGGCAGGTAGTTTTGGACTGTGTAAGAAAGATCACTAATCCTAAGCTGGCAAGTGAGCAAGCAAGCAGTGTTCTCATGGTTCCCGCTGTATTTCCTGGCTGTAAAGTGAGTTCCTTGGTCGGTGATAAACAGCAAGCAAGCCTACATTCAATTTCCTCACTGGTCCTCCTGTAATGACAGACCACAACCTGGCGTTGTAAGTAGAATAAACTCTTTTCCTTTTCTAAGTTGCTTTTGTTCTGAGTATTTGTTCATGGCAACAGAACAGAAATAAAACCAGTGTTAAAATGCTGTGTGGGTCACCCGTTAAGCACTCAACATATCAGTTATTGTATTTCCTGCATAATACTCTTGCCAAACACTTTCCCACAGTTCATGGTGAATTCATTAAGATTCAAAAATCTGCATCTAAAGGTTAAGATGTTGCCATGTAGTGACAAGATACATACGAAAGAAATATACACTGGTTTTGTAGACGTATATATGTGTGTGTGTGTGTGTGTGTGTGTGTGTGTGTGTGTGTGTGTGTATGTGTGTGTGTGTATCCATTTGTATTAATAAAATAGATAAAGGTTGAAAAGTTGTTTTTTTTTGTTTTTTGTTTTTTTAAAGAATGAAAGACTTGCCCAAGCAGCAACTATTTCCAACGTGAGCTTTCAGCTTGAAACGGGTCAGAGGGAGGGTACCCCAGCGGCATTACTTGGGACCTGCCATGAGTGGCATACTGAGTCTCATTCTATGGGACTTGTCACATGAGTCCTCTTGCCAGATGCAGAAGTGACACTGGTTTCCTGCTTGGGTGTAGAAGGTTAAGTATAGAGGAAAGGGAGAAAGAGCCATTATGTGGAGAAAACATAAGAAGAAAACAAAACAAAACACGTGCTTTGTTGCTCTCATTTCAGTCCTGCATTAGGTTTGACAAGGAACCCCTTTCAACTTCATGCCTTTAGAAAGCACCCTGAATCCAGTTACTTGAGGTATGAAGCATGCCTACTGTGGGCGGCACCATTCCCCAGGTGAGGATTCAGGACTCTCTCCAACGAAGAGATCATTCATTTGGTCTCTGCTTCTTGACTCTGGTTGGAACGTGATCTGCTACTTCAAGCTCCTTCCCCTCCAAGGTGGAGTCTGCACACCAACTGTAAACCAGCACGTAAACTGCAGGAGCCCCGCCCTTCCTCAAGGTGCTTTTGTTAGGTTGAACTTATCACCATCAGAAGAGAAGTACCTACGGTAGTATTCCCAGAGGACCTGCACTGGCTTCATCACCCACTTCTCAGCAAAGCCATCCTTTCTCACCACATCCCATCTCCCTCTCCAGAGACATTTTCAGAGGACCAAAGAGTAGCCTGTAAGGCAGGGTTAGGCTGCTGCTCCTTATTAGCTGTTTTTTTTTTTTTTTTTTTTTTTTTATTGTTGGTAAAATAGTGTACAGAAATGAAAACGTATGTGTGTCCATTCAAAATGTGTGAGCGGGGTGCTGGGAAGATGGCTCAGTCGATAAAGCGCTCAGCCATGAAAAGCACAAGGACCTGTTTGGATCCCCAGTACCCACACAAGAAACTGGACTTGGGGCCTTCGCTTGTAATGTGAGCACCGTGAAGCAGAGATGTAACGGTCACTAGGGGTGTCTGCTCTTGTAGAGGACCCAAGTTCGACTCCCAGCTCCTATGTTGGATGACTCACAAATTACTCCAACTCTACCCAGAGGAGTCTGACATCTCTGATCTCTGACCTCTGCTGATACTTGAACTCATACGCATACACCTACACACAAACATGCACACAATTAGAAATGAAAATAGTTTTTGAAGTGAATTAAGGGTAGGATTGAGACGCAATTGAGAAAAAGACCTAGCATTGGTTTCTGTCCTATGTGTGAGCACACACAAAATACATAAAATGTGTGTACACACACACACACATATACACACAAAACACACACACACACACACACACACACACACACACACACACAAGGCCTAAAAAGAGGGAGGAAAGGAAAGTTCATCATGTCCTTGAGAGCTGAGAGAGCTGAGGGGCTATGTAAGGAGAAAGCTCTGCACCGACCATTTTAACGAGAAGCAGGACCAGGAAGCAACCTCCTGATTACAAAGAAAACGGGGTCTGCCCAGAACAACCGGAGGGCCATCATTATCTGAACCACGGCTCCTACCACTCGAGGGGTGCAGGCTCCATTGCTAAAACGCAGCTAATGAAGTCTGTGGGAGTCCATTCTGACAGCAGTGGCCCCACTGCAGGGTAGCAGAGCTCCACATCCACAGCCCTGCCATCCCAGGGTCTCCTGGTGGATAAGCAGGCCTGATGGATTCTGGGCCGCGCTCTCCCTGGCTTATGAGGCTCGGAGAAATTTTTCGCAATTTAAGGCCACTGCTGTGACATTACCCCCACACAACTCCTTCTCCATGAATCGGTGATGGGGGAATAGGGAGGCCCTGGGGCTGACTGAAGTCACCAGTGCTAACTAGCTGTCCCAGCAGTGACAGCATCTGCCACGGGTGTACTATGGCGAGCTCATCAATTCATGCACATTATTAAGAGTTTTCTGGGGATACGTTAAGGTGTGCCAACTCCAGCCTGTTTCTCAAGCGGACCCTTACGGTGACGTGAACTTCAGCGTTGTTAGGATCAGGTTTACTATCAACTGTGGTAGGACTCTCCTTCTGGACCCAGAGACATTTGTTCTAGTTACTTCTCTGTTATGATAAAACACCGGCCAAAAGCAACTGATGGGGAGGAAAGGTTTAATTTGGTTACCATGCTAGGTCACAAGCCGTCTTGAAGGGGAGTTAGGGCAGGGATTTACGCAGACAGCTTTTCTTACACGCTCATCTGCCTAGGGATGGTGCTGCTCACAGTTGGCTGGACCTGCTCACACTGATGCTCATTCAAGACAATCTTTCACAGACGTGTGCACAGTCTAATATGACCTGGGCAACCCTGCACGCAACAGACACGCCCTTTTTTTCTAGGAGACTTTGGTTGTGTCAAATTAACAATGAAAATTAACCAGTACAATCAATCTCTCTCTCTCTCTCTCTCTCTCTCTCTCTCTCTCTCTCTCTCTCTCACTCTCTCTCTCTCTCTCTCTCTCTCTCTCTCTCTCTCTCTCTCTCTCTCTCCAATCAGCCTGAAGGAGGCAACTTGAAGTCCCCAAAGTGCTTTAATCACTGACTTCAGACCAGAAACAGACAAGCGAAATGATTGCACACGAAACAGCCCTTATTTGAGTAAAATTCCACTATTACATTAAGCCTCATGGTCCAGACTCCAAAAAGCAAAAATTTCACGCTTCTTAAATGCAAATCCCAGCTTATAACAACATGTACACCAGGCCAGTTTGCCCATGAACTATGTGCTTATTTCTACCTCCCATCTCACCACATGGGTGAAATGGCAGATGCATGCTGCCATTCCCAGCTTTTATATGGGTGCTGGGGGTTTGAACTTGGGTCCTCAGGCTTGCATGGCACGTGCTTTATTTACTGAGCTATCTTCCCAGACCCCTTTCTTAGCTTAGCATTTGGGATGTTTGGGACTATATCTTGACATATGGGCAAGTGTGCCACACAACAGACACTGATTTCTAGACCTACACAGTGCAAGGCAGACGTAACCAGTTCAGGAACTGACTGAAAATTGAATAAAAATTCAGACCGTAGCCACACGCACTGCACACACATTTCCTGTGGATTGTGGCTACCTTGCAGGACCCTTGGAAACATCTTGCATGTTAGCAGCAGTGTGAGAGAAGGTTCTGGTCCTCGCCCTGCTCTGTGATACTGTGAAGCGAAAATGTGTTTACGTGATCTGGTTTTCTTCTCACTGTGAGGGCTGCCGGTGGAGAACAGAGACAGAACTCCATCCCGTGTTCTGACAGCTCAGAAATACTTAATTGGTTTGTGGGCTGGCTGTCATGCTTTCATATTCCCATCTTTTCAAATCTAAACTCAGCTTGGGACCAAATCACTGCCTCTATTAAATATACACGGATTCTATTATTAAGATGGAAGCAGATGCTTTTTTTTTTTTTTTTACTTTTATGGACAAAAAGGAGAAGACAGACTCCATACCCTGTATCTTTGCTTCTTATTTTGGGAGAAGCAGGGTGCAGTGTCGAAAGGAAAAATGTGTAACGGGGTTTCAAACTGATCCTGACTGACTTAAGTTTGACATCTTAGTTTTTTGAAAACAACCACACAACAAAACAAACAACAACAATGACAAAAACAACTCAGACACCTTGAAAGTACAGACATCAGCACTGATGACCAATCACAGAAAGTATCAAAAACAAACAAACAAACAAACAAACAAACAAACAAACTGTTTTTCTGCAAAGTCCCAGGCTGGCCTCCAGCTCATAGCGTAGCTGAAGATGACTTTGAACTGACAATCTTCCTGACTCTACTTTCCAAATGCTGGAATTATTAAGACTGCAAGGTATTCTGGGTATCAAACCCAGGGTTCCATGTGTGTAAGAGCTATATTCCCCCTCAAATTCTGAGTCAAGATCTGAAGATATATATATATATATATATATATATATATATATATATATATATATATGTATATATATGCATATGTATATGTATATATATATGAAGAGAAATGAGAGAGGGAGGAAGTGAGGGAGGAGGGAGGAAAGGAAGGTCGGGGGAGAAAGATAGAAAGAGCAAAAGAAAAACAAGAGGGCTATTGGGAGAGGATGAAAACCAGTGGGAAGGGATCAAAGAGAAGGTAGCTGGGTAAATATGAGCCAAGTACGGTGATACAGATGTGTGAAAACAGAACACTGAAGCCCACTTGGAACAGTCACACTTGTGGAGACACAGGAGGACGACTTACAGAGATTGATTCATTCTACCATGTGGGGGCCAAGGATCTAACACACGTCCTCTCAGTAGCTGGAGCCTTTACACACTGAGCAATCTCGCTAGCATCACGTCTTCCTGTAGTTCTCCGAGCAGTTCTTCGAGTAGTTCTCCAAATGGAGGTGAACCGAATCCATCCTTCTTCTAAAGCTAGCAAGGAATGCTAACATTGCCGGCAATTGCTCCCAGAGAAGAGAGGTGGCCTAACGAAGATGTCACAGTCTTATTCTGGTCCCCTTGAGCGAGCAGGCACTAGAACTCGGCACATGGTTCCAAACCATCTGAGTCATGACAGGATTAGCCACCCTAAAAATACCCCAAAGTCCAGGAAGATTCACAAACACTCTTTGGAAAGGTGTTGGGGAAACTGTTCGAAGTAAGGGTTAGGGAAAATTGGAACGTGTGTCTGCTGTACATGACAGTACAGTTGCACTCATGAACTCACACTGTCTGGACAAGAGCAAACCAACCAGCGTTCTAACATGGAGAGTAAGGAGGCCCTGAGGCCCCGTCCCGAGGAGCCTTGGACAGATTGGACAGTGGAGAATGGAGGAGAGTCGGTACTCTTTAAAAGTGTGGCTTCTCGTAGGTTGACCATACTCTATCTGATAGTTCATGACACATGAATACACCTATAGCTCAACATGGCCTTCATGGGTGACAAAAAGACAAAGCTGGGGGAGGTGAGCAGAGGTAAAGTTAGCTCTGGGAATGGTTAAGGAGTGCGTGTGATCAAAACACATTGTTTGCGTGGAATGGAATTGGCAATTACTTAAAAAACGTTATTGTAAAAGTACTCCTCATAAATAAACATAAATCTTTGGAAAGCAGGAATGTGGGCACAGAGTGGAGGCTTAGGTTGCAGCAAAGCTACATCAACCATGACAACGAAGAGTGGGGTACCAGGACGAGGTGGGGAGAGCCCTCTGCATCGTCCATGCTTCATCTCGCGCATCCGTCACAATCAACGAGACTGGTCTCTACTAAACCGCCAGCTCAAGCCTTAGAAAAGTTCGTGGATTACAGGAAGCAGGCAAGCAGCCCACAAAGCAGCCTAAAAAGGCAGGTCTGCCGGAACTGCTTTGGGGCTTCGTAAAACATAATCTAGGCTTAGTGAGCTTTACTTCCAAACAAAACCTAAAAAGCACTTGTCATTTTGTCTTAAAAGGGATCTGATTTTAGTTGTGTTTACAATCTTAATGTCATCTTGGCATAACAAGAATTCAAAGAGAAACAGATAAAAATCACCTTTGATGGTAGAGATAGGGAGGCAGGGTGTGGTGACATGAGCCTGTGGAGGTTGGGAGGCTGTATGTCTGAAGAGAGAGCCTGGGCAGTACAGGAGCTGGATTTCACCAGGATGTTCCTGTAATGTTTTCTGAGCAAATGAGAGCTGAGGGTAGGAGGGTGGCCAGTGGGCACATCTGCATTCTTCAGTCTGGACTGGGCCCATTTGATTTTAGTAAGCAAGTACAGAGGGTTCAGCCAAGAATCTATTCCCCGTTCACCGTCTCTTTCTATGTGCGCCCACCACACGTACACACTCACCTGAGCCTCAGAGTCTCTCTAATCCAGAGGTTTTCAGCCTGTGAGGCATGACCCCCTTTGGGGGCCGAATGTCAGATATTTACATTACAATTCATAACAGTAGCAAAATTACAGTCATAAAGTAGCAAGGAAATAGTTTTATGGGTGGGTGGGGGGGTCACCAAAACATGAGAAGCTATATTAAAGGATCGTAGTGTTAGGGACGCTGAGAAGCGCTGCCCTAACTAATACCACAGACCACTTCTAGGCCACAGGCAAAAAGCTCTCCGCCATCCAAATGAGATGGTTTGTTTTCATTTCCCTTCCTCCGTGTGTGTGTGTGTGTGTGTGTGTGTGTGTGTGTGTGTGTGTGTGTGTTGCTTTATTATGTGTTTGTGAGACACAGTCTCCTATAGTCCAGGCTGGCTCAAACTCACTGTGTATCTGAGGATGACCTTGAACTACTTACTGAGCTTCCTGCCTCTAGCTCCCCCGCGTGACAAGGCAAGGCAGTGCAGAGGTCCCTCCATCTGGTATTCTTGCTGAGGGAAATATTATAACTAATATTTGACCTCCTTGATGGAGAACCCCATGGAAAATTACCCAACTCTATTCTAAAAACCCAAGGGACAAGATGGCCCAGCTGGCTTATCTTAGCTTCTGCTAAACTGCTTGCTTGCGATATTTGCCCTGTGGTACCAGAATGTTCCTTTAAAAAGCTTTTTACCCTGAATATTTCGCTATACACTTGGTTCCCAAACACCTGAGTGTAGTCCCAGCCAAGTGGAATAAAAAATTTCAACTATAAGCAGTGTCTGAGTGGTCATCCTGGGTGGGCTTCCCATTAACACTAGAGCTGGAAACACAGGCACATGCCACAGTGCCTTAACTGTATGGTGCTAGAACTTGAAGCCAGTGCCCTGCAAGTGCTAAGAAGCTGTCTTTCAACTGATCTACATTCCCAGAATCTTCCTCCTATTTCAAATGACTATTCAACTAGCTAATACAATTAACCCATTACCTTCCGCACAATAGAAACAAGCCATCATTCTGGTCAAAACCTAAGGACCAATGCTGACTTAGCTTTGGAGATTCTAGAATCCTTAAATAGAATTATGTGAACTGAGCTGGGGAGGTGACCCATTTGGTTAAGTACTTGCCTTGCAAGCATGAGGACATGAATTGGATTTCTAGTCTTATATTTTAATACACATACACACATACACACACACACACACACACACACACACACACACACACACACTGGCACACACAAACATGAGCATGCATGAACACAGGGCAAGAAAGCGAATATGGTAAAACGAACTTGTTACCCCACTTCTGGAAAGGTAGCCACAGGAAGAGAGGGTCTAAATCAATCGGGGAACTTTGGTCAGTGAGAGACCCTGGCTCAAAAATCCAGGCTGGGTGTCACCCGAGGAAGGCCTGCTGAAGTTGTCCTCTGCGCTATAAATACATACGTATGTGTGGGCACTCCCCTACATTCACCAAATACACATGCACCCACACAAAGACAGGAATTTTGGGAAGTTGATTAGCCCTAGGCCTATAATCCTCCTATCTCTTTACCCATCTGTAGAATGGGTGGAACAGTCCCAGAGGCAACCCGCTGCCAAACTGAGCCATGTTTCTCAACCACTGAACAGTCGATGTGCTCTTCATGAAACAGGTCTGAGTTGAAAGAAAAAAAAAAATGGCTTCTTTTCCTCCAGATTGCGCCTACTTAATAAATTTACCGTAACTGTAAACCTTCATGTTCCCTATTTTTAAGCACCACATAAAAATAGTAGTAACATTTTAGATGTAACTCATGGGTTTTACTACACAATAGAATAATGATTTTCTACCGTGTTCACCATATACCACTTGCCAAGCATTTAAAGTAAGCAGAGCTTTGCCTGCTAAGTGGAGCGCTAGAAAAGCATGCAGATATGTTCTGTGTGCCTGTGCTTCGAGAATAGTCAGGGTACAGGCGTCAGGTAGGCCACCCCACCAGCCCTAGCAATATGCTGTTAAGACTTTATTTATTTGTTGTTTTTGAGGTTCTTGTACAGCCCACGATGGACTTGTCTCCACTATGTGGCTGATACTTTCAGACCTTGACCTACAGATTCTCCTACCTGAGAGCTGGAATTAAAGGCATGAGCAAGCATACCTTGGCTATGTAATGCTGCGAATGGGACTCCGAGCTTCATGGACCCTAGGATGGCTAGATGTCCATCTAATTTCTAAAATATTTATCTTTAGATTATGTGTATACGTCTGTCCTTTGGGTGGGCATCTGCACGTATGTGAGTCCAGGTGCCTGGAGAGCCTACAAAAGGGCATTGGGTCTCTGGGCGATGGAGGTACAGGTGGTTGTGAACCATGTGACATGAGTGCTGGGAACCAAACTCAGGTCCTCTGTAAGAGCAGTAGATGCCGTGAACAGCTCAGCAATCCCTCCAAGCCCCGTATATCAAATTTTTAGAGCTTTTATATGCCCATAATCAATGGCAGCTGGAAACAATGAAAAACCAGACACTCGATTCTTGACAATTTACTCTACTTACAGCCTCTCATCCCTGCCAACAGTCAGCTCTATGGAGACAAAAGTAGCCAGGTCTTCGATATTTTCACTTAATGGCTTAGATAAATCCATGTAGGACTTCAAGTTCTAACAGATATATTAATTTATTAGTTAATTAACTGTTTGTCTGTTCCTTGTCATAATTTTAGAAATCCAAATCTCTACTCAATAAAACTCTAACAGAATTACTTACTGAACTCGAGCCTTCCTACTAAGAGAGAAATTGGAGAGAGTCCAGATTCAATATTTTTATTAACTTGAAGATGTGAACCTAAATCATTATAAATCATGCACAAGAACGGATTTTTATATGGTGGAGTGACTTTTTGTTTCACAACGGGGAAACCAAAGAGGTGTGTGTGGCTTTTCAGTGAGCACCTTTGTACATCACTTGTGGCCACAGAAGCCAGGACACTGTCTGAAGCGAAACATCACAATCTACAGCACATTCTAAAATGGCTTTGTTTCCTCTTTATTGAGTGATAACTGTGAGAAATGTATGCCAAAGAAATAACCACTGAGAGACAACATTTATTTATAATGAAGAAGTGAGGGGAGAAATCCAAATATCTGAAAGTAGGTTAAATAAATTATGGAATAAGTAGCACAGTAGCATCCTGCAGAAGGATTAAAAATCAGCATAAAGGAATATCCTCAATGAGTTAGAACGAAGTTTAGGTGAGGTACATCAAAGACTGGAATGGTTACAATATGTGTGAAGGTTGGTGTTGACGGTCAGACTAAAAGAATCTAGAGATATATCTCTGGTGGACTGTGTTAAGTGAGATGGGAAGATCTGTCCACTGTAGGTGGTTCCATTCCCTATGCCTGAGGTCTTATATTATACATATAAGCAGAGGATCAGCATTCACCTCTGTCTGCTTCCTGACTGTGTTTGTCATGTGACCCAGCTGCTTCAAGCTCCTGCCACCTTGACTGCCCTGCCTAGGTTTCATGATATTCATCTTGGAGTAGTGCTAAGTAAAAAAAAAAAAGGGGGGGGGAGCCCCTGATTTTGCTGACATTGGGATCTGCAGGCTCTCCCACATGTTGGTTAAAGAGGTAGGAGCTACTGCATGCAGTGGTGATGAAGGGTCCAGGACTGGAGGCTGAATGAAAACGGCATGTCCCAAGACCTCAGAAGGATGACAGCCAGCTAGCTTAGCCTGGCGGTCCCAAAACTGTTTTCCTACAGGGGATGTGAAAAAGGAGCCAGCGAAGAATGTGGTTAGGCCATAAAGAAGCATGTGGGTACGTTCCCTTCCTAGCTTACACCAGAGGAAAAATAAAGGGCAGTATATAAAAGAAGAGGGGGGAAAATGTCTCTGTAGTTCTTGTGTGGAAGGAGTGAGGCAGCTCCTGTGCAAGGAGGGAACATGTGCTCTGCAGATGAAAAGACTCAATTCTCAGCGAAGTACAGGGGGGGAGGGGGGCCAGAAGGTGACCTTTATAAATCTCTGAATTAGATGGCGTTCTCTGGGGTGTCTTCTGTCAAAAACTACTGACACCCACAAGGGAGCTGGAACAGGCAGAGTCTCTGTTTGCCCTCGGAGTTTCTGTGTCAGAGAACCAAACGGAGGCAGAGTGGCACAAGGAAAAGATTACATGATGTTCTTGAGAACTGAAGCAGGAGAGCTTCCCATCCATCCTCCCTCCCTCCCCTTCTCCCTCCTCTTTCTCCTTCTCCTCCTTCTCTGCCCCTCTCTTTCCCTCCATCCCCCCTGCACCCCGTGTGTGTGTGTGTGTGTGTGTGTGTGTGTGTGTGTGTGTGTGCGCACGTGCAAGTGCTCGAGTGCTGTGTTCATCCAAGCACCACTCTCCCAGTGCCGGATCAACCCAAGCTCCTTTCTACACAACAGCACTACATCGGGACTAGCAGTCAGCCCCAATTGGGGGCGACAGTCCCTGCCCTTCTGTGGACAATGGAAGGGAGCACACCACAGATCCCTTGGTCCCCTGTCATGAGAGGGATGTAGAGGGCTCAAAGGCCGTTAACTAAAGGCTCACAAACTTCCAGCACAGGCAAGACACTGGACTTGGTAAAGTAGAGGGCAGAGAAGCTAGATGCTGTCATGCTGACAAAATAAGATTAGAAGAGTTGTTGTGTACTGGACACCACCCTCCACATATGTTGAGCAAGGTCCTTTCATACTTTGGGACTGTGGTAAAGAGGCCATTTCTAAATGAAAGCAGCCTCGTGGGAGCACAAAGAAAAGATGGAGGCAGGTCAGAAAAGTCACAAAGGTAGAAGAGGAACTGTCTTTAGAAGAGAGTGGCTCACTCCAGAAGCATCTCAAGGCTGGGCCACACACACTGTCCCTTCATACCGCTGAACTGGCAAAATGCCGGTGTCCTTGTTCATATCCGATCACCTACTCAGCTCAGACACCCGTGCATGCAACCTCACACACAGGTTACACCTAACCACATAGGTATGTGTGTGCCAGTGCACACAGGGGGAAATAAAAGTACCATCTATGTAGCCCTGAGACTCAAACCCTGGGATCTCGATTAGGGAAAGAGTTAAGGAAGATTACAGGATGAGGAATAATGACCTTTTGTCAACTTACTTCTCTAAGAGAAGAATGCATTTGCATTTTCATTGAACTGATCAAATGTTATCTAAGATCTGCTTAATTGCCTTAATGGTTTAATTCTATCTGCTGCCAATCTGATTAGAGGTGTGTGTGTCTGTGCGAGGCACCCATGTGGCTTGGCACTAAATAGGAAGGTGAAACCTATTACAGAACGTGGAGCTGGGTGCCTTCTGGTTAATTGAGAAACCACAAGTGGTGTGAGGAGGTCACCCTATCGTTTATTTTAATTTTCTTCTCTCCTGTCTTCCCAGTCACTTGATCATCTCAGGGACTTGCCTTAGATTGGAGACTGCTAAGAGCATGTGTTAATTTGGGTTAAGGAGGAGATGAGTCCAGGTATCACTGTAGATTAGAGAGGTTTAACAGAAACCAGGATATAATCTAATAGGTCCTTCATGTCTGAGGCATACATGGCTCATATGGGTTGGGGTGCATCAAGACTCCCAAGTTAATGCATACATCCACTGATATCCCTCAGTGCTGTGTCTCTTGGGGTCTTGCAGCAATATATAACCTACAGGAATAAAAGGCCACCTCTTTCGACCAGCCAGGGCTGCCCAGCAATACACGCTGTGATGGCTGCTCTCAGTAGGCACAAAGCCACTGGACTTCTGTTTGTGAACAGGGAGCACTGGGTGAGGAAGCCACACCTTGTCTTTTTTTTTTTTTTTTGTCTCAGTATCCTCCACTTCAGACTGGAAGAACTAGTCTTGTATGAGTTTCACAAAGTGCTGTGAGCTTGCACAGGCATGCCCCAGGATGTGCACAGGACCTTGAGGACAGCTGAGCAGAGCTGTGCTCAACACTCCCAACCAACTCTGTTCTGAATTGTTTACCTGCGCCAATCATGCCAAGAGGAGGCTGCTTTTAGAAGAGACTTGTTATGCTTGGCTTTTACATGGATGCTGAGGGAATCCAAAATCGAGTCCTCATGTTGGCTTAGCAGGCACTTTACCCACTGAGCCATCTCCCCAGGCCACGATACTCATCTTGGATAAGCCACAAGGATAGCGTTTAACAGTAGAGCCTTTGTTTTAAGGCACCATGTGAGATCGACACTTGAGTCACTCAGGAGTTTGAGACCTGAAATAAGGTCTAGAATCATAGCTCAGTAGCTTCGTTAGTAATGCATTCACTTAACATACAAAAATCCCAGCCTGGGTTAGAGTTCCAGGGTGGCATAAAAAGTGAACGGTGTGGACTGGGGGGGAAAAAATGCTCAATGGTTAAGAGCCCTGCTGCTATTCTAGAAGACCTGGGTTCAGATTTCAAAAGTCACATAGAGTGGCTTGATAATACCTTGTAACTTTGGGGCAATCCTAGGCCCTCTTCTAGCTTTTGCATGCATTGCTCTGGTAAACACATAAACACACAGAAACACATCCATAGTTAAAAAATAAAATATTAAGATCAAACAAAAAAAATTGGCTATATTGTTGAATGCCAGCACTTTAGAGGTAGAGGTCAGAGGATCAGAAGCTCAGGGTCATCCTTGGCTACAGTAGTAGTTACAGGCTAGCCTGAACTACAGGAAACTGTTGATAAATAAGCTCAGATATAGATGGGGGGGAAGAGAGAGGGGGGAGAGAAAGGAGGGAGAGAAAGAGAGAGATAGGGATGAAGAGAGGGAGACACAGAGAGAGAGAGAGAGAGAGACAGAGACAGAGACAGAGAGAGACAGAAAGAGAAGAGGAAGAAGAAAGTAGATAAATAGATGATGGATAGATGATAGATAGATTAGGTATATGGATGGGTGGATAGACAGACAGACAATTATTTTACATGTTACATTCCTACAGACTTAAGATTATGTGTAATTCATAATTTAATCTAGAAGAGGAATAAATGGAATTTGTCAACCTTGACTGTCACTGACCAGTAACAACCAGAATGCACCAGAAGGCTCCTCTCCCATCACCACTGAATACCAAACTCCTTCTAGTTACATGGGTTCATATCTGTCTGTCTAGCCCAGCTTGTGACTGAATGGTGCTGAGCAAGAGGAAAAAAGATCATGGTGGGAGCATCAGGGTGTTTTGGATGCAAAGCAGAGACTTATCTTTTTTACTGTTGTGGCTCCAGAGAAAATCAATTTTGACACAGAACTGCCACTTTACAAGCAAATAACTATACTTTCCAATAACCTAATCTGCACGAAACCTACTGAAAATTCCCCAAAGAACCAGTAGTTAAAACCTCCATTAAATCAAAGGGTTTAATATGGGAAGGGAAGAGAAGATGCAGTTTGACTTGGGAATGTAATGGACTCGGTGGGGAAATAAATACGTTGTTTTATGTGTACAGTTACAGAATATGAGAACGTGAACTCATTTCACAGGGAATTCTCTTGCTGTGCAACTTATTCCTAAACAGATGTGATTTTTGCTTATTCAAAAACATTTAGGTAACAATTACAGCATAATAAATTATAATTGCCTTCATCTTCCAGCCATGTAATGCCATCTATGCAAACACAAAGAGAAGGCAATTATGCAAAGCTGTGAAGCCCATTTCCAGGTAGGTTCTGCAGCCAAGGCTCGAATAATATACATTGTTCTCCCACAGACACTGCATTCTGCCATATCTACACATCCTAAGCTGTGCGGAGAGGAACCCACAGAGACACTACGATGTGTTCGTCATAGGCTGGGGTGTTCCTCAGTAGGGCAGTCACAGGGTGCCAGGATGACTTCTACGCTTAAGAGTTCTGCTTTTATCGTGGGCATCTAGTAGCACGCTATTCTTTTTTTTTTTCCAATTAAAAAAACCTGTTGATTTATTTGTACACAAGCGTGCTTGTGTTTCTGTGTGTGTGTGTGTATGTGTGTGTGTGAGCGTGCGTGAGTGTGTGCACACACGCTACAGTGAGCATGTGGAGGTCAGAAGATGACTCGCAGGAGTCAGTTCTCTCCTTCCACCATGTGGGGCCTGACCTTACCCACTGAACTGTCTCACAAGCCCAGATTACAAGTTTTAAACCAGACTCTAACTTGAGTATCAGATCTTCCACCAGGCAGGGAGAAGGAGGGTGGTGTCCAGATGCCCTGATGGCGAGAAGAGCCAGAAAAGCATTGTCCCTCAGCTCAGCACACCTCTGTGCAGTCTCAAGGAAGACAGGGAGAGTATGAGGTAAAGAGGAGACATAAAATACTCAGGGAAGAAGTAAAGGTTTAACCTTTACAGAGCTGCCCATCCTTCTTTTGTGACTGAAGGAGGGAAAGCTGACAGGCCACACGGGAGTGGAGATGCCTCATTCAAACAAAGCCCTCCTTCACCTCCCACATTGACTGGGAAAGGCCTGAGGAGTAAGGAGCCTGAGTGTGAGACAGTGGATGGCGTATCTCCAGGGGAGGGATGAACAAGCCAAAGATACCAGCAACAGTGGGCGGCTGGGAGCAATGCATTTGACTGGAGCTGTGAAGTGGCTTATGGTCCTATAACGCCCAGGCTGCTCCATACCAACCTTTATTCCTAGAGCATCACGTGACTGCTCATCACAGAAGCAAGGATTTGTAAAGCAAACTGTGCACAGCGTGACCCTCAAGGTGCCCAGTTGACAGGCCATCAATGAGGTCCAAGGACACAGGGTTAAATGTTTGGGTTAGCGCTCAGGGACCACATGCCTGCTCAGAGGGGTGTCCAGAGGGCTCTGGAGAATTGCTGTCATGTCTTAATGGGTAAGAAAGTGCTCGCTAAGCAGATGAGATAGGGAGAGAGGGCATAAAACAGCACGTTCGAAGGCAGTCTGAGACCAAGATGAGGCCAGGGATGAGGCTTTTCAACTGTGAGGAACCCATCCGCTCATCAGAAGCTGCACAGGGTGGGTAAGAACATTTGGGGCTCCCTCACTCGGAGGAGCACTGTTTTGATGTCAGCTTCCTTGGAGTATTATGACTTATGACTAACGCAAAGATCATCTACCCACTAAAGCCTTTTGCACCGTTGTAACTTAAGACAAATGGAGAGTAGCTAAGAACTGGACACCCGTGTCTCATTGCTAAAAGTTCATCACATTCGACATCCTGGTCACACATCATGCATCTTGTTTTCATTATCACTCATTCTTTTTTTTTAAAACATATTAACGTGTGTGTGTGTGTGTGTGTGTGTGTGTGTGTGTGTGTGTGTGTGTGTGTGTGTATGCATGTCCATGCGTGCTTGGGGAGGGGAGCAAGCATTTGAGCATGCATGTGTGCAGAGGCTAGAGATCAATTCAGCCATCTTCCTCTATTGGTCTCCAACTTAATTTAAAAAAAAAAAAAAAAAAAAAGGCCTCCTAGCGATATAGCTAGACTGATTCGTCAGTGAACCCAGAGCTGGGGAGCCAGGGCTCCCTGGACAGCGAGCATGACCCAATTGATGAGCTCCAGACAATGGGGGGGCCTTGCTTCAAAAACAAACAAACAAACAAACAAACAAAACAGGCGAACAGGTTCCTTAGGATGACAAGGTGATGTTTGTCCTCCAGTGCACATACGCACATATCCACATAAAAAAGAACTCCTCTCACCAAATTGCTGGATATTGCAAGCTTACAAGTTATCTCATCACTGGGATGGACTACAAACATGGCGAACAGAGTGTGGTGAAGGAGAAACCAAATTAACCACTGCATTTGCTACTTAAGCTTCAAAAATGACACCTCTGGCCAGGCGTGGTGGCGCACACCTTTAATCCCAGCCCTCGGGAGACAGAGGCAGAGGCAGGTGGATCTCTGTGAGTTCAAGGCCAGTCTGGTCTGTGAATTGAGTCCAGGACAGCCAGGCTCTGTTAAATAGAGGAATCCTGTTTCAAAAACTAAAACAAACACAAAACAAAACAAAACAAAAAAAGTGAGACCTCTATCCTTCACCAAAGGGTAGCTAGAATTGAAACCAGGAACATGAATTCCACATGTGGACGTACTGCAAACCTGCACACCACTGATGTCCTTGAGCAAAGGCCTAGAACTTCACTGATACATTTTTCTAAGAGACTAGAATTATGCAAAAGTACATTGTTTCTCCTTGCTCATCCTCTGAAATGAATGGAAGAAGCTGGTTACTGTTTCTGAAAATGAAGTCACCATAGTCTTCCATTGTTAGCTATCAGCAACCTCAGTGCCATTTTTTAGATTGTATGTTTGTAGTGTATATATGTAGTGTATGTGCGCGAGTGTGTGTGTGTGCGCGTGTGCATGTGTGTGTTAATATGTGAGTGCATGTGTGTGAATTTCAAGGCCAAAGGATGTCTTCATTTATTACCCTCTTTCTTACTACCTTAAGACAGGGCCTCTCACTGAATCTGGAGCTTGCCCTATTAGCTAGTCTAACTGGCCATCAAATGCCAAGGGCCTGCGTGTTACTGCCCACTAGTGCTGGGGTCATAGGCATGAGCACCCACATCTGTCAGCTATTTTGTTGTTTTGAACATGGGTTCTGAGATCCTGAACTCATGTCCCTTTATGTTTGAAAAGCAAGTCCTCTTACCCACTGAGCCATCTCCCCAGGCCCCTCAGTTCCAATGCTGTAATCAGCCCTGGTAATACATCATCACACGTGCATCGCCAAGTCATTTTCTCAACTCTCTCCTCTAGTACTCACATTTATTAAATTTGTATTAAATTATCTCAGACTTCTCCTTGGAAGTTATGAGGATAAAAGAGCTATAATAATAAATAAGAAGATGAGATTCTTTATAGAGTCCTCAAATCTGCTCACAGAATATCCTTTGGCTCTATTTAAACATAGGAATTATGAAAAGTAGCACAGGTATGAAACAAGAACATATTGTTCTTTGGGGCAGAGAATGCTGGTTGACAAGACAGAATGTCTGTTATATAACTAATCTCCACCTATTTTAAAAAAAAAGCTTAGCATTGTAAAACATTCTATTGGAGAGATGTAGTTTTAGCCAGATTGATATATCTGCTGCAGACATAAGATATACATAGTCCCACAGACCAAGTGCCTTTCTGTGTAAATAAAAAAAAATGGAGACATGGTAAACACTGATCATTTAGCTTTAGTTTAATGATTTTAAAACCAAGAGATGTCATGGGTTATTTCAAATTTATTTTAAGTGCCTATTATGTTTGGCTAAGTAGATTCTTATAGCAACACATTGGAAATATACATACTATATAATGGCTGGGCTTGTTGGCAGGCGGCACTCTTATAAATCTAATTTATTAGAAGCAATGCCCCATCACAGCTCACTGCCAAACAAATCCAGACAGGAGACAGTTGTCAAAAGATCAGACACCTCAAGTAGGATAAGAGGCATAGAGTAAAGAGAGGTGGACAGAGGGTCCATAACACACACTAGGAGTGAGAAGGGAGCCAGCCTGACTTCCGGAGTCAGGTTCATGATAATCAGCAACACCCGTGTCACAGAGTTCTGGCATTCGTGGCCAAAGTTACAGCCTTTCCCTAAATTCTTAACAGCAAAAGGAAAGATCTTATTCCTAACACAGTCTAAGATTTCCTGATATTCCTCTCCATTTCTACATGCCATATTCACCTCCTCTCTAAGGCTAACCCTCTCATATCCAGGACAGAATGAGATATCCCAAACAATTTAAAGTGCACTGGGTGCCTTCTGAGACCAACTTTAATAAACCTGTGATAACATCTTTTTACTTGATATTCTTGGTAATTTGTCTTATATACATGGAAAATAATTTATTTTCCTTTACAGAGAAAACTACAGAGTAAACTATGAAGGAAGTTGATAATTTGTCTTTGTATAACTGTATCATTTTTGCTGAAAGTCTTTCATGAGCAATTTATTTGCATGTTCTGATTGATTGATGATTGACTGTTAGGGCTCATGTAGCCCAGATGGTTTCAAACTCACAATATAGCCAAGGATAACCTTGAACTTATTTATTTATTTTTTGAGACCAGATCTCATTATATGCCTGGAGCTCCTTCTATAGGCCAGGCTAGCCTTGAACTCAGAGATCCATGTCCCTCTCCCTCCAGAGTGCTACGACAAAAGAAAAGTATGTGCGAGCATGCCCTGAGGCTTTGGTCTTCTGATCTTCCTACCTCCACTTCCAAGTGCTGAAATTATGCTGGGCTTATGGGATTCTGATAATGGAACCCAGGGCTTCCTGCATGCTAAGCAAGCACTCTACACGCTGTTACATCCTCGGCTCCCTTCAAAAGCTTAACGAACTCTTCACTGACTGCCGGGGGGGACTTCTGGAGTGTGTAACACGGCCTTTGGAATTGAACACTACAGCCCAACCTTATGAGTCTGACGAGTTTCTGTACCGCTCGGATTCTGCCCCTTTAACATTGCTCAAACGAGGAGACGTGCCCAATGTCCTTTGCCTTCTTACCCTTGAAGTGACAGCACACTCCACTGGGTCCTAGGTAGATAAAAAGGTATGCCTCCCCCCACCCCCCACCCCCGGTCGAAGGATTCTCCGTCATTCATGATGTATTATGCTTAGCCTAAATGAGCGAGTCCCACTTGCGCGATCGCCTATTAATTTACTCGTCATTGATTTACACCACTTCTGCTGGAGATCTTCCAGCAGGCACTGCTGTACAGCACTCCTGCAAGCTCCCCTTCAGAGCTCTCCTCCCCTTCTGCCTCCCCGGCTGGCTCATCCGTCTCCCATTCATCTTCATTTAGCCATTTCTCATCGCCCTCCTCCCTTGCTCCTCCCTCTCTTGACTTCTCAGGGTCTCCTCTCTACCTCCTCCATTTCTTTCTCCTATAGCCTTCCTCCCCTCTTATGTTAGGGAACCCAATAAATCTGCAATTAGAGGTTAGCAACACCCAGAGAAAAGAAATCGGACAGCTCTGAAATAAGTCAGGAAGAAGGGGGAGAAAAAAAATGTTCAGACAGGGAGAGTGCACAGATTCCCAATGTGCATTCTCCCTGTCTGTGCATGCCTGTGTGTGTGAGTAGAGATCAGAGGCCAGGCTCAAATGGCGCCCTCAGCTGCCCCCTACCTTGCTTTATGAGGCAGGGCTTCTCGCTGGGACCTACAGCTTACTGAGCATGCTAGGTTAACTGGCTACTAAGCCCTAGGGATCCTGGTCTCTACCACCCTTACACTGAGTTGCAAGTGGAGGCCACTAGGCTTGGCTTTTTTTTTAATGTAAGTTCTGGGACTCAAAAATCAGGGCCTCATGCTTCTAATAGTGAGCACTTTAGCAGCTAAAAGAGATCTGTCTCAGCCCCTGAAGTATTAAAGTATTTTTTATAAATTATTTAATTCATTATAATTGTGTACGCATGTGTGAGGGTGCAGGTGTGAATGTGTAAGTGTGCATGTGTAGGTTGATGTGCGCAGGATAAAGACAGGTTGGGGAATCAGCTTTCTCCTTCCACCATGGAGCCTGCACTGCAAATGCTTTTACCACTGAGCCATCTCCCTGGCTCCAGCATTAAAATTCTTAATAAGGAGAACACCTTTGATAAAGGTCTCATGAAAAGATGTGGAGGTCCGGGGTGGGGGACTGTGCCCATTTACCTCCTTCAAGCCACTTATAGCTCAGTATCTCCCTCCAGGTCTCCTCTTTTGGGGATTATTTTAGTATTTGGTTAAGAAGCAGGAAAGCCTTTGCTTCAGCTGTGTGTAGGCAGAGCCAAATCAGCACATTTGGGACCATGGGTGAGCAAAACACCATCGGGAGTACCGAAAGCGCTGCCACTAGGTGTCCATACACAGGCTTTTACATCGCCACGCCACGTCAGTCAGAGGAAACAACACACAACAACAACAAAGAGACTTTATTTTCTTCTGCCAGATGGTATAGGAAACGCATCTCTTGTGGGATTCCTTAGCCTTCTTTCTCTTCAAGACTCATTTCATATACTTGTCCGAGCAAATAGAGAGGTGACTATAAACGAAATACGTGTATCAAACGCAGGAGTGGAGAAGCACTCATGAGGGATAACACACAGCCTCTTCCTATCTTTTATGAGTGAGGTGCTGATTTCAGTCGGGGGACTTTTAAATTCCACCACATGGGTGGACGAAAGAACAGAGGCTTAACTCTCTAGGAGCTACACCCTCATTTACTGTTGTTGGTTCCAATCAACTGCTACTGGCCTGGAGAAAAGCTGGAATACTAATCTTCCCTCTTCTTTCTCTCTCTCCTTCCTTCCTTTAAGAAAGCTCAAGCTGGCGTGGACCTTCCTATGTGGCCAGGGATGGCCCTGTAGGGACGATCCTCTTGCCTCTGCCTTCCAAGTGCTGAGATGTCAGAAGTGCACTACCGCTCCTTACGCGGTATTGGGTGTGGATTCTAGGGCTCTGTACAGAACAGGCAACCTCTTGACCAATGGAGCCACATCCACAGCTCCTGACTGAGGTCCTTAAGGGATAAAGAAGACACTGCTGCCACACAGACATGGCTGAGGAAACCTTCAGTGTTAAAGGAGGAAAGAACGTGAGCACCTGTCAAGCAGGGTACCAACAACTCCACAGTCCTGCACGGTCTAACTTATTCCAAGGCAAGCCTTGTCTGTATTATGCTTGGCTTCTACAGCGGAACACTGTCCTCGCTACTGCAAGACATACCCTGTCCAGCGGGGGACGCGGGGCTTGAAGGACAGAAGGACAGATTCTCAGGCATCGGGAGCTGATGTGTTCTGTGAATAGTCTGGTCTCAGGGTGTCCACGCATCCAGAAATGAGCTCAAGCTTGACTACAGGAGGATTTCGGGCACTTAGGGAATAGGCAGTGTCTCTCAGGAACGTATAAATCCAGGTCCCATCTGCCAAAATGAGTCACTTCCTATCTGAAGGGACATATGCGTATCTGTGGTTGCATATCAAAGCCTGTGCTGGCCTCCAGGATTCCTGGGTCCCTATCCACAAGAACTTTTTACACATTTTAAACCCCATGCTACCCTCCTCGCTCTTCCCTTTCCCCAGCTTCTCATCCTCCTTATAACCCGGCTACTCTTGCTGCTCTCTCTTGCTAGTTCGCCATCCCCCTACTCTCCCCTGCTATGTTCTCTCACAATCTCTTGCTTGTACTAGAAACAATCCTGTGCATGTCCCGTTTACTGGCCATGTCCAGCCTGCTTCTCTTTCTCTCTGCCCTGGACTCTTTCAGTTGCCTCTGAATCCTCTCTCTCTCTCCCTCTCTCTCTCTCTCCTCTCTCTCTCTCTCTCTGTGTGTCTCTCTCTCTCTCGCTGTCTCTCTCTGTCTCTCTCTGTCTCTCTCTCTGTCTCTGTCTCTCTGTCTCTGTCTCTCTCTCTGTCTCTCTCTCTCTGTCTCTCTCTCTCTGTCTCTGTCTCTCTCTCTCTCTGTCTCTGTCTCTCTCTCTCTCTCTCTCTCTCTCTCTCTTTCTCTCTCTCATTCCTACTCCCTAATAATGGAGTGGTCATCCCACCGATTTCTTTACTTCACCCCTCTATACAATTACCAAGTGGGAATTACCAGTGACACATCTTGTCACTGGGCCATTGTGGCTCTTGAAGATGACACAGCTGCGTACTGAATAAGGACATACTGGTTTGAGCTTCCACAAGCAAGGTACCCAATTCATTCCCCGAAAAGACCCACCCAGCTCAGAGTGTGCAACTTTATTGGTAACTGGTGCAGTATCACAGTGTGCTGGCCAATGTTATGTGGACTTGACAACAAGCTAGAGCCAGTTTGGAAGAGGGATCCTCACTTGAGGAAATATTCCTACCACACTGGCTTGTGGGCAGACGTGAGATGCAGTTTCTTGATTGACAACTTATGGGGAAGGCCCAGTTCACCTCCAGGGGCGCTATCCCTGGGGCAAGTGGTCCTGGGTGCTATAAGAAAGCAGGCTGAGCAAGCCACAAGGAACAAGCCGGTAAGCAACATTTCTCTATGGCTTCTGCATTGGTTCCTTGCTCCAGGTTCCCGCCTGGATTTCCCTCAGTAATGAACTGTTACCTGGAAGTGTGAAATAAAATAAACCCTTTCCTCCTCCAGTTTCCGTTGGCCATGGAGCTTCCTGACATCAACAGGAAGCCTAGCTAAAATGCACAGTAACTGGTATTATCACCCACGAAAGCAAGGAGGTGGGAGAAGACGCCTAGTGTTGTTTTATAGTGAGCACATGATAAACTACAAAATGGCCAAAGTAAAGTATGGAAGAGGGAATTCAAAGAGCAGTGATGATAACCATTATCAGAGAGAGAGAGAGAGAGAGAGAGAGAGAGAGAGAGAGAGAGAGAGA
>OU015754.1:18112893-18134892 GCA_907169655.1 Acomys percivali | reverse complement strand
GAGAGAGAGAGAGAGAGAGAGAGAGAGAGAGAGAGAGAGAGAGAGAGCGAGAGAGAGCGAGAGAGCTATAAGCCATGTACAGTGATTCACTGGTGTAACCACCGAACTCAGGAGGCAGAGGCAGGACACACTGTAGCTCTGACAGGCTAAGCATTACCAACTTCCCCCTTGGAAAATGAAGTTGACAAATTGTTAGCATTTACATCAAGTGTGTGTGTGTGTGTGTGTGTGTGTGTGTGTGTGTGTGTTGTGTGTGTGTGTGTGTGTGAATGAGCGGTCTGGAGTTAAGTCATTTGTGAGCTGTGTGATGCAGGTCCTGGAAACTGGACAGCCAACTCCGTATTCCCATTCACCATGGAGCCACATCTCTGGCCCCGGCTCTTCAGAACGGACACTTCTGCCTTCCTTTTTTTCCCATGCTGCTGTCTCTGTTTTGAGCTCCATCAGCTTTCCTGTGCCTGAACCTCTTCCCTTCTTGAGTGCTACAGACACCAAAGTCTCCAAATTCCTATCACGTTAAAACGAGCAGTTTCAAATGTCAGCAGGAACTTTAAAGGATAAATGGAAAAGCACAGGGTGAAAGTGACGAGTGCGGGCCAAGGAGATGGCTCAGTAGCTAAGGGCTCTTGCTTGGGCTCCTGCCTTGATCCCTGGTACCCACATGGTGGAAAGAAAGAACGGACTCCCACCAGTTATCCTTTGGCCTCCATCCATACATGCATCCTGGCATGCAGACACTGCCCACCCCTATACAAATTAAATAAATACATGTGATAAAGATACATGGGATATGAGATAAAGTGAGTGAAAATTCACACTATTTAAAAAAAATATAACCAAAATTAAAAAATAAATAAATAGATAAATAAAATAAAAAATAAAAAAATATAACCACACAGAAGAATACTGAGCACGTGGGCATATATGTAATAATACACCTAACCATGAGAAAACTACATACAGTGTTTCAGGGACGGCAAGATACTTTTATACATTTTAACGTTCCTTAAATTGGAATGTAGCTTAGAATCAGATAGATGGCATATTACATTTTATTATTTTTGTGTGTGTTCATGATAGATGAATGTGAATACAGGTATGCATTGAAGCAATGCATGTACAGAGGTCAGTCGACAACTCCCAGGAGTCAGCTCTCTCCTTCCACACTAGAAGCTGGGGAGGGAGCTTGTGTAGCTCGTGCGTTTACCCACCGAGCCCTCCTGTCGGCCCGCGTGCACATTTGTTACTACATTTTCTTGGTGGCAGATAACATAAAATTACATGTTTCCAGTGACAGCACCTTCAATGAAATGAAACAGAGTTTGACACTTCATTCTTTTGACGCTGATGGGAGGGCAGGTAAATAACTTAGTGAGTTCTACACATCCTTCTGCTCACAGAAGAAAATGTAAACAAAAGAGAACCCATCACTACTGTCTCCGGGTAGAGCAATTTCTCCCATCCCACCCTTATCTAAGACAGTTTCCACAGCAATGGCAAGATACCCATCTAGTCACAGGAGCAGCTAACATGCTGAGTGGTATTGGCAGGTACTTCTGGGAATTCCACATCCATCTTCCACTCCTCACATAGTATATAAATGGCATGTGCCCTCCTTGATAGCATAAAACTTATATTAAAAATATAAATATCCATTTTTAAATTAAAATTTAAATACAGCAGGATCTATGTTGGGACAATTTCAACAGCTGATTTGATTTTTTGGTTTTTTTTTAACATTATAATTTTTGGTGTTTTATTTCAGATTAATTTTTTAAAATATATTTTTTAATTAATTCAATGTTTTTTATTTTTTACATATATTTTTATATTATTACACATATATACAATGAACTACCTATATCAAGAAGAACCATGACACAATCAGGAATTATATAAATTTTTTTAACAGCATAAATGTTTAAAGTAGTCACAGTTCCTGTAAAATAAAATACACGAATGGATATCGAAAGCTAACATACTTCAGGATAGGGGCGTTTCTTTGTACTAAGAGTGCGTGGTATATGTATGTGGTTAATGCATGCCTATGTGTGTGCAGGTGTAAGTGCAACTGTGCACACACACACACCTGGGAAGAGAATGCCAGTTGTCCTGTTCTGTCTCCACCGTACTGAGGCCGGGTCTCTTATAGAACTTGAAGCTAGTCTGGCAGCCACCAAGTCCCAGCAATCCTTCTGTCTCAGCCTTCCACAGCACTGAAGTTGGGGCAGTGCGAAGCTTTTTACATGGGGGCTGGGATCTGAACTCAGGTCCTCACACTTTCATATGAAGGAGAAGCCCAAGGAGCAGAATGTGTCTGAGGAAACGGACAATTCTCTGAGCTTCTCAGGCTCAGCACTCCACTCTTCTCTTTCCCAAGCCTACCTCATGACGGCTCCTATGTGCATTGCTTTTGTAAGCATAAGGAGGTCTGTGTGTCTGTCATGTTCCTCAACAGACACTTGGGTGTTAATACTTGTGACCGTGTAATGATCCTCCAGACCTTAGGGCAACAGGTGCCACAGCAGAGACAGGGCTCTGACCTTAAAACCTAGCAGGTAGGCCCCAACACGTGCCAAACAGGACCGGAGACCTAATCCATCAAAGACTTAGTCCATATCTCCAAGTCCGTAAATGTATGCTAACCTAGATTTTTGCCTTCTCTAACTCTACCTCATGCTAACTGAAGAGTGACAAGCAGGATGTGGGTTTCATGCAGCAAGCGTGGGACCACATGATTTGGGCAAGTCCCCCATGCAGCTGTTGGCCAGCAATAAAGACTCTCCTTTCCCTGTGGTGATTTCTGGTGATGAAATAACCATCTCTCAAGGCAATGGCTTCAAAAGGTGGATCCTTCAGGGAGGTGATCAGAATGTGCGGGTAGGGGCCCCGCATGTGGCATTGGTATGCTTGTGAAGTAGGCCCTGGTAAGGTCACAGATGTCAAATAGGATAAAGCCAGTAGGTACTTCCTCTGAGAGCATACTAGCCATGGCACTCTCTCCTCTAGATCCATGAGAAAGAAGACCCATGTTGCTTCCATGCTGCAGAGTTCATTGTGTTTTATAAAAAGGCACAGCACTCTGATGACTACGGCAAAGTTGGTATGGGGAAGAGGGGACTCGCCTGCAGTAAGTGACTGTAATGGGAATGGGGGGATGGTAGAGTTTTGAGGTACAGCTTTTAAAAAGTCCGACTGGAAACTTGTTCTGACTCTAAATCGTCATGTTTTTATACGCTGGGGCCCAGACTGTGAAAGAAAGAAGGTGGCACCATGGTGGCATGTTTGAGAAAGTTATGGGTGTCTTCAGTAGTTCTTTGCCTTGTACCTGCCATGCCAAACACACAATGCACATATTCATTCTCTCTCTCTCTCTCTCTCTCTCTCTCTCTCTCTCTCTCTCTCTCTCACACACACACACACACACACACACACATACACACACACACATACACACACAAACACAGAGGTATAATGAAAAGGAAAAAAATACTAGACAATACCCCAGATACATTAGTTCCCGAAGGCTAAAGAGAAGCAAGTTCCTAATGGATCTACTATGTTCATCTCTTATTCATGTCACACAAAAATGTTTATGTACTTTTCTAACTATTTAAGACCTCGTGAGTGAGAAAGAAGAACGAGTGTGATCTTCTTTCTCTCTGGGCACGTAAAATCTGAACCCAATTGTCAAAATATTTCATAGCCAAAAATGTGCTTTTCTTCACATCAATTTGTTGAGGGGTGGCACAGGTAGAGGGAGTTGGGCTTTTTATTTGTTGTTGTATGTTTCTTTGAGACAAAGTCTCACTATGTAGCTTAGACTATTCTGGGACTATCCAGCCCAGCCGGTCTAGAACTCATAGTTTTCTTGCCTCGGCCTGCCAAGTGCTGGGGTGTTAGAAATGTATCACAATGATCGGCTGATAGGTTTTAAACACCCAATAAACTATTCAACCCTGGCAGCTGTTTGTTCTCTGTTGCTTCTGAATCTAACCGTCCTCAAACAAGGCTGCTTGGACTTTTGACAACCACAACTCTCTCATCAAGAAATGCATAGGGTCTCTTTTCACAGCCATGCGAAGGCTCATGACATCCCCGGGCTGCACACTGGACACACCTGCAAGGCTGTACCTCATTAAGTTCTAAAGTAATGGACACTGTTGCTCTTGAGTACCCAGGAAAGGGGCAAGTGCAGAGAGATATACAGGTGACAAGAGGCCTGAGACTACAAGTAACCACACTGACAGAACTAATTATGGGTGGAAACTCATGAACCATTAAAACGATCCGCTTTCTCTATGTAATGTCTCTCCTAGTCTCCTTTATTGACAACATCATGACTCAGAGACAAAGTAGCAAAATTAAAGTGGTAGAAGCTACAAGTGGAGCTGGGGCTCAGGCAGGCTCTTGCCCGCCGTGCTACACAGCTCTCCGTGAGACTGTAAATGTGTTCACTGTGAAAATACTTGTGCTGTAGATGGGGGATACAGTATCCTCAGAAAGAACCCAGAACTGAGACTTCTGAGGGAGTATGTCCTCTCCGGACTATGTTATATCTAAATGTCCTTTGGGCAGGATAAGCCACAATTGCTTCATCAATTTAAAATGCACATCTAGAAATGGCTCAGTGGTTAAGAGCACTGTCTGATCTTCCAGAGGTCCTGAGTTCAAGTCCCAGAAACCACATGGTGGCTCATAACCATCTACACTAGGATCTGATGCCCTCTTCTGGCATGCAGATGTACATACAGATAGAGCACTCATACATTAAATAAATAAATAAACAAACAAACAAATAAATAGTTTGAAATTCTAAAATAAAATGTCTATCTAGGTAGCAGGCAAGATGGTTCAGTTAGCAAAGTATGTGTGTTGCAAACACACGGACTTGAGTTCGATCCATAGACATTCATGCATTAAAAGAAACGCATGGTGGTTGGGCCTATTTTAGGGCTGGTGGCCTGTAATACAACTTCAAAATGCAATACTCTTAGATGTCTGAGAATGATTTTCTTAGTTGCACTTAAAAGAGAGAGGTGGAGAAAGCATGACAGCTAGAAGTGTTTTCAAAATGATCCCAACACTAAGGAAGAATAGATTAGATGGGTCTCGCTCAAACTAAGGCACCAGCCAAGGACAATATAGGCGGTAAACTTTAAAGCCTTACCCAGATCTAGCCAATGGACAGGACATTCTCCACAGTTGAGTGGAGAGTGGGGTATGACTTTCACACAAACTCTGGTGCCTCATATTTGGCCATGTCCCCTGGAGGGGGAGACCTGGTGGCACTCAGAGGAAGGATAGCAGGTTACCAAGAAGAGACTTGATACCCTATGAGCATATCCAGGGGGAGGAAATCCCCCTCAGGAACAGTCATAGGGGAGGGGACTAAGGGGAAAATACGAGGGAGGGAGGAATGGGAGGATACAAGGGATGGGATAACCATTGAGATGTAACAAGAATAAATTAATAAAAAAATTTTTAAAAAAGAATAGATTAGATTTTAAAAAAAACAAAAAAACACCCAAGGATTGCTGGCTGGCCAGCCAGCTCTACTCAGTGAGTTTCAGAGCAATAAAAAAAAAAAAAAAAAGATGTCTCAAAAGAAAAAAAACCCATAACAAAACAAACAAACAAACACAAGGCAGACTGCAACTGGCTGAATCATGACAGCTTGAGGCCATCCTCTGGCCTCCGCAAGTATCTATGAACATATCCTCAGGGAGTCCAACCTTGCATAATTCTTAGAAAAACACAAACTTTTAAATCACTTGGTATTTCCCATCACCAAGAGGGCTGCCTTTCTGGGCACCACTCTTCTGAGCCTGATTCGCTTGCCGTGATGAACTTCAGAGGGGACGGCCATTGAGCAGGATGTCTCTCTGATCTTTAATTCCACTATTCCTTCCTTCCTTGTGCAGCACACTGTTCTCTCATCCCTGCCGAAGCAGCCCCTCGTTCAGGGTCTGCATCAATACCTTTCAGAGCTGAATTCATTCCTGTGGGGAGTCCGGCACGTCTGAACTTTCCAAAATCATTTGGCCCCCATTACCAGTAAGCACTGCTCTTAAATAGGACGAAACTTCAGCTAACTGGCTCTGTAATCACAGCTGAGCCGAACAAAAGCATCCAGGGGAGAGCAGCAGCAGTCACTTTTATTCCCCATCACATAAACTGTGAGGGGCAGAAAGTTGTGATTTCGGAATCAAGTGCTCTCCATGTGATCCTCCGGGCTTATTAGGGATGCAGACAGAGAGGAGCAAGAGGCTTCCTAAAAAAGTGCGCAGAGCCCCAGGACTCACTCAGATTAAAAACATTATTGTCAATACAATTTGAAAAGACAGAAAGGAGAGCAAATTCCACTGAAAGGCTTTTGAGTTTTAACAAATTCCCTCTCACTTGATACAGACAGGAAACACATCAGCAACACTCTTCCAAAGGCGGGCCCAATGCCAGGCGTACATACTTTCATGGTGGCAGCACTTGGAAGGTAGACGAAGGGGGATCAGGATTTCAAGGTCATGTTTAGTTACAGACGGACTCTGAGGTCAGCCTGGTAGCCTTGCTGACAAGATGGCTCAGCAGGTAAGGGCTCTTGTCATCAAGTGTGATGACCTAGGTTCTCTTCCTGGGACTCATATGGTGGAAGGGGAGAGCTCACCTAGGCAAGCTGTCTCTTCTCTCCACACATGTGCCACTGCAAGTGTGTTTCTCCCCACTAAACAAACTATACACATACAGTCATAGATAAATGTAATTTTGAAAGTTGGGGGGGGTGGTCTGGAGAAGCAGTTCTGTGTTTAAGACTATGAACTGTTCTCCTAGAGGACCCAAGTTCAGTTCTCAGCACTCAAAATGGGTAGCTCAGGACTGCCTGAAACTCTAGCTCCAGGGAATCAGATGTCCTCTGTGACCACCTGTACACACATACACATATATGCACTCACAGACAAATACACACACACATTCATTATTTAAATTAAAAATAAGTAAACAACTTTACAAAGTAAATAATTAGATTGAATTAACTGTCATAAAATTTATTTGGAAAGAAAAACTGTAAAAATAACAAGAGGCAATAGTTATTTTTATGTTTGTATAAATATGAGATTATTTATATTATACTTAATGCTCTGTAGGCATTTTATTGAATAGGTCATATTTATATTCTTAGAAGTACTTCATCAAAATGCCTCTCTGGCTGTGAGCTATTTCGATCTACAGTGAGTTTCATTTGGAAGGTGCACAAATGCCGGGTCGGGGGTGGGGTGGGGGATAAAATGAGAAAGGAAAAAGATGTAAGATCAGTCTAAAGACGTCGGTCTAAAGTGGATGCTGGGGAATATTCAAATGCCAGCTGCACACATGGAAGGAAGGGGTTGTGACACTCTGAGGTCTGGAAGTGTGTTCCTGGATAGAGAAATGTGTATATAACAGGTATGTGTGTGTGTGCGTGTGTGTGTGTGTGTGTGTGTGTACATGTGTGTGTGCATATATGTGGTGTGTGTACCTGTATATATGTATGTGTAGATGAGTGGCATGTGCGTATGTGTGTATCTGTGTGTGTAGGCATGTATGTGGCTGTGTCTATGTGTCTGTCTATGTGTGACTGTGTGTCTGGGTGTGGTAAACATAGAAAGCATACATGTTCCCACACTATCCACATTTAAGTATACAATAAATGGCTTTAGGTACTTCCATATTGTTATTCAACAATCACAGACATCCAATCCTTCTTCAGAACTGATCACATGCAGCATTATGAGTCAGCTATCTCATGCCCTGTCCATATTCAGAAGCCGTCTCTGAGATAAGCAGAAGTGATACAAAGTCGACCTCAAGCCACAGAAAGAGAGGCAAAGGCTTTATCTCACCTGGTCTTTTCACGTCCTTTATTGCTTGTCTTTAAAAGCATCCACTTTCAATATTCCCCAGTATCCACTTTAGATTGAAGAAAAAGATCCCTTGGTCCCTGAAGTTCCATTTTGCTAGCAGGGCCACAGCCACGTGTGAAAGCAGAGACCTGATGCTACCCATCTTCACAGACATAACAGTCACCCAGTTTGTAAAAATGGTTAGGAAATTAAAGATGGGTTGGGGAGATGGTTCAGTCAGAAAGGTCTTGTGCTTTCCTTCCAAACACATGAATCTCAGGATGATCCCTAGAAGTCAGACGAAGGGGCAAAAAGGCAGGGTGTTCTGGCACGTGCTCGTAATCCCAGCACTGGGACAGAGAGAGGGAACTCACTGCTGGTCACACCAGCCTACCTCAGGAATTCAAGCTGTGTAGAGACGTTGTCTCCAAAAACAAGGTAGATGACACCTGAGGAACAACACTGGCGTTCATCCTCTGGCCTCCCCGTGGAGGCACACGCACGTGCATGTATACAGGCTCACACAAGTGCACACATCTGCATGTACATACATACATGTGTACCTGTGAGTACACACACACGCCACACACTCACAGAGAACCCAGTCCTATACCATCAGTTGTAGCTCTGTGGTGCTGAGAAAGATGTCACTAAAAGCAGGGATAGGATTTCAGAGGCTCAGTGTGACACAGCCCATCGCGAGTGACACCTTCTGTCTGATATTTTCATCTGTGTGTTTACTGGACAGGCTCCTACTTTCGTCTATATTGTTTTGATTAATGTGTGAATGGGTATGAGACTATGGAAGAGAACTCTAAGGTGACTACGCCTTCAAATAAGTGAAAATAAGAGCCATGCCTCCTTACACTCACTGTATTTAGTGGCTAAAATACTTTTATTATTATTATTATTATTATTATTATTATTATTATTATTATTATTATTACCACCACCACCACCACCACCACCACCACCACCACCACCACCTAATTCCCCTGACTTGGGTTTTGAAGTAATGATATAAAATTCATTTTATTTCTTTTCCAAGCCTGGCTCTTTCACACACAACACCAGACTTGTCATATCTGAGGAATTATTAAAATAAGATGGAGCCTGCTATTTCTGGGCAGAAAAGCCTCTTTGAGCCAGCGTCCTCAGGAGAGACTCAGCCTCCATCTCATTAGTCGGTGCTGAGCCACGTCCTAGTCTTGGAGTTCAAGGTGATGAAAGATTAGGGCGTTGGGCCTCATCTCATTCTGTATGCAGTGTGAGTCCTTCCCTGCCCGTGAACACGAAATTACATTGAACCTGGGGAGTCTAACTCCATTAATTTTAAATGGAAGATTAATTTAACAATATGCGGCAGGTATTTGTTACAGACCTATCATGTAAAAGTGACAGTTGGCAATAAATTGTACCGACTCACACTGGCCAGTGGCCCTGGCTCGAATAAATCAGGAGGTATTTCCATGTAATTGCTGTTTTTTAAGACGGGGAAATGGGTGATGTGTTTCTCTGATGAAAGACCAGGGCAAGCCCATTCAAAGAAATGGTGGCTGATATGAAAGCCACACTACAGCTCTGGAGGGAAATGCTTTTCAGGAGCATCACTACAATAACTAGCGACGAATAACAAATACTGAACTGATGTAGAGCAAGATTTAAAAAAAAAAAAAAAAAAAAAAAAAACTACAATAATTCTGTTGAGTGAAATTGCCATGGTATTTTTTAAAATGAATTTCCTTGAGGTAATTACAGTAAGAATACCCCAGAAATAACCAATTGCAAGCAATAAAGAGAGAATGAAAAGAGAAGGAGAGGGAAAAAGGTATGGCTGCGATAAGGCCGAGAGAGTCTGCCTTTTCTACAAGCAACTGTGATAATAAATATACATAAAGAACTTGTAAGACTTGGAGGTAGGGAGGACCAAAAGGGGAAGATTGCAATTGAAGTAGACCATTTTCAAAGACAAAAGCATGAGGGTTTCTTTTTCTTTCTTTCTTTTCTTTTTTTTTTTTTTCCTCTTCATGCCACGTTGTAACTCTTTCTTAAGGCTCTCAAAAGCAAATACTCATCTTCAAGTAAATTAGAGGAAAAAAAGAAAGACCCACAATGGCTCAGTGCTTAACTACTTGGAGGTAAGCCAGGCAAGAGAGAGGAGCAGGCACAGGAGGCTTAGGGGAGTATCAGGAGAAGCTACACGTGGGAATGGCATCCAGGCTGAGGGTCCCCCCCCCCCCGCCCTCTCCCTGCTCAAGGAGAGCGTCATTCTCATCTCTCATGTGCAAGCTGCTCGCTGGCCAGCACTCAGGGAAAGGAAAACGCTCAAGGACTTACGTCTGCAGTGGAGCCTTCCCTCCACGCACCGTCTCATGTACTCAAAGGATCACTGAGACACCGGCTCAAAGGTCTGCCTCTCAGAAGCATGGCTCATCTCGGTGCCTGCTAGTTAGCGATCTGAGGAGCAGGGGGAGTTAGGCAGCTCTTGAAGACGTTACTTGACACATCCCCTGACTCAACTTTCCACCTCCTTCCCAAGGCATCCTTCCTCAGAGGCATCAGTGAAGGGCCAATCATAGCAGCACACTTTCCAGCTGTAGCCCCTTCAGAGGCTCTGGGCTGCCAGAGTGGGATTGTTTCTAACCCCTCTGAGGGTCTCTGGTAAGGGTCTTCTTGTCAAGCCACTGCCAACCTCATCCCATTCTCCTGAAGCATTAACTCCTGACATATAGCCTGCTGGTCCTTGGGACTGCTGGAAGAGACCATCGCAACATCCTATTTGGGCTTATCCTATAAACTCTTACTCATCCTTTAAAAGCAAAAAACAATTCTAACTCCTCTACGAAGAAGAAGTCAACGTCTAGTCTAAGTGTTCCCTGGGAGAAGACCAAAATATTCTACTTTCCCCAAGCATCAGGTCAACAAGCACAACAGACACTGGTTAAATTCGTGATGGCTGGAATAGCGTAAGCAAGGTATTTCAGAAGACATGACATCATGGCTAGGAGAGAAGAGATAACAAAGAGCAAGCTGATGGGCCTCAGTGTCCTTTATTAATGCATATCGTGATCAACGGTTTGGAGTTTACGTATCATTATATAGGGCTGAAAAGTAAATTAAAGTAAAATACTTGGGAACAAATAATAGTGGGTTCAGGCTGGGGAGATGGCTCAGTAATCTGTCAGGTGGCGGCTGTATAATAAGTTCAGTTCCCTAGAATCCACATTTTAAAAAAGCTTGCCACAGCATTGTATGGCCATAAATGCAAGCTCCGAGGAGGCAGAGACAGAAGCCAGCAAGTTTCAGGTTCGATGAGAGACCCCCATTCACCTCACCTGACACTGACCTCTAACTTCCGTATGTACACACACACACACACACACACACACACACACACACACACACACACAAACACACACACACACACACACACACACGATATCGACAGATAGAGATAGCCATCTTTTAAAGTTTCTTTCTTTCTTTCTTTCTTTCTTTCTTTCTTTCTTTCTTTCTTTCTTTCTTTCTTTTTTTGCCAAGTTTACTTACAGAACTAAATTTAGTTATGATTACAGAAGAAAAACCAATCAAGAAACTCGATGGGCTAGAAGAGTAGCTTAGTGGTGTAGTGATCATAATATTTACTTACCAATACCAACGAGGCGGGGAGGGAAGAGTACAAAGGTAGGCCTGGTGATGGAAGCTTGCCATCTCATCTGCTCAGTATGCTGAAGCAGGAAAACAATGTTGAAAGCCTGCCTGGCCCACGGAGTGAGTTCAAGACCAGCCTAGGCAATGCAATGAGACACTGGATCAAACTGGAAACGGTATCAGTGTACAGTACTTGCTTGGAAAAGCCACTGAGGGGCCGAGGGTAGAGCTGAGTAGTGTAAGTGCCTGCCTGTAATCTCCCGGGGAGAGGCTGGGGCTATGCAAGGTGGAAGGTGGGAAGGTGGGAAGGTGGGAAGGTGGGAATGGATAGCGTATTAGCACAAACTGCCCATGCCCAGCAGGCCTGAAGCTCTCAGGCAGTTTATTGCTAAGACATTTGGTTTATTATCAACAATCTGTCTAATTTCATGGACTGTATTGGAGGTGCTATGGAGCAGAGCAGATCATATAGGAAAAAGGGGGAAGGAAAACCCTGCTGATCTGCCTTCTTGTCCTCAAGGAGGAGTCAAGGAGGAGGTGGAGACTGGGGACAGGAGAGCCGATACAGAGGCAGCGGCTTCCCTTCATCATGGCGACAAGGGATGCTGGCGACGGCTGCCTCCACCCATTCTCTTCTGTGCTTTAATGTTAAATTTCTTATGGGAGTGCATCACCTAATTAGAGGAATTGATAACTGCACTGTTCCATAATGAGGCCAATACATTTCAAAGTCATTAAAGATAACCAAGGCAATAAGTCTGGGTTTAAGCGGCGTTTCCTCAGATTTCACAGTCTGCGTGTTGCAAGTGTGTGTGTGTGGGGGGGGGGAAGCAATCCCTGACTAGTCAACTGTAAATGCCGGGTTATTGGAATCTTTAAAACAGGCAGCAAGGAGAAAATTACATGGCCAAATCTCCTTTTTCCAGTTAATGAAGAATTAAGACTCCCATTTACCACATTAGAAGGTTCATCGGGGGTCCAGGCACTCCATAGATGGCGCCTGACAGCAGTGTCAGTTTATCTGAATCCCGACGCTGGAGTACATGACAGAGGATCATTCATAACTGTCGCATCTACTTACTGCTCTCGTTGTCATATGGCTAAGGGAATCCAGGCTGTGGAGCTGTCTGCCTCTGCTGTCCCCTCTCAGCCCTGCTCCATGAGGAAGGCATTCCAAGGCCCATTCCCATCCCATTATCCCGTCGGCACATTGTGAGGGGACAACAGGGTCAGCTGGCTTCCTGCAACCTCAGTGTCCTGGGAATGAGATGTTCCCTGGGATGAACAGTCACACAACGGCATGTGGTGTCCGTGCTCAGAGAAAGCACGTTAGAGGAATGGCCCTACAGAGAAAAGAGGTGTGTGGGGGTGGGGTGGGGCAGGTAGGTCTGAGGCAATGTCAGGTGTTTCAGTCATTTTCTACCTTCTTTTTTTGAGACAGAGTCTCTCAAACCTGAAGCTTGCCAATCTGGCCAGTCTGGCTGACCACTAAGCTCTTGGGACTCTTCTGTCTCTGTCTCATGAGTGCTGAGATTATAGGCACAGAATTTTTTTTTTAAGGGATCAAATTCAGGTTCTCATATTTGTATGTCAGGCGTTGCATTGTCTGAACCATCTCTCCTACCCAAGAAAATATTTCTGATGGTATGACATCACACAGCACCAACATCAACAAGAAACGATTAAGAGTTTTTCTTTGGTAGTAAGATGCCGTTTCTTCGGTGCTGGAGGGCTCCAAAATGAAATTTTCAATGGCAGGGAAGCTGATATAAAGACGTCTGTAACCAAACCAATCAGTAGATTTTGAAGACAACATATCACAAAAAGAAAGTGCAGCACAATCTATAAGCATCACTGCAGAGAAGGAACCAAGTTACGGCGATGTCGCCAACACGAAAATCCAGAGTTCCTGCAGAGAAACCTCAACACACTCTCCTAAGCAAGAGGGAACCTGCGATTGGAAATGAGAGCGGTGGTTCACAGGTAGCTCCACAGGGCAGGCTATGGGCCTCTGAACCCTGGGTTCCTGTGATGGCAAAGGAAACTTACCAACTACCAAATGCTGTTTGTAATAAACTCAAGACCGGCAAGGTGTACGCAGCAAGGTCCAGGACAGCCTGCGCAACAGTAAGGCTGTCTCAGAACATCAAGAATCAAAACAAAATGTAAGGAAGTGGGGGGTGCGATCATAGACTGCAAAAAATAAACAGAGGGAAGAGGAAAGAGAGCAGGAAGGGATCTAGGGAATGGGAGGAAACGGGGGGGGGGGGCAGAGAAGAGAGGAGAAGGGGCACGTCATTCAGCCTCTCATTACCAGGCTCATCTACAAAGTTCAGGCAGAGAAGGCGCGCGAAGCCAGGAACAGTTTCTTCCCTTCGGTGATTATTTCCCCAGCCCAACGTCAGCTTTTCACTGCATAGCTCATTTTTAATAGGCAGATAGCCAGATGGAGAACCTACTAGTTTATTATATTAGAAAAAAGAGAAATTACGGGCTAAATTCAGAAGAAAATTGGCCAGAAATAGCTGCTCTCGTGTACACAGTGAGTTTGTGGGGACAGCCTCACTGGGGTAACCATACTGAGCATCCCTGTTTCACGTTCTTTTCTCTGCCATACTGGATAACTAGCCATCAAACCAACTGCTAATTATACATTCACCCTCTTTTTTTTTTTTTTTTTAAATGCAAAACTGGAAGGCCTTGCAATTGTCTTAGTTAGGGTTTTCATTGCTGCAATGAAGCACCATGACCGAAGCAACCTGGAGAGGGAAGGGCTTTATTAGGCTTTTACTTCCACACCTTAGTGCATCACTGAAGGAGGTCAGGACAGGAGGTCAGGACAAGGCAGACACCTGGAAGCAGGAGTTGATGCAGAGGCCGTGGAGGAGTGTTGCTGACTGGCTTGCTCCTCGTGACTTGTTCAGCCTGCTTTCTTACAGAACCCAGGAATACCAGCCCAGGGTGGCACCATTACTAATTAAGAAAATGCCCCAAAAGCTTGCTTTTAGCCAGATTTTATGGAAATAGTTGCTCAATTGAGGTTGTCTCATTTCAGATGACTCTAGTTTATACTGACTTGACATAAAAACCAACTGGCACACCAGTTATGGCAACAATCACATACATACATTCATACATACACACATGCACATACATACATACATACATACATACATACATACATACCAGTATGCCTATGAAATTAGGTACATTTTTGGAATACTGACTAAACAGAAGGGAAATTTCATCTTAAATACAGTGTGGCAAGAATCCATAAAGAAGACCATGGCAGAATAGGTGGTAACTTGATCTTCAACTTATTTGCACCTCTTAGAGGTACATGAACTGATGTCACAGGAACTGAAGGACCTGAACATTCCTCCTCCTCCTCCTCCACTTTCTCCTCCTCCTCATTGTCACTACAGCCCCATGTCTATCATCCCAGGCATTATACTACAACTCCCTAATCAGCAATCCTACTGTGTGTGTGTGTGTGTGTGTGTGTGAGAGAGAGAGAGAGAGAGAGAGAGAGAGAGAGTTACCAAGGAAGAAACTGAGGGCCTTGAATGAGAGAGAGAGAGAGAGAGAGAGAGAGAGAGAGAGAGAGAGAGAGAGTGTGTGTGTGTGTGTGTGTGTGTGTGTGTATGTGTGTGTGTGTGTGTGTGTGTGTGTGTGTTACCAGGGAAGAAACTGAGGGCCTTGAATATGCTGGGCAACCACATGCTTCCAGCCCCTCAGTAAGGAACTCTGGCAGTCCTTCACCACTGGGCCAGCCCCTCAGCCTATCACTAGGAGATTCTAGGCAAGTGCTCTACCACTAAGCCACTTTCCCAGCACCACCCTCTCCACCCACTGGGGGAGGCGGGTGGGGGGGAGAAAAGGTTAGTCAGGTGCACTACCATTGAACTACAACCTAACTTCCTCACTAGGACACTCCAGATAGCAGCTTTATCATTGACTCATACTCCCATCTCCTTACTAGAGGCTTCTAGCCAAGAGCGCTAAAACTGAATCCCACATGTAGCCCCTCGATGCGGTATTCTAGACAAATGCTCTAAGCTGAACCATGCCCCTGACTCTCACTGGGGGATTCTAGACAAGGGCTCAATAGCTACACCCCTAACGCTGCACTGAAGGATCCTAGGACGTGCCTCCCCCATGACCTGAATTCCCAATCTTCCCTTTAAGAGTTTCAAATTTTAGAGTCACATTGAAGCATTGCCCAAAGTGGCCTTAAACTCACGCTATTGGCCAGCCAATCCGTGAACTTGTGGTCCTCTTGCCTCAGCCTCTCCAGCAACTGAATTAACAAGCCTCTCCTACCAGTGTGACCTTAGAGTTGTCAATTCTTCAAGGAAGATAAAGAATTTTCTCTCACGCTGATTACTATGCTCTATGTCCTGAGGCGGAACTATAAAATGATTGTTACAGTCCAAATCTTCGGGACATATAGAGAGAGGTGGGAACACTAGACAGTGATAGTGAAAGGAAGGGGTAATGCCATACTGAAAAAGAGATCAGTAATAATGATAATGATTGATAGCGATGACAAAGGCCCATTTGGAACAGCAGCTTACTGAAGAATTCCAACCTTCACAAGTAGGTCGTGAGTTTAATCACAAAGACAAAAACACGTCTGTAAAGAACACACTGCTGTTCTCCCTGACATAACCAAACAGGGGATGAGGAGGGTAGAGAAAGAGACACAACCAACAAAGTCTTTAGACAAAGAAAATAATAAATATATAAGTTGCATGACAAACTGGTTACTTCTACTGGAATGTACAGGAACGAATTGGCTGTCTCAAGGTGGGTGGAATATACAGTGAGATTCGGGCTCTTGAAGGAAATTATTAAGGAGAGTCATATTAGCTTTCTCTGGAGCACACTCGTTTTTCGGTATTGCCACTGTATAGACCAATTATGATACCTTTCCATGCTGAGAAATGATTGTTCTGCTAAGGCGGCTCCAGGAAGGATGGAGAGCCCTACATATTTAACCTTGGGGGATTTTTGTTACGGCTGCTGCTCCCTTGCCAGTTCCCTCAGATGGAAAACATCTCCCATTAATTTAAATGCAAAATTTGTTTCAGTCTTCTCCAAAGTTACTTGAAAAATGTTACGCACAAAGCAATAAAGTTTTTATGCTCTTAAGACCACTAATGCTTTGAGCTTCATATTCATTTTGCAGAAATGAACATTTTATGGTTCACAGAGGAATAGCTACATGAATAATGTCGGAGATTATAATGCATCTAGCAGAAAGAGATTAAGTTTATGTAAACTATTTAATCAGACGTGAAATTTTCTCAAGGGGATAAAAATTCTGACCTATTTCGTTTACTTTAAAAATACTAATACTGGGTTCCTAACAATTCCCCCACTTATATCATGTAAATATTCATTAAAGGTGGATTTTTTTAATTTAAAATTTTAAGTTTATACATGAAAACTGTATTTATAATATTCTATCCCATCCCTTCCCCCCCCCCTTCTTGTGTCCCCTTCCAATTCCTCTCAAATTCATGGCCTCTTCTTCAAGTACAGACAGACAGACAGACGGACTCCTGCTGAGTCGATTCCATGTTGCTGGTATGTGTATGTGTTTAGGGATGAAACTGATTAGACAAGAAGCTCAAACTCACAAGTAACGCTTCAACCAGCAAATCGCCATTTTGAGGGAGCCGCTTGCAAAGCCTGTGGGAGCAATCCAGTTGAGTGTATCATGCTAAAATCCTTCTGCAGCTATCAAATAGATCTCCACAGATAACACTTACACAAACACACAGGACTTTTAGTGAGCTAATTATGTTTACTGCACACTTAAGCACACGCACGCGGGCGCACACACGTCTTGAGTTCATCTTTTGGAAACTTCCTTCTTTTACTACAGAGTAGTCTTCAAACGCTCACATCTGCGGGTTCATGGGGCAGGTATTTTCTTATTTCTGATTTACTGCACTCAGCACAATGGTTCTGAGATCCATGCGTGTTACAGTGAATCAATAGTCTCATTTCAGAGCTTAGCACTAACCATTATAAGCACTTGCCAAAATTTTTCTAAATGAAATGGGCACTGCTTACGTACCTCCTAGCTTTAGACACTATGAGAACCCTACTACGGACATCAGTGCCCAAGTGTGGTGTTACATTTTTTACTTCTCTTGGGTGAAAACTAAGGAGGATAAGTCCCTATTCCTTATTATTCTGGTTTTAGGATATGTTAAAGAAGCTCATCAGGAAACACTTTCAAACTTTATAGAGTTAATGAACCATTCAAACACTGGTTCATCTCCTTTGCAAAGTTGAAGCAGGCATCTTCCTGGGTGTTAGCCACGATCCCGAGACACACTCACACTTAAGGGACATCTACTCAGACCTCACTCAAATGAGTTAGCATCTGTGAGGCCAAGATATGAATGGCTTGAAAGCCTTGTGATATTCAAATCAGAGAAGAACTCTGAGGAGCCTGATTCGACCTGGAGTCCTGTCAACACTTTGTTCTGTAGGGAAGTGCTCGAAAACTCTCTTCTTGGCTCATTCCTGGTCAAGTCGTCAGTAAGGAGGCGGCATCTGCTGGGTGGCTGGTGCTGGGCCCAACTTGTCACTCTGTCAAAGACTCTAGCGTAAACACCACGGCCCTGGCATGGACATGGGGCTGTCAGGCAATCTGGCAGAGCCATCACTGGGGAAGGGTTTTAGATGGCATGGACAGAATATACAGTAGCCCTCATCAATAGGCTCGGCAGCCTGTTGACATGAAGAGCTGGGCCAATGCCATTTGCTGGCTGTCAGCTTGATCACGCCGCTCTCTACAGATTAGGTAGAATGTACCAGCAACCACATCTAAGAATTGAGTGGTGGACATGTGTGCAAGGATGAGTCTCTGTGCCTGTGTGGGTGCAATGCATGCGTGTGTGTTTATCTGTCTCTGTGTGTGTCTGTGCGTTCATGTGTCTGTCTGTCTGTATCTGTGCATGCTATCACTGTTGTCTAGTCTAGATTTGTGTATAAAATAAGAGAAGCTGATAGCAGAGTTCAGCTACTTCAGGAAGAAAGGTATCTGGTCACAGGCAGAAGCCTCTTTGGTAAAGCATGAGACATACTGAGACTTAAGTGTTCTGCTTTCTCCCATTTCTAACTGGATTATGAGTTCAAATTTACTGTCCCTTTAGAGGTGTTCTCACTGATAACTGCTGGGCCTAAAAACGGTCTTATTTTTCCATACGACCTCCTCTAAGAGTACAGAAGGACTCAGACATCACAGTGAGTTTCTGTAAGGTGAGTCAGAAGACGAAAGACCATGATTATCTTGGACATGCGCAGACGTGGCAGGGGTTGACGTCTCCTTCTGGGATGTCAGAGTGAGCCATATGTAAGCTCATCTTAACAGATTCCTGGGACCAGAACTCGTAATCAATATTGCTACGGTTTGAATTACTATCTCTTTGAACATCACGTCGAAGGGACTGTACAAGCATGAAGATCTGAGTTCAGGTCCCCAGCACCTGCATAAGAAATCCGGACATGCTGGCTCACATCTGTAATCCCAGCAGCGAAAAACAGGAGATGAGACAGGAGGATCGAAATGTGAGGGTCAGGGTGAGGGGGTGCTCACTGACCAGGCAGTGTGGCAAAAACAGAGAGCTACAGGGTTAGTGGAAGACCTTGTCCCAAAAGTGGATGGTGCACACAGAGAAGCCTGACAAATTCCAGGAGCCGTATGGTAGAAAGTGAGAGCAGGCTCACACAGGCTGTCTTTTGACATCCACGTGCACACACCTTGGCACACTGTTCTCTACTCCCCACACATACGCACAATAAAAAGTACAGAGGAACAGAGGAAGAGACCAGACAGTGTCCTCTGTCTACCACACATGCATGTATGCATGAACAACTGCACACACAGGACACTGTACAAATATGCATACATGGTGGGAGGGGTGAGAGTGAGCGTGTCAGCTTTAATCCTCAGCGTATCAATACTAAGCTGGAACCTTAAGACCAGTGGGGAAGCCCTGCTCCCCCCATGAATGGATTTTGCTATTATCTCACTAGTACATCTGATAAGAAAAGTTCAGTTCTGCCTTCTTTCTCACTGCCTCTCCATCTCCTCTTCCTTCTACCATGGCTGACCTTCGCCAGAGGCAGGCACTGTTTTCTTGGCTTTCTCAGTCTCCTCAACCAAATTATTTTCTTTTGTTTATATATGATGGGGTTTGTGGCATTCTGCTATCAACCAGAAAGCATACTATTCGAAGTCTGAGACTATCATTGAAATGGTTAGGGTCAAGGCTGGGAAGAAGTCTTTTCTTGCACATTATTTGCAAGTGTGAAAAGACCTGAATTAGATCCCCTGAACTGGCGTACAATATAGTAGCACGCACCTGCAATCGAGGTGTTCCCACAGCCAGCTGGGAGACTGAATTGGAGGATCCCTTGACACTCACAAGCCAGATAACCCAGTGCATAGAGTGGCAAGCAAGCCTGCATCTCAAACAAGAAGGATGCTGAAGACTGACATATGACTTCCACACAGGTACCATGATACATATATGCCTGCACTCACACCCTTAAATGCATAAATACATATATACCTCACACACTCACACATATACATACACACAACCCAAATATTTAAAAAGATTGTTATGATCATTATGTTCCATGGATTATAAAGAAGTTTCTAATCACTTTTAAAGCTTACATTATTCCAATTTTATTTCCTGTCATGTGGCTGGCTAGGATTTGAGGAGGGGCCAGCGGGGAAAAGAATTGTGGAAGCAGAGTCTCTGTGTAGTCCAGGATGGCTTCAAACTCTTTATGTAGCTGGGAATGACCAGGAACTTCTGACCCCTCTGAGCCCAACTCTGGAGGGTGGGGATCCTCCTGCCCCGGTTTCTAGAGTGCTAAGATCACATGCGTGCACCACCACACCAGGCCCTGATGGCTAGAACCTAATGCCACATTCTCAGCCCACCCTCATATAACTAAAGGTGGGCTGTAGTGCAGTCTAGTATGGCAGTCAGACACTCACTGTATAAAAATCCTCCAAATAAAACCTTAGGAAAGTGGCCCAAAGGGTCACATTGCAGTGGGATCTAAGTACATTCTTCAGCTATCTCAAGAACTTTCTGAACTGTGTGACAGGGCGTAGTCAGAGGGTGGGGTGGGAATGTTGACAGGGATTGTAGGGGAGGCAGGGGTTGGACAGGGATGCAGGGGTTGGACAGGGATTCAGGGGGTGTTGGACAGGGTCCTGCCCAGTAGAATGTGTTCTAAGTGTTTCTACCAGCAGCTGAAACAACAACACTTGTCACAGAAAACAACACGGATTACAAAAATTGTGTGAACGGGAGCTCCTTCCTGACATTTGCCACTGTCCTGCTTAGCATTCCCTTCCCACGTGTCCCCCGAGAGCGTGGCTCCTTTCAGATGCCCTTTCCTGACCTCTACAGTTGCTGCTGTTCAACCCAACTCCAGTCTCAACACTGTCAGACCATTTCACAGTGACGCCGCCGCCGTTGTCAGGCAATGTCAGGCCATCGCCAACCAGGAGCGGGTAACCTGTGCTGACAACATATTACGGCCCTGCCATAAGCAATCATCATCTCTCCCGAGCAAGATGGCAGTTGAATTAGAGCTGGGTATGTAACGACACGCATAGAAAATTGGCATAGCAGCTTGCTAAACAGAAACAGGGCAGCAGCCACACGAGATGGGCAGAGGAACAACTGGGCTAAATGTTTTGGCTCGTGTCAGCCAGGAGCGGGATTGTGAAGAACCGCCCCCACCAACACACACACACAAACGAATGGGGACCCTCTGTCCTTCTGATGTGCCAGCTTACCTCACACCTCAATCCCTCCGCGGTGCTGGAGTGTTGGGTTCAGAGAGAAGGAGAACTGACATACACCAAGTTCAAAAAATAAGGGTAGGTAGCAGGAAGATTCAGCGAGGACAGGAAGGAGGAAGGCCTTGCCAGTTACAAAAGGACTGTGCTCAGCAAACAACTAGGAGCCTCGGGAAATGCCCCGCCCCGCTGGTAAACTAACTGCCATGCAAGCATGAGGACTGGAGACCCATTCCCCAGAAGCCATGTTTTTACAAAAGCTAAAGGTTGGTGGTGTGCATGTGGCATCGCAGGACTTGGAAAGGCTGAGACATGTGGATGCTAGGGGCAGCCAGAATGGCCTGAGGGCTAGCCTAAGTTCTCAGTGAGAGATGCCATCTCGAAAAGTAAGGTGGGAGCAGGTGAGGTGGCACAGTGGGCAAAAGCGTTTGCTGCGCAAGCTTGACAAAGCTGAGCTTGCTCCTCAGGACTGATGGTGGAAGGGGAGAAGCGACTCTTAAAAGCCATTCTCTGACCTCCACACATGTGTACTGTGACACACACGAGTGTGTCCCTACTCAAATACAATAATAATAATAATAATAATAATAATAATAATAATAATAATAATAATAATAA
>OU015754.1:18094355-18111855 GCA_907169655.1 Acomys percivali | reverse complement strand
TGTGTTGATGATGCGCAGCTCATTATCAGGGGTCTGCTTCTAGGAGGCCACCAGGGGACAGTATCATTAGAGCCCCACACACTCATTATGCCAGAGCACCACCACACAACAGCCCTGGCTTTAAGGGACAGAAAGTTCAGTCCCCAGGCCCACCATACTTAGGTCTATTAATCTTTTGAATAAGGGGAAATGCATGGGCTGATTCCTCCCACGATTAAAAACCTCAGTGGGTTGGGGTGATTGGTTCATTCAGAAAAACCAAAGCAAGTGCACAAATCTATGATGGCGGTATTCCTGCAGGGAGACACAGGAAGCAGGGACGGGAGAATCTGGAAGCTCTCAAGCCAACTAGTGTTCATAGTGAGCATAAGGACTTGAGTTCATTCCCCCAAGAGCATAGTTAAAAAAAAAAAAAAAAAAGCCCAGCACTCATAGCCCCACTAGCACTGGGGAGGTGGAGACAGGCAGACAGAGGAAGCTTGCTGGCCAGGTCAGGGAAGGGACCCTGCCTCCAAAAGCAAGGTGGATGGGTACTAAGGAAATGGCTCTTTGGCTAAGGGTGTTTGCTTACTGTATACGCATGAGGACCTTAGTTTGAATCCCCAACACCCATAATAAAGAGCTAGCCATGGCTGTAATCCCAGCACTCATAGGAAGAGACAGGTGCATTGCAGTAGCTATCTGGCTAGCCAGCCTAAACTAAACAGTAAGTTTCCGGGTCAGTGAGAAGTCCTGATTCAAGACACTAGGGTGAAAAGTAATAAATACCTAAAGTCTTGCTCTGGCCTCTGCCTAGGTGCTCGGGCATGCACATCTGGATACTGGGATGTATACAACACACACACACACACACACCTATAGCAAGGAGGGGAAAGTCAGAATGCACTACCTGAGTTTTTGAAGAATATTATCATGATATCGTCTCTGGAAAGAAAAGATCCCATGTTGACAAAACTATAAAATATAGCTGGGGAAAGTGCTGTGCACGCCAGAGGCATGCAGACTAAATTCTTTTTTGTTTTTGGGGGCTTGGGTTTAGAATGTGAATGTGGGCCTGGAAAAGGGAAAGATAATTTGTTTTCATCATTAAATCTTTCTTGTTCTTAGCATACAAAGCAACACATTTCATTACGGCATTTTCAAGCACATACATCATGATACTTTGTTCATACTTACCCCCTGCTCTAGTGTGATTTATATAGCTATGATAAAACACTCTGACCAAAAGAAATATAGGGGATGAAGGGTTTATTCAGACTACAATTCCAGATTGCAGCCCATCAGTGAGTAAGCCAGGGCAGGAACTCAAGAAGAAACTATAACTGGAAACTGTGAAGGAATGTTGTGTGCTGGCTCGCACGCTTACACTTAGCTAGCTTGTTATGCAGCCCAGAACTGCATTTCTAGGGAATGGTGCCACCCACGGTGTGTTGGGCCCTCCTATATCAATTACTAACTGATTTGTTGGGGTCCACTTTTGACCCCAACAGATCTGATTTCTGCCTTTCTGTCACGTGCATTCCATTACCTTTTTTTTTTCCTTTTTTATTTTTTCAGGTGATCGCTACTTGTTTCCTGAAGTCAGCAAGGGGATGCTGTGGGCCCACTGAACTCCACAGTGTATTTTTGACAGTGAGTCACGCCAAGCCTGTCCGGCCGCTTATCTGTGTACAGCACAACCAGGACTTCAAGTGCAACAACAATAACTGTTTTTCAGCTCTAACACATGGATAATAATCCCTGGTTCCTCTTTGATGCATATCACACCATTACTTTTCAAAATGACTGGTATGTGCACTGGAGGAATGGCTCTGTAGGTTAAAGTGCCTTCAACTAAAGTTTGATGGCCTAAGTTTGGATTCATAGAACCCACATCAAAGACAGACACAGAAGGACACACACACACACACAATACCAGTCTTCCTAAAGGGAGATGTGAGGCAGAGACAAAACCATGCGTGGAAGCAATAGCAAATGAGCAAGAGACCCTATGCTGAACAATATGGAAGGCAAAGACTGACGCCCTAGGTTGTCCTCTGACCTTACACACAGTAGCAATGTGTGCACATCCATATTCACACATATAAATGCAGGCATGCGTGCCCCTGCTCCCAGCTTGCTCATACATGTGTGTACACACACACACACACACACACACACACACACACACGCACTCACACACACTGTATACAATCAATCAGTAAACACTCATATGCCGAGACAGTTCAGCAGGGAAAATTACATTTGGTAAATGACTGGTAAATGTGTTTTTACCACTTCATTTTCTCCAACAAATGTGGAATGCTCATGCTCCGGAACGGAAGGCTGTTCTTCCACGTAAGGCCCCATACAGCCAATGCGCTACCACGGCTTGCTCTTATGGAGTTTGTGAGCAAGGGAAGGCTACAACATAGTCCAAAAAAGGAAGAGAGGAAAATGGCCAGGGAGGACAACAGCTGTTGAAATATTTGCAGTACTAGGACCTGCACAGAGAGATGGTCTTTAGGGCCCAGAGAGTGAGGAGGGCAACCACCACCACCACCACTGAGAGATTGCATTTAGTTGCATCAGCAGCTCTCCAACTTGATCAGGTTACAGAGCACCCAAAATTCATGATGCTGTCTGCGAAACAAGAAGCTATTTCTAGACCCTTCCGGAATAATGAAATATTAATCTCACTAAGAAGGGAGAGTAATCTTCTTGTGAGGACACGAGAATGTTTATAGACACACACACACACACACACACACACACACACACACACAATTTTAGTGATCAAAGGACACAGTTCATGGTTTTTACAGAATATTCTGCTTCTGGTTATAGGGCCAGGGTCCGGGGTTTTTCAGGAGCACGGCTGTGTTTAGCCTTAATCCATGGATGACGATCAGGTAACAAGATGGCATGCCACTGAAAACAACGGTAAAGGAAGCAAAGTGAGCTTTGTTTGTCTCCACATAGTAGCTGGATAGGAAGGAAGTAATGCCCAACTTAATTAAATAAATAAAGTAAAACAAAGTGGAGGGCGGAGAACAAACCTGTCTACTTTATGCTCTTAGAAATATTTTCCAAGCTGGGTATGGTGGCGCACGCCTTTAATCCCAGCACTCGGGAGGCAGAGACAGGCGAATCTCTGTGAGTTCAATGCTAGCCTGGTCTACAAAGTGAGTCCAGGACAGCCAGGGCTACACACAGAAACAAAACAAAACAAAAGAAAAAAAAAAGAAATATTTTTCAGACTGACTTGAAAGCCCAGGCACCAAGAACACACAGTGAAGAGTCCCTAAGCTAGGAAACCTAGGACGCACCTCACCTAGGAAAGGCATAAATGACCCAGCACCCTCTGCCAGATGGAGGGAAACATTCCCAAACCAGAGGGCTGCCATGGGGGGGTCGTCACTTCTGACTACTATCACTGGGACCGATAAACGGCATTCCAATAACTTCATGATGACAAACCGACCAACAAACAACTTGAAACCTTGATTTTGGATGGAGAGGCTTGAAAAGACTGAATTATTTTTCAAAGATAGTTTCTAGTTTCATAAGAGGCCTGAGAGAGTTGAGTGGTATATAATCCTAGAACATGGGGTCTGGTTGTTAAAACTATTTTTATATAACCTACGTGTGTGTGTATGTGTGTGTGTGTGTGTGTGTGTGTGTGTGTGTGTGTGTGTGTGTGTACACACGTGTATGAGCAAGCTGGGAGCAGGGGCACAGTACTTTAATCCCAGCACTTGGAAGGCAGAGGCAACATTTCTGTGAGTTCAAGGCCAGCCTGGTCTACATAGTAAGTCCCAGGAGAGCCAGAGCTGTATATTGACAGCTTGAAAAATAAAATAAAATAGAATAATAAAGAACAACCACCCCCAAACAAAAATTAAACAAAATGGAAGGACTGATGAACACCGTCTTTAGCCTAGGAGTCACAGGAAGATGGATGATAAAGACAACAGACCTGAAAGAAATGCACACGATTCAGACACAATATGTAGTGCTAATGCTTCAAGGAGAAACAGAATCTTAAAAAGAGTCAACAATTTCAAAAAGGAAGAAAACAATTTCCGTTTTCACTCCAGGGCTAGCACACAGTGGATACAAAACGGCATCGTAGATTAGAAAAAAAAAGTACTCAAAATAATGAGAGGAACACACCCCAAGGACATAGAGCCTGCTCCCTTATTCTTAACAGTGACCAAATCTGTGATAACACGAGCAGCAACATTATTAAGCAGAGTAATGAATTCAAGAACTGTTGGGAAAAGATAGGAATTCATGAACTCATACAGACAGCAGGAAGAATTTTTTTTTTCTTTTTAAAGGGGACATCACACGATTTGAGTTCTAAACTCTTACAAAAATATAGGAAGTACAACAAACAAAGCAAGATGTTGTCCCGGCAACTGGGAGCTGAAGGCAGGAGGAGCGGGAATTTAAGGCCACAATCTGCTACATAGTGAGTCCAGGCCAGTCCAGGGTACATGAGACCTTGTGACAAAAAAAAAAAACTAAAGAATACTGAAACTGGTGAATGGTGAGAGCCAAAGGACAATATTAAAATAAAATTTAAAAAAAAAAGGCAAAGGCTGAGTGCTTTGTATTCTCGCTCATATTCAGAACTTAGATTTAAACATACATGAATTATCCTACGTGTGTGTGTGTGTGTGTGTGTGTGTGTGTGTGTGTGTGTGTACAATATGTATGTATACATGACACCAAAGCAGGAGGATGACTATTTGGAAGGAAAAAAAGTGGAACATATGTGGGTTGGGCCAAAGTGATAGAGAGCTAGATACAAGTATGAAACTGTCATGAAGAAATTAAGTATTTTGTATACTTACTAATAAAAGAATAAACAAGCGAACATTTAAAAGAAGGAAAAATACAATCTCATGAAAAAAAATAAGAGAGCATAAAACAGATACACTGACTAAGAACAAAAGTATATAAACTCACCCACCGTTTTAGTCAATTGATGCCATGACCGGGCAGTGGTGGCGCACGCCTTTAATCTCAGCACTCGGGAGGCAGAGGCAGGTGGGTCGCTGTGAGTTCAAGGCCAGCCTGGTCTACAAAGTGAGTCCAGGACAGTGAAGGCTAACATGGACAGACCCTGTCTCGGAAAAAAAAATAAAAAAATAAAAATAAATAAACAAAACAAAGCAAAAACAAAGGTGCCATGAACAACACACACCGGAGAAAGGGCAGCTTCTCGATCAATGGAATTAGAGAACAGGATGTTCAAAGGAAGCAGAAACTGAGTAATATCTCCTATCATGGACAAACATTAACCAAGTAAACTGAAGACAAAGTTAAGACTGAAACTTTAAAAACACTAGGGAAAAAAATTACTCCTGACATTGGTCCCTGCAAAGTCTTCTAGGGTTTGATCCACAGACCAACAGAAACAAAACAAAACAAGTAATAGAGAGAAAAGTGCACGCAGATAGCGAAAGGAAAAATCTGTAAGCTAGACATCTAGTGAAGGGTAAATATCCAAAACACATGAAGAACTCAATTTAACACCAGGGAAGCAAATGACAGAACAAAAACAGGCAAAAGACCTGAACAGGGAGCTGTCAAAAGAAGACACACGAATAGACACAAATAGAAGACACACAACAGGTATATAAAGAGGTATTTCTCATCACTAATTGTTGAGGAAACACAGACTAAATCCTTTATGAGACGGTGCCTCACACCTGAAGACAGACGTCTTCTTTAAATTAGCATGCTGGGGACAGGTAAATGTGGACAGAGAGAATCATTTTAGAGTTCTGCACTAATGAATGACCAGACAGGCACCATTGATGGACCCAGAGCAAGAGAGAATATTTTGATGTTGAAAAGGTAGGTGTGTGCCTTTCAGCATCTCAGAAAATGCGTCTAACTCGTTCCAAGAGATGCAGCCATTAGTTAGGGGCTTCTGGGTGTGCCTGTGACAGTGTTGGCATTGAGGACTGGCTAAAGAAAAAAGACAAGGTCCCATCTGATAAACCTGAAACGAGAGGAAGAAGAAAGAAGTCTATTCCTGCAGGCAGCATCTCTTGGCAGCCAAGAGGGAAACAGCAAGTTCTCCTAAGCCACATCCTTTGTCTGCGATGTTCTACCTTAACGGAGGCCAGAAATGGCAGGGTCGGCAACGCAGCAACTGTATTGAAAACCATGAATGCAAATAGACCCTTCTTCCTGTTAAATCTTTTCTCTCAGGTGTCCCTCTTAATACATGTGGCATTCTACCCAAGAATTCAAGACATTGATCTGCATAAGGAAACAACAGAAAAACCACATGAGAAATTCTACATAAGAAAAAGTTATGGGCCAGTGGGAAGGTGCAGCAGTTAAAAGTGCTTGCTGACAAGACTAGTGGGACGAGAGAGGTGATCTGTAAAGGCAGTCCTTTGACTTTGCACACACACACACCCCTATACACCTCCAGACTCACATGCATGCATATTCACATGTACTCGCACAGCCAACACACACACACACACACACACACACACACACACACACACACACACAGAGAGACAGAGACAGAGAGGAGAGAATAAATAAAAAGCCATTAAATTTACAAACTTTTACATAATGGGTAAAAGTTCAAATGCAATACTATTCCTGAATCAGATGGAAAAAAAAATCATGAGCAAAATGCAAAAAGTTGAATTCGGCAATATGTGAAAGAGCGACTACATCATCATCACTTTGTGTTTGACCAAGAACTACAGATTGATTTAACATTAGAAAATCAATCCTTGCCGTTTGTCTCAGCGACAGACTAGAGCAAAGCCAAAACAGCACCTCAACAGAGATTCATGATAAAAAAAAAATCTCAGTAAAACAGAAACAGAAATGACCATCCTTATGTAGATAAAAGATACCCACACACAAAACATCCAAGATGCTTCAAAGCCCTGCCTTCATCAATTTAATCACTTTATCAAAAGATGAGGATGTTTAAAAAAAAAAAAAAAAAACCAAACACTGATCTGGGAGTGGAGACTGAGAGAGAGGGCTCAGCCGTTCAAAACTGTTACAATCCTAGAGGAGGATTTGTTTTACAGCACCCACACCGAGTGGCTCACCACTGCCTGGAACCCCAGCTCCAGGGATCTGACACCCTCCTCTGTTCTCCATGGGCACGCCGCCCCCGACACACATACACACACAAATATACACATAAATAATAAAATAAATCTTTACAGAAAAGCTATTTCAATGTACCTAATGCATTTCTATGATAAATTATAGAACGCATCAATTTTTTATCATAGTATGCATTAACATAAAACTCAGTGATGACCGTACTTATAACACCCATCCGCCGCTAGAAATGTTTCTGTCACCCCACATGGAGCCTTTGAACCCATCAGATAATACCATCCTATTTCCTCTCTTGTCAGACTCTGCCAAAACTGCTCTCCCTGTCTCTGTGGCTGAAATGACTGAGGATACTGGAGGTGAGTGTTAACGACACAGGATATGAGTCGTGACACCATCCCACTTATGACAATGTTTTCGTGGGCCATCAGTGAGACAGCCCGGGCACATACACACTGTATTCCATTTTCAGGCTGTAGATATGAACTTACCATACTCCGAGCATACTGATAGTCAAGCCGGGTCACTTCCACCTTTGGATCGCTGTGAACAGGGCTACACAAATGCTTGAGAGACTATTTTCAGTTCTTTTGGTCTATGCCACAAAATAAAAGTTCTACCAGCATGTTTTTTTTTTTTTTTTTAAATGCCACTTGTGGTCAGGGGGCATGGGCGAGTTGCTGATGCACTTGCAGAAAACGCCCGGAAGACAAGAGCTCATATTTCCAGGAGCTAAAGAAAGCTGGACTCAGTGCTGTGGATATATAATCCTAAAATGGGATGGAGCAGCGGCAGAATCCCTAGAAGCCCAAAGCCCGGTCAGCCTGTTTAACATAGAGGGGAGAAATAAGAAACATCACCTTCCTAAATAATTATACTTACATACATGCTTATGGATGCGGGGGTGGGTGTGCCGCCGTATGCACGGGAAGGTCAGAGAACTTACGGCAACTGCTCTCTTCTTCTACTTGTGGGTCCTGCAGTCCGAGCTTAGATCTTTTGGCTTGGTGGCAAGTGTCTTTACCTGCTGAGCTACCTGGCTGGCCTGAGAGCCTTGAACGAGGTGGAATGTGAAGACAGGTGCCCTATGTAGTCTTCTGACCTCCACATACACACTTGTGTGGTACTTGCAGGACTCCCACACAGACGTACACATGCATAAACACATACACACACAGACAAAAGAAACATACGATAGCATTTATGCTATTACTAAAAGAAAAAAAAATTAACCAAATAACTAACAGAAACATACAAATATGTAGTAAGACATACAGAAGAAATCATAAAACGTTACAGAGGAAAAAAAAAATACTTAAAGCATTTAAAATGTTGTCGAAGTGTTAGAGAGAAATACCATAAAGATATCAGTTTCTTCTAAACACTTCAAGAGGTCATGCAAATCTAAAGACACCGCCCGCTTCCCCCCACACCACCCCCTACCCCAGCTTTGAGCTTTTGAGCTTGGGACTAGAGAGCTCTACAATTGCTGCCAGCTTCCACCATGGGTGTTCAATCAAGGCCCAAAGAGGGCTAGGTTATTATCAGTAGCTGAGCAGCATACGCTTCAAAAGGGCAAGGCTGTGTCTACCTGGATAGAGTTACCATGTCAAGGGCTTTTAAAAGCTGTGATCCATCTAGATGCCCTGTGCTTACTTTTAACAGCTAAGTTTAGTGTTTCTCAAACAGCTCAAAGACAGAGAGAAGGATCAAAGCATTATTCCCTTTCAGTGAAAATTTATCACTCTTTATATGATCCAAGTGGTCCCGATTACATGTACCGAGCACGCAGAAACAGACGGCAACTCAAGAGCCAAGCAGCACATCAACTGTATCAAGTGCTGCCGGTACTTACGCGACATCGGGGCTCCCAACCCCTCGGTCAGTTGTGAATTCTTTCAGAAGAATGGGGAAACATGAGATGTTGATTAACGGAGCATTTATGAACAGACTCCTGTGAGATGCAGTAAGACGGAAACACGTCCCCTTTACTACGGAGAGTGGGGTTGGCTGCTGCCGGATTTCATTCTGGGACTCATTTTATTTTTAAAGGTGATTTATATATGCTGGCCAGCAGGGTCCAACTCCACAAAGGCTAAGCCAAGGTTGTTCTTAGTTTTTCATTTTATGTGCACGAGGCATGGATGCTCACGTTTGCATCTGTATGGGGATCACTCTCCACCTTATTTGCCGACTCAGGCTTCTCAATCAAACCCAGGGATCACTTATATGGATAGTCTTGCTACCTAGCTTGATCCGAGGATTACAGGTGGGTATTACCACAAGAGTCTAGGGATCAGAACCCCAATGCTCACACGTGTGTAGCAAGTGCTTTAACCAGTGAGCCACCTTCCTGGAACCAAGGCTAACAAGTTTTAAAGCAACTTTACCTTAAACGCTTCTTGATACCACAAATGTGTGCTTATGTAAGGAGAGAAAAGGGGGGATATAGTATCTAAAGTCACACCTAGATTATAACCTACCTACTGCCTGATCTCCACTGACGAAGGAAATGCACAGAGCCGAGGGGAAGAGCTGGGGAGGCGGCTCAGTCAAAGGGCTTGTCTTGTCTTGTTGGAGTCACTCTGGAAGGACTTCTCGATTGATAACATGCCTCCATAAGATAGGCTTTCTGTAAAACCACAGGACATATTCTTCACCGATGGCTGATGAGGGAGGTCCTCGCTCACTGAGGGCAGTGCCACCCCTGGGCAGGCTGAACAAGCCACGAGAAGCAAGCTAGTAAGCAGCACTCTTCCATGGCCTCTGCATCAGCTCCTGCCCTGCCTTTCCTGGATGATCGTCTACCAGCCAGAAGATGAGATAAACCTCTTCCTTCCTAAGTTGCTTTTAGGGGGTGGGGAAAACAAAACAACAAAAAGTTGTTGTTTTAATCACAGCAACAGCAGCCCTAACTGAGACACCTTGTTAGCACTGGTGCTTAGGTGTGACCTTCAGTAACCATGTAAACATGTGGACTGGAGTAGAGTCCTGTGCACTGGTGATACTAACACCATGGAAGGGACACAGGAAGTTCCCTAGGGCTTGCTTGTCAGCCAGCTAAGCCTAATTGGTCAGCTCCAGACCAATGAGAGACCTTGTAGCAAACAAGATGAAGGTGTTCCTAAGGTAACCTTTGGCCTGCACACACAAGTGCATAAACACTCAGGCATAAAATACGTGTACGCATGCATAAGAAATTTAAGCTAAGTCAGAAGAGAACACGGAGGGTGGTGTGGGTGCTAACTACAAAATCCAAAGGAACAACATGGAACGTTTCTATGTGCCTTTTGGATTTTCAGTCATTTCTGAAATGGGCACAGGGAGCTTTATTTTTTCATGGGATGATGAGAAGCAGTTATTATCAAAAGCACTCACATAGTGCTTTAAACACTATAGGAGGTAAGTAAGCACAGGAAGTGTTCTTACTGTTCATCTGCAGGCCTCATGCAAGCAGTGGGCCCCTCAAAGGGCCTCACAGTTAACCAGAGGTCATCAAACGACAACGGGACCCAGACGGTAACTTAACTGGGCCCTGTAAAGAACAGATGTAGAGAGGTCGAGAGGACGTATGGAGCTCTTCACTTGACAATGATGTCTGGATCGGGACAGACAGTGTTCTGAAGACAACACGGACCGCCTCACAATTATCTGAAGAATGGAATGTTCACGGAGCCAAACTGCCTTCTAACAATTTACATTTGTAGGGAGGGGGGGTGGCAAGAGTGTCAGAGCCAACAGGTGAGTGTTACGAAATGCTGTCTTCTCGACGAGGCCTGGCACTACATTCATGCACTCTGCAGCCGTGGTTGCCTGCACAAGACCACGCCAGTCACCATTCCATCAAGTATGTTACAGGGGCCCACCCTCTCTGAGGGTCTGTGGGACAAACGGACAGATGGAGACACACATACACACACACACACACACACACACACACACACACAAAATCAATCAATCAAAAATAGAAAAAAGAAAATGATTTATCATTTCTCCTCCCAAGAGGGAAAATAAAATGTAAAATACTGTGTCCTTGTGGATTGGTGGGATGAGGGGGCTGGGCGGGTGGCACAGCTGGGAGGACCAAGCTGCTTCATGGTTAGCTTCTGCTTCCCAAGTAGCTACCCTGAACCTGAATGGGACCATGGTATCAGGTACAGTGAGGAGGAATAAGGGGGACATCGATTCATGCCAGCCTGTCTCCACAGTTACCGTTTATTAAGTCCAAAGAAACCCAGGAAACACAGCCCCGGCCCCCAAATTACATTGCGTGTGTGTGTGTGTGTGTGTGTGTGTGTGTGTAGCTAAATCACCCAGTCCTCACAACCAATCAACCTTCACAGGCCTCAGAGAGGCGGCACCCAGGTCCCCATGTTTTGGCATGCATGTGCACACATTCGCTCATTCGTCACTTTCCCCTCTCTGAACCTGAAGATGGAGGGCTGGCTTGAGGAGGTAGCTTTGGTTTTTTTGTTTGTTTGTTTTTTGTTTTGTTTTTTGGAAAAATGTTAGCATAGTTGGTTTCAACTTTGGAGGAAAAAAAAAAAAAAACGGGTTGCACTTTTGTACTCAGAGACCTCTTGCTTTAATTTATGCAAAACTTAAAACATTTTGTTAGCCCTGAGTTAGACCATCTGTGCGAGAAATAAAAAATGCCTAAGGGTAAAATAGGAAAGAGGAGCGATGCTGAGTATATACCAGGCAGTAGGCGGCCCGCTGGTTTGCAACCGCTGCTGTGACCTTTACTACTTGAGAGAACAAGGGTAATTTTCATATATCTCTGTTTTACAGGGGGGTTGGGGGGGGGAAGACGGTGGGGGGAGGACACAACACTCAGGTCTCTCTTTTTCTCTTTTAATAAAAAGTTGGCAGAGCAGACTCCACACAGACAATGCAGACGAGCCAGTTTTGACAGTTGTAATATAAGACACACATAATGGGATGGTGTGAAGAGAGATTAAAATGAGGGTGCAGGAGGCAGGTGTGTTCGTGCGTGCGTGCGTGCACATGTGTGTGAGCTCATGCCTACACTGGGGAGGCTGAGGTAGGAAGATTTCTGTGAGTTCCACTCTAGCCTAGGCTAACAGTAAGTCCCAGTTCAGCCTGGTATACGGTGATATTTTGCCTGAAGAAAACAAAACAAAAACAAAAATTAAGAGCAAAAAAAGACAGTCTTATGTAGCAGGCTGAAAGAAGTTAACACAGAAGGGGCTTGAGAACTCTCCAATACTAGAAGAAGGCAGTAACAGATGAAATAATTGGGTAGCCACTTGCATGTCTGTCATTGCACAGAGGATAATGGCATTTGATGTATTTCATGGCTTAACACCACATAATATGAAAGTGTTTTCAGGACACAGCACATATATGCAACCCTAGTGCTGGGGAGTCTAAGGCAGGAAGATCAGGAGTCAAAGTTGTCCCAGGCTTCACAGTGACACTCTGACTAAAACAAATGACTACACAGAAGGTGAGCACTTGTTGCCAAACTTGAGGATCTGAATTTAATCCGCAGGAGCGACATGGTGGGCGTAGAAACTTCTACAAGTTCTTCTCTGGCTTCTGTGCGTGACCCATATCATCTGCCACCCAAGCCAGTGAGTAAATAAGTAAATAAATCTAATTTTTAAAAACAAGACAGGGAAAGGTGAGTCCTTCGTGTACTGAAACAAAGAATAATCTTGGTGTTACCTAAGGAACAAAATGCACAAAATGAAAGCCTAGCAAAACACTTCTTTTTCCAACAAACGGGAAGCAGGATTCAAACTGAGCTGGTGAACACATAAGGACAGGGAACTTACTTGTTTTTAATTATTTTCTCAATTTTTTTTTTTTTTTTTGTGATTGGGGCTTGCTGGTGCATATATCATTAATCCCAGTGCCTAGGAGGGAGAAGACAAGTGGATCTTTGTGAGTTCGAGGCCAGCGTGGTCTACATAGTGAGTTCTAGGACAGCCAGGGTTACATAGTAAGACCCTGTTTCCAAAACAAAAAACACATGAAAGAAAGGGGGAAGGAACCAGTTACTTAAGTCACTTAAATTCTGAGATTGGACAAGGTGGCTTTGTTGTGTAAACAAAAGTTTTACCATTCAGCTGGCGGGATTAAAGTATTTGCATAATGGTTTTTATTAGGTGAGGGAGATAAAAAAAGATTTACATAAAAGTCTTACACCTTGTGGGAGATTAAAAATTTTTTTTAATTATTTTTTTTTAATTTTTTAAAAATTACTTGTCATAAACAGAAGTTTTACAGTACGTGACAGAAAAGGTTAAGTTTTGGTGTTTCTTACACAAAAATCGAATGAGAACCAACAGACAGGACTGAAGAGGAAAAGCGTGGAAGTCGGAGAGAGGTGACACTGAGGACAGATCTAGTGGCCTCAGGTGGCAATAAACAGTACAACAATGTCCCCATATGACAGGGATGACATTGGTCTGGGTGTTGTTTGGGGGTGGGGATTGGTACACTGCTTCCCACTGGGAACTACACGTGGGTGGGTTGGCGTAAATAAAAATCATATCTCCCTGGCTCCTGTGACTTGCATATAACAACTACACTTGCCCCGCTTTAAAGGATTTCCTGCACCATGCCGATCTCCGAAAGAAGAAGATGGCATCTGTACTACCTACTGATCTGCCAGTCTAGACCAAAACACCGGAAGGACAGACTAGGGCTGGACCAAGCTCAGGAGCATTTTCTAACCACATTCTAGCAGGCTCCATGAGGACTCAAATGGATACCTTAAGTACTGAGAAGGGAGTGCCCGTGCCCTACCTGCCCCACCCTTCCCCCAGCCTCTCAGCATCTGGAGGCCAGCAGGCCCTCTTTGAATTGCAGGTGTGTTTAAACAGCACTTCTCCCCAAATCAAAGCTTTTCTTTTCTTTTTTTTTTTTACAGACAGCAATATTATTCTGGAAAAAGGGTGGCTTTCTTCTTAGGAGAATTAACATTACAAAGACCTGACCTTCCTCGCTTGCTCGCATTAAATATCCCCCAAAGGAGCAGGAGAATGTTTTGTGAGTTTGTTCATATTGCGGTTCTTTCTTTTGATTACTTTCGGGACTTATTAAGGAATTCGTGCCACTCCCCCTCTCCCCAGTCTCATTGGGGGGGGGGGGGGGGGGGGGGGCGGTTAGGGATGAAGGGAAGGAGAAGGGACTCAATCAGAGCCCCCACCCCGAGCGTGGCATCAAAGACAAAAGCACTTTTGCTTACCAAAGAAAAAAGTTAAAAAAACAAAAACTTCAAAGATGTAGTATGTATTTTCTTAGGGTAGTCTATTGTTCAGAGCATCTATGTATGTATAGCTATGGTATAGGGGATTAGAAATAAAATCTCTTATGACACGTTTTAGGTACGGTGTGAAATTAGCCTTGAAACAAAGCAAAATGTGGAATGTTAAGTCACCTAATGTCCCCCAAAAAACTAAGAACGGCTGGTGATTTTTTTTTTTCCATTGTCCACACTTAATCTACTATAGCAACGAAACTTTTTTTTCCTTAATGTTTTTAATGGTTCTGGGGGATCAAACCCAAGGCTTAGGCATGATAGAAAAAACGCTCTTAATCACTGAGCCATACCTCTCACTGGGGCTTTTCTAGGCAGGTGCTCTACCACTGCGGCACACACCAAACCCACACTAGGAAATATTTTGGATTTATGTGTACTATTGAGCTATGTCACGGACTTTTATTGGAGGATTCTAGGCAGGCCCTCTACCACTGAACTATATCGGTAACATCTTCTGTAGAAATAAAAACAGAGAGAGAGAGAGAGAGAGAGAGAGAGAGAGAGAGAGAGAGAGAGAGAGAGAGTCGGCGATGCTGATAAGATTCTGGGATACATCTCAGGACAACCCGAGGCCCACCTGGGCTGCCTATCACAACCCTAGCTCAGAAAGAGGAACCCGAGACAGGCTCAAAGGTTTGCCACATAAGTGTTAGGATGAGAATTTATGCCTGCCCATCTCCCCCAAATCTAACCTAAATGCCTGGCCTGGTGGCTGGGCAGCTTGGGAGCAGGGCCCCTGTAACTCCAGCCCCAGAAGGCAGGAACAGGGGATCCCCAGATTAGAGCAACTAGCTCCAGGGTTCACCTCAACAAATGAGGTGATTGATTTCTAACACCAACTGGGGACCTCATGTGCATGCTCATACACATGCATGTACACACAAACATTAGAACAAGCACGTACACACATGGCCACCACACGTACTCGCATGAAAAACGGGGGAAAAAAATAAAAATAAAACAAGAGTTTCTGGAAACATCTAAGGAATACTTCACCGAGGTGGGGCAACGTTCCCCAGGCTTTGTTCTTGTATTTGATTCATTACCTTCACTATCCTTAAGACTCCAAGGGCCTGGCTGTGATTTACCTATCTCTTCCATATGGCAAGCAAGTTACGAGAGCCCCCACAGAAACCACATGATAAAGGTGTTATTAGACACCGCTTTACAACTCGAGAAAAATCAGACTCGAAGAGTCAAGGAACCCTCACCATCGGATGCACCCAACATCAAAGCCAGGGCCACTCGGAGCCCAGCTGCTCTGCATTAAGTTCTCCATCACTACCAACACCAGTCTGTACGCCTCGTCAACGGTGTCTGTGAGATTCCAGGGCAAGGTCACAGGTGACCTGTGAACACTTACAGGACCCGAACACCTCCCTCCTCAGACCATGCTCACATTTCTGATGACGGCTGTTGGCACTTCTCCCGGTCCTGCCTGCAGGGATCCCATTATGTAGCTATAGCGGCATCCGTGTGTTTGTGGTACACTTTCCCACTGGATATGTCTAAATACAGACACAGTGATGTGCCGCAAACGTCTCAGGACCTCCTCTTTCTTCTGTTCACTGCCTGTCAGACTCTTGGCAAAGTTCACAGAACGGACTTTTTCCGTTCACCCCTGGATATGAAGAAGTAGGACTGGCTCTGAAAGTATTTATAAAGTAGGGGCAAGGGAACCTGACTGAAGATCATAGTCTCAAAGGATGACTGAGGAGGAGAACACAGCAATGCACATTGGCTTGCTCAGCAGGAGGATCTACGGTGCAAGGTCCCTTTCATTTACAAAGAGGGTTTGAGGCCAGCCCGGGCTACATGAGGCCATGACTCAAAAAGTAGAAACAACGCTGGCAAAGATGCTTCGGTGGGTGAAGGCCTTGCTTCCAGGCCTGACGGTCTCACTTCAGTCCCTAGAACCCACACGGTGCAGAGAGAACTGACTTCCGCAAGTTGTCCTCTGACCTCCCCACCTGCCCCCCCCCCCAAAAAAAAGGACCGTGGCAAGAATGCTCACAAATAAATAAGATTAATTTAAACAAAAAATGAAGTGTGAGTACTGGAATCTACCTGGGAAGAAGGGAAGATGGTCACTCAGATCTCCTAGGTATGGCCTGCCCCAGGTCACAGGAAAGAGAGGATGCAATAGAGAGAGGAAGACACTGACTTGGACAGTTTAGGGAGAGTACACAAGGTGTATACAGTGGATGTGTGGAAAAACAGAAAAGGGCAGGAGAAGGAAAGCTGAAAAAGTCCTAGTGATAAAAGGAGATTGGTAGGCCTGAATAAAAGAAACCAAATAGCAACTGGCAATGGAGCACCAGGGTTCTGATCATGAGGGTTTCCCACCCCCTATAGCTCATCATCTCAGCATCACTCAGAGCTTGACCCTAGACAGCAAAGACCTGATTGGAGTGTCTACCCATTGATGAACAACAGGTGTGGCCTGGCACTGTCTGAGCAGGAGTACAAGTACTCATAAACACATGCGTACACACGCATATGCACGCCTCTGATGACAAATGCAAGCATGCACTCTTTCTCCACTGCTTATGACGTCACAAAAAAGAGACGGGGCAGAAGAGGAGGAAAAGACCCTCTGTGTCTTGTAATGACATGAGCACGTGTGCGTGCGCGCGTGCACGCATGCACATGAGTGCAAATGCTAAAGAATGCCAGAGTCATTGGTGCCCCTGGAGCTAGAGTTACAGGCTGTTTTGAGGCACCCAATGTGGGTGCTGGGAACTGAACCATACCCTCTACAAGCGCAGTATGCCCTCTTGACGGCTGAGCCATCACACCAACCCTCCACCTCTTGCAATTAAAACTGTAACAAGAACCAAAGAAGGCAGGCTGTCCATCCACGCTCAAGATGTAATAGGTACCACAAGACAAAGTGCTGTTCAAAGAAGCCCGCTGACAGTCCAGTTCTTTGGATGAGAAAGGGGGGGGGGGGTTGGAGGAAGCAGGAAGCTGAAAGACAGAAGGGAGAAGGGAGGAGGTGGTAGGCCAGGACCAGTGGGGGGCTGGCCATGTTACAGAAGCAAAGGCCACCCCAGGAATCCACAGCCTCTTGCCAGGCCTGTCAAAAAAAAAAAAAAAAAAAAA
>OU015754.1:18084355-18091855 GCA_907169655.1 Acomys percivali | reverse complement strand
TTTCTTTAAAAAATTTTATGTGTTTATTTACCTATCATTTGCATGTTTGTGTGTGAGAATAGGTGTCTGCCGAGGTCCGATCATCTGAAGCCGCAGTTACAGGTGGTTGTGAACTGTACAACACGGGTGCTGGGCAACACATTCAGGTCCTCTGTAAGAGCAGTACATGCTCTTAATTGCTGAGCCATCTCCTCAGCTCTGGCATCAGACAGTCCTTACAAAAAGTATTAAAGAGGACTAATTAAAGTGACCACAATAGAAATTCAAACCCACACGAAGAAATAAACAATAGCAAAGGCAATTAAGTAGGTAATTATAGGACTCACTTCTGTCTTCTCTTTTAAAAGACAACTTGCTTCAAAGAGTAAACACACATTTGTGGCACGGCATGAAACATGGAAAGATATGTAACAATATATGAAGGAAGAGCATATGGGTAAAATAAATAATGCAAGAGAGCATATGGGGACTGGAGAGATGGCTCGGAGGTTAAGAGCACTGACTGCTCTTCCAGAGGTCCTGAGTTCAATTCCCAGCCACCACATGGTGGCTCACAACCATCTATAATGAGATCTGGTGCCCTCTTCTGGCCTGCAGGTGCACATGCAGGCAGAGCATGGCATACATACTAATAAATACAAAGGAAGCATACCGTTATCACGTGGTTGCAAAGTCATCAATATTACTTCTGTAGTCTCTAAAACAGTATGCCTATTTTTTACATGTATTTTTTTGGGGGGGATGTTTGTATCATAGAATGCATGTGGCATTCAGAGGACAAGTTGTGGGAACTGGTTCTCTCCTACCAAGTGGATCCGTGGAATAAAATTCATATGACAAGTTTGGCAACAGGTACCTTTATTTGTTGCCTTTACTTTTCACCAACCCAACATCCTTGTGTTTAAACAAATGCACTCATGATGTACAGATGTAATACGTACAATAATGATAACACAGAAGATGGTGCATGAAGACGTCAATAAAAGGAAAGCTTGTGCCTATTATCAGAAGTTAAGTCAGCATTGCTGAAGGCCGGACAACTCTGAATGCATCCAGTCTCCTCTTAACTAAGTTAGTATTAAAGCAAAAGCAATTATAATGTCTAATACATACTGTGAGTCCTACCAGCAGGATTCAGCATCTAAAAACACAGTGAAGAAGTTAGAATGATGCCCTAAAAACTATTTTAAACAAATAAATAAGCCAAGGAAGATTAATAGCATGACAAAATAAAACAACAACAACAACCCCAAAATTTTACAAATCAAGACAAGGCACAAGTCCATTCATGCCAGTGATAATATTCAGTATGTTTCCAACTCCAAAAGGAAGAGAGTGTTAGACTGCATTAAGATTTAAAAAAAAGGAAGAAAAACAAAACTGTTTTAGAGACATGCTTTTGATACAAATCCAAACACAAAAGTAAAGCAAAACGATTGAGAAAGATGTAAACAGGGCTTGGGAGCTGGTTCAGTGGGTAAAGTGTCTCACAAGTGCTATGGACCAATTAAGTGCCAGGTAGGTGTGGTACACATGGGATTCCTGTAATTGCAGTTTGAGGGAGGGAGAGATAGGGGTTCCCTGGAATCAACTGCCTACATAGATGGTCTGAGTCAGTGAGCTCAGCATTTAAGAGAGAACTTAGACATCCAGTGTCAACCCTTCAGCCTCCGCAAGCACACAAGCACGCACACACATACACATGCATGCACTCCACATATACATATGTGTAAAAAAGAGAAAGACGTAAATAAGAAAAAGGAGAAAAGCTGGGTGAGTACATCAGGAGCCAGCAGACGTAAAACCAAAACTGCACTAGCGATAAAGATATGCCATGTGATACGCTACGTGATATCACAAGAGTCAGTCAGGGAGAGCCAACACTTGTGCACACACATGGACATAAATACACTGTGATTGGGGGGGAAAAAAAACACCCAAGAGCACAAAAGTTAGAAATTAACACCTCGGTAGAAAATTTGAGACGTCCTTATGATACTGAATATAGAGCAAACAAAAGGTCCGGACCCTGGAGTATCCCTGAGCCACTAAGTCAGCTGAACTGGAGTCTCTGCTAGAAAGAGCACAGATACTCCTTTCTCATCAAGAGGCAAACACGTGCTGCCTCTATGCCATGAAGTATCAATAAGCCTAAAAGTACGGGGAGCACAGAGATCTCCTTCCCTGTATTTTTAATTAAATTGTAAACTAGTAACGGCAGGAAAATCTGGGAATTTCAAAAGTACTTTGGAGTGGATAGAAGGGTTCCTAATTCTTGAATGAGTCGAACAACAAATCACATGAGAATATTTTGAAAAGACTATACATTTTATAAAAGTCCACTGCTAAAATCAGAGGATGGCAGCACGGAAGGAAAGCTAGTGGAACCCTCGTGCAGTGGTGCTGGTGTTCTACCAGGGACTTCGGTGATGGCTACACAGCTGTAGATTCCTAACAAAATCAGGAAATAACGTAGACACTAGGAGTTGTTATTTCTATAGCCCAAGTGAAAGAGTTCTCTTTATTTTCTACTTATTTTTTTTAATTATACAGAACAACTATTTCAGCTTTTTACACATACCAAAGACTGCAATGAATGTATTAAAGGGGTCTTCAGTAAGCCATCCAGTTTGACTTCCTATCTCAAGATGATTAACTCATCAAAATGTGATTTCATGGAGACGGTTGGATACCTTAATGGCTGTTAAGTTCTTCAAGGAAACCACATTGACCCCAATCCCTTTCTCCTGGTGCTGGGATTCCGACCTAGGGCTTCATGGCTGCTAGGCGTGTGCTCTAACACTGAGCTCTAGTCTCAGCCCCACCACAATACCGATGTCCATGACTCTCTTGAAAAACAGTTTCAGCACAACTTCCCTTGGAGATTGGTGCAGGGTCACTGTTCTTACACACCTGCAGCACCGTGCAAAAGGCCCCACATCCAGAAAACGGATGACATTGTTTCAAGAATTAAACAAGATAATGGCTATCACGTTTGGAGCCCCGCCGTAGAGCAGGCTTTTATTAAGCATTATTACCAAGGGACGGAAAACGGTGTCCTTTTAAAAGCGAAGATCCGATGGCAGTGAATGGGCTAGGTCATCCTGAACCAAGGCAACCTGGTCTACATTCCTTTGTGGGAGAATTTATGTCATAGGAAAGTAGCTTGAATGCAGCAGGAAGGACGTGAGGAGAGTGATTCGGCAGCGTGCAGCCGGGGAAGCCTCTACGAGACCTGCTTCGGTTTTGAACAATGGCTGCGGATCACACAGGCAGCAGATTCGCTTTTAATAATGTACACAAACGTTGAGGCGTGTCACGGCTGAACAGACATTTTCCTGTAAAATTGGATAAAGAGGCTCCTAGTCCATTAACAGATTCCTAGCTCTTCTGGTATTCATAGGCCTGGTACGCAATCTACAGCGGTCTGAGATGGATGTTTTAATACTGTTTGCCCGCTGTAAGGTTTTGATAGACATTTTAATCGCGCACTACAACTGTAAAACCCAGCACTATGACCAATATAAGTCCTGAAACAAATTGAGAAAAGAAATTGCATGAACGTGGTCATGTCCCACTGGTAAGAACTTGAGAAGAAAAAAGAACAGGAAAAGTCATAATAGAATCTTTTTTTTTTTTTAAATCAGGGACATAATTTAAAGTATCACAATCTTGCCTAAATGCATTGCGTGTGTGCTGGCTAGTTTTATATCAACTTGACAAAAGCTAGAGTTTTCTTAAAGGAAGGAACCCCAGTTGAGAAAATGCCTCACTAAGATCCACTTGTGGGGGAGGGCCTAGCCTATTGTGGGTGGGGCCATCCCTGGGCTGGTGCTCCTGGGTTCTATAAGAAAGCATGCTGAGCAAGCCTGAGAGTAACACTCTCCCCCCTCCCCGCCCCGGCAGGTGCATCAGCCCAGATGGACCAAGAGGCCTCAGAATTTTGACGAGGCCAGGACCATGAGATGACCAACAAGGACAGCAGCATGGATGGAGTGGAGCTGACCAGATGCTAGGAGACAGGCTGTGTGTGCTGCAGAAGGCAGAGCCAGAGAAATGACCCCAGCCTGTTGGAGGAGCCTAGAAGGTGAGGGAATCCCAGATAACGGACGTTGAGTTACTTATACAGCTGGAGTTTGGTTTTGCTTTGACATTGACTGTGCCCTGGTTCTTCCCTTTTGAGGAAAAAAAAATGTATTAACTTTTTTTTTTTTTTTTTTTTTTTTTTTTTTACAGGAGCCCAAAGTTGAGAGATTTTTGAACTTTAAAGGAAATTTTGAACTTTACTTTAGATGATAAGAGACAATATTTTTAAGTCACTGAATTTCTTTGTGTTTGAGTTTTTAAAGACTGTGGGACTTAAAATATTTGGATTTAAAATTTTCTTTTAAAGATTGTGGGACTTTAAAAATTGTAATTTTGATATTGGGGATATACAAGAAAGGGAAGGTTATGGCTTAACAATGATAGGTTTGTGTGTCAAATGAGCAAGACATCAATTGTGCTGGCTAGTTTAATGTCACTTGACATGAAATAGTCATCTGAAAGGAGAGAACCTTAGTTGAGAAAACACTTCCGTAAGATTTAGCTGTAGGGCATTTTCTTAATTAGTAATTGATGGGAGAGGGCCCAAACCATTGTGGGTGGGGCCATCTCTGGGCTAGTGGTCCTGGGTTCTATAAGAAAGCAAGCTGAGCAAGTCATGAGGAGCAAGGAAGTAAAGCAACCCTCTTCCAAGGCTTCTACTTCAGCTCCTGTCAACAGGTTCCTGCCCAGGTTGAGTTCCTGTCTTGACTTCCTTCAGTGGTGGACTTCAATATGGAAGTGAAAGGCAAATACATGGTGTTTCATCGTAGCCACAGAAACACTAACTAAGAAAGCTTGTGTGGTGATCAGCGTGTCTAATGCATTAGTGTTTGTCGGCTACAAGCAACACCGTCGATTAGTCAGCAATCAATTATATGTGGATTTTAGACTCTGGAAGAAAGTCTGTGTAAGGCCACACTTCTCTCTGTGTGTCTTCTTTGTTGTTGTTGGAGGCAGGCTCACCTCTAACTCAGTATGTCCTTACAGATGACCTTGAACTTCTGATCCTCCACCTCTTGAGTGCCAAGATTACATGTGGATACCACCATACTCTCACTCTCATGTGATACTGAGGATGAACACTATTTTCATGCTGAATCTGGTCTAATGCTTGCCATCAGTTTCTATTTAAATGTAAAAACAGATGTTAGGATAAACCCAATATTCCATGTGGGAGGAGGGGTCACTTAGTTTATTCTGTGGAGTCAAGAGTTTTTGAAGGAAACAGAGGACCACAGGGCCAGCTATGTTGGGACAACAGGGCAATGGCATGGATGATAATCTGTTGTGGACCAGCACAAAATGGCTGACACTGGATGTCCAGGAAACCAAAAGTAAGCAATGACGCAATCTGGTATCTAACTAGTCCTGACACACCAACACTTTTATGTGGGTTCTATTTAAATATGGCCTTGAGGTCAGAGCTTAGTGCCTTTGCCCTGCGGCCTGTGTAGGTCTGTGTGTGCCCACCCGAGGTCTATGTGCCATCCTCTGAATGTGCCAGTTATGTGTCAGCATGTGTCTAGGTGCTTGACAGCATCTGTCTGTGTGCTGGTGAAGAAAGTATGTCTTACCCAGCTACAACTTCTTCAGTTCTCTTCAACCTCCTGGCTTCCGTGACCCTCCTCAGTTCCTCGCATCAGAACTTGAACCTCACAGTTGTGAACTCCCCTCCCCGTTCCTGCCCCAGGCTTGGCAAGCTCTTAAAGAACTTTTCCACACCATATATCTCGTTTTTATTGGAGAGAGCATGAGCGACAGTTTTGTGCGTTATATAACATGTTGTTCTGGCTAATTAGTTGACTAGCAATTAAAAATAAAAATCATGGCATAGGGCCACTTGTCAATTTCACCCTGTCATCAGTGTGCATGATGCTCATTGTATCTTTAAAAAAAAAAAAAGCATCACCAGCAAGGAGAGAGCTGCTTTCTGTTAGAGCTTATTCCCTCATTTGGTATAATTAATCCTGACAATTTGCCCATCACAGTGTCTGTCTCCAGAAGGGAGGAAAAAAACCACTACTTTGTGTTCCTGGGATCACAAGTCTAATTGGGCGGAAAACAAATCTGTTTTAAAAACAAGAAAAGAGACAAGTTACTGTTTTACTCTGGTAAAAAAATATAATAATAGAAAATGAAGAACAAAATGACAAGAAAACATGGTGGAAATGGGAATGTAAAATTTAATTTTTTTTCCCCAACTATATTTTCAACAAAAAGGTGAGACCGTAGTTTCCTGTGGCAGGTGCTCTCTTGAGTAGGAGAATTCCTGGAGAGAAGCTGTACCACACAGGCTGCTAGCTGATCCCAGCTTCGATGAGGTGCAGGGGTTGGAACGCTGCCCGTCATGACCCAAACCATCCGGGATCATTATTAGATCTCTTTATGGCCAATAATTGTTCTTCCCTGTATGTGGCCCTAATATCTCTGCGACCATTAGGTAAACATTTTGGAGTGTACAAAGAGACCCAAGTTTCCAACCAATCAAAGCAGTAAGAATGCACTGGACACCCGAGGTTTCCCCACTTTGTTACAGTTGCTGATGTACCCGCCAATGTGTTCGAAAAGTATGGTGTTTTAAAAGGATTTTTTTCATTATATGTATATCTACCTCTCTCTCTCTCTTTCTCTCTGTCTCTGTGTCTGTCTGTCTGTCTGTCTCTCTGTCTGCATGTCTGTCTGTGGATTTGAGTACAGATGACCATGGAGGCTAGAGGCTTTGGATTTCCACAGAAGTGGAGGTACAGGTGGTTGTGAGCCTTCCTACAAGGGTGCTGAGGACTAAGCCTGGGATCTCTGCAAGACCAATATGAAGTCTTAACTTCCTCCAGCCCAGAAAGTGTGGTATTTTATGACTTTGTTCAGGAACTGCTACCTCATTGGAACATGGTTATTTGGGAGAACCAATCAGTGTTTCCGAGCCACTCCCTCTCATGCCTGGCTCCAGAATAATCTCTTTTGTGTCTCTTTTGAGTGGGCCCTCTCTTGCTTAGGCACACTGCCATACTTCCCAGAGCTTTCCTCTCTTCAGAGAAGGGTATGGGCAAGATGGTGGTGAAGGAGAGCTTGGGCCCTTGTGCTGAGGAACAACCTTTCTGCTCCTTTCTGTCTCCTCAGAGAGTGAAGAAAGTAAGGCGCCATGCTGTAATTTCAGCTGACAAAAAGCATCAGCATTATCACACACTTTGTGAATTAAGTAATGATTTAATTAGTACCAGGCTGAATGGTCATATAATGTTGTAATTAGAAGGTTGAGACAAAAATAATTGGTGGAGGTGGGGCTGGGACTTTGTGGGAAATTATCATAATGAATGGAAAACAGGAAGTTGGTAATGCATGCCTCGGTGGCTGATTAGAGACCCTGAGGGCAGGGACCCTGGCTTACACAGCCACAGCACCTTCAGCTGCATGCCT
>OU015754.1:18037948-18084345 GCA_907169655.1 Acomys percivali | reverse complement strand
GTGTGTAGAGTATATAGAGACTGTACACACACACACACACACACACAGAGAACTATCTATCTATCTATCTATCTATCTATCTATCTATCTATCTACCTATCTACCTATCATCTATTTATTTAAAGACAAGGTTTCTCTGTGTAGTCCTGACTGTCCTAGACTTGCTTTGTAGACCAGGCTGACCTGGAACTCACAGAGAACCACTTACCTCTATGTCTGAATGCTCAGTTACAGGTGTATGCCACCATACCTGGCTACTTTTTTATTTTTAATTATCTTAACATGTGTATATCTGTATGTTGGTAAGTGCACATATGTGCAAGCCCTATCAGAGGCCAGATAGAGTGCTGGATTCCCTAGAGCTAAAGTTATAGGCAGTTGTATTTCTTAATGAGAGAACACAGAATTTGGGGTAATCTAAATCTGTGTTCCCAAACTCATATTTGGTTCTAGAATAAAGTATCTCTCATCCCCTTTGAGGCTAGAGTTCTGATTTCTGTCAAAACATAAAACTTTTAATTTTGTGATAGACACTTAGTAACTCATCATGCTACAGAACACATATATTTGCTGTAATCTTTGACTTAATATTCTCAGTTATATGAAGTCAGCCATGATGACAACTCAGTGAAAGATCCTAGAGATTACTAATTCATATGTTTAAACTCTGCACTGTGATAATATCTTGTATTTTCTATTTTATCCTCTGCCATCTCTGAATAGGAATCACCTATGTATCTAGGATATTATGCCTGGGCAAGGCTCATGTCCACTAGTTACTTGGTTACCAGATCCAACATCACAGTTTGTGTTCCAATAAACTCATATCTTATCTCCTAATGGACTCAAAACACTGCAATGGTGATTTTTGGCCGTGGAGATATGCTTCAAAGAATCTGTTATACTAGAGCTATGTGTTGTGGCTTGAGTGAGAAATGTCCCCCTTCGGCTTCTGTACTGGAACACTCGGTTCCCAGTCAGTGGCGCTGTCTGCAGGGGTTATGGAACCTCTGCTCTTTCTGCTCCTGCTGCCATGTCTTACCTGCTGCCATCATTATGGGCTCTATCCTTCCGAAACCATAAGCAAACAAAAGCAAAACACAAACAAACAAACAACAAATTAAAACCCCCTTTCCCTGCTAACTTGCCTTTTATCACAGCAACAGGAAAATAGCTAATATAATATTCATGCTTATGAAGGAGAGAGGGGACACACATACACACACACACACACTCACACACTACACACACACATGGGTGTTCTCCATGGCTGGGCTGCAGCATTCACTGGGGTTTACTGTGAGCCTGTACAGGGTAAAAACCCAGGTCCTGTGACACCCAGAAAGTAGGTAATTGAAAATTTAAAAAGCCGTCCCTGTGAACAACAACAACAACAAAATCACAATTATCCTAAATCTGGCTTGTCAGAAAAAAAAAAAAAGTTAATGCTAAAGATGCATGATATCTACTTTGTTTCTACCACCCCAATTTCATAGCCTACTCTGGTAGCAATCACATATAACCCCAGAAGTTTGGGGACTGATAAAAAAGGATCATGGGTTATAGGCTAGTAAGGGCCTCTTAGTGAGTTCCAGAATAGCCAGACTACATAGTAAGGTTGTGTCTGGATCATAATGGAACAACACAAAATGAGGAAACAAAATCCCTAAGAAGTGTATTTAACACAGAACGAGAATACTAGCTGCAAGGGAGTCTAGTAAATAAACATTTCCATTCTCCAGTCCTTGCAGTTAAGAAAAGGCACCTTAGAATGAGCTAGGGATGAATAGCGCGTGCTTCATTCAACCATGAGCACCAGACTACTGACTGCCTACCAAACTTCTCAGTTATTTTTCCCTCTCCTTTTCAAATGCTACTTGGCTATAACATAAATCTCATTTTTTTTCATCACTTTGCCTAGATGCATTATTTATTTCCAGGTCACCACAATGAAACAGACTGTAGATAGCAGAGAACCCTGGGTTATTTGAACACTCTGCTGACATAAACATACATCTAGGAACATTGAGGAGACAAAGTATTCAAAAACTACCTCCCGCCAACTTGTTTGCTCTCTTGGTTTTATTTTAAGTGCAGAGACAAAATTATCCCTTATTCATAAAAGCTACCATGGCAAATAAAACTTCAACTTAATATATACAAATGGTAATGAAAACAAGAAGAACAAATAGCTATAAGCAAATTTAAAAGAAATAAAAAACAAAACTAGTCTGAGGTAATTTATAAAAAAAAAAAAAAAAAAAAATGAAGACTTATCTCCCAAAATAATTTCAATACCAGGATGTATTTTGGGGATGTGAAGAAAGAGATACAATAGATTGTACCTTAAATAAAATAAAATAAAATAAAATAAATAAATAGATAAAAAGAATGACGCAATAATGTCGACGCTGATATATACAAAGCTGAAATCTGAAATATACCAAGAAACGGAAGCTTTTTTTTTCTTATGTTAGTCTAGTTTTGTGATACAGACAACATCCTGATGAAACACATATGTGAGGCTAACTGATGTTCTGAATTACCATGGTACCTGTGACTCTTAAACAACTCATGATCTCAGATAAACAGGCCAATGTGGACTCTAACAAGGCTTTTGGTTGAAGGACAGATGAAGGACATGATTGGTGGCGTTTAACAGATGTGCAGTAGAGAGTGACAATCTAGCCAAACAGTCTTACCAAAGATGAAGAAACGAGAGAGTACAGTCTTGGATGAGCATCTCCCCAAAACCGACTTTGGAGACGTTTATTAAGTATGAAAACAGGACAAGAGTCAATTAGCACCATGGGCAAACAGAGGTTAGAAGCCAATTCAAACGCCCACTCCAGAGTGTGGTTATCTGGGGTGTTTAGAAGGAGATCATGCTACTCACTGACTGAGGGTTGTCCAAACAACAGCTAATCCCAACTTCCTGGTCCTATTCCTTGGGAAAAACAGAATTCAGTGACAGGAGGAACCCTGCAGATAAATGAATACTGGGACAGTCAGGTGGAGAAAGGGCACTGAGATGAGCACTGAGATGGAAAGGCAGGGAATGTACCGACAATGACTGCTACAGCTCATTTGCTTAGAATGAAACAGATCCATCACTAGTCAGCTGATGAGGTCGAGACTTCATATTACAGCACTGAGGACTCACATAGCCCCCCCCCCCAGATTAAACATGAGATAAGGAATTAACAACATAGTGTAGAAGGCTCTACAATACTCTTTTTACAGCATAGGCCGACATTAGCATTGAAAGACAGAGGGGGTGGGCCAACAAGATGCCTCAGTGGGTAAAGGCATTAGCGGCCACACCTGGAGACTCCGATCTCTGGGATCTACTTGTTGCAAGGAGAGAACTGACTACTGTAAACTGTCTTCTAACTTCTATCCATACACATTTCCAACACACACACACACACACACACACACACACACACACACACACGTACACACATTAATAAATTATAACAAAGAGCAAGAGGTGGTAAAATTATACATGAGTATACAACTTCTGAAGTTATTTTGCAGTTTCTCAAATTCTCAATGGACAACCCTTTCAGCTGTTAATTGAGAGTCCTCGGCAGGTGACAATCAAAAGAGAGATTAAAGATGAATCTATGACATAAGCCAAATTGCATTTTTGTTTTCCATTTGCCATATGGATGACTTCCAATGCCATTTTATGAGCTACGACCTCTGCCCTTGACTCTGAGATTGCAATCACAAGATAGGTACAACAAATATTTCATCACCTTCAAACTGAAAAATTACTACCATTTACACAACTGTTCAAGCCAGACGCCCATATGACCCATTACACTTAATGCTTCCCTTTCACCTAGGTTCAACGCATCAAAAGTCCTGTTCACTTCACCTCCAGAGAGCTATCAAATTAATCTACCTCCCACTGTCTCCACAACTGTCACTTGTATTAACCATGTTGTCACTACTTCTCCTCTACAGTGTGTCTATCCAACGATCATTTTCAACGTGGTGATGTTTCTCAATACAATAACTCCACTAAGTCAGTCCCTACCTAAAATCCTGCTAGCCACATGGAACGCCACCCTTTGCCTTCATACATCCCAATGCCTATTTGATTTATGGACACAGGACTCCATAAACAATGTCTCTTCATACACCACCACCACCCCTGCTTAGTCAAACTCCAGTAATACTTTGCCTCTTGGTGCGCTGGGTAGTTGTATGTGAACTTGACACAAGCTAAAGTCATCTGTGAGGAGGGAACCTCAATTAAGAAAATGGCTCCATAAGACTGGGTTGTAGGCAAGCCTGTAGGGTATTTTCTTAATTAGTGATTGATGGGGGAAGAACTTACCCCATGTAAGTGATTCTATCCCTAGGCTGAAGGCCCTGGGTTCTATAAGAAAGCAGGCTGAGCAAGCCATGATGAGCAAGCCAGTAAGCAGCACTCCTCCATGGCTTCTGCGTCAGCTCCTGCCTCTATGTCCCTGCCCTGCTTGAGTTCCGGTCCTGACTTCCTTTGATAATTAACTGTGATGTGGAAGTGTAAGCTGAATAAACCCTTTCCTCCCCATCTTGCTTTTTGGTCATGGTGTCATAATCCTAACTAAGACATTTGATGTAAATAATGTTGTGTAATGAGTATCTGTAGAATGCATGTCTTCCTATTTTAAATATCATCTCCACAAGGGTTCTAGTGTCATTCTGCTTTCTGCTGCTGTCATAAAATACTCAAATGAAAATAACTTGTGGCAGCGGGGGGGGGGGGGGGGGGGGGGGGGTGGGGGAGAATTTGTTTGACTTCCTAGTCAAAACATATCACCAAGGGTTTCGGGACAGGAATTCATGCAGGAGGATGAGGAGTTCAAGGTCATCCTCGTCTACATGAGGATTTGGAGGATAGCCTGGGCTATATGAGAACTTATCTGCAAATTTTTTTCTTTTTAATTCTAGAAAGCCTTTGTGTGTGCCTGCGTGCTTGCATGTGTGCACGTGTGTGTGTTCAAGGTTACAGAACCAAGATACCAGCTTGGCCATCCTTAGTGGGGCATGGTATCTTATACCGCAATCCCCGCACTGAGGAGGCTGAGGAAAGCTGGGATGGGAGCGCAGCTGGTAAAATGCTCAATATCCTGCGTGATACCCTGGGTTTCATCCTCAGGATTGCATAGCTCGGGAATTGTGGTATACGGAAATCCTAGGGAGATGAAAGCTGGAGAGTCAGGAGTGCATGGTCACCACCCTCAGGAAGGAAACATGAGGCTATACCTTGAAACACAATAACAATAAAGAAAGACATGAGTGGCCATCCTAAAAGTCTTGTATAGACGGTGTCTGGGAAAACCATGAATTTTCAAAAAGGTGTGGGCGACACGCTGCCCATAATTTTTACACATTAGCCAACTGCTGACGGTCGGGGAGAATGTATTATTCAAACAGGGTGCACGTTTGGTAATGGAAAGGGTGAGGGGAGATGCTGCCTTTAATTTTAATGTGCCTGGCATGCTGCAAAAAAATTATTGGCATCTGTATGTGTATGTCTGGGTGTTTGCTGGGGCATGTGTTGTATGCAACTCTGTTTATTATCAGTAAATGAAGCCAAAAGCTAAGTTGAAAATGAATGCTAAATTAAAAATTATATAAAATGGAGTGAAGTGATTTAATTAACAGATTATAAGTGAGATGTTGCAGAGCAAGAATGAGTTTGGGAGAAGAAATGGGGGGATGAGCTGGGTGGGAAACCTGCCTCTTCCATGTATTTGCTCAGAAACACTAATACAGGCACAATGTGTTTGCCCATTTTTAACCACAGCCTCAGAGACAGTCAATAAACTTGCTTAATTAAGCCACCAGTTTGGAGCACAGAGTTCAAAACAAATTGCCTTCTGTTTCATAGCAAATAGGAAGAAATACAAAATACAGTATACTGTCTGGAAAAAAAATAATAAACCAGCCATTTGAGTATTTCAAAGACTTTTAAATACGAATTAGGTACATTTCTCCTGTGTGGGTTTGACATAAGCTGTCTTGGAGATACAGCCGCCAACTTGTGCAGTAAAATAATATCAGTATTTATGGGCCAGCATAACAGTGTGTTAGGTACCTTCACATCTGCCACCTGAATGTCTTTTGGGAAAACATTGTATATGTCACTTTTTTTTGTTTGTTTGTTTGTTTTGAGACAGGGTTTTCTCTGTTTAGCCTTGGCTGTCCTAGACTCGCATTGTAGGCCAGGCTGGCCTTGAATTCGCAGGGATCCACCTGCCTCTGCCTCCTGAGTGCTGGGATTAAAGGCGTGCGCCACCCCTGCCCAGCATATATGTCACTTTTATACTAATTCTATCATATGTAAGTCAGGGCGTGTGTGTGTGTGTGTGTGTGTGTGTGTGTGTGTGTGTGTGTGTGTACATGTAGTCATGGATCTGTTGGTGCTTTGTGCATGCAGAGGCCAGAGGATAACTTAAGGGTTCCTCAGGCACAATCTGTCTTGTTTTTTGAGACAGGGTCTCCCACTGTCCTGAGTCTGAGTATTATTGGTCAGTGAACCTCCCCAGTGTTGGGATTAAAAGCAAGCCCCACTACTCACTTTTAATTATGTGTGTGCATGCATGTCTATGTGTGTGTATGTGCACCTGAGTACAATGGCTCCGGAGGCCAGAACTGTTTGTTTGTAATATTTGTTTGTTTTGTTGGTTGCATGGATGGATGGATGGATGGATTTTTTTTGTACTCTGGGTTTCCAGGATTGAATTTGGTTTCTCAGACTACCTACTGAACCGTCTCCCAGCTGTGGAAGTTAGGGTATTTCCTAAGGTTATTCTAGAAGGGAAATTAAAAAGCACAAGTCAAATCAGGGCTATTTAATCCAATACCTAAAGTATTTCCTTCTGACCATCTGTCCTCTTCCTGGGGTCCATCAGAAAAGAAGCTGTGAGTACGCAAAGAAAACAACTGCCTGTCATCTGGGCCACCTCCCAAGAGCTTCCTGGCTGCATGCCTATGATAACTATGCTAAGGGTGGTAGCAAGGTGTCTTCATAAAAGACACAAGAGATTTTCCTGCAATTTAGGAGTTTGCAATATTGAAATGTATCAACTCCAGACAGTGAGCTGGCTGTTCAGGTAAAAGGGCTTGCTACCAAGCGTTGTGATATAAATTTAATCCCTGAGACCAGCATGGTGGAAAGAATTAACTCTTCCTGCAAGCTTGTCCTCTGACCTTCATATGAGAGCTACAGAAAAAAAAAAAAAAAAAAGACACCCCAGTGAAAACAGATGGTAATAATAAATAAAGAAAATTTTCTATCATTTTACATGAATCCCATGACTCCTATGGGTCTGTTTGAACACATGGGTGGTGCCAGGAATGCTCCTGAGATGGACACATTTAGATATACAGTTAAATGAGAGAAAGATGAAGAGTGATAACAGACACTAAGTTACTATGTAACAAGAATAAAAATGGAGGGTGTAGAATAGACCACTCAGTAGTTTGGAGTGTGTATTTGAGAAGTTCAGCTCCCTGCAACACATGGCATGTAGCACCCAACTGCTCATACGACTCCTGCACCAGGGGATCTGATGCCTTCTTCTGGCCTCTGCTGACACCACAGTCATGTGCTCATACCCATATAAATACACCTACACAGGGTTTAAGAAATAAAATTATGAAGTAATGCATACCTATATACATACATACACACATATACATACATATAATGGGAACACACTTCCAACTGTGCTACATCAGCATTTTGTATATAAAACGTGGCAAGATCCCAAATACAATACTCCCCCTAAAAGAGGCCACAACAAGAAGGAACTCAGATCCACACTCTTTTCATAAATCCAGAGATTTTGTTCTAACACTGTTACTTCTGTTACCACCCGCCCCCCTCCCCACCCAAAAGGATCTAAAAAAACTTCTGTCACACAACACAAACATCAGAGTTTCCCAATCTCTCTTTCCTGGAATTAAATTTGACAGAATGGAAACACAGCCAAGTGTTCTGTGTCGCCATATGTCATCTGAGCTAGGTAACATACAAATACGTACATTGTCTCAGAAACTCATCCCAAGCTTCCCACCCTCACCCCATAATAGAATAAAAGAGATAGGCCCCTGAGACTATAAGTAGACGCCATGGCTTCAGCAGCCAACTGGTCCCCTCTAAGTCTGGGGAGAGTGCAAAGCAGTAACTGGAGAAACAACAGCAGAGTTCAGACTGGTGAGAGACAGTATTTTGGGTCTCCGAATTTAGCACTGATTTGTTCCCCTTTGCGAACACTTGACAGAACACACACCCTGCTCCCTGGCTTTCAACAAGGCCTTTCCAACTTTGTGGGTACTAATACAACATGAGAAGCCTTCTCTCAATGACCTGAGTCATTGCTCACACTATTTCTCTCAGGAAAAGCACGTGTGGTTTGATTTTGGTACTTTTGTGATAAAGAACACATCATCCCTGAAGTTGGGTGATAACAGAATGACAAATACCCTGTCGCAAAAAGTGAAAAATTAATTAATTAAAAATTAAATATGTGTGTGTGTGTGTGTGTGTGTGTGTGTAGATGTGTATGGTGTATAAACACATAAATGTGTTAGCACATACTCAAGGCATCCCCAAATCTGGCGCAGTGACACAGACAAGACCACAGCTCTTAGTTCGTGTCATTTAAACCACTATCCATATGCAGTGGTCAAGGGAGGATGCTGGGTGTTTCTGCTCTACCACTATCAGCCATATGCCCTGGAGACAGGGTCTGAAACTAGCCTAATGACCATTAAGCTCCAGTGACCCTCCTCTCTTCACCCCGTATAAAGCTGAGGTACTAGGCACATACAAACCATGTGTGTACATTTTACATCGATGCTAGAGATTTGAATGCAAACCCTCAGGCTTGCCTAGCAAGTGCTCCTACTCACTGGGCCATCTTCCTTACTCCAACATTACAGTCTGTGGAACTACAGTCTGTAAAAATATGGTTTGAAAAAGCAACTTTGATTAAAAAAAAAAAAGATGTGGCAGGGGTGGTGGTGGGGGTTGTGACTGGGCAGGAAAAATGTCGAGAGGCAAGGGAGAGAGAGGAGAACAGAAGAGCTAAAAGGGTACATTCTTCATGTCTGGGGTGAGGAAAATACTTGGAGCTTCTCCTTTAGTAATGCTAACATAGTCTGGCATGCCTGGGAGGAAATCGATACTAAGTACAGTCCAGGAGAGCCTGCCATCTTACATAAAGCTCTGACTGCAAAATAGACACAAAAGGCACACGATACTCTCCGAGGTCCCCAACAGCCATAATCTCCATGCCTGGCAGCTCATCTAACATTGACTTTTGCTGCCTCCTGGTCTCTCCCCCTCCTCCTGCTGCTGCTCCTCTTTGTCCTCCCCCTCCTTCCTCCTCCTCCTCCTCTTCCTCCTCCTCTTCCCTCTCCTGCTCTCCTCTTCACCCTTCTCTTCTTGCTTTCAGAGGCACATCAAGGAGGTAGCAGAGATAACCCTCCCCTCAAGCTACTCAGCATAGGGATGACTCCCAGGTCTTGCCACAGGACACTGTGTAAGGTAGAGTTTATAAGAACCTGTGCTTGGATCTCAAGGGGCAAAACGCAGAGAAGCCTTCAAATGTTGCTGCATGTGGGAGGTGGATACTGGTTTCCTGATTAGATCCTATCAGTGCTGTTTCAAACGCTCCCTTTCTTCTCCCACTTGCCACCTCTGCCTTGGCAGAGTGCGAACACAAAGGAAATGACAAGAGACCCTCTCCACCCAGCCTTCGTCCCTTCCAGAAGTGTTCTTTAGAGCCATGAAGCCACAAAGGCTTTTGAATTTAGATAACTTTTATGGTCAAGGCTAAAAATCCTTTGCTGCTAATAGGAAATGTCATCTGGAACCCACTGGGCAGTCATAATTTCCATTTATAAATAGAAAATATAAAGAGGACGTCTTATCTGGGTGATTTAATACATGTCTCTGCTTATTACTGTCTTCAAAGTGCCTTTTGCACAAATCTGATTTCGACTGTGCAATAAAGATTCATTATCCTTTTACATAGCAGCCTTTCTATTTCTGTGCAGGATCTAATTAGGAGAATACCAACTATTCTATAAACAGATGCTAATCGTGGAGTGGAAACACTTTCATTTTAGAGAAGAGACAGTGCTGAAATTTTACTAGAAAAAAAAGTGCTGCATTTGCATGCAGAATAAGGGAGAGGGAAGAGGGCACGGTGATAGGGTAGTTGGCTGCTCTTTAGTCTGAGCTATTTAGTATTGCTGTGAAAGAGCCAAAAAAAAATTACTATAAAGTTGGAATGAGAGAGAATGTACACAGTTCATTCTCTACACCCTAATATAATGTTATGTTCCGATGAATTAGGTTTTCACTTTTAAAAATCATGTTCCCTATTTTCTTATGTGTTTCTGTTGACCTAGCATACGCCTCATTACTGTTGCGACATGGAAGAGGAGTCCCAGGAAATGGTACCAGCACTGAAAGAAAATCCCTTTGCAGTTTTGAAAAATGGAGTTACAGACGCACTTGTGAGAAATCATGGACAAATGACACTAAAATGACCACAAGAGGTGCGCGTGGGTTAAGAGGGTAATATTCGGTCTCGTTATGGGCATATCCAAGAAGCGATTTACAGATATGCATACATTTAGTGAACAATTCTTGTCGCACTGACCAGAACGTGTGCACTCATTTATGACCCCCATCTGTCTTGTGTCACTTACTTCTCCATTTCCACCTTGTTCCCTAAGGACCCGGGATGTTCTGCTTCCCTAGGTAAGTAATTCTTAGCCTTGTTTATATGCGTATATTCATTAAAAGAAACAGGACAAACAATGGCATAAAATTCTAGGAAAAAAATGAGATAGGAAGGCAATATTCCTCACACGCCTAATGTAGTCATCCCTAATGTCTCCTATCCAGGTCTGTCCTAGGTTAAGATCATCCCTCATAGGTACACGGCAAAGTCTCCATTTCCAACTGTGAGACACTTTAGGAAAGGAAGGTAGGAAGAAATCATGAAAAACTAGCTGAATGAAAGCTGGTGTGCATAATGGCAGGGAAAATAACACTAGTCAAAGGACCCATTCTTAGCCTTTTTCCCCCATTTTCTTTTTTTTTTCTCCCTCTCCCCCATTTTCTTCTTGCAGTCTAACACACCCCACAGCTTTACCTTCCAAAAAAAGAGGAGGTTCCACCTGGACATCTGAACACCCAAGTGATATCTTTTCTTTGTTACCAATTGACATTTCCTTCTTAAGTATATCAAAATAAAACAAATGACCCTCTACCTCCCCCCCAAACAAATCCACCATCATACACATGTAGTCTGACTGAATTTCCAAATAAGCCCCAGATTCCCATGAGGTATATCCCTCCAACCCCATAGAGAGAACTAAGAATGTTAAACCTTAAACTTGAGCACAGTCAGTGACACATGTAGGAAGTGAAGCTATACTCTGAACCCACGGCGATCTGATTCTAACACCTATATTCTATTTTGTAAAAGATTTATTTATACGAGTGTTTTGCCTACATGTATGTAAGCATACCATGGGAGTCAGAAGAGGGTGTTGGATCCCGTGCAACCGACTTTACAGAAGGTTGTGAGCCACCAAATGGTGCAGGGAATTGAACCTGGATCCTCTGGAAGAGGGGCCAGTGTTCTTAGTGATTAAACAATCTCTCTGGCTCTGTCTAACACAGATATTCTCATTCTTGTGAAATCGTCTATCTTGTGACAATGGTGGGAAATAAACATTTTTATAGCATTTATTGTTTCTGTCGTTGTTGTTGTTAACTGTCCGCAGTCCTACCAAGAAAAGCAAAGGGAAACTTTTCATGGTAGTTTATCCTCACAGCTCTAGATTTGATAGGGTCTCATCTACTGTAGGAGTCTAAGTAGACAATATGAGACAGGACAATCACTCCCGACTCACAAAACAGAAGGAAAATGTCACCAAGACACAGAGCACTATCTATATAGATATCTGCTTGTGGACATCTGTGGTGGTTTAAAAAGAAATGACCCATATAGACTCATGTGTTGAATGCTTGGCTCATAGGGAGTGGCACTATGAGGAGGTGTGGCCTAGTTGAAGGAAATGTGTCACTGCTTTTTTTTTTTAATGTCTCCTATGCTCAAGATAAGCCTAGTGTGACATGTAGTCCCCTTCTGCTGCCTGCGGGTCAAGATATAGAATTCTTAACTTCTTCATCACCATGTCTGCCCTCACCGTGCCATGCTTCTTACCATGACAATAACAGACTAAACCTCTGTAAGCCAGCTCCAATTACGTGTTTTCCTTCACAAGAGTTTCCGTGGTCATGGTGTCTCTTCACAGCAATCGAAATTCTGACACCATCCCTGTCAGACAATTCAAAACAGACCTTGTTCCTAGGCACCTAAGACAAACACCTGGCTCCTTTAAACAGTTGATGATAAAACATGAAGACATCAACTATATTTTGAAGATCTGGAAAGAACAAAGCCTTCACTAATGATATTTTAATGAGGAAATACATAGGCTAATTACTGTAATATGGCTGGTCTATTAAAAGAAAAAAAAAAAGCCTACACCGAAGAGATGAGTATATCTGCTGACTCAGATCTTACAGAAAGGTTTGCTTTTTAGTTTAAATCACTAGAGGGAAGGAAAAAAAAAATGAGGAAGTCACACTTCAAGGCTCAGATCCAGACTGAGATCTCAGGTGGAGAAGAGGATTCAAAGGAGGCAGCCAGAGTAAGATGACTGCCTTTCCAAGCGGTAAGGAGGCAAATGCGGCCTGATGCACTCTGAAGTAAGGGGCAGCTTAGGCCTTGAGGAGATGCCAGCCTGCAGTAGCCTGCATTTGTAGCTCCCGTAGTTTTTGCATGACTCTGTATGTTGCTGCCTCAATGTACCTTCCTGAAGTCCCCATGGGTGGCAGGAAGGACAGTACTTAACTGCCACTACTGGACCTAAGAACAACCCAGCTTATTTTCTTTTGTTATTGTTTTCTAACTATTTTGTATTACAGTGTGTGTGTGTGTGTGTGTGTGTGTGTGTGTGTGTGTACCTGCCTGCCTGCGTGAGCTACCATGTATATGTAGAGATCTGAGGAAAACTTTCAGGAATCAATTCTTTCTCTTTACCATGTGAGTTCCAGAAATTGGACTCATGTAAAAAGTTTGGCAACAAGTGCTTTGCCCTCTGAGCCAGCCATCTTGTTGGTCCCTTTCTTTTCTTTTGCTTCTCTCTCTCCCTCCCTCTCCCTCTCCCTCTGTATCTCTGTCTATGTCTCTCTCTGACTCTTCCTCTCCCTCTCTTTCTTTCTCTGTGTCTGTGCACACACATGCCACAGAACAACCTCAGCTGGCACTTAAGAGCCAAGCACCTTGTTTGTTTAAACAGGCTTTGTCACTAGCCTGGCACTTGCCAAGTAGTCTAGACTGGCCGGCCAGCAAGCCCCAAGGATACGCCTGTCTCTACTTTACCAGTGCTGAGATTATGGGTGTGCACCATAATGCTTAGGTTTTTTTTTTTTTTTAATGTAGGTTCTGGAATTGAGCATAAGTCCTCATGCCTGCATAGCAAGCACTTTCCCAACTAAGCCACTGCCCCGGCCTCAAGGTCACTCACTTTCTTAAGAGGCTGATGAATCCAATAGGTGGGAGAGTTTTATGCCATTCTTCCCACTGCATTTTTGTTTATATGCTTCTATTTATTAAAAGAAACAGAATAAACAATGGCATAGAATTCTAGGAAAACATAGATAGGAAGGTGGTATTCTACGTGTCCTAATGTAGACATCCCTAATGTCTCCTGTCCATGCCTGCTTCAAGTCTGTCCTAGCTAAACATCGTCCCACACAGATATACGGGAAACTCTCCATTTCCAACCTTGGAACACTTCAGGAAATGATGGTAGGAAGAAGTCATGAAAAACCAGCTGAGTGAAAGCTGGTGTGCATAATGGCAGGGAAATAACACTGATCAAAGGACCCAGGAGAACAGCTCTAAGGCCAATTAATTAGCCATATGTCCTACAGCAAGTCACTTAACCTCCCAGATCCCTGTTTTCTCCTCTGAAAATTAGGGGTCCAGAACAGATGGCCTCTAAGGTTGATTATGCTGAACCTAATACTCCAATTCTGCCTCTAGCACAAATCAAGTTCAGTTTGATACTCCTTAAGGCCCAGTATGGAAGTCGCCTCCCCTCAGAAGCCTTCCCTGATATAGCTAGCAAGGGTGGAGTTTCCCCTCTCAAGAGTCTGCATGACTTTAAAACTTCAGGACCTGTCTGCATGGCCTTGGGGACATTACTTAAGATATCTGACCTTCAGTTTCCTAAGTATTCTCATGAAAGCCAGCACAGTAGCAGCACACTACACTTCTGTTAACTCCTAAGGAAATTAAGAGCTTTATCCTTAGGCTGGAAAACGGCTCAGGGGCTAACAACATTTGCTGCTCCTCAGGAGGATCTGCATTAGGTTTCCAGCACCCAGCAGGGGTGGTGTACAAGCACGTACAACCCCAGCTTCACGGGGATCTAACTCCTTTGGCTCCTGTGGGCATTTACACCCAAATGCACACCCCTACACACCAGCGCACACACATAAACATAATTTAAAAATAAATCTTTTACCCTTAAGATATCCTTGAGTATTTGCAAAACCATCCTGCTATGCAGAGCAAGCCCTGTCTTTGTCACGCTCTCTCATATCTTCTTGCATCCCCACCCCAGACTGCAAAGCAAAGATAATGCAAAATGGATTACTATGTAACAAGCTGGCTTGTATTATTCAATTCATGTGTTTCACCGAGCTGTTGGGGGAATAAACTAGGTCTCTCCATCCCACAGTTCTCCAAACATCCAGGCAAGCCATCTGGTATTAGCTGAGCGTTAAGTTTCCCCTAAAGAGTTAACTAAGAGCGTCCATTTATAATTCTGAAAACGTAACCAGGAAAAGCTCACATTTGTTCAAATTGCGGTATGACTCTCTTAGAGGGTAAGGACAGGCTGAGGGTGGGGCATGACCATTTTGTATCAGTCAGTAGAAAGTGTTTGGGAAATGAGTGAAAAGTGGTATAATCACTGATATTCTAAAGTGTGTGTGTGTGTGTGTGTTTGTGTATGTACATAAGTTTGGGCACACACAAAAATGAAACAAGTAGCATCAAAACAGTGGCTTTACAAGTAGAAATAACAGGTCTACACACGGATGTCCAGCAGAAACATTTTGACATTTATGCATTCTAGTGCCCTCATCTTTCTGAGAAAACTGATACGGAAAGAAGAGCTCACAGCATGTTTGTAGCAAATGAGACCCCATGCGACAAATGTGTGAGGAGTCTGTTTACGTATGCAAACACAGAGTTAGCTAAACTCATGTCACACCGATAGTGCCTCGAAATGTGGTATTATTTTTTTTCCTTCATTCAATATATTAATCATAATGACTAACAAACATGCTAAGTGTAAAGAAAGCCTTTCCTTTTTGAGACAAGGTCTAATGTAGCACAGGCTAGCCTTAAGTTCTCTATGTAACTGAGGATGGCATTACACTTGAAATCCTCTGAGTGCTGGGGTTACAGACATACAGTATCACACCCAGCTCATGTGTTGTGGAGGATCCAACCTAGGGCTCCTGTGTGCAGGCAAGTAGTGTAAAGGTGACCTTCATTCACCTTGTGTATTCCATTGTTAATTGCCAAACGGTCAGTGAGCTAAATGCTAACAGATTCTGGTATTGTCACTCCTATTGAGGAATCTCCTGTCTCACTGTCCTGCAAACATCACTGCCCAGTTATCTCTGATTGGTTAATAAACAAGCTGAGGAGCCAGTGATTGAGCAGAGGAGAAAGTAGGTGGGACTTCCATTCCCAGTCTCCGGGTCTCAGGGAGAGAGGAGAGGAGGGGAGGAGAGGAAAAGAGGAGGATTAGGAACAGAGAGGCTGTGAGGGTGAGACTAGAGGACAGGCAGCCAGGCATACGGCTGGGAAATAGGTCAGGCTAGCATAGATGGGTTAGAATACGTGGGCATCTGCCCAGTTATGGTGCTGAGAGCTTCTTAATACATGTAACAAGTCACCGTCTCATTATCTGGGAGCTAGAGAGGGCATGGGGGGGGGGCGGGAAAAACGAAACCATCAATTCAACAAAGTAGACTACCACCCAGACTAGACACTTAGCAAAGACAGCCTCTTAAGATAGTATCACAGAGGCTAGAGCGATGACTCAGCAAGCAAGAGCTCTAGACACTCTTGCCAAAGAGAGAAGTTCAGTTCCCAACATCCATGTTACTCCAGGCACCTCATAATGGTCTCCACTTCCAGCTCTGGGGGGATCTAACACCCTACTGTGGTTACTACAGGTAGTGTGCGCACATACACACTGACACACACACACACACACACACACACACACACACACACACACGATTAAAGTCAATCCCTTCAGAAAGAGAATACAGGGACTAAAAGAACTTTTAACTTGCTACCATGCACATTTGCTGACCTCAGAAGATAAAGAAGCTATACCTATTCTCTGAGTTTACAGCCAACCAATGACCATAGCAGTTCGCCTGTCTGAAAGCCTCATGGAATAGGCCACCCTCATCCACACTGCATATTTTAACTCACTCCTGTGCGGTGGAACACACGGAGTGCGGGTTTTGTTTAAGGACCTAGCCTGTGCATATCAATACATGCACACAAGTCCCTGTTAACTTTGCCTGAACCAATCAGGACTGAATTATTTCTTTTCGGCAGCTCCAACCAAATACCCAGTTGCCTAGAGAGTAACAAGGCATGAGATCATTCTGAGACTGTGACGTGCTCTGCTTCCTTCCTGTGCTGCACACAATTTAATTATACCCATTGTTTTTTATTGTTCAAAACGTATCGGCAGTCCATCTACTCTGAGAGAAACTTGCTGTTCCTCTGTTCAGTATAGCTTTTATGCTAAAGTGTGTGCATGTGTTGGGGAGTGTATCTCCTTCCCCTGGTCCCCAACAAGGAGATATGAGGCCATAGAAGCCCCATTGATTTCCCAAGCCCAATTATTTTATTGTGCAATGTCCTCCTCGACAGTGCACACATTACCTAGGGATGTGGTATGCCTAAACACTGCGTACTTAATGGAGTCCCTAAGCCGCCTCAATTTTGCTGCTTGTACCTAACAGGCTGTGGTACCCACCCCCTCTCCCAAACATATCAGGGCTTGCTCATCTCTGACTCCACTTCTTCGCAAACAAATTGGGGGGAAAGCAGCTGTGATGAAGGGACCTGATGTTAATTCCTGCTGCCAAAGCTTCATTACCTCTCAGGGCTGCCTTCCTTCACAGCAACCCTGCCGCCTCATTAATCCAATCCAGGCATCTCTTTTATCCAGATAATGACAACCATAGGTGTTTCCTTATTTCTGTGGGCAGCCACTGAACAGCAGGAGTCCACACGCTTTGCAGTAGCGAATAGGCAAGCAGACTCCTTGAAAACGCTTCTGAAATTGATTATCCAGAGAGTATTTTAGAGTAGAAAGTACAGTTAAAAAGGCCAAAAAAAGAAAAAGAAAATGAAGTTTTCCTGAGACTCCCAAAGTCTTTGGAATAGGCTGTAACACGTTAAAAACTTAGAATTTTTTTCCTCCAGTTTTCTTCCATCCTTTCTAGAGGGTATACTTCTATTTGATTTGGGTTTCAGCATTGAAAATGGATCAATTTTGAGGGACAAGGCACCATGGTTGCAGGGCACCTATTTAACACTCCTACAGACAAATGTCATCGGTAGCCTGTCTTTTTCTTTATCTTTGGCACTCATGTTAACGATCATCTCCAACTGATATTTTTCCAATAGTTAAAGCCTTTTTGGGTCAGGGCCTTCAGAAAAACTTCCCATACTTTATTCAAATTTCTTATGAAAAAGCAGCAGTTTACTTTTAAGACAGTCATCCAGCCATTATCCATCATCCAGAGTCATACCCAAGTGGAAACTGAGGAAAACACAGACACAGGGATACATCTTCAAAGACAGCGGCATAATGCTTCTCTCTCCACAGTACGGGGAAGCATCAAGGGCATTTGTAGGAACAGTTCTCAAAGCTGGCTAACACCACGTGGCGCTCTACTTAAGGCCCAAAGACAGAGGACACACGTTTGACATTAAGCTCCACCATGTTGGAAATCGCCCTACTTTATCTGTTGGGTGAGAAAATATCTGGGTCTCTGCACTAATGATGGTTGCTGTATTCTTAACGAAGAAAACAAAATGAACAAACTCTAAGGTCATCACTCTAGTCCCATGGGTAGGCACTTTCTTGCACTTCCCTGGGGCCCTTGCCCAGAATTTAGACCAGCTGTGATGGCTAGTTTTACTGTTAACTTGCTCCCATCGAGATTAACCTGAGAAGAGAGTCTCATCGAAGGGCTTCCTATGTAAGGTTGGGATGTTGGCATCTCTGTAGGGACCTGTCTAATCCCCTGAACTGATGTGAGGAGACCCTGGCCATTCTGAGTGGCACCTTTCTCTGGCTTTGGGATCTGGGTGGTGTAAGAGTAGGGAAAAAAAAAAAACAGCTGAGTATGAATACAATCATTTCTCTCAGCTGTTGAGTGGGAATGTGGTGTGATTAGCTGCTTCAAGTTGCTACAGCTGGGATTCCCCCCCCCCCCCGCCCCCGCAATGCTAGACTGTAACCTGAAGTGTAACTCTGTAAGTCTCTTGTTTGTCAGGGTGGTTTTAGTAATCACATAAGAGAATTGAAGGTCGGATACAATCCTTATTGATAGCAATAGCCCTGGACTATATATGGGGTACAGCTCATCCCAAAGGTATGAAATGGATTGGAGAAAAAAGAAAGGAAAAAAAAAGCAGACTACATAAGTGGCCTTCAGTCCCATCAGTCTTTCCGTAGGACAGCCTCAGAGTTTATTAAATCAGGGATGAAGCGACAAAGGAGCTTTAGATACTACTGCATGAGGAGGAGGAGCAGGGAGGAGGAGGAGGAGGAGGAGGAGGAGGAGGAAGAGGAGGAGGAGGAGGACACCCAAGAACTGAATTCATTATGGAAAATTCTTCATGGAGAAAAGAGAAATTGTAAAACTCTTTGAGAACATGATAAAAGATGATTAAGGTAAATTCTAGGTTGGGTCTGAGATTTAAATAACCCTGACAGCAGGTTACACGAATCACTGCACTCCCTTCCCCAGAGGCGAACCTGTCTGTAGCTTCAGGGCCTGGAGCTCGCCAGCCTCATCAAAGTGTCAGAGGATGCTACTGGGTGAGTTTAATCTGAACAGTGCCCTCTACGGGGCTGAACACCGCCCTACAATTTAATTTTCATGTAAAATGCTCTTCACTTGGGATCAGAAATCAGATGGTTTGGTCTTAAGTCTTGGTCTGTGTCCTGTGGGTATTATATGTTTGAGGGGCTGAGCTTCTCTCTTTAAGATTTCAATATTTGCACCTGGGTAATGAAGATGCTATCCTGATGGGCAGGGCAGAAGATCCAATGCAGCGTGCACTTGTACCAGGCACACCTCAGGCCCTCAACTGGCACCAGCCTCTAGTAGTACTCAAGCTCAAGCGACAAATCTGGGGGGCATGGGGGCGATAGCTAAGTCAGCGAAGAGCTTGTTCAGCAAGTGTGAGAAGCTGAGGTTGATACCCAGCAGCCATGTAAAATCTGGTCACAATAGCTGCTGCGGACTGGTCGTGACAATAATGACCTGAGGAAGCAGAGACGGGACAGTCCCTGAAGCTTGCTGGACAGACATGATACTTGAATCAGTGAGCTCCACAATGAAGTGAAGTTGGCTAGTCATCCCTCTAACGCTTACATACCATGCTGCCCCCCCCCCCCCCCCCACGCAATAAATGTAATTGAAATTTAAAAGTAAGGTGGATGTGGAGGGTTGACTGAGATAATCACCCAACATCAACCTCTGGCCTCCATATGAGTATGTGTACACACACACACACACACACACACACACGCATACACACACACCATACAACCCAAATCTGCCTTCACTTCTTCATTGACTCATAGTAATTTTTTTTTAAACCACTGTTTTCAAAAGCAGCTTATTTCCCCATGTGGGAAGGTACAGGCACATAATTTTGGTAGCATCAAGCATCCCTGAAAGGCTTACTCTATAGTGTTTGGTCCTGCCAGGTCTGGATACAATCAGGCTTGGTCCAGATGGATGAGAAAAGGTCGCAGGTGCCCACCTGTGGTGACCACCATGCTCTCAAAGACAGAGCTGGGACGGTCTCGCCATTTGGTTCTCATCTCCCCACGCACACTCTAGCTTTACCCAGTGCTGTTAATATGGCTCTGACGGCTGTTTTCTCAAGCTCAAGTCTTGCCCGCCTTTGCCTGTGGGCCTGAACTCACAGAAGAAAGACGATAACGAATCTGAAGAGCCTGCCTCCCTTCGACACTCCATCTTTCTCTCCCACCCCATGCCATTCCCTGAAGTGGAATTCCATCCGCCTGTCTGTCATCTTCCATTTAAAAATCTCAGCCGTCTTGGCGGAGCTGGGGTCTAGAAGGTTCCTTCATGCCTCTTACTTTTCACACATTGCTGTGTGACATGTTCAGACCAATAAGGATTCCCCCCCCACCCCCTTTTCGCTGACAAGTGAGAAATTAGAGTTTAAACATGCTAAAGGTAATTAGCGCCACAGCCTCCTTAAGGTCTCAGGTTCATCTTGGGGAGCTTGGTGAGGTGGCAGCTTTTATCCTGTTTCTGGTTGAGCACTGCCGCCTCTTTGCAGCTTCTCACTTTCAGCATCTGTGTTAAGTTAGTGTAGCTTTCCAATTAGCAGACGACTATTAAATACAGACTTTGTTTGCTCAAGATATATCAGAAGTGACTGGTAAGAAATGCCATGAAACTTTCATTTTGAGGATTTGCAGCCGCAAACTCAAAAATCAATATTCTGTTTGTCAGAATTAGAAAGCTCACGCAGAATTCATACATTTCTCAATAAATTTTATTAGAGACGGGGATATTCCCCCCATGCTGTCAATAAGAAGAGACTACAGTGGAGAGCGAAAGAACAGCACCTGGTGTTTTCAATAATCTGTGACTGGGTTGGCCCCCACTTCCCCCCACCCGTGTGTGTGTGTGTGTGTGTGTGTGTGTGTGTGTGTGTGTGTCTGTCTGTCTGTCTGTCTGTGTATGTACCCATGGGTACCTATATGGGCCAGAAGAGGGTGTCAGACCCCTGAGGCTACACTTACAGGTGGTTGTGAAGCAGGCACTTTGGGTGCAAGGAGTTGAACTTGGGTTTTTTGTAAATAGGATTTAAGTCCTGATACCCAGGATTTAAACTCATAGTAAGTGGTCTCGTTTTTCTCTTATGAGTAAGACATGGTAATTTAGAACTGAGGTTTTGCCAAATTAGGTGATTTAACAACAGTTAAAGCAAGGAACTGGTTTAAAAATCCAAGTATCTAATCTCAATGATGTTTTTGTGTGTGCGTGTGTGCACACATGTACACACACACACAACACAGTCTTTGTAGAACTAAATTGGCACAACCAAAATGGTTATAAATTACTTGTTAAATGTATTCAATATGGGACATGAACAAATGTAGCAAAAATGTGTTACTATTACAATTCAATAAACTAAGAAAAATAACAAAGCAAGCTGCTCTGCACTATACAGAGGTTGTTTTTTATAACACATGACTAGGAAATAAGCTAGGAAACAACATTGCCTTTCCAGAATGTAAACAGAGATATCCCTTTGAATCTCTGGTGTTTGCATCTTCAAATCACATTATGTGACCATCACATATAATACGCCCCCATGCCACCAAGAATACAATACCAAAACTCAATGTAAACAAAGCTTCCTTAATATACTGTACTTAAGCCCAGTGTCTGAGGGGCACACTGTGCAGAGGACTCTGGGAAGAAGAAACTACTTAGATTCAGTTATACATTACCTATGTTGATTTTCTTCTAGAGTAAATACTTTTAAATTTTATAGTTGTCCCTAGTTATAATTTTGTTGCTGCAATAAAATACCCTGACAAGACAATTTCAAGAAAGAAAGAGTTTAGCTTAGCTCATAATTCTAAGTTACATCACAGCAGGGAAATAAATGGGAGCTTGAGGCGTCTGATGAGATCACATCCTTAGGGGAAAAGAAATGAATGTATGCATGCTTAGCTGCTTGCTTGCATTCAGCTTTATTTGTTCACTTACACAGTTCACGACTCCCTGTCTAGGGAATGGTGCAGCCCACAGTGGGCTGGGTCCTCCAACATCAATTAAAATTATCTATCACAACAGTATTTTAGCAGAAAGCATGAGAGGCTGAACAAGGTATGAAATGGGTGTGTATTCTATACTACGATGGTCGCAGAGCTCACCTTCTTCACTCTGACCGTTACTATAAGCAAAGAGATTAGAAAATCTCGTACAGTATAAACCTTATGGGAAGATGGAATTCGTATTAACACTAAAAAGGCTCTGTCAGCTTAAACAGAATTCAAATATCAGGGGAAATAAGCGCGTTTTAAAATGGGGTCATTCAAGTGAAACGGACGCCTCCTTGTAACAACTCCTCACTGTCAGGCTTGTTTGACCAATCGCATTCCCTCAGATTCCAGCCAGTCCTCTCAGCCAAGTATATGCAATTCTGCCCTAACTGTATGTGCCCTTCCTAGTTACAGGGAGAGCAAGAGAATAGAGGCTGGGGAAGGGTAACTGGGAGTTCTATCTACACAGCTATGGGGATCCATCTTCCACGCTCGGTAAAAACTTTCCAATGTGGCTACTTTGGAGTCACCCCTAATGCTGTGTGTACTGCCTCATCTATGCTCTGAAAGTAAGCCCAATAAACTCATGGTAAAATTAGACAGGACCATACTTTGTTTTGTCTTTGGGACCTCAGGAGGAGTATGTAGATGTTTACGTCTCCCCAGGGAAAGAGTTCAAACAATGATGAGTAACACTATTGGCAACCCAAGGGTTTACCAGATGTCCCTATTTAGAGTAATCGACTCCAGAGATTTAGGAAAATATCACTTCATGATAACACACTGAAATCCTGTTATTAGAATAGAAAAATTAGAACTCAGCCCAGTTCAGCCTGTGCAGTCAAGACTCTCACTATCCCAATGTGTCTCAGCAAAAATGCAGCAGTGAGGAAATTTATACAATAGCTGAGTAAGCAAGAGACAATTAAAGACTCTAAAACAGCTGCTGGGAGAGGAGATGAGCCAACTGGCAGAGAAAAGACAGCATTATACTAATTATCATATTTGAAAGAAAACAAGAGTACCCCTCTTTAGTCTTTAAGGTTTCATATTTCTTGTTCCGTTCAAACACCCACCTTGGCAAAATATACCCTACCAGGCATTATCTCATAAAGGCTTTAATGTGATTAAATGCCAGTCAATGATGAGTAAGCCATCTTTGGCTAAAGCCTCAAGTATGGGATGGAAGAGCACAAGGGAAGGAGAGCTGAAAGGGGAGCCAAGGAATGAGAAGGGCTTCTTCTTACCGCAATTTTTATTTGCATTGTTAACACCTTGCTCAGTTGCCTCTTAAACTCTGAAGTGGGGAAATGATCTCCACTGCTGCCAAGCCTGATAGCCTGACTTCCATCCGCAGGACCAACATGGCAAACATGGTGGAAAGAAAGAGATGATTCCCACAAGTTGTTCTCTGACCTCCATACTCAAGCTGTGGTGTGTGCGTGAGCGCATGCATGCTTATGTGTGTGTGTGGTGTGCACATGCATGTGTATGTGTGTGTGTCTGTACATGTTACTGTATAAGCAGTCAGAGGGACATTAAGCACCCATCCTGAGCAATCCTTACATGCTATCCCTTAAACCACAAGAAAGACTGAATCCGCACCCTGATCTGCAGATGGCTTTGCTACATAGCACACTATTAGCTAACAGCACAACCAGTGAGTGTGGCTAGAGGTGAGGATGAGGGCCAATATTATTCTAAGAACAAAGGTGGCCGCTCAGGCCATTTATAAATCAGGCAGTAATCTGCATTCGTATTACAGACTGTTGCACATTATTGTGATAAAAAGCTGAAGGCAGGTTACATCATAAAGAAAAGCAGCTTTATTTTCACTCACTGCTTTAGAGGCTAACAGCCCCACAGATGTGGCCTCTGCTGAGGGCCTTATTGCAGATGGCATGGTAGTGAGAGCTGGAACAGGTGCAAAAGATCACATGTCCATAGGAAGCTGGGGGGAGGCAGTAGGAGGGACCAAGATTGTTTTCCTTATAACAACCCCCTCCAGAGAACTCAGCAAGGGGTCCCAAGAGAACACCCTCATGTCCTTTGGAAGGAGGAAGTTAAGAAACCCTGAGAGGCTCCAGCTTTTCAATACCTGGAACTGCTAATTCCTTCACATGGAGGGCCAAACTTCAAGCGCATGAGCCCTTGTGCACTTCACTCAGTGTACACACAAACTTCACCAGAGGTTTCACACCGAAGTGCAAGGAGATGAACAAACAGCTACAAGGGTACTAGAGAGAACCTGACAAGTGTTCAGTGCCACACTTCATATGTACGGTGCCATTTAATACTGCACGGCTCTGTCTACACTCATTTCTGTGTGTACTTTTAAATACTGGCACCTGTATTTAGTAGCCTTCAAAATGACCAGGACATATGGGATATGTCCTTGGCTGTTTTCCTTTATAGCAAGTCAAGAGTCATTGGGGGATGGAGAGATGACTCAGAGGTTAAGAGTTCTGGCTGCTCTTCCAGAGGTCCTGAGTTCAATTCCCAGCAACCACATGGTGGGTCACAACCATCTAGAATAAGATCTGGTGCCCTCTTCTGGCATGGAAGTGTACATGCAGGCAGAATACTGTATACATAATAAATAAATACATCTTTTAAAAACATCATGGAAACAAGAGTGAACTCTATTCTGTTCTCAAACAAGAAGGCTTCTTTCTAAGTTAGTCCACAAACTACCACCTTGCTCAGAGTCTAGATGGTCTGCCTTGTGCATAGCAAAACCCAGGCCCTCTTGTCTTCTTTGTTGTTTCTTCAATTCTTTTTCCAGTTCCTTGTTTATCAAGTGTTGGCCATGGTATGTCACATTCCTGTTTTGATGCATGTCTGTTACTATTGTGCATACATATGTGGGGGGGTATGTATGAATGTACGTGTGTGTGTGTGTGTGTGTGTGTGTGTGTGTGTGTGTGTGTTCATGTGCATGTTACATGCACCTGAGTGTCCAGGCATGTGTAAGCATGCAGAGGTCAGAGCAGGATATCAGTGTTTGCCTCAATTGTGAGGCAGAGTCTTTTACTGAACTGGAAGCTCTCTGGTTTTACCCAGATTGACTGGCTGCCTTGTTCTGAGGATCTGACTGTCTTTGCCTGACAATGCTGAGGATGGACACCGACACAATCCCACAGAATGTGTAATATGTTTACATCATCTTGATTCACTGTCACCTAATTATCAGGGCCACTTAGAGGGTTAATGGGCACGCCTGTGTAGTCAAGTGTCCCTCCTGCCACAGTAACAGTAACTCCTTTACAATATGCTATTGACTCATATGATTATCACTAGTAACAAGCAATTCTGGTAGTTGCAGGAGAACTCCCACCTCCTCTAGGATACTTTACTTTAAGGTGTACTTAAAGACACCTTTCCTATAGACAAAGATAAATGCATACCAAAGCATATAGACAAATAACTAACAGAAAAAGAAAAAAAATTACTTGATTTTGATTTTTCCATTAACTGGCACATAATGAAATCCCACAACAGTAGAGCACAGTACTCATATGTATAAAATGACAGAACTGTTTTGTGATACAAAGTTGTCAAGGAAGCTAAAGGACACAGGTCACTGCTTCCATCTTTTCAGGAGAAACCCAACAAACAGTTCTTTCAAATTCCTACTTGGTAGGTTGTTCATTTTAGATGGTTTGGGAACAACTCAGTGCATTTCCCCTGCTACTAAGACCATTTCTCCACTGGCTCACTGGTACACATGATTCTAGATTTTCTTTATTAATCAAGGAGGCAGTCATCCATTCCACCAATTCTCTCATCTCCGTGAGCAAGTATTTAGTAAATAACTTACATGGTACTAGAGAGATAGCTCAGTGGTTATAAGCACTTGCTGCTCCTCCAAAGGATCAGAGTTTCATTTTCCTAGCACCCATGTCAGTCACCTGTAATTCCAGCTCCAAAGGATCTAATAACCTCTTGGCCAGTATTCACACTCAAGAACATCCTATACCCACACCCAACCCCACATACATGCATACACGCATACCTAACAATAAGATAAACCTTTAAAAGGCAGTGGAAGGCAAAGTGTGGGAGGAAGAATTTATTTTGGCCTCATAATTAAAGCTGTGGTATCCACTACGACGGTAAAGACCTGGTGGAGTCTGAGCAGGAAGAACATATGTTTTGGGACTTCTCACACCTGAGTGATCCAGGAAGTGGAGGAAAAGCAATGCTGGTGCTGGCCAACCTTTCTCCTGTTTCCTTTTCTATTTAACGCAGCCTCCCTATCCCCGCCCCGTCTATGGGACTGTACAACCACCCCATTCAGGTAAACCTCTGCAAACACCCTCACGGACACGGTAGGAATGTGTCTCCTAAGGTGGCTTCAAATCTAACTAAGTTGATAGTGAAATTAACCATTGTATCTCTTGATCCAATCTTAAGACATTGCCAACCTTGTTAGCATCTTAGCCCTTCCCAGCTGTCTTCCTTTGGAGGAACCTGGCCTGTTGTGCCTGGATCTCACAGAAGCAGCATCTATATAGTATAATCGTAAATCCTACATTAACTAGGGTGTGCATACTCACTGTACGGGGAGGTACCACCTCCACTGACAAACATTTCTCTCCATATAATATCACTTAGCAAGCGCTAGAATAGGCATTCAATAATTGTCATCTGTGTTAATTTTCATATTCATGTTTAATATGCATATTCATAGCAAGTCCCATGCAGGCACTCAATAATTGTCAGAGTGTTATCATTACTAATGAACGTTATGGGAGGAGGAATTGAACGCAAGTTCTGTCACTACTTCGATTAATTCTTGGGGTTTTGATATGAACTGTTTATTAAGAACCTGAATTTATAAGCATGTGTTTGACATGCTCAAGTCTTAGACCCTTGTCTTTGGCAGATAACTGGGGAAATGGTGCTGGCAAGAGCAATGACAGCAATAAACATCATCGTCAAATGTGCAAGGACGCCTTCCGGTAGCGCAGTCCATGCCTAAACAGCTCCCTTTCCTTGCTGTGATCCCACAAGGCCAGTTGACAGTACCCAACTTCCAATTCTTCCCCTTATGATTCACTCACTATTGATTCTTAGCTATCTGATATCGACACAAAAATCTACTGAAAAAACAAAAACCTCAGGTGCTTTAATAGTCAGAGGTACTAGCGTTGGCTGTGACAAAGGTTCCTGAAGAAAACAAAAACTCGAGGACGGAATGACTGCTCTACTGCAGGATTTCTTCTTTTTAAAGATGGCTTCTTCGCTGAAGAGGACAAGACTTGCTGAATGAATGAAAACTTAAGTACAATCCACTCTGTATATACCTGAAAGACACTGGGGACACGGGGCTGCTCTTTAGCTAAGTGTTTTAATTAGAAGCCTTACATATCTACTCTCAGTCTATTTACATATGACCTATAGGGTGAGTGTGGAGAGAAGGAAGGGGAAGGAGAAAATAAGGGAGAGTGGAAGAGAGGGAGAGAGGAAAGAGAGGGATGAAGAGAAAGAGAGGTAATCAGGAGAAGGGGTGCATGTAAGCGGACAGAGAGTAGAGCAAGGCAGAGACGTATAGCTAACAGCGCTACAACACTGGAGCCTAGGTTCCAATTCGGGGGGGGGGGGGCACTTTGCCCCTGCCGCCCCAGGTTTGGAATAAATAGAATAACCTTCTATATAAGAGTGATAGAGTGACAAATACAAACCAGATGACATGGCAGCTAACACACACTTTCACAGAAAATTGACGAAGAGTTAAGAAGACCATATCTTAAACAGGAAATAGTCTCCAGATACTTTGATAATCACTCCCCCTGCCCCACCTCCGTTTTTTAAAAAATTTTTGATCCCATGTAGCCCAGACTGGCCTCAAATACGCTACATGATTAAGGGTGACCTTGAACTTCTGCTCCTCCTTCCTCTACGTTCTCAGTGCTGGGATTAGAGGGATGCACCACCACACCCAAATGAAGTCACAGTTCAACATGGTCAAGCAGAAGCCCTTTACCGCTACCTATGTCAAATTTTTAATCACATTTAAGCATCCTCTAGATGGTCTCCTTCAAAATGAGCCATACTGTTTTTGGACACATTTCTTCATTTCTTAAACAGCAGATAATAGGATTATTTGCTTGTTTGAGACTAGGTCTTGCAGAGGTATGAAGGCTGGCTTTGAACTTGTGATCTTCCTGCCTCTGCTTTACCAGGTAAGGGGATGACAGACCTATCCAGCTCCATTTTATATGTGAGGTTTCAAATGGCTTATACAACACTGTTTCCTTATTTGGTCTAAGCATAGGTCTGCCAATCTCACAGTGAGCCTGACTTGGCAGGCTGCGTGTGCTACTCTGCTTTAGACCTGACATTATTTCTAGAACAATGCAAGACTTCACATGTCATACACATCAGTCAGCTCTGCTTGTTTCCAATGCCTCACGTGGAAAGACTCTACGGTGTTAAAATGGTGCAGGTTTGACTCAAGGCTATTAAAGCCTCTAAAATGCTCACAACCACATGCAACTCTACTTCTAGGGATCGATGCCTTCATCCGCCCTCCAAATATGTGGCGCTCACACACAAACACACACACACATCACATACTTTTTTCATTTTTAAAAAAATGAACGGCAATGCCAATGGTTACCCACTGAATACTTAAATCTGTGGCAAATCTGTTTCCCATCTACGTATGGATTATAGCTAAGATTAACAGTTCTAAGTGCAAGTTATACCAAATGTTGCCTTGAAAGAAAAGCAATGAGTGAAATGCGTGGAAGCATCCAGCTAGATACCCCCCACCACCAAAAAAAAAAAAAAAAAGAAAAAAGAAAAGAAAAGACATGTAATATCGTTGAGAAAAGGACCTTCCCAGTTCCCTCGGGGAACACACTTCCGACTTCAGAAAGACAAAGCCGACAGGTCCTTCTTCTTTCTCACTACCAGATCAGGGCCAGGGAATTTCTTCTATGCTTTAGAAAGGCTTTGGATCAAAAGAAGAGAGACTTGAAGAAGCCTCAAATGATCTAATACGACAAAAAAAATCCCTGTCTAGTCTAATAGAAAGATTTCATGTTCAGATTCCTTGTGTCCCATATGTATTCGTTCATTCAGAGATGCGTGCCTATAAAAAGGATGTCAAGTCGTATTCTTAAACCAGGGTGTAGAAGCGAGAGCATGGCCAGGCAGCCATTTTCTTCTATTCCAGTCGGGGGAGACAGACAGTAAATGTAAACTTCACTGTGTCATTGGGGAACAGTGGTAGCTGACCTGGCTCAAAAATACCATTCTATGGGCCAACTCTTGCCTTGTAGGTTTTTTTTTTTCCTTTAAAAGAGGCGTCACTGCAACCACAGAAGATGGTTCCCACAAAGAGCAACTGAGAAAACGAATTGTCTAATTAGAGACCTTCGCAATACTATTCCTACAACTGTATGTAAAACACTATGCACTTTAAAGGACACCGTGCAAAAACAGTACTTATGCAATCATTATTGAATAATGTCCTTAATGCCAGTGAACTTCCCTGATGAGGACATTAAGAAATGAAGCAGTTAAATTACCTGAATAAAGTCTAATACTTGGAGTGAAGCATCCAGGGTCTGAGGCAGAGAACTGTGTTTAAACTGATGGAGGTTAGGACATAGTACCCCTGAAATGCATCACCCTGGCAAAGGAATAACAAAGACAGGAAGAGCTCCTTGACCTTTTCCACCTCCCATCTTCTATGCAGCAAGTCACAGAACCTAACAAGGATTTTATGAACTTGGAATGAAGCAGACATGAGACCCTCCTTGAGTGCCACCAGGAGAGGAACACTCCCAACTCGGAAAGAGTAATGAGCGCAGAGAAGACCCAAGGGCCAACCAGGTTTCGCCATGTCACCGTTATATTGCCCCACAGTGGCCACTTATCTCCATGGCTCTGCTTAGGCCTGAGCTGTGGCTTAGCTGCTAGAAAACTTGCCTGGCATGCACGAAGCCCTATATTCAATTCGCCGGCGTAGTCCGAACAGGAAGATCAAGTTCAAGGTCATCGAATGGGACACAAAAGGCTTGAGGCCAGCCTGGGCTACACGGGACTGTGTCTCATAGATTAAGAAACCTCGTAAGGTTTCCCTCTTCACATGCAGTTTTATTAAGCAAAATTGTGTATTTTTATCTTGTTAATCTCTTTTTTTTTTTTTTTTTTAATTTTTTCTTACACGGGCCTGCAAACCAAAAACAAGATGGGTGAAAGTTTTTTGTTTTTTTTTTTTTTTTTCTCCCCAATCCCTGAAAAACAAAACAAACTTGTTTACGCGTAGACATGATCTTTTTTGGTCAACAACAACAAATCTGTAAGATAGGTGTTTTCTTATTTGTCTTTAAGGCATTTCTAATGAAGGTCTAAAGAGATGGCTCAGTTGATAAGAGCACTTGTTCTTGCGAGTTTGTGTTCCCAGCTGATAACCATCTGTACAAGATATAGAGGATTCAACGCCTTCTTCTGACTGTCCAGGGCAAAAGATGAAGCTCACTTGATTGCAGCACTTGCTTAGTATTCATAAAACCCAGAGTTTGACCCCCATGGGCATGTGGGTACACACCTGTTACTTTGACACTGGAAAATAGAGATAGGAAGACCAAACATTTAAGATAGGAAGACCAAACATTTAAGATAGGAAGACCAAACATTTAAGGTACTCTTCAACTACCCAGAAAATTCAAGGCTAGCCTGGGCTACATAAGTACTCAATCAACGTACACAGTGAAGACTGTTTTCCTGAAATGTGCCGCAGTGGCTTCGAATCAAAATGTATCAAGTTTGAAGGGACTGGATAATGGTTTTAGACAATATATAGAACAGGGTAGTGGGCAGTCTTAATGGTTTTCGTTCATTGAGCTGATTCACGCTAACAGAGTCCAATGGCCACGCACAAGAATGTCCTGAGACCTTAAGGCCTTCCCACTCAGTTCCAGCAAGTCTCCACCATACCCATGTTTCTTTTGGGGCCTTTAAATGGTGTGTTTTGGCTAGTTTTGTGTCAGCTTGACACAATATAGAGTCATCTTAGAGGAGGGATCACTGATTGGGAAAATACCTCCATAAGATCCAGCTGTAAGGCATTTTTCTTAAGTAGCAATTGATGCAGGAGGGCCCAGTCTACTTGGGTAAATGCCATTCCTGAGTGGTGGTTGTGTGTTCTATTAAAAAAAAAAAAAGCAGGCTGTACAAACCATGAGGCACAGAACACTAAGCAGCATCCCTCCATGGCCTCTGTCTCAGGTCCTGCCTCCAGGTTCCTGTCCTGTTTGAGATTCTGTCCTGACTTACTCAGATGATGAACCCTTTGCTCCTCAGGCTGCTTTGGTCATGGAGCTTCATCATAGCAATAGAAACTCTAACTAGGGCAGATGTCTGAAAGTATTCTAATGTAAACTGTTTTCCTTGTAAAGATCAGGCTTAAGCTTTTTAGAATCCATGATAGGTAACCACACCAGCAAAGTTAGCAAATTATTAACAGGGTTAATGGAAAAACAGACATGACAGGTGTTAAGAGAAGGTTAGAGTCCGAAGAGGAAATGGTTGGACTGGGAAAAACAGTTGCTCTGCCAGAGGTGGTGAGCAAAGGACAAAGGAAGGAAGGAAAGAAAGGAAAGGAAAGAAAGGCAAAGAACAAAGAGAGAAATGGCATTTCTACCTGTTAAATCTCTTTGCCTAAGACAACCTCTGCTTCCAACCTCCTCCAGGGGGCTATTTAGAGAGAAATGGCCCAGTCGGGGGCGCCATTTTCCGTTATTAAAGAAGCCTGGCAGAGCTCCTGGCTTTGAGCAGCACTTGACCCAAAGGGTGATGGGCAGAAGGAAGGAGAAAGGGAATTAACTAGGTCCCCTGTGGCTAGAGTCTGCACACAGCAGGCCTGATAACCATGTCCCTCTCAGCATGGCGGCTTCCAGAGAGCAGCTCTTTGATTGCAGAAGTTACCGCTGTCCAGGGCTGAGCTGCTGAGAATGACTAAAGGCCAAAGCCAGGAGGGAAGGCCAGGAGAGCTCTGGATCAGAAATGTAATAATTAACACATTTGTCACCTGGTGCTGGAGAGCCGTAAAACAGCAATGATGAAATAGTGGGATGCTGGCGTAATTACCCTCTCGCAACCAACTGCCAAAGGTGCAGTGATTCATCAGGAGCATTTCTCAAAACAACTCTAGCTTCTGATCCCGGAACGGAGCCCACAGGGCCGCTTCCAGGAGTGAGAAGCGGGCGGTTGACTTGAAGATTTTTCCCCCCTTCTCATCTGATGAAACATGAATAAATCACACATCATCAGGTTTATCATTTTTCTCCTCAGAGAAATATGAAATATTATAGATCGTCTCCAGTACATCAGCTTCTTCACACTCCATTAGCATGAAGGGACTATTTTTTGATATAATTTATCAAACCATTGGCCTCATCTCTCTCCCATTTTCTACCAAATGGAAATATGGACACAGTGGACTAGACTCCCCACTCACAGTAGCTGTGTCCTACCCTCCACCGTTTGACAGCCTGCATTGGTACTTAAATGGCTGAAAGGAACAGGCCAAGAGACATCCGAGATGGAAGCTACTTTAAGTAAGCATTAATTAGTTTTCACTACCATAGGACTATGCTTTAAAAAAAAAAAAAACAAAAAGGGACAGGGTCTCATATAGCCAAAACTGTCCTTGAATTTACCTTACATGCAATCATAACCTTGAATTCACTATCCTCACATCTCCAACTTCCAAGTGTACCACCAAACCCCATTTATGTAATACTGGGAATTGAACCCAGGGCTTTGTGCATGTTAGGTACATGTTCTACCAATGGAATTACGACCTCAAGTCACCTGTTTACTGCTTTTTGGAAGTGAAGAATATATTTTAGAAAAGTCAGTTTTACTCCAACCTGTCCCACATTGGTAGGGTTGCGTTCTTGCTCAGGATGGCTGCCTGGTACACTGTTAACCGAGAACCAGAAAAACAAAAGCAAACACAAAACCCAAAAGCAAACTGAACAAAAACCAAAAACTATAATGGGTAGAGGTCAGTTTTCATGATATAAACAAACTATGTATTATTTGTTGACTATAAATGTAAAAAAAAAAAACCATCATAAAGAAGCACATAACTTCATTCCAAGTGCTAACACACCCCTCAGCTGTGGGAAGAGGGTCCAAGACTACTGTGAACACTGCTCTTCAAACTGGGGAGTATGTGATTATTCATGACAAATCAGGGGCTAGAGTCATGGCTCTGCAGTTAAGAGTACTTGCTGGTCTTGCAAAGGACTTGAGTTCAGTTCCCAGCACCTACGTCACGTGACTCACAACTGTCTATAACTCCAGCTCCAGGGGGTGGACACCCTCTTCTGGCTTTGGTGGGATGAATGTGCTTATACACATGCACACAGACACATAAATGAAAGGGGGAAAAAAGGTAATAATAAACTAGGTAAAACAAATGTAACATTGGCTAGTCAAAGGCACCATGGAAGACAGCAGCAACAGCTGTAAACTGAGAAAGCAGAAGCTAAGTGCAAGGAGTTGACTGGGAGAAATTAAAGGTGGAAGAGCAGAACACAGGCTGCGATTGGTTTTCAACCCGGAACCAAAGGACTGCAAAACTGCAGAGGAGGAGGTAGGGGCCGAGCAAAGGGGCCCGGTGATCCAAGGCTAGTGTTACAGGCAATTTCAGGGAAGCCTGTGTTGATTTTTTCCCCTGGGAGATAAGCCCCATTAACCCCAGTTACAAATAACTTTATATGGAGCCATCTTACTCTAGGAAACCCAGAAGTTGTAGACCAAAATAATAATAATAATAATTTACTTCTGCCTCTCTCCTGAAGGCCCACGCTTTGTTGCTGTATTTGCTTTTCTTCGAATGATAAAGTATTTTCTTCCATTTTAGGGCTGAGCTGTGACAGGGCAGCTGGGAAGTAATTCAAAGCAGGACAAGAAACTCATGCCAACCCCTCATGTTTTTCTTCAACTGCAGAAATGCAATCGGATAACTTATTTTTTTTTTTCTTTAAATCTGAAGTTTATTAGGCTGGTATTTAATTTGCTTTCCCTGGAGGGCACAATTATGTTTTAGAAAGACCTGTGGCTGAGAGACTTTCACAATAAACTATGTCTATGCTAACCACATGGGCCGGGAGGAGGGAAGAAAGCCTCCTTTTGTAGAGCGTACCGCCGAGCCTTTGGCTCCTCTTTCCTGCCAGCGACAGCCTTAGCGTGGCTCTCTAGCTCCTACTCCAGCTCCTCCGACCGCTACCCACACCAGATGAGTTTATAGAAGCTCCATCTAAAGGAGTCTGAGAGGAGATGAACGCCACCGTGAAAGACTCTTCTTGCCCAACCACAGCACTAATCCCAGCATTTGCCATAAGAATTATATGTTAAACTTGGTAACAAGCTGAGCAGGGCTGGTCTTGAGGGCTTGCCGTTCCCTCTAGGACAGGAAAAAAAAAAAAATGCAGACTAAACTTGGAGATCGACTTTCATAAGAAAGGGCCCTTTGTTCTGCTAAATTTCTGTCTCCTGTTTCTGTTTTCGAACAAATTCTACTGCACAAGGTGAGCCCCGTGGGCCAAGTACACAGGTCGTTGCCAGAGCTGAGGAGAGGTAAGCCTGAGATTTGTAGCAAACATCAGCCAAACTAATGTGAGATATGTATGTATGTATGTATGTATGTATGTATGTATGTATGTATGTATATATATCCATCCACATGGGGGCTGGGGATATGGCTCAGCCAGTAAAGTGCCTTGTAAACAAGAGGGCCTATGGTCAATCCTCAGAAAGAAACCATGTTCGAAATAGCTAGGTGGTGGTGAGTACACATAACCTAGCACTGAGGAAGGTGAGGCAAGTGAGTCCTCGGCTCACTGGCCAGCCAACCTATGCAACTTGGGCTATTTCAGGCCAGTGAAAGATTTTGCCTGAGAGAGAGAGACAGGGAGGTGGGGGAAGGGAGGGGAGGAGGGAGAGAGAGGGAGAGATGTAACCTTCCACCGTGACAGGAACATACACACACATGAACATATGTACACACACCAATCTACATGCTCACAGGAAGTATGGCATGGGTTATAGCAGTTCCTCTGTCTGTCAAGGCAGCAAGGTACACAGCCCAAGGTGACCAAGAAAGTGATGGTATTTAGCTCTTAAAAATGCATCGTGTAGCTTCCCCTCTGGATTCCCTTGGCTTTTTGTAGATGTCCCACTTCTTGCCCCACAACGGTGACCAACCGGCATCCTTCGGGGCCTAAAAGAGAACCACTGAAGTTGGGGAGGAGTCTAATCCCCTCCATCTAGACTCAAGAGCCACTGGTGAGGATGTGAGGCACACGTGCGCCCAGGCTCTCTACCCACTCGTCCATATCTGGCAGGGCGCAGGCAGCCTTAGTCACACAAGGTTTACCCCCAGTTTTCTCAGCGCCATGACATACTTCAGGAAGATGAGTGCAAAACACTGTGTGGTATCTGACTGAGCTGAAGGTTGGGCCAAGGTAAACAGAAGCAAAGGCCAGGCAGGAAAGGGAGACGTTTTAACAGGCCATGTCTGTCAAAGTTCAGTCATAAACAACCTTGAGTCACAGAGGCCCGTGAGGTGCTGCTCCAAAGGCTGCAGAGGCATTCCATATCCCTAGTTTCTGCTGTGTGGGTCAGATGCATCAGGACTTCATAAGAACAACCAGAGTCCATTCTATACTGTCAAATATAGATTAATAATATGAATTTAGCTGTGTCTAAACAGCCTGTTCTTCTACCGTAATAAAAAAAAACAGACTTTCCACTAAAATCTCTCTTTTTACTGCAGTAGCAAGTACCATGTTTGTAATAGTGAGAGAGCCCAAGGGGCTAGGGTGAAACCCCCTGTTTCTTGACCACTACAGGCAACTTTTCTTCCAGAGGAGATTTTTCACTGGACGGTGTCTGAGCGGTACTACTGTTCACACTTCTCTTAAAATGTTCTCGGGATCCAGTCTAAGTGGCCAGTGGGTGCCACAAGGACAGGAACCTTTTAAGGCAAATTCATTTTACAAGAACGAGAAATGGAAACAGACTGATGTTTACTGTAGAACATCAGTCAGTCACAGCAATGGCCTGAAGAAGCCAAGGATGAAAAAGGAGAACATAGAACACACAGATTGAACTAAAAAGAAAGCACACGTTCTGGCTAGAGGTAGGTCATGTATGTACAGGAAGTTTAATCTCATGGCTCGTATGTCATAAGCATGACCAATCTTGGAGAAAAACTTTTCCATGATAGCAGGTCCTCGGGTTCATTCAAGTCTCTGTCCCCTCACTGGCTACAAGTTGTGCCTTTTCTGAGATGCGGTATTTTCATTAATAAAACATGGATTACATGGGCTGGGGGTGTACTTTACCTGGGACGATGTTTGTCTAGTGTGCACGAAACCCTGGTTTCCAAACCTAGCGTGGTATAAGCCAGTCATGATGGTGCATGCCTGTAATCCCAGCAGAAGGTGGAGGCAGGAGGACTCAAGGTCATCCCCAGCTACAGATTGAGTTTGAGGCCAGCCATGAAACCATGTCTCAAAATAACAATAATAATAGTAACTTAAAAGGCTGGTAATGAAGAATAAGTGGTTTGTTACCTGACTTAAATTCAGAAAGGTGGCTTGCATAGAGCTAAACTCTGAGACTCAGGCATAACCACAATTGTTATTCATACATTTGAAAACTCACTACTACAAAATCACTTTCAAGGTTTTTTCAAAATCCAGAAAAAAAAAACAAAACAAAACCGAAAAGCAAAAACAAAAACAAAACACAAACATACAGTTTAATCAAGCCAGGCCTTCCATGTATACCATAATTCCTGTAGAAACATCAATGTTATGGGGTATTCTTCAATCTTTATACAAAATGCTATTTTTTTTATCCATTAAAAAGTTTTATTTTGGGGCTGGAGAGATGGATCGGTGCTAAAGAGCATTGACTGCTCTTCTAGAAGACTGGGGTTCAATTCCCAGCACCTACATGGCAGCTCACAACTGCTTGTAACTCCAAGATCTGATACCCTCACACAGACATACATGAAGGCAAAACATCAACACTCATAAAATAAAAATAAATTATTTTTAAGAACTTATCTGTAATCATATGTCTCTAAAGGTAATTGTGTGTGTGTGTGTGTGTGTGTGTGTGTGTGTGTGTGTAAACATGCATGCATCCTTTCAAGGTCTAGGCATCCTACACCCAATGTCCTTCTCTGACTTCAATTCTTGAAAGGGCACACATGTACATGCATACACGCACACACATATGACTACATGTTCTCCTGCATAACAGCCCTTCTCCCTTCCTTTCAGGATCCTTGCACATTTAGTTCATGGCTTATGATGAATTTCCTGTGCCGAATTCAGTGAACTAAGTGAGAGTCATCAATTTTCATTTATTAACCAACTATAGCCATGATTTTCACAACCGCGACAATGTAGACATATTAACAGAGAAAGCACCGTGATTTGCTCTCAATAAACTATGGCAGGTGGGGTAGTGCTGTCTAAGAAGAATGCAGACAGACAAATAGTTTATAGTGTTGGGAAATATTAAAATAGGCAAAATGCACAGGGGAAGGAGGTATTAGATATACGTATTTCTGAGTTATTAAAAATTGAAAAAAAAACCATAAAGGTGAGATTAATATTACACAAACTATCTGCATCTCTAGAAATGAAGGGTTTAGGTGATATGAAACGTCTTCTGCTCTCACAGATGTACAACAGCGGGCAGGAGAACCCCTGCACGGAATATGAATGAGTGATGGGCTGAGAAGCATCAGATGAGATTGAAGAAGGAAAATAAAAATTTCCCCTGGAAGAACATTCTTTAATTATGAAGAAGGCTGCCTGGGATTACCCGACAGAAACCTTGCAAATCCTGGTTCTTCAGACCTGGGAGAACGGCAGCGACCTGGGAAGTCAGTCTTTCTGCATGAATTTCTCCAGTCCAGAGACATAAAAGGAACTGAGGAAAGGGAAGTGGTTGATCAGAGCATCCTGGAAAGGCCAGGAATAAAGGTGAGGTCCGTGGAGCAATGTAGCTCGCCAGGCTTAGCATCTTACACACTTGTTGACGTTGCACTGTATGAACAGAGCGGGGTATCAGCAAGAGCAAATGCAGCAGAGGAGGCTTTTTCTGTGTTTTATGATCTCAGACCTCTAGGCATCAATAGACGGGAACAGGGAGGAGCAGCAGCTTCGGGCATCCTGAAAATGCCAGGGAGAGAGGCAGAGCCCAAGACGCGTCCCTTGCCATCCTTTTGAGTCTCACCTTGCTGTTGATGTTGTGCTAGCTGAAAAGAGGAGGTCAGCGAAGGTGCTGGCAAAGTCCTTTCCCCAGTCCTGGATTCTTAGGTCTAGATACACAAAAAGTCAGAGACTAGGGGAACAGGAACTCAGGGTGTCCTAAAAAAACAGCCACGGTCAGCTCGTGGAGCCATTCCTCACCGTGGTTTGTCTTCCCACGCTGTGGACTTTGTGTTAGCTAAAGCAAGGCCAAGGCAATGGGAGCGGACTGTATACATAAAGCAGGAAGAAAGAAAATTCTCATCAAACCAGCAGCAGGGCTTAGAAACTCAAGCAGAGGAGGCGAATTCAGCAGCCATCTGACCCCTGAAACACAGGAAGAAATGTGGTCCTCTGTCTCAAAAATCTGACCGAGGGGGAAAAAATGGGGGGGGGGACTACAAAAAACTTGTTTATAATAAAGACTACATTCTGTAGCAATTTCCTAGATTCCTGGGGTTAGGAATCTAGATTGCCAATGGATAAGTGAGCCTTAAAATCACATCCCCGCTGACAAAAATTCATTTCTTATAACCGTCTCCATTTACCGGAATGCTGAATCTTTCCCATGGGGAAGGAACAAATGAAAATGTTATTTCTCTGCTCATGAACTCATACCTTCCTGTCTGCTTTTCACTGTTGGCAATTTCATTCTCCTCCAAATTTGACTAAAGCCCGTGACCTGAGGGAAATAATGTCTATATAATAATCTTCTGAAACTCTAATTCTGAGTCATGTTTTTTTGGATGTTGCCTTGCAGTTTATGAAAATTGCACTGAGCTATGAAATGTAAGTGATGTGATGTCCCTGCCTAACATAATCACTTCGCTGGTGAACATGCTGCAAATACTAATGAAAAGGAGGCACCCACCAAATCCGTGAGGGCTGGTTAATGGCGAGAATCTAGCAGCCAAGGCCAGGATGGGGGCTGTTTCCACACCCTCAAGAAGAGAACAGCAAAGGGTGGAAGGCAAGCAGAGATGTGGCTAGAAGGGGAGGAGAAGAGATTATCTGTGACTGACATTTCTCTCTTTGTCTTATTACCCAACAGCCTTCATCCATCTATCCCAGTCAGCTTGCGACAACAGCATCCCACCTGACGGTTTGCAAGGAGCTATTTTGAAGGAAGCCTCAAATTTAACATAGGCTTGGTTACCTGCTTTAAGTCAGTTTAGTCACAAAGTACAAACTGCGAGCATTTTCCCATTAGATAGGCAGTCGATTAAAACACCTTCCCACATGCCTAAAAGGCTGAAATTTCTATCCATCACCCAGCAAATGAACCACACCCAAATATAATTAAGGTCTATCATTTTACCTTTACCTAAGCCATTTCTGTCTATACAAAGCACAGGTAAGGGCACTGAATAAAGAAAGGTTAAATGGAGGTGAGTTATCTCTTAATAAAGGGCTTGGCTCTTTTCACATGAGTATCTGTGATCTAAAATGCATGTTCATTTAGCAGTACTACAAAAAAGAAAGAAAGAAATGAAAAAATATAAAACCTTTAAAGAAATATTTAGCTACCAAGTTGCCATTAGGAAGGCAGAGGATTAAAACAGGTTGTGTATGTGTATAAGGTTTGTGTGTATGTGTGTATGTGTGTGTGTGTGTGTGTGTGCATTCATTTGTGTGTGTATATGAGGGTTAGACTAAAGTTTTTAACACTTATTATTTTAAAGATCCACTTACATTTTACGTGTATGGGTGTTTCACCTGCACATATGTAAGTGCACATGTGCATGTCCTGTCTTTGGATGCCTTGGAGCTGATGATATAAACAGTGGTGAGCTGTTGTGTGTGTGCACGGGGATCTAAACTCAGGACTTTTGCAAGAAAAAGAAATGCTCCTAACATCTGAGCTATTTCTCCAGCTGCCTATTTATCATTTTTAATTACATACATGCACATCTGCTTATGTAAAGGTACGGGCACATAAGTTCAGCTACTGGGTGTGAGAGGAACGGGAGCTCGAGTTAATTAACTTGTGAGCTGCAGACACTGAGTGCTGGAAACTGAACTCTGGTCCTCTCCAAGAGCAGTAGGCATTCTGAACCACTGAGGCCTCTCTCCAGCCTCAAATTGTTTTTGTTTTGTTACGGCAAGTCTGATGGGCTACCAGATTTCCTCCTCTCTCCTGATTTCTAACAAAAAGAGAGCTTTTTATCATTTCTACTTTCAGTAAGTATGACAAATGTATTGGGATCTTGAGTCTATTTGGGGAATGCTACATTGACAGAAAGGTATACTCATCAAACAAAGTTTTGTGGCCATCACTGTTATCTATGACACCACCTCCATGTAACATGTTAGCGGGTGATGTGACCAAATTATATATGGTGAATTCAAGTAAATTCTAGGTATGGTAAATTATGTTTTTCCCCCCAATGGTAGATATTTCATAAAACACCTATAGTCTACATTCATATACCACTTAATATTTCTTTTTAAAATATTTATTTATTTATAGACAGGTTGCCCTGGGTGGTCTGTCTGGAACTTTCTCTATAGACCAGGCTAGCCCCAAAATCAGAGAGCTCTATGTGCCTCTTCCTCCTGATTACTGGGATTAAAGGCATGAGGCATCATGCCTGGCCCTTTATTTTCTTTTTAATCGTGTATATTTGTGTATGCATGTGTATAGAGGAGGAACTGAGTATCAACCCATGCATTCTCAGAAGCCAGGATGAGGCACTGGATCCCCTGGAGTTGAAGTAACAGGTGGCTGTGGAGCTGGGAACCACACCCCGGCACTCTGCAAGAACAAATACTCAATTACCGAGTTCTCTCTCCATCCCAGGTACTCGACAACAAATAGGGTCATCACATAGCTGTAAGTTCATGAGTAGCAACCTTGCGAAGGCAAAGAGATAAGGGTGTTAGGTCATGCCATGGCGGTAGCATGTCTGCTCGTAAGAACAATCGGCAATTGTTGGACATAAGCTCTGTAGCGTTCCCCAAAGAAATACTCATTTTAGGCACTCAACTCGGGTTGATGGTTTGGTTTTTTTTCTTTTTTTTTTTCTTCCTAAAATAAAACAGTTCTCACTTGAGGAATTTTTTTTTTTTTTTTAAACACAACGGTGTCTGCCAGCTCAAGCAAATTATCAAAATAAACTTTAAGCTACAGGATCCCCATACAGACCTATGTTATGCAACTAACATAAAACAAGAGAAGTGAAACACAAGCCTCAGTGCTGGACTCTCCATTCTGTTAGCAGGACTTTAAAGTATGAGAAGTGGGTCGTTCTGAAGATGGACCAGTGGGGGGAAATGTGTTGTTTTTGTGCAAAAGCCCAGAGGCAAAAATCAGGATGTCAGAACCCATGCAAAGCCAGGCAGGATTGCATGTGCTGTAAAGCCCAGTATCCATACAGTGAGATGGGAGGAAAGACAGGAGGACCCCTGGAAGCTCACGTGCCAGGGAGCCTGGGGCATGAAGTAGCTGACCAAAAGAAATTGTGTGTCAAACGAGGTGGAGGTAAGGACCTAGACCAGAGTTTGTGTCCTGACTTTGCTATGGTACAGAACACGAGCAGGCACACACAGTTGTTTTTCTTTTTATTTATATTAGAGAACATCTTGTATTATCATTTCCTGGCAACAAAGAAGAAATGATAATCTAATACTTGGGGACAAAAAACATATCCGCCATAACAGCTGCTGTTTTCAGAAGAAAATGGAAAATAGAAAAACCAAAATGCATTCACCCACCAGAAGCAACTGACTTCATTTTCTCTTTTATTAAGGACCACTATGTCACCAAAAACCTAATATATATTTCCAAATATTAAGGTTACCAAAGGTTCTGATTTAGAGATATAATAGGGATTCTTCCCCTAACTTCTATTATAGTTTGCATTATTCTTCCAAAACATGCACTCTCATGCTTTCATTTAAGCCCAGCAGAACTTTTTATGTTGCTTTCTGACAAGGTCTCAGGGATCCCAGGCTAACCTCAAACTTACAGTGCAGTCAAGGGAGACCATGAGCTTCTAATCCATGCTCCCTCTCAAGTGATGGAAACTCAGGTGTGGCCTATTATGTCTGGTTTATGTCATTTGTCCTAGAGTCTGAGACCAGGACTTTAGGAAAGCCTGGCTAGCACTACACCCAACCTAAATCTCCAGCCATGCCATTGTTTGGTTTATTAGATTAATTAAAAAAAATTCCATTTCCGGACTCAGTCAACTATACAACCCAATGTCTCGTGCCAGTAGGCATAAATACTGGGAAGCGGCTAGGAGTTTACATGAGGAAAGGCTTCTTGGTGAAAGAGTAGACAGCGGACACTGTGACAGACAAGCTAGGCCACAGATCTGCAAAGTCAATCCTCACTGGGATAGCTCAGGACTCATCAACTCCCAGCATGGGTTCTGCAACGTGAGGTCCCCCTGCATTTGTGGCAGTTGCTCAACTTCTGCTTGTTTGTTGCCGAGTCCAATGTTAGGAAAGAATCAGTTCCCAAACGTCCCCTCTCCCCAGCCCAGAGAAACACACACACACACACACACACACACACACACACACACACACATACACACACAATATATATAGATAGATAGACAAACTGATAGATACATAGATACATAGATATGTTGACACATAGATATGTGTGGGTATTTTTTTTAATAAGGCAGGAATCAGGTGTATTCTTCATACTAATCAACTGTCAAATTTGATATATGAGTCAAAAGAGAAAGACCCTCAGCCAGAAGTAGTTAAAATACACTATATACTGTACCACCACAAAGCCCTGTAACTCTCTTGCTATATGTAAGTATGAGGAATACAGCACACCACAAATGACCACAAATAAAAGGCTTTAAGACACTGAAACAAAATTGAATTTGTAATTCTTTCTTAGACCTCGGCTTATCTGGGTGTACGCTCTTTAATTTCTAAGACTGGGGTTGGAGGAGGGGAGTCCCTAGGTATCTCCCTGCTACCCAGTTTCAGTGGAAATCTACTGTAGCCAGTGAGTGTTATTTGCATTGTGTCAAGGATTTTTAATATTTACTATATTTTGTAACTCAAAAAATGATCTGTCATCAAGAAATGTGACATGTGCACTCACAAATTGTTGAGAGAGAAATATTCTATAGGTAACAGCTAAGTCAAGGTGACTGGTACTAATTGCCTGTTTGTGGCCTTGTGTGAGTCTGTGCAAATACATCTCCAGCCACACAGGTGGGTTTGTGTTCATTGCCCAAAGTGTTATTCATTTTTGCCTTAGGCATTCTGAAGCTCTGTTATTGTTTACATATACATTTTCTTTAAACGCTTACAATTTCCTAATGTATTTGTTTCCTTCTATGACTGTGAGCCTGCACATGTATGTTTGTGCACCAACTACATTCGGGTGCCCTTAGAGGCCACAAAGACATTGTCAGACCCCCTGGAACTTAAGAGTTGCTGGTGGTGGGGTACTGCCTAATGAGAGTTCTAGAAAACAAACCTGGGTCTTCAGGCAGGAGCAGCATCTATTTGGAACTGATGACCGTTGTCTCTCAAAACTCCATCCTTGATGAAGGATCTAATGTTATGTAGCACAACACTACTCTTTTGTCATTTGGCATATTGCTCTGTTGCTAATGGTTGGTCTCCAGTCTCTTTTCTCTAGTCTTAAGACAGTCGTTTCAATTTTCTAACTTACAATTCATAGTACACTGTTTTATACCCTTTTAGTCTTAATACTGCTGCATCCTTCTACAGGATGGTCTTTTAAACACAGCCCACAACCGGGCTTTGTTTTCTATCCAATTTTCTAACCTCTACTTTCTGACCAGTTTTATTTGATAAAGATAGGTAGAGTTCTACTATACGTTTCAAAGTTTCTTCTATTTCTGGTCCTTTGTAGATTTATTGATAATTAGTTTTTAATTATATTTTCGTTCCCCTTTAAATTTTGTATGCGTGAGGTGCAGGTGCCCAAGGAAGCCAAAAGATGGTATCAGATGCCCTGTAGCTAAAACTACAGGCAACTGTGAGCCGCCTGGCTTAGTACTGGCAACCAGGAAGCACTCTTAACTGGTGAGCCATCGCTCCAGCACCTACTTTTTAATTTTTGGCTTCTTTTGTACCCAGAATTTTCCATAATTTTCAGTTACCTCTTTTACTGGCTTATTAAATGTACTTACTTACTAAACTCTGCCTTAATGTTTCCTGCAATGACTGGTCTAGACGTCAAAGGATGGGATTTTAACTTTGATGCTATTTACAAATGTTGCTATAGTCTTGACCCACAGTGGAAATACATTTTAATGGTAAGTTTCCAGTTCTCCCCTACTTTACTTCAATTATTATTGTCAGAATTTTATTCTGATGTATGTTACAACCCTTGAAGAAAACTATAATTGTTGTTTTAAACCTATACCCAATAGCAAATAACTGGCTTTGTAAGCTACTTTTGTTCTCTATTACACATTCATCGATCATTTTGAGTCTTTTCCCTGAAGGTATTTCTTAGAACTCTGAAGGAAAGCAAGGGGAAAAATGAGGTAGGGAGGGAGGGAGGGAGGGAGGGAGGAGGAGAGAGAGAGAGAGAGAGAGAGAGAGAGAGAGAGAGAGAGAAGAAGAAGAAGAAGAAGAAGGAGGAGGAGGAGGAGGAGGAGGAGGAGGAGGAGGAGGAAGAACAGAGGGAAGGAAGGAAGGAAGGAAGGAAGGAGGGAAGGAAGGAAAGAAGGAAGGAGGGAAGGAAGGAAGGAAAGAAGGAAGGAAGGAAAGAAGGAAGGAGGGAAGGAAGGAAGGAAGGAGGGAAGGAAGGAAGGAAGGAGGGAGGGAAGGAAGGAAGGGAAGAAGGAAATAACAAGCAACCAACCAAACAGTTCAGATCCCCAGGACATACATGGTGGAAGAGGGGAACTAACTCTCAGTTATCCTCTGACCTCAACATATATATGTTGTCCCATGCACACACACACAATAAATATAAAATAATTTTTAAATGAATATAGACTTAGCTCAATGCCTATATCAACACAAGCCAGAGGTTGTATTGTGCTTCTGTGAGTTTTGTGAATTTTGGCTTTAAACTCTTTTCAAAATATTAAAAGAAATGCATTTCATATTTATCAACAATTTTATATTCCTGGCGTCTTTTGTTCCTTATTAAAACCAAATGTTCTCAGCAGCACAATAATACCAACCCTTAAAAAGCTTCATGTAACATTTCTTGGACCAATAGGATGGCCAACAGGTAAAGTCACTGGCCAAGTAAGTTCAATTTCTGAGACCCACATGTTAGAGAGAAGCAACTCCTACAAGCTGTCCTCTGAGCTCTACAACCACACTGTCACACTTGCACACCCACCAAAACCCACACTAGATAACAAATGTAACTTTAAAAAAGCATCTCTAATAGTACTAGTCTGCTAGCAGAGAATTTTTGGCATATACATACTTCAAAAACTTCGGTGTATAGTATGTTCAACTGATAGTCTCAATTGTACCTTCATTTAAAAAAGATATTTCCTAAATATAGCAAACTATGTTAAAGGTATATTCATTATTGTTATTTTATTATGTATTTTTATTTTATTATTTACACTGCATTTGTGTCTATGAACCATCGACACGCAGTGCTTGCAGAGGGCAGAAGAGAGCTTTGGATCCCCTGAAACTGCAGTTGCTTATACCTGTGAGCTGTCCTGTAGGAGCTAGAAACTGAACCTGGGTTCTCTGTAAGGGCACTGTGAAAGACTACTCTCAACTGCTGAGCCGGCTCTCCACCTTACTTCTAACGCCACAGCTGTATGTGTGTGTGTGTGTGTGTGTGTGTGTGTGTGTGTGTGTATGTGTTGTGTGAATTTGTATGACTGTGTG
>OU015754.1:18020903-18037938 GCA_907169655.1 Acomys percivali | reverse complement strand
GTGTGTATGTGTGAGTATGGGTGTGACTGAATGTGTGTGTGAGTGTGATTGTGTGCATGTGTGTGCATGTATGTGCATATGTGTGAATGTATGAAAGCATGTGTGTCTCTGTGTGAATATGTATGTGTGAGTGTGTGTATGTGTGAGAGTGTGAAAGTGTGTGTGAATGTGTGCATGTGTGAGATGTGTGTGCATGCGTATGTGTAGGTATGAATGTATGTGTGGGAGTGTGAATGTGTGCATGTGTGTGAATGTGTGTATGAATGTGTTAAAGTATGTGTGACTGTGTGTGTGTAAATGTGTGTATGTGTATGATTGTGTGAATGTATGTATGTGTGTAAGTATATGAGTATGTGTACGTGTGTGTGCACACGCGTGTGCGTTTGACACAGGGTCTCACTGTTGTGCCTGCTTCAGCCCCCAAGTGCTGAGGCTAAAGGCATGCACCAGGACATCTAGCACTCTTTTGGGTTCTTAAGAACTTGACTTGTGTTGTAGATTGTACGACACATGGCACAAATCCTGCTGACTCCTCACATATGTAGTTGTTGTTGTTGTTGTTGCTGTTGCTTTAGGTTTTGTTTTGAGGGTTTCACCTTCCTCTTTTACTTACAGCTGTCTGACTTCAATGTACACAGACGTGCTTTTTTTTCCACTTATCCTGACTAGATCTGTGCTTTCTTGTCAGAACGTCTCCACTTATCATCTCGTCAAGCCTTTCCTTTTGCTTGTCTTCTTTCTTCATGTACACCATACTGCCTGATCACTTCCCACAGCAGTCATGTTTTTCAACTACAATTTTTTCTATTTTGTTTTAAATTTTGTATTGCATTCTCAGTGTGTATGTGTTTGCGCGTGCTCATGTGCATTTGTGTGTGTGTGTGTGTGTGTGTGTGTGTGTGTGTCTGGGTTTGACAGAGAGACCTTACTTCAATGAATAAGGAAGAAGACTCATTGAGGATAATTCCTGACAGCCTCTACATGCATGTGCAAACGTGTACATACACATCGCACACTTGTGCACCCACAAACATGCATACACACCACAGACACACAAGAAACGGAAAAAGAAAGCAACTGTCCTTACTTTTATACTTTACCTTGACAGCAGAATAACCTCAGCAGCAGCTGTAATCGATCAGTTTCAAAATCAAGGCCTAACTAGCTGTCCTAGGCTCTGCAAAGGGGCAGGCAGCAGCTCCTGGTGAGGCCATGCGAGGAGCCACCCCTGCCTCCAATAACTCCAGAAGGATTTCCCTTAGCAAACAATAACAACCTTGTAATTTCTACTGAAAACGTTTGTCAAAAATTTAAGGCCAAGCATGGTGGTGTATGTCTTTAATGCCAGCACTTGAAAGGCAAAGACAGGTGGATCTCTGTGACTTTGAGGCCACCTTGGTCTACATAACAAGTGAGTTCCAGACAAGCCAGGGCTACAAATGGAGACCCTGAATCAAAACAAAAACATAAAAGGCAGGGGTGGGGGGTGCTGCATATAACTCCAGCTTTCTGCAAATTCTTTATTTAAACTGCTTGAGTAATAAAATGTGAGAGATGAGTAGCCAAGCATGAAGAAGCCAGACAAGTCTTCCGTTCGAAGCAAATGACAGAGACTGACAGCCCAAGTCAGCAGGGAAAGAGCAGTGACTGCAGAGGATTCCCCAGAAAGTGTGGTTTTTGTGACAATTATCTTTAAACAATCTAAGCGAAGTGCAGTGACTTCAGCATTCAGGAGGCCAAGGCAGGAAGACATGTCTCTTAATATTCCAAGGCCAGCCTGGGCTACATGATGACATCTAGGATATCTTCGGCTACAGAATGAGACTCTGTCTTGAAACAAAACTAAACCCAGGGCTGGAGAGATGGCTCAGCGGTTAAGAGCACTGACTGCTCTTCCAAAGGTCCTGAGTCCAGTTCCCAGCAACCACATGGTGGCTCACAACCATCTATAATGAGATCTGGTGTCCTCTTCTGGTGGGCAGGTGTACATGCAGGCAGAACACTGTATACATAATAAACAATTCTCTAAAAACAAAACAAAACAAAAACCCCCGACTAAACTCAATGAAGGCAATCAAAACAACAGAAAAGCCAAAACAACAACAACAACAACAACAACAACAACAACAACACAAACAAAAACAAATAAAAGCAGAACAAAAGAAAACAAACAACTAAGCAACAGATATGACTGAAGGGCTAACCTTAAAAAATGAGGGAAGTTTTCCTTTAGATACTAGTGGTGTTAATTTGTGGTTTTTATTTAATCAACAATGAGGACTGTGTTTCCCACCATTCCAGGAGCCTTAAAATTTCAGAGGGAGGGAAAAAAACTAAGAGAAAACAAAATGAAAAATAGAAGGTCCCCTCCCTCACAGAGAGACACTAATGGCCTTTAATGGATGCTAGGGAAAGATGCCGATTTCTTCCCTTTCTCTCTGCTGGGGAGTATGCAAACCCAGACCACAGGCTGTCCCATCCCTCACAGGTGATTCTGGTTAGAGGCCACACCCTCTGAAACCTGTAGGAAGGGCCTTCCACCCTGTCTCCTGGGCCTAAAACTCACCTCAGGCTCCATCATCAGGAGTGGTGATGAACCTCCAAAAGGAAACAGTCTAGAGGTCTTTTCTCTCTCTCTCTCTCTCTCTCTCTCTCTCTCTCTCTCTCTCTCTCTCTCTCTCTCTCTCTCTCTCTCTCTCTCTCACATTTGCTAAAAGGCAACAAGGCTCTTGAGCAGCAACAGGTAGCAACAGAGAAATCTTAAAAACCGCAGACAGCAGCAGACAGAGTCAGCAGTTGAAGAAAGGCCATTGACTTGGGGGTGAGAAAACACACACGGTGCAAACCCACAGACAAAAAGCCCTGAGGGTGGGACTCAAGAAGCTGAAAACGCAGGCTCAGCTCCAGGCCTGGGATGTTTTCAGTTCCTGAAGAGCCTTCCAGGCCTGATTTAGGGCTGGTCGGTTTGTAGACAGACAGGACGGGTGAAGGGTCCCAAAGGTAGCCTGTCCTGATCAGGCCTGGAACTAGCTGATCCCAATTCAGCAGCAAGGGTCCTGCTAGGGGAAGGAAAGAACGAAAAAGCCTACAAGGTCTTCGCTTTAAGCTGCCAGGCTTTTGTCTCAGGTCAGTAGGGGGTGAGGAAGAAGCAGGCCATCTTGGAAGCTCACCATCTTTGACCCTTCTCGGTATCTGTCTGCCTACCAGGGAATCTGTCCAACTCCTAGCCTTTCACTGTCATGCTGTCCTTCTGCAGCATTCCTTCTGTGGCACTGACAACTCTCCTGGGTAAGTTGCTTATCCCAAAGGACAAGTCACCTAAGTGTCCCTCTGAAGCGCCAAGTCCGGGACCTTTAAATGAGTTATCCATGCCCCAGTAGACAATGTGCTCCTGCCCAAGCAAGCAATCCTAACTAGCCTCAGTGGGTCACAATTAGACCAGCAAAGCAAGGCATGAAAGAAGAAGGATGGGGGGACCAAGGGGGAGAGAGGAGGGTCGTTGGGTGAAATGACTAAAATTCATTATATACATGTATTAAACTGTCAAAGACTTTTTAAAATCAAATTCAGATGTGTGAAGAAAAAAGAAAAAAGAAAAATCAAGGAAAAGATTCACTAACTAAGCGCCTGGAATTTAAAAGGAAATGCTAACTGCCTCAGACAGTCCTTCAGTTACCTCTTCGTTCCTTCCTAACAACTCCGCATCCCCCAAAGAAGTTACTGTTAAGATTTAAAAACAACAACAACAACAAAAAACACAAAACCCCTGTACTTTGTCTTCAAGGAAAAAAAGAAGGGAGATTTGACTCAAAATAAAAGCCCAGTTCCCATGGAAATAGAACGCTATGGGATTAGCAGCGGCATCATTATGTCTGGGATGAAGGTTCTGTTTCTGTATTGATTAATTCCAGCCAGGCTGAAATTTGCATGTGATTTACAATCATTGCCTTTCACAAATGTCTTCATTTAGTCGTATTTTGAGCGTGGTATGACAAGATTATTGCAAATCACAGCTCTATCACAGAAGAATTTGAGAAATGGAAAGGAGGAAAGAAAAAAGCCAGTGTTTCATTGGACATATTACAGAAGCGATGAGGACGGGTTTGGGAAGAGCAAGTGCAGCTTTGTGTAGCTGGCGCATTCTTCATCAGCTCCCCAGCGTCAGACGTGCATGAAGGCCTTTCCAAACGTCTTCATGTTAGTGTCTAAAAGCACCGCTTCTGACAGCCGTGAGGGGGAGAGAAAACATGAGCGTGATGTATTTGGAGTGGGATGTCAGGAAATTCACAACGGTGTGAAAGGAAAAATCTGTGTCTTAAGGCCAGCTTTGCTTAGCATCAAATTTCATCACCCAGACCTCCTAGCCACCCATCACACAGCACATTTATGAGGTAAATTGGGGAACTGTTTAATGAGTGCAGAGTTGATCCACCAATGGATCCTAAAGAAGCCTGAGTTCTGGTCTTCAAGAGCCTGCAGGTTTAAGGTGGCAAAGGAATCGGTCAGTGGGGAGACACCTGCTGCCAAGACTGACAACCTAGTAAGACACAGGACCCAGGGTACAAGGAAAGAACCAATTCCCTCACGTTGTTTTCTAACCCCCACAAGCTCACCTTGGCACAACCCAAGGTCCCCTGAAAACTGCCTCAATCATATTGGTCTGTGGGCATGCCTGTGGGGGACTGTCTTGATTTGCTTGCTAATAGATGCAGGAAAGTCAAACCCACTACAGGCAGCACTGTCTCTAGGCAGGTGATCCTGAGCTATACAGTAAAGCTGGCTGAGCCGAAGCCAATGGGAAAGGATTCCTGCACGGTTTCTGTTTCGGTTTCTGCTCTGAGTTCTATCACTGATGGACTGCAATATGGAACTGTAAGAAAAGTAGATCCTTTCCTCCCCTAGTCAGTGTTTTTTAATCACAGTAATACAATCTCCTTTTATGGATTCCTCATCAAGTACATTGTGGCCTTTTAAGACTGGTAAAATGTATTGGTCATTGAATACTTTGTTAATTAATGTTCAGCCGAGTTGTTAAAGCCTCCAATGTGATGGTAGTTGAAAACCACCTGAATTTCTTGTGTTGCTAAAATGTAAAATGTAAAATGAGGGTTTGGGGGTGAATACAGATAGATGACCTCAGTATGCTTTAAGAAACAGTGACTGCTTTTATAGACACCCTTTTAAGGCTACAAACTATAACGATGTATCCCTCACCCTGATAAAGAGAATATATAAAATCCTGCTATGCCCAAGCACCAGGCAGACACAGAATGAATGATGCTTAATAAACACTAACCAGCATCTCAGAGAACACAGCTTGAGATTTTCAGGTCCCGGCAGTCCATAAACTATTCTTTCTGATATACCACACTGCCTGCAGTCTAGTTTGCGGTATTAAGAAGCACACCAATGAAAATACAAGTATTGAGGAGGCTGCAGTGCCTGACACAGGAAGGGCCTGAGGTGTGACCCTGAAAGGTGACTAGATCAGGAAGACTGACATTATCCATGAATTATGTGAATGTGCCACTAGGAGTGGGGACCTCCCTGGAGAACATAGGCCACTAGGAACATTTATTTATAGGCTATTTAGGGGACCTGGTCCCTTCACATTCATATTCTTTCTTTCTCTATATATAGTAAGTATATATATATATATATATATATGTATATGTATATATAATGTAAATATATATTCTTTCTACATACATGTATTCTCTCAATTTATACCTATTTTCTTTATATGTCTTCTCTCTATATTTTTATCAATATATAATATATTAATTACACTCCTACCCCCCACCCCAGCACAGCGCAAACCCAGGCTTGGGCTTCAGTTCAAAGAATTCAAGTACAACTGGAAGAAACAGATATTAGGGGTTTCGGGGACCTTTGACGCCATAAGCTTTCAATAACTGTTATGTTCCTGGTGGCCTCTCTGAGCCTTTACTCTGTAAAAAGGCCAGAGAAGGACACCAGGAGAAGAGAACTGGAACAAATGGCAGCCACAGAGAGGCTCACTCCTTCCCAAGAACAGCTTCCTTCACCTCTGAATAGACAAGTGCAAGCTCCTCAAAGGAGTCTCAATGTATCCTTGCCAGAGTGTACTGGCCGATGTATTTCGCCACATCAGAGTAAAGGCTAGCTGCATCCAAGGACCTACGTAGCCAGACACATGAAAACGTTTTTCCTTCTTCGCCCTTCCTGCTCTGAGATCCTAAGACATGTATATGCTTTATTCCCAAAGCTAATGCTTCCCAGTTTCCATGTTATAGCTTTGTTCTCTGCCTTAAAATTTTATCAGGCCCTGCCTGGGACCATGCTAAGTTGGAGAGAGCCTTTGAGGGTCAATAACAGCATAGGCTGCAATACAAGGCTGGAGTTCAGGGGTCTCTGTGCTTGCTGGCATGGTGGCCCGCCTTTGGATCCCTAGCACCTACATAAAATGACAAGCATAAGGACAGTAAGATGGCTCAGTTGTTTAAGGCACTTGCTGCCAGGCCTGACACAGGGAGAAAACTGACTCTCTCAAGTGGTCCTTTGACCTTCATACAAAACAAATGCTATGACACGAGCATGTGTGCATATACACATGCACCCACGCACACAGTGAAATTTATTTTTAGTTAGTTGTTTTGTTTGTTTGTTTCTTTCTTTCTTTAAGGATAGGTGGGGTGGTGTATATCTGTAATTTGAGCACTGATGAGACAGCAGTGACACACTAAAGTTCACTGGCCAGCCAGTCCAGCTTAATGAACGAGCCTTGGGTTCAGGGAGATCTTGCCACAACAGATATAGGATGGTGAGTAACAGAGAAAGATGCTAACACTGACCTCTGGCCTCCATACCAAAGTGCATCAAGATGTACATAGAAGTGTGAGTACACATGTGCCTACACACATGCACACACAGGCACAAACATGCACACATACATACACAGAGGGAGGGAGGGAGAGGGACAGAGAGAGAGAGGGAGGGAGGGAGAGAGAGAGAGAGAGAGAGAGAGAGAGAGAGAGAGAGAGAGAGAGCGAGCGCACAAGAACATCACTCTCTGACAGTATTCTGGGCAAATGACATTCCAAAGCTTATGGCATAATGAGGCATCCACTTGGGAAGAACAAACTCGGGCTGGCAGCAGGGAGCGAGCCTGCTGTGCCTTCAGCTGCTCATTCACCAAACCTGGAAAGCCAGTCCCCAGAGGGCTCCATCCATCAAACATATGATGCTACAATTGGATCCAGAAAAGCAATTAGCAAGTACAGTCTTCCAGCAAAATGGGAGATCAGGGTCCAGCCAACACCAGCCAGAGAGATCAACACAGAGGTTCACTCTCAGGTCATCCAGACCTTCTCAGCAGTGCTGGCTTTCCTGTTGCCACATCCTGCTCCCCAGCCAGTGTGATGCCACCATGATTCAATGACAAGCTGTTCGCAGCACAAGCCAGGGGCATTGCTTCTATGACCTTTACTTATTGAAGTGTTATCTGTTCCACTGGGACAGGAGGTAGAGGAGAAGGTGATCTGAGGCCCCAAAAGTAAATAGATAAATAAATAAATAAATAACAAAATTGCTATATATTGTGAGGTTAGGGTATCCAATCAAAACCATAAATTTTAAAAGGCAGAAACAAACAAAAACCAACCATGTTTTTACTGCCTTTTTAAAAGCTGTAGCTTGTAGGAAACATTAAATAAAGCTGGGTGTGGTGGCAGATGACTATAATCACACACACTCGAAATGGAGGCAGAAGGATCGGAGTCCAGAGTCAACTGTGGCTACATGGAATATGCAAGGCCTGGGATACATAAGTCCCTGTCAACATCAAAACAACAACAACAACAATAGAAGACAGGGAGAGAGGAAAATAGGGAGGGAGGAAGAAAAGGGATGTTGGGGGAAAAGGATGAAGAGAGGGAAATTAACTCGATGTTTTAGGAAATGGAGAGATGGCTGAGAAATTAAGAGTGTACACTAGTCTTCTAGAAGATCTGAGTTTGGTTCTCATGACCCATATCAGAAGACACAGACTCATCTGTAACTCTAGTTACAGAGGATCTCATGCCTTCTTCTGGCCACCTCCAGAACTTACATACATGTGGTACACATAAACTCCCGTGGGCATGCATGCATGCACAAAGTGAGTAAATAAATGAATATAAAAACAATTTGATGTTTTACTCTCTACTATCTTGAAAAGAACAGTATCTTTAAGATTTTTCTTTCTATATATATGTGGATATCTAAGACAAATGACAACCCTATGTCATTTATTATATTTAGTCAACCCCTCATTGAATTTCTTCAATTCAAGTCAAAGGAACAAATAAATTCCCCCCTTTCTTCTTCCATTTTCCTGGCAGGCTCAACCTTCTAGCCCTGAGACCTACAGCAATTGCTCCTCTGATGGACACTTTCTCCTTCAGGAAATGACATAGTGACACAGGTAAAAGGTGATTTGGGTAGACCGCTGTGTCAGAAATTGTCAGGATCTGATTTAGAGACCTTGCTTTTGTCAAGAAAGACAGTAGGATGTCTGCTTTAAAGAAGGACTGGGAATATTTTCATCAAAGGTTTGAATTGAAAAACGGTAGGAGGTAAATATCTGAGATGTTGCCCAGAAAGACCGCAGTATCTGTGCAATTACCATTAACACAGGGCAGCGGCTGCTTGATGGAGTAATTCAATCTGGTGGCCTACATTTCATCACGCAGCAATTCTGAGCCAAGACATAAAAGGCTGCCGCGCATATGTGTGCATGTGTGTGTGTATGTCTTGATGTGAATGAGTGAGCTCTTCTGTAGGCATTCTCTGTCCCTAAATCCTACAAACCTGGGTGTTATTTCCTTTACAAGGCCCAATCATGTATATCTGAATGCTTAACAAGAAATATGCATTTTGACATTTGACACAGACAGTGTCAATGACAGAAAAGAATTACATGTGATGGGTTCTCAGATTTAAAAACATGGGGCACAAAGGATACACCTCACATTGTGACACAGAGCAGGGAAGTAGTTTTTCTCATTGTTAAAGGAGCTTTATTAACACATAAATGACTTATAACAAGGCACACACATATTTAAAATCTACAGTTTGGTAATTTGGCTATGACAGATTGTTCTTTGCTTATTTGTATGTGTGTCTATTGGTATCATCTTTGTCCCCACCTTAGTTTTTAAGGCAGGGTCTCTCACCGAACCTGGAGCTCACCCTTTCAGCTGAACTGGCTGACCAGCAATTTAGATCCTCTGGCCTATGTTCCCCAGCGCTGGGGTTATAGGTGTAGCACTAAACCTAGCATTTATGTGGGTGCTAGGACCTGAACTCAGGTCCTCATGGTTATACAGCAAACCATTTATCCAATGAGCCATCTCTCCAGCCCTGTATTTGACATTTTCTAAACCACTACTCTGTTTCTCAAAGTGAGGTTAGCATTTCACATTCCCAACAGTAGTGTCGAAGAACCCTAACTCCTCAATATCCTCACCGATGCTGGTTACTGGGAATTACCTTTAGGTGGTTTTATAGGTATGCAGCATGCAGTTTAAGCGTATAACTACATGCTTACTCAATTCCATGTTTTTTGAGTGGCCTACCACTTTACATCTCCTTCTGGCTTTTGAAAGTGAATTTCCTTTTCTCATTACCAGAAGTTATGACTTCCCTGCTCTTTTAAAATGCAATTCCTTTATCAGATGACTATTTGGAGCTATATATGAATTTATCGCTTAGCTCTCTTGTAAGTGTCGTTTGAGAGGTACACTCACTGAGTATACGTCATGATTTGAGTCTGAACTGAAGTCTGAAAGGCTTGCTTGCCATCTGACGGGGCTGTGGAAGAAATGGTGGGCTCCAGAGGGCTCTGACACAGTTCATGGGTAGATTCCTATGTAAACTTAGCCTAGCCTGAAGACCTGGAAGACTGTAGGTGTGCCCTGGGAAAACACAACTTTGTCCCCACTCTCTTCTTTTTGTCTCTTCACCTTCGTGCTGGCATGAGGTAAGCAGGTCTCATCTATCACACCCTGCTGCCATGCCCTACACTGCCTGGCATAGAGTGACAGTCAACCCTGAAGTGAGGTCTCTTAAAACATGAGCCAGTCCAAACTCCCCTCCTTCTCCTTCCAGTGCCGGGGATCAAGCCAAGGGTCACACACAGGCTAGACAAATGTCCTCCCACAGTTACATCCCAGTCTTGTTATTTTTCAAGTTTTGCCCATTTGTTTTGTTTGTTTTACTTGAGACAGAGTCCTACTATGTAGTGATGGTAGGCCTGGAACTTGCTATGTAGACAGGCTGGCCTTTACCTCACAGAGACCTATCTGCCTCTGCCTCCCGAGTGCTGGGACTAAAGGGGTTCATCATCCTGACAGTCCTATTTTATTTTTGGTTCCTTGAGACAAGGTTTCTTTGTATAGCCCTTCCTGTCCTGGACCAGGCTGGCCCTGAACTCAGAGGTCTACCTGTCTCTGCCTCCCGAATTCTAGAATTAAAGGTGTCGTAAATTTTATTTTTTAAATAAAGCGTAAGTATTTACAATATTTTTTGCTTTCTGAATCATTTTTAAAAATCTTGGATGGAGTTTTCTCTATGCTTCTTGTGTTCACATCTATGGGTTCATAGTTTGTACGAAATTAGGAAAATGTTCAGATATTATTTCTCTAAATATTCCTTCTTTTCTTTGAATATTCCAGTCACACAGTATTTGGCTAAATGTTGTCACACTGACGCTATCTCCATTTTAAAACCTTTCTTCCCCATCATTCATTCAGAGCAGTTCCTATTGCTCTGCCTTCACTGTCACCAGTCTTTAGTACACTGTGTACTCTGCTGCTGCTAGCGTCCCATATTTTTCCTTTCCCACTGTGTGTAGTTTTTATTAATTTTAGTCTCATTCAATTCAAAATTTGAATACATGGAATACAGTCATAATAACTTTTAAATCTCTTTTTCTGGAAATACAGACATCTGTAGCAGTTGTGGTGTGTGTGTGTGTGTACCCTGCTACCTTCAGATGGTTCTTACTCAGGACTCCTGCTAGTCTGGACAAATGCAAGGCATCATTAATTAATTGTACCGAATATCTGACAGCAACCATCTGAATCTCGCTAGCATCGCTTCTCCATGCAGGTTCCTACTTTGTCTCATGGATTCCACCTACCTTGTATCAGTTACTTTCCTGTCGCTGTGATAAAACCGCAGCACTCTAACACCGCAGCACACCACCACAGGCAACAGCAAGCTGGTCAGAGCACATGCCAGAGGCGCTGCTTCTATAACCTTCATCTGGTGATGTCATCTGGTGATGTCATCTGGTGATGTCTAACCTGCTCAGCTGGCATCATCCAGGATGCGAGGACTTCAACTTCACTAATCACAAGCATGTAGCTTTTATTCTGGACCTCAGGTCCTCATACTTGCGCAGCTGGGGACTCCAGATGTGTACCACCATGCTTGTTTTAGCTAGTGCTAGGGAAAGAACCCAGGGCCTCGTGTGTGCCATGCAGGTACTCTACCAACTAACTGAGGTACAATGCAGGATATCATTTGTTTAGTGTATGTATGTTGGGGGTATAAGGTGGCAAAAGGGCATGAACACGTGTGTGGAGGTCAGAGGATAACCTGTAGGGGTCAGCTGTCTCCTTCCAGCAATGCTTTTCGTGTTTAGTCCACAATATCTAAAGCAAAGGCTTGGCTGGCAGGCATCTGACTTCACTAATGGCAAATGCCCTAAGGACGCTGTAAGAATCGTGTTCAGTATGCATTTCTGCAATTTAAAACACAAGACAAGGAAAAACTCTGCTCCTCTCTTTGTTGTTGCTCTAGCTGCCTGTTTTAAGCACAATTACCCAAGAGCAATATAAGCGATGAGATGAACTGCTCTTCACAACTTGATATGGTGAGGATTTCTTTTGTTTCTGTATCCATTTCCAACCTGTGGTTGCAATTTTTCAGCTACCCGTCTCAGGCTCCGTAACCCAGGAAAGCTGTTTTCAGTGCAGTTGTACAGCATTTTCCTAACCACACATGATGATTTTTTGGGGGAAGATTTATGTTATTTTTAATAATGTGTATATGTCTGTGTGTGGTATGTGCATGTGAGGATGGGAGCCTGCAGAGGCAGGAAGAGGGATCAGAGTTGGATGCATGGGTGGTTGTGACCCAGCTCATGTGAACTCTGGGAACTGAACTCTGGTACTCTGCAAGAGTAGCAAGTGCTCTTAACTCCTGCATCATCTTTGCAGTACACCCTCCATGATATTAATAACTGAATTAGAAAGCCTCTGAAACTGGAAGGACTTTTGTTCTAATAAGCTTACAAAGTAAAAGTACTTAAATACACTAATCCTCAAGTTCCCAGAAAGAAGAACATTGGGTTTCTAATACTTTAAATACACTTAATTAAAATAAATTCTTACATAAGCCAACTGAGAAACATTTTACAAACTCATATTTACCTTAGGTAGGTACTCCTCGCCAAGCAAGACTAGAGCAAAAATATTGGTTTAGTGAAAATAGCTAGATCTCCCCAGATTTATTGTAGCAAGTGTAATATGCCTGGTTATTTTTAATCCACTTCTTCAATACAAACGATTACTAGTAAGTGATTGAGAATTATTACTATTTCACGTTGTATCTTATTTTTATATTTCTTTGAACAATTTAGTCAATACTTTAATTAAATAAATTGCTTTAGCATAATTTTATAGTACGCTCACTTGACCTTCATTTCCTTGATTTTTAAGTGACTTTAAAAAACATTAGATGGGTGTTAAATTTATTGATGGATATCTATCTGATACTCAGACCATTTTAATTGAGAATAATGAAACACTGATCGCTCAGCATAATTTAAAGTTTCACTTTTATGTTTATTGTTATAAGTTATAGAAAAGACTATCTTTGGGCCAAGTTAACAAACATATGTACAGAATAAAGCGAGTGAGACCACTGGTCTGTTTTCACATGGTCCGTCTAGAATGCTGATGCTTGAAAAAAAAAAAAAAAAAAAAGGTGGATTACACACAGCAGTGTCCTCCTTTAATTTAGTCTGTAAAACCAAAGTCAGTTACCTTTTGGCCAAGCTCCCCTTTTCCCTTATCTCTTTCTGCTCCTACTTAAAGCCTCCCACCCCCAAATGTCTCCTTTCTTTTTTCATATCTCTAACATTACGCTACGGCCCCTGCATGAAGGAATCCCATTCCAATGACCACTTACTACTTTCCATATTACGTCTTGCACGTCTGCGGAGCTTACAGGGCCCTCCCCCTCCTGCTGAGCTGTAGGCTACTGATGGACTCTGAGGGAGGGACAATCACTAGCTTCAGTTAGTACAGACATAAGGTTATTGTGTAATTCAAATGCTGACTTGTACACCCGCCCCCCCACGTCTGTAAGCCTTGCTCTGAGAATCTCTTGTCTCAATGTTGTAAAATCTCTGCTCCCCAGCTATACCCTGATATGCCAGTAAAGCAGCTTATAGCCAATTGCTGAGCAGAGCAGAGAATAAGGCTGGACTTCTTGCCAGGTGGAGAAGGAAGTGGGGATTCAGCCATGAGAGAGGACCAGGAGACTTCAGGAGAGAGAGCTAGATCAGGAAGAAGCTACAAAGTGCAAGTATCTCTGGGATGTAAACTGGGAAGAAGACAAATTAGCTTAGGGGGTTAGGAATAGAGTAGTAACTGCTTAGTTCTTCTACTGTGAGGCTTGTTTAAATAATATAATAGTCTCAATTACTGGTGTGATAGCAGGACTGAGAGAGATAACCAGAGATAACCAGGGTCCAAAGGACAGTTCCAAACCTGGGGTCATACAAGGAGCCTGGCTAAACACTGCAGTCTCAAAAGAAAACAAGGTTAAACAAAAAGGCAAATTAGCAACCAAACACTCATGGTTGTAGAAAGGAGCTTTGTAGAGAGGAGAGGAGGTGACAGAGGTGAGGAGGTGACAGGCAGAGCGCTTTCATGAATCAGAATGAGAATCATGCACATATGAGATTTTCATAAAGTAAAACCTAATAGAAAGTTTCTAAATGTGTAAGAGTTGTGACTAAGGATTTCTCACTATTGTATATCAATGCTTTTGGATAAATGTAACTATATATGCCTTTTGGTTCCAGGAAAGGAACATTTTCCCCCATATAAGTGTTTTTGAAGTATTTCTGTTTTTATCTTGCCTCTGTATACTTTTAAATTTTTTACTCAGGACCTTAGCGGTGTTATTTTCTGTATGAAAGAGTGCATAGGTCATAATTATCAACATTATAGCACTAAAATTTAAAACTACATAGTCTTCAAATGCTCACTTAATGATTCACTTCAAATTAAGAATAAACAGAACACTGGTCCTGGCAAAATGGATCAGCAGCTAAAGACACATGAGTTCATCATTTGGGACCCACAGAGTAAAGAAAGAAAACTATCTCCAAGGGTCATTCTCTGGCCTCTCTGCAGATGCCATGGTACATATGATAAGTGTTAGAATAAAAAACAGAGAGCACACAGCGTATACTAATAGCATTTGTACTGTCTAGTTTTATGTTAACTTGACACAAGTTAGAATCATCAAAGAGGAGGGAGAGTCAAGTGAGAAAAATCTCTCCATAAAATCTGGGTATAAAAAAAAATCCTATAGGGCACTTTCTTAATTAGTGACTGATTGGGGAGGGGGTGGTGAGCCCATTCTGGAGTCACAGAGACCAGATAAAGCTTGGCACTGTGACAGCCCAAGAGGGGCCGAAGGTGAAGACTGTAGCAGGTGAAGGGCTAGGATTAAAGCAATCAATGTAAAGAAGTTGAGGCTTGGCACCATAAAGAGAACCCAGGAGAGGAGGCTATTGGTGAAAGTGCAGCTCAGTTGTAGCATCAGACCCCAGCATTTTGGAGATGCCAGTACAGAGGGATGACCACCAAGAACAGCAGCAGCTATGAAGTGCACCCAGCCAGAGCTGAAAACACAACCTGTCTATGCTGCAGAGGGTAGGTAGCCTGTGAAGTAGCCCAAGCCCTTTGGGAAAAGCCCAGAAAGAAGACCACAAGTGGACTCAAATATTAGACATTGGGTAATTTACACAGTTGGAGTCCTGTCTTACTTTGATCTGATTGTGAATGTGCCCTTATCCTTCACTCTTGAAATAAGAAAATATTTAATTTATTTTTGGTTTTTACAGGAGCCCATATTTGAGAGGCTGAATTTTAAAGAGATTTGAAGGTTTTACAGGAGACTTTGGATTTTTTAAAATACACTGAATTTTAAAGCGTTTGAATTTGTAAAGACTGTGGCACTTGTAATAGCTTTTTTATTGTGATTTTTATATTTATGTGTGATATTGGGGTGAAGAAAAAAGAAAAGAGTAAGGTTTATAGCTTAACAGTGAGGAGTTTGTATTTCAAGTTGACAAGAGGTCAGGGGTATAGGGCAGCTTTATATCAACTTGACACAAGGTACAGTCATCAGACAGGAGAGCCTAAACTGAGAAAGCCTTTATAAGATCTGGCTGGACAAAAATCTGCAGAGTATTTTCATAATTAGTGATTGATAGGGGAGGGCCCAGCCCATTGTAGGTGGGGACACCTCTGGGCTGGTGGTCCTGGGTTCTATAAAAGAGCAGGCTAAGCAAGCCATGGGAAACAAGCCAGTAAGCAGCACCCCTCCATGGACTCTGCATCAGCTCCTGCCTCCTGGTTCCTGCCCTGCTTGAGTTCCTGTCCTGATAGCCTCCAATAATAAACACTGATATGGAAGTGTAAGCCAAATAAATCCTTTCCTCCCCAATTTGCTTTTGGTCATGGTTCTTTATCCCATCACCTTAGTTATGAATTATATTATTAACTTTGTGCTGCAAAATCAGAATAAGGCACTTTTTCAGTTGAGGCTCCCCTCGCTCTCTGATGAGTGCGCCTTGCATCAAGTTAACATAAAACCAATACTTTAAAATTCAGCCTATTTAAAAAAAAATCTGAAGTCCCTGTTAAGACTTGAAAATCTCTTTAAAATTGAGTCTCTCAAATGTGGTCTGTTGTAAAACAATTTTTTAAATATCTAAAATGCAGAAAGGGAAAGGTGGTATCTCAGCAGCTCCAATGGGTCAGCCCCTCTTCTGTTGACATTTTGTCTAAAGATGTTGCTATTACTGTGGCCTTGTACACTGTAGAGATAACTACATTTCTTTACTGGCCAGATTGTTCTTGTTATGGACTCTTATTAGATATTCCTCTTCTTAAAAGACCGAGGGACCAATTAACTACCGTCACTTCACATCTCCATCACTTACTTAAAGCTTCTGTTTTACTCTGACCTTGTCTTGGAGGTGGTGCACTGAGCTTACAGGCGTTCACAGAAACCTGCTCTTCAACAAGACCAGGAGAGTCTCAGTGCCCCCTTACTATAGGACTGCCCCACGTATTTGACTTCACAGCGCAAGCTCTTCAGTAGAGATATGTCAAATCACCATTTAAACTTTAACATGATGAGCAGGTTGCTACGAGGGTTCCAGAGCGATTAGTAATTTCACAAGACAAATTTGGCATGAGGAATACCCGGCGACTTTTGAAGATTTAGAAAAACACGTTCTGTGTCGAAAGAAGATGAGAATAAAGAGGAAGTTTGGGCAGCCCCTTGACCTATGCGTGTATGCATGCCCATTTTGAGCTTCTTCAGTAAACTGTGAATGCTTCACAATTGCACCCTGGTCTCACCTGGGATCGGAAATTGTGGGTGATCTTTTAAACACACAACCGATTTGTTTTGTTTCTGCTTTTCAAATTTGAAACGTAGGCTGTGAACACAGACACACGGGGAGAATTCACATTTCATGATCCGGAAGTGGAACTCTTGGAAAAGAAAGGTCAGGCATGTGTTATCTTATCCTCCTGGTCAAACTAACTAGCAGCACAAGATCCCCAGCAGAGTGAGAATCAATTATAAAAAGCTAGATAAATGGGTGATAAAATAGTTCTATTTTGCCACACTATTCCACTTTGGTGTCCTGTGTGTGTGTGTGTGTGTGTGTGTGTGTGTGTGTGTGTGTGTGTGT
>OU015754.1:18012442-18020893 GCA_907169655.1 Acomys percivali | reverse complement strand
TGTGTGTGTGTGTGTGTGTGTGTGTGTGTGTGTGTGTGTGTGTGTGTTTGTGTTTAAGAACACCTTTTGTCTTATTTTCTTATGCTATCTACAAGTTACAACTATTGACAGAGTCTGCTCCTGTGGTAAGTTCAGAGCCAACTTGGCTACACAGAAAACAGCTGCCAAAAACAAACGAACAAAAGCCCTCTAATATAAGGAATCTTACAAAATTGTGAAAGGTGCAAAGTCTTTCATACTGAATTGATACTCTTGGTGTATATACATGCAAATGAATAGATTATGTGACCTATACTATTTATCCTTTGGGAATATTTTTCAGGCAATAGTAAAAAAGTTTGTGCTTCAAGGGAATGATATGAATTTCACAATTACTATGAAAAATGAGTATTTTATGTAATCTGTTGAATGAGGGAGACAAAGACTCAGAAGTCTCATGCTCTCATAGAGAAATCTTGCCAAGTGTGGCTTAAATAGTGTGTGTGTGTGTGTGTGTGTGTGTGTGTGTGTGTGTGTGTGTGTGTAAGACAGGGTATCTTGTACTCCTGAGTGGCCTCTAATATGTTATATCACCAAGATAACCTTGAACTCTCGATCATCCTGCCACTATATCTGGAGTGTGCAACTAAAGATGTACATATCATGCCTGACGTGTGCAATGCCGGTGGTGAAACCCAGGCCTTCATAGATACTTGGCAAGTGTTTAACCAACTGAAGTACAACCCAGTTTATGACATTTAAAGATTTGGGAATACTCCATAGCCAAAACTGAGAATAAAGAGGTAGTTTCGACAATCCGTAACCTATACATGTGTATGCATATCCGCTTTAAATTCTTCAATAAAACTGTAAAAATTTCAATAGTGCATGCTAATCTCATTCAGGGTGTCAAATTGTGGGTGATTATTGAAACACACGACATAGCTTTATTTCATTCTTGTTGTTTTGTTTTGTTTTAATTTTAAAAGTGAGCTTTGCAAGACCCAGCTATTCCACTCCTTGGAATATGCCCAGAAGATGCTCCAGCACACAACAAGAATATTTGCTCAACCATGTTCATAGCAGCCTTATTCATAATAGCCAGAACATGGAAACAGCCTAAGTGTCCCTCAGTAGAAGAATGGATAAAGAAACTGTGGTACATTTACACTATGGAATACTACTCAGCTATTAAAAGCAAGGAATTCCCGAAATTTGTGGACAAATGGATTGAACTAGAAATGAACATAATGAGTGAGTTAACCCAAAAGCAGAAAGAATCAAATGGTATATACTCACTTATATCTGCAAACTAGCCCAAGGGGCATGTCCCATGAAAGTCTTCACTTACCTGGAAACTGGGACAGAGGGGAAGACATCCTATTGGGAATCTAGATGAGAGAAGCATGGGAGAATGGCAAAGTAGAAGGATCCTGAGGGTCCTAGAAACCTACAAGAACATTATGATAGGCAGAATTGGGCCCAGGGGTCCCACTCAAACTATGGCACCAGCCAAGGACAATACAGGCAGTAAACTTCGAACCCCTACTCAGATCTAGCCAATGGACAGGACACTCTCTACAGTTGAGTGGAGAGTCGGGTCTGACTTTCACACGTACTCTGGTGCCTCATATTTGACCACATCTCCTGGATGGGAGGCCTGGTGGCACTCAGAGGAAGGATAGCAGGCTACCAAGAAGAGACTTGATACCCTATGAGCATATACAGGGGGAGGAGGTCCCCCTCAGTCACAGTTATAGGGGAGGGGAGTAAGGGGAAATGGGAGGGAGGGAGGAATGAGGGGATACAAGGGATGGGATAACCATTGAGATGTAATATGAATAAATTAATAAAATAAAATTAAAAATTAAATTAAAAAAGATTGGTACAGCAATAAATAAATAAATAAATAAATAAATAAATAAAAGTGAGCTTTGAACACAGATACATGTAGAGCCCTCTTGCTTTCATGACTTTAAACTGGAACTCTAGGAAGAGAAAGGCTGAGCATGTGACAACCTAAATCCTCCTAATCACACCAATAGGCAGCACAATGACCCTAGTGAGATTCACAGTGCTATAGACACACTTAGCGACCAGTGACGCCATCCTTTAGTATTCACACTCATGCTGACATTTTTACCCATGCTGAAGAATCAGACCACAGTGGGGATTGGGAAACATGAAGAGTGCAACATGAAGAGTAAGATGGATGCTGTAAGGTGGCTCAGCTAGGAAAGCACCTGTAGCCAGAGCAAGGCCCATACAAGCATGCATGTGCCTACCCTCCCCCCTCCACCCCCATACAGTATGATTTGTTTGTTTGTTACAAGGCAGAGGCTGATGACACCACTCATCAGGTAAAAGTGTTTCCAGCAGAAGCCTGAAGATGCGGATTCATTCCCCCAAAGCCAATAAAGGTAAAAGGAGACCATTAACTGCACAGGTCTCTACTCTCTCTCCACATGTGCTATGACACACTCACTCACAAATACATATCATACACAAAGAAGTTAGAAACAACCATAAAGAGTAAATGAAATAGCATTTCTGAATGATTGAAAAAAATAAGTTCAAATTTAATAAAAGTCAGTCTCATGAACAGAATCAGGAATAAAAATGTTAAAATAGCTATCTGTTGCTTAAAGAAAAATTGCACACCTAGAATTTCCAGGTATTAAAGTATGAATTTCACTTGCAAGAGAAAAGTAGTTGAATACAAATAAAATCTCACTGGAAAGTATCTCTGCATTGCCAGAATGTCTATAACTCTCAAGCTGTAGGAGCCAAGTACTAGGTGTGTGTTTCTGAGGCTGACAATTCATATCATAAGGACTTGTGCCTGTCCTATGCCTCTGCACATGTGGAACTTTGGATTCCAAATGTTCCAAATGTTCATGAGGTTCAACTGATTAATGTTATAAACAGTCACTTCTGGAAAATCCTCCTTTTAATGCCCATACCCCAGCCCCCCAGGAATAAAACGAACAAACAAACAACCCAATACAGTTATGTTGCAAAGTTCTTAAATGCATATTTCAAATTTTCTCTTTTTAAAAAAGTACTGGGCATGCAGCTCCATTGGTAGAGTTCTTGCCTAGCATGCATGAAGCCCCAGGTTTGATTCCTAGCATCATATAAACATGTGGTGGTACACAAAATTGTAATCCTAGCACTCTATAGAGAGGGAAGAACGGAAATTCAAGGTCATCCTCATCTACACAGAAAGTTCTAGGCCTGCTTGAGATGCATGAAGTGCTGTCACAAGGTAACATACATATGTAGTAAATAAATAAAATAAAAATGCTAACAGAAAAAAATAGCATGACTACTTGGGTTTAGAGCTGAGATGCCAGCTTCCCATGGCATTGACAGAACAATGCTTAGCCCTAATTTCCCTAAGCCATGCCATATGTATCACAAGTATTATGCCTACTGTAGGGTTCTCTGGCTACAAGGGAAAGAAAAATATCCACACTGGGGACTGAAATTGGAATAAAGAGTCTGGAGAGATGGCTTAGTGGGTAAGAACATGTGCCTGAACTCAGTTATCAACGCCCACATCAGGTGGCTCACAGCTGCCTCACTCCAGCTCTGATGAAGCCAACATCCTCTTCTGGCTTCTTCAGGCAACTAGACTCATGTACACAGAACTACCACTGCACCAGATATACACAATATTTAACATAGAATTCATCCCTGTTAAACAATGAAAACGAATCGTTCTTTGGGGGGTGGGGTGGAGAATCTGCTATCAAAGCCGAGGTTAAGTCCTTGAGGTGCGCCAGTAGTAATGTGTTCCATGTTCTGACTTCCTTCAGATGTACACATCAGGCTGTGATGGTACTCCGGCTTGATAAGAGTTTATGAGCTGTGATGGATACAGTAAAAATTAAGAGTGTAGCAGAAACCAGAGCTGACGTACCTTGCTGTGGGTTTTAAGCGTTCCTTAAGAATCTGAGGCCACCCCTACATGCAGCTTTTTGGAACTGAGGTCATCTTGCTTTACACCACCACCACACCAAAGTGATTGTTTATAGGCCCTGACAGACAGCTGTCACCTACTTGAAGACAGCCACCATCCCCAAATCACCACGATTTAATACCATCATCCACCAGTAGAGATGGCTACGATTCTTGTTTGTTTTTTGTTTTTTTGTTTTTCCTACTCAAGGGTTGTAGAACAACCATTAACTCAAGTATGAAGAACATGATGGCAGGTGGGGCTAATTACTAAAGGAAAATCAGAACTCATTCATTAGTCTGCTAAGCGAATTAAGAGAATTAAGGTTTGTTAGGAGAGATTTATAGTCCCAGTCCTTGGGTGATTGCTGGCCTTCCAGAGCATGTGTGTATAGGACCTGACAGTTTATTAACTGTGCTGTGTCTAACAGCATGCCGCCGAGGTGCTTCTGTTAAAACAATACTGTTATTTTAAACAGATAAACACTTTTATACGAGCAAAATGCATTTTAAATGTTTGTCTTCTGAAAGCAAGTACTGGGAGTCAGCAAAGGGCCTCCAACTATCAGAGCCTCCAATAATTCTTGTTTACAGTCAGCGCTGACTGTAGGAAAATGTGACACTCAGAGTGAAAATAGCACTTCTCCTCTTTAACAAGCCCCAGTTGTGTTTTCTAACCTTGTTCACAACAATACTCTTGGCGTTTCAACAAACTCTGAGATTCTCATCCAATGAGTATGGAGGCATCTAATTTACAATTTGGGGGGAATGGATATTTATAGTGATGAGTCCTTTGATCTGAAAGATTCTGACTCATTACCAATAAAACTCCAGTTGAAAATACACACACACACACACACACACACACACACACATTCCTATGGCTCACTGGAATATAGTTCATATCAACTTATATAACATTTATATGATATGGACATCTAAAAACTCAAAGCCATCTTTTTTGAATCCTGTTTCAGGGGGAAAGAAGACAAAGGTTAAAAGAGGAATATTATTTTCAGCTTTTGATGCAGTGACCTGCCATACCCTCTCGGACTGTGAGTCCTCTGTGCTAAAGCTCTTACCATATCTAATCTGGCTATGCAATACGAGAAGCTAACAAGTGCAGCTTCTCTATAAATACACATTTCTACATGAGCAAAAATTGGTATGAGGAAAAAAATGAAATAGCCATTAATAACGAATTATTCTTAATAATGAATTTTAAAATGTCAATTTCACAATATGTCAGTAGAAAACTAGTGCTTAAGGGCAGGACTCAGGCTATCACACCGTCCTTGCATGCCACATTCCTATAAATACAATGGCAGCAAACAGAGGCATCAAGGCTGACAGGGCACTGGTCCTCTACACAGACATCACCCAGGAATGAATCATCACAAATGAAGTCCCTTTAGCAAGCTTCTTGTTTGGTGTCTTGTTAATTCTTTTTTTTTTTTTTTTTTCCTCCTAAGTGATTTTTCCTCCTTAAAATCTTTGAGAAACACAGGGCTGAAGGCTATTTCCCCACATTCACCAGGGGTATGTAACTGTCACCTCACTCTTCACACATCTGGGAACAGCTGCCAGTACTTCCCACAGATGGTGTGAGGGTTAATGCTGATCAGTTGACAGGGCCGAGAATCACGTAGGAACATGTGTGCTGAGGATAGAAAAAGTTTACTGGGGTCAGTTCTCCTCTTTTAGCATGTGGGTCATAGAGACTGAACTCAGGTCATCAGGCTTGGCAGCAAACACCTTTCTCTGCTAAGCTAGCTCATCAAACCCCTGGAGGTATTTTGAAAATGATAGTTCAAAAGGATGGGACTTGATGTCACAGTAGTTTTCCTGAGGAAAAGTGGTCATTTTTTTTTTTTTTGACACTAAGAAGCTAATCATCTGTCCAGAAGGTTCTGGATAGCAATAGGATAACTTTAAACATATAGGTGGTATCTCAGATATTAAAATTTATATTTAAATAAGCACTTGAATTTCTAAATATTTACTCTATGCCAAAACTGCTAATCACTTGATATCTTTATTTTGATGGATAAGAAAAACCAATAAGTGAGCCTTGATTTGGCTTCTTTCTCCTTTTTATCAGGTCAGTAAATTCACTTACCATCTCTTTTCCATTCACGGCTCCTGCTGATGACATCACAGATTTTTTAATCAGCCAGGACTCCTAATATACCTTAGCTATTAGGTTGTTCTCTGATGGGGTCTCATGGAGCCCAGGCTGGCAACGAACTCCCTACATAGCTGAGGATGATGCTGACCTCCTGAACCTTCTGTGTGGACCTGCCAAGTGCTGGGATTATGGGCATGTGACATCACACCAGCTTCTAGCTGCTGAGGGTTGGAAGCTGGGGCTTTGTGTATGCTAAGAAAACATTCTGCCAACTGAACTGTGTGTACTACTCTTGTGAGTCAACTATTTTGTAAACTGTTGTGATCAAATAATTCAGGAGAGCATCTTAAGTGAGAAGGGTTTGTTTGGACTTGATGCTTCAGAGGTTCCCACATCTGACTTACGTATCTAGGTATGGAGTAAGATTGGGTACCATAGTAGCTAGAGTGGGTGGAAGGAGCTGTTCACTTCAGGCAGGCAGGCAGGAGAGAGAGAGAGAGACAGAGAAGGAAGAGAGAGACAGGTACAAGTACCAAGAGTCCCAAGTATCTAAATATACCTAATTTTGACTTACTTCCTCTAGCAAGGCTCAGCTCTTAAAGCTTCTAGATCCTTCCATAATGGCAACAAAAGCTTGTGACTCAGGGTTCAATGCATTTAGCTTTTTTGGAGACAATCAGTATTGAGACCATAACACCGATCTAAGACCTGCCTTCTTCCAGAAATACGATGTAGTCAGATCAATTCTACTCCGCCATGCTATTTCCTCTTTTTTAGAGATTTTATTTTCGATTCTGTCTAAGTCTGTGTGTTCAGGTTGGGGAGTAGGTGTATGTGAGTACAGATGTCTACTGAGGTTACATGAGGTTACATCTGAGCTGGATTACAGGTGGTCATGAGCTACCTGGTGTATATGCTGACAAGATGGTATTTCACAAGAGCAGCAAGTTCTCCTAACCACTAAAACATCTCTTCAGCAGCCATGATATTATTTCTTTGTGTTTTTAATCTCTGCTGTTCCCTCTACCTGGAGGCTTGGTCCATCTTTTCTTTATCTGTCAAAGGTTTAAAATCAACTTCTCTACAATTTAAGTAGTACTAGATGCACTATACAAGGGGCCATAGGAGGAAAAGATATCTCTAAAGGTGCAACAGAGGCACTTAGGTCTTGGCAGCAACCAACAGCTGCTTAACGGGACTTAAGGCCTGGTTATCAGGAGGGAAATCATTTATGATACTAGAAATCTAGCAAACTACCTGTGGCCAATGAGACCTTCGACCTTAGAGATAACCTGCTGCTGCCACTTTCCTAAGCCAGTATAACTCTCGACTGCTTTCTAACTTCCTGTCCTTATACCCGTAGACACGTGTAGCCCCCACCTCTCATCAGAGAAGCTTCTTTTGGAAGCCAATGGGCACTACTGCCGTAAGACACAACTAGTCAAAATGCAGAAGACAACTGACCGTGTGGTTCCCAGGCCCCACGGATACATTTACAACACAACTGCTGTATCCAAAGCTCATCAAGGAGCATCAAGGAAGAAGAGGCAGAGAGATTTTAAGAGACAGAAAACCAGAAAGTCTGTTGCAAGATTATGTCTTCCGGGTACGACAGGGAGGGTTTATCCACAATGCCTCAACAACATGGCTACCTGAACAAGTCTCAAACAAAAGCAATTAAAAATTGTTGAGAGGCAGAGACAGGCAGTCGGGCAGACAGGCAGGCAGGCAGGCAGGGAAAGAGAAAGAGAGGACACAAAAGTCTTCCCCAGTGATGAGTTTCCTAATTGGTTATCCAGTACCAAGTGGTCAGCCCTAAAAACGTAAACATAAGAGGGAACAATAAATGGTTTCAGCAAATACTTATATATTTATTTGTTTATATATATAAAAAGATGGTAATAATTAGAGAAAAAGGAGCCATGAATTTGAGAGGGAATAGTAGGGAAGAAATACAGAAGGGCTTGGAGAGAAATGATGCAGTGACACAATTAAATAAAAAATTGAAACAAAAATCTAAAAAATTTAAGCAAACATATTTATTAATAAATTTGTAGAAAAATTAAAAAAATAATTACACAAATTATAAGGAATGAGCATGAGACTTTTCAAGGATCTGTAATTTAAAAACTAAGAAGGAGACAAAGTCACCAAGCTGCACTTGTACCTCCTCTGCTCCCAGAACTATGCTCACAGTTTGAGCAATGTGCAGCAAAAAACAGTAATTACACAAACTCCATCATGAGAAGTGTAATGCTGTACAATCCTCCTCACCTGTAGTGTGAATCATAGGGTACCAGTGGGTTGGCTTCCTAGAGAGCTTAAAGTCTAACAACTGGCAGGCCAGAACCTTAAGAGAAATCACTGTTGTTAGAGAAGCC
>OU015754.1:18002442-18007442 GCA_907169655.1 Acomys percivali | reverse complement strand
TTTGTAAACATAATTAGCTGACTAAAATGCAAAGAATCCATGGGCAGAGGGAAGCAGTTTTTGTCTGAATAATATCAATCCAGTCTGCCACAGCTCTGGCACAGTGAACCACTAAAATCAATAATTCTGAACTGAACCTGGGGTATCAAGTACTGAGGGAAAAAGGCAAACTATGAATATGAAGGTTGTTTGCTTAATTTTTATTATTACCCATGAGTGTGTATGTATGCCTACATGAGTTTGTATGTACTATGTGTGCGGGTGCCTTAAAGAGGCCAACGGGTATCGGGTCCTCTGTAACTGAAGTTATAGGCAATTGTGAGCTCCCTGAGGTGAACACTGGGAACCTAACTCCTAAAGACTATGTACTCTTAACCAAGGCATCATCCCTCCAGTCCCTACCTCCTCCCAATTTTTGAGACAGGTTCTCATGTAGTCTAGGCTTGTCCCCAATTCCAGAGGGATGGGCTTACAGAAATGTGTACTATACTCATTTATGTGATGTCCCTGACCAAATTCAGGACATCCTGTAAGCTACACAACCATTCAACCAACTAAGCCATTTGTCCATCCCTCTACTCAGTTTTTAGACAAGGTCTCTGTGTTGTCTAGTCTAGCTGAGGACAGCCTTGACCCTGCTGCCTCCAGCTACAGAGTGTTGTGATGACAGGAGTGCAGGCAGGAGTGCATGCACCTACACACCATGTCTGGAACACAAGACGCACTGCAGAAATGCTGACTGAAGTGATGTATGAAGGAAGGAAGGAAGGAAGGAAGGAAGGAAGGAAGGAAGGAAGGAAAGAAGGAAGGAAGGATGAGTTATTTGTGGTAGAAGAGGCTAAGGAGAAACCAGCATCTCTAAAACCACAGCAGATATGATTTCTGGTGGCTGTGAACTAAGCAAGTATATGAGTTATTCTTACTGCCAGGGCTGATCACCTAACAAAAATCGACTTATAGGATGGAGGGTTTAATTTGGATCTCATATTGAAGATAAAGTTTATTACAGTGAAGACAGCATAGCATCAAGAGTCAGAGTCGCTCATCACATTGCATCAGCTGACAGGAAGCAATACAGGGACCTATGAAATACTGAGGCCTAATCCTAGTGACTCCCTTCCTCTAGAGCAAGGCTCTACCTCCTGAAGGCTCCACAGTCTCCTGACACAGCACTACCAGCCTTAGACCATGTGTTCAAACACAGGGCCTGAAGGAGACGTTTCACATTCAAACCATAACAGAAGAGAGTATGATACTCTAACAGTCTCCACACCAAACAAAGACAGCAAACTTCACAACATTCCTAGAGCCAAATTTCCTCATCTTGATGTTTCCTGAAACCTCAGAGGAATAAAGCACCATGTGCATTATGCGGGGTGTGCCATCCATGCTTATAAACCTTGTTACAAGGCTAAAGAGATGGCTGTGGTTCAGGTCTTCCAGAGGACAGGACATCAGTTCCCAGCACCCATATCAGGTGGTTCAAAGCCACCTGTAACTCGAGCTCCACTGGGTCCAAACCCTCTTCTGGTCTTCCTGGATACCTGTATATTTGTGATGCGCTTGTGCGCGCGCACACACACACAACACACACACACTCAAACTAAGAAAAAAGAAAGAACCAATCAACAACAAACCAAAGCCTTCTGTGTTCTTGATTCTATAAGCAGGAGAGAGGGGAGATAGGAGATGGGAGAGGAGAGAAGGGGGGAGAGGAGAGAAGGGGGGAGAGAAGAGAGAGAGAGAGAGTGTGAGTGTGTGTTCAGTCCTTCTGTAGTCATGGAGACCACTTACACCAGTGGCTGACCATGTGACAATGTCACCTATTCTCTGTACCCCGAGCCCTCCTCACAACAAGCAAAGGTGGAAAAGATAAGTTAGATTTCTACCAGCCTGGAGTTCTGCCTCTAGGAAACGAACTCATTTTAGGATGAATGACAGAGATGCAAGGGGATTTGTTGATTTCACTCACCCCCGCTTGCTGAAAATGTTTTATCCCAGAAGGAGAAGGATCACTCCAACCCGAGCTCCCTACCCCCATGCGCCTATCATCGTATTGTACACCAAAGCAAATTACATCCTTGAGGTCTAAGCAAGCTCTGATATGCTCATTTTGCATATATATTGTGCATTACTTGGGGAGCGGGTGGAGAGGAGGGCTTTGTTGTCTCGTGTTTGCTCTGGCCACTGTTTATGCAGGTCTGACTGAATGAGGGAACAGTGGGTATCATTTCAATTTCTGATGTCAACATCAAATTACTTATTTAATTTCATGCCTGGTGAAGCATTGTATAGCTACACGCGGAATCATTTCAGTTCATTTGTTATGCTGTGCTTTCGCAGCGATTGGCTTGCCTTCCAACTGACAGCTTTAATTACGACATGAATTTGATTGCACTGCTGAGGGATTAACATAATGCAACAAAGCATTTAAGCACCCTGCCTTATCACCCAGCTTCCGCACACATGGGCGGGCACACACACGCACGCATGCGCACACACACACACACACATACACACACTGATAGACACGGGAAAGGAGAGATGCTGGAGCCTCCTCTATATTGAAGGTGCATTAGAATCTGCTTCAGAGTCTGTAGGAGGCACACATGTAGAATAATCTCAGCACCAGAGGCCAGTGCACTGAGCATACCATTTCATCAATAGGTTATCATTTGTTATTCATTTTTTATTAATGAATAACAGGGCCTCATGTATCCCAAGCTGACCTGGAAATTGTTGATGTAGCTGATTATCATAAAGTCTTTTTACATTCATATATATGTTGTGTATGTATACACACACACACACACACACACACACACACACACACACACACACACAGGTGTTCAGTGTCCATAGAGGCCAGAAGAGGATATTAGATTTACTGCAGCAGGAGCTACAAGTGGTTGTGAGCTACCCAAAGTAGGTGCTGGAAACCTACTCAACCTGGGCGCCCTGCAAGAGTAGCATATGCTCTTAACTACTCAGCCATCTCTTAGCCCGAATGAACTTCTTTTCCATGTGCTTGCCTCTGTGAGTGTGTGTGTGTGTGTGTGTGTGTGTGTGTGTGTATGTGTGTGCACGTGTGCGTATATGTAAGTCAGAAGTCTATATGAGGTGGGCACTGGAGAACCAAATCCAGGTCCGCATGCATACATGACAATTTATGGGCCGAGCCATTTCTTCAACCCTAACCTTGAAATCCTGATCCTCCTGTCCCCACCTCAGCAGTGTTGGATAGACAAGCATGGGGGGACTCAGGTCAAGTTTATTCAGGGCTGGGAATAGAACTAGGGCTTCATGCATACTAGGCCAATTCTACCAAGTGAGCTAAATTCTTAGCCATATCTCCTTTTAGATTTGTTGATTTCAGTTTACGTGCATGCATGTTTCACCTGCATGTACACGTGTACATCACGCCTGGTACCCTCAAACACCAGAAGAAGGCACCAGATTCCCTGGAACCGGAGTTGTAGAAGGTTCTAGGCCAAAATGTGTGAGCTGGAAACTGAGCCCAGGCCCTCTGTAAGTGCTCTTAACTACTGAGCCATAGTTTTAGTGTTCCCACCCCTATCAAACTTTTACAAGACGAGGTTTGCGGCACTGAATAACTGCGATTTTAAACCTTGTAGAAAACTTTCAGAAAAACAAAACAAAACAACAAAAACAACAACCTCTTTCCACCAACTATCCACAGAACTAATACTCACTCCCTTTTCCTCCTCGGCCACATTTTTCTTACCACACGACAGTCCCTTTCCATGACAGCTGAAACATTTGAACAGAAACAGTGTCTAGCAAAGAGACTTCTTCTGTTTGTCCAGTACTGTAGTCCCAAGGTTCTGGCTGTAGTGTTGTCACGGGCAAACAGGGAGGAGAAGTTAGTAGTGTGACGTTCCCAGGGAGAAGATTCCGTGTTAAGGATTCTATAACTCACCGGGCCTGTGTGGTGGCAGAGGCCTTGTACTCCCAGAACTTGGAAGGCAGAGGGAGGTGGATCTCCTTGAGTTCCAGGACAGCTAGAGCTACAATAGAGAGACTCTATCTCAAAACCAACACAAACGCATAAAAAAAAAGATCCCATGACTCCAAATGTTTAAACTGCCTGAGGATGGAGAGTTAGAATGTTCCAGAACAGAGCAAAGTTACTCTGGGCTATTTTTAATTCCTCTGAAAGCCATTCACTTTCAATCTCTCTGTATGACCTAGCACTGTTGCATCCTGTGTGACTGTGAAAACCTTTCCAGTGTATCCTTAGCAAACTGTCAACTTTTCTCAATCAAAAAGGGAACAATGTCATCACTGAGTCCTGTAACAGTTTTTCTCTACATGGTCTGTAACCTGTCTACCTGTGGTCCACAACAACAGATTTGGAAGGTATCTTGATTCATGACTTTACTTTTTTTACTATACAAATTTCATCCAAGTGATACTACCATGTCCCAACACAGTGCCTACAGTGTCCTGAATCTGTCTTCCTGGGATATGCTCACTCATGCTTGAATCCACAGTAAACTATCTCCCACTCCTCTTGAGGAAGAGCTGTGTTTTCCCCCATCGACACTGATATATCTGTGTGAGGCGCTAACACTGTGCTACCCCAAAGGACCAGGAAAATGTCTTGGCTATCTACGCTTATTCTGAGTTCAAAAAAAAAATCTAAGCTGAAATTATCTGAAAATCTGAATCATTTTCCAAGTCAGAAACTACGTAAGTGCCCAAGCCACAGACAACAATTGTGCTACAAAATAATGTTAGGCAATGTGTTTCCACAGCTTAAAATGTGGGCTGCTAGAAGGCTCTGCCTCATCATGTTGTAGGAGATCAGAAAGAAACCAAGACTTGGAAGAGGGTATAATATAGCAGTATTCAATCCAGTTCCTCGGAAACATTCAATGATGTTAATTTTAGCTTTTTAATCTCTGCAGGCAATTAATTTCTTTACATTTATGTACTCCGTGGGTGCATCTACCTGTGTGGAGGGATGAGTGTGCCAC
>OU015754.1:17956061-18002432 GCA_907169655.1 Acomys percivali | reverse complement strand
AGAGAGAGAGAGAGAGAGAGAGAGAGAGAGAGAGAGAGAGAGAGAGAAGCTAAGTCCAACTCAGATTTAAAGATAAGTCACCAAGAAGAGACTCGATACCCTAGGAGCATATACAGGGGGAGGAGGTCCCCCTCAGTCACAGACATAGGGGAAGGGAGTAGGGGGAGGGGAAGAGGGAGGAAGGGAAGAAAGGGAGGGTACAAGGGATGGGCTAACAATTGAGATGTAATATGAATAAATTAATAAAAAAATTTAAAAAAAAAAGAAAAACTAAGCTGGCCATGGTGACTAAAAAGGGTAAAGGAGGAAGATCAAGTATCATATCTGAGGCAAACCTGAGCCACACTGCCCTGACTGAGCAAAGATGTCCCTACTTCCTGAATTCAGCTCTAATCCAATCACAAATATCACTCTGGCTGGGACTGCTGAAGGTGTTCCATAGATGGATGTTCAAGGGAGTCATGGGACCCTCCCCAGGGCATGCAGGAATTTCTCTCAACCAGCTGTGTGCAACTCTGCCCTAAGTGTCTACGTCTGGGTCTATGCCCTCAGAGAAGTACATCAGCTGAGGACTAGGGAGGGGCTCCATCTATGCAGCCTTGGAGTAGTCAACATCAGTGCTGGCTGTAGACCTTCTGCTAGGACTACTTTATGGCCACTCCTGTTCTTTGCCATAATCTCTCACTCACTGTTTTGTAAGCAAGCCAAATAAACTCATTGGTTCCCTAGAGTGAACTTGGGTGGAATCATACCTTGGGTTGTAGATGGGACTTTTGGAGAAGAAATGAATTATTTTCTTCCCTAGGGAAGGAATTTTAGAAACAAAAGCAGGGGCAAATGCTTTTGATACCAGCACTTAGGAGGCGTACATAGGCAGACCAATTGTTTAAGGCCAGCTTGGCCTATAAACTTGAGTTCTTAGCCAACCAGGTGAACATAGCAAGGTGCTGTCCCCAAAACAATAAAAACAGAAAAAAAATTTTAAAAATAAAAAAAAAAATTTTTAAAGAGGAAAAAGGAAGAAAAAAAGAAAAGCAGCCCCTAGTTAAAAAAAAAAAAAAAAAAAAAAAAAAAAAAAAAAAGCTGTGTATTTATATCCATAAAAATCGAAAGACAGTGTTAACTTTTTTCCTTTAAAGAAGTACCAAGTTTCCTTCACTTAAAAAACATGTGTGTAGCCCAGTTGGTTCATGAAGCTCCGGGGTCCAGCCTCAGTAAATCAGTTACAAGAATCTAACCTGGGCTACGTTAAGACCCTCTCAAAACCAATATGAAATGAAACAAATTTTGTGATACTACCCAATATACCCATGTTTGGGCAAAAATTTCCATTCACTAAATGAAAAGGGCTTTGTTTCTCAGAAACCTACCAATTCATTCGAATTTCTAATGGTAGAAAAGAGGACTCGGAGGAGGAGGTGGGTAAGGTGGGGGAGGGGGCATGCCAGCGGAAGGGCCCGGGAGGAGGGCAGGATAGTCAGCAGGCCAGATGGCTCCTTAAGCTATCCCCACTGTAGCCTGGTCTTGTCATTCTGATGGGTGGAGGAGGGTGGGTGTGTCTATCTGTCTGCCACTCGATCACAACCTCACCTATGACTGCAAATTATGTTCTTACTCTGAAAAGGGCAGCCTCCTGAGGGCTCCTTAGGACCATGCTCTGCCTCGGTCTCCAGCCACCACAGGCCAAGAGACAGTGATGGGAAACACAGCTGAAGTACAGTTTCCAGGAGGGTGGAAGCTGCCCTTCAAAATAGATATTCATTGAATACATATTCCGGTCTCCTCTCCGCTTCCAACCTGCCATTTTCTACATCTCCGCCACTAAGCAGTCTTCAAAGCTGCTCATTAAACTCACGAAGTTAACATTTCTGTTTTAACAGCTGACCGACAACAGGGGATTTCAAAATTGATTATCCAGACTGGCGTGTTAGCTCAGTAGCTACTTTGACAATGCAACAAAACTGATTATCCATCTGTGGTGGTATAAATGAGAAATATCCCCCATAGACTCCAGTTTTTGAACACCTAGCCCCCAGGTAGGTGGTGCTGTTAGGGGAGACTTAGGAGGTCTGGCCTTTTAAGAAAGCATGTAGCTGGCAGTGGGGCCTTGAGGGCTGAAAGCCTCAACCTACTTCCTGTTAGTGAGCTCTCAGCCCCACACTGACTGCCATGCCTCCCTGACAGGGTGGACTTCTATCCCTGTGGAATTGTGAGTCCAGATAAGCCCTGCCTTCTATAAGCTGCCTTGGTCATGGTGTTTTATCACAGCCACTGAAAAGTAACTAATGCACCATCTAAAAACAGATTCGCTCCATCTATTACAGAGCCACACAGAGGACAACAACGACTATTAAGGCTTTCCAAATACGGATGGATGTGTACACTTCACTCCCCGGCAAGCACGTGCATCCTGACCTTGGGCTCCTTGAACCAGAGTTTCGGATTTGTTTTTGTTTTTGTTTTTCACATCCTTGCAAACCACTGGCTACCTAAGACATCCTGCCTTCTGACTTTAATGCTATGCTGTTGTCCCTTGAGAGTGGACAAAAAAAACACAGCTATTTTAGTTTCATAGGAGGAGCATGAGGAAAATTAATGCACAGATTTTTCTGTTGTGTTTTTCTTTTAAAGATTTGTTGTTATTATTTTTAACTAAGGGCATTTGAAGATGTATACGCAGGCACCCGCAGTGTTGGCCATTCAGGTAGCTCTGAGCCACAGCACATAAGATTAGACAAACTGACCAAGACCTAAAAAATACTTTTACCAGGCAAAATCAATTCAAAATGGCAGAAACTGGAGCTGGGCATACGGCTCAGTTGGCACAGTTCTTCCCTAAGTTGCAAGCCAAGTACTGCATGCGGGTAGCATGTTGGTGCACACCTCACCTTCGGGAAGTGTAGGTGAGAGGGCCAGAAGGTCAAGGCCGTCCTGCAATATATATAACAAGTTCAAGACCAGCCTTCTCTACTCTGTCTCAAAAAATACAGATGGAGTAACAACTTGTCACATGACTCTCAACATCAAATCTGCAGCCCTCCTGTTCATCGCCCTCCTCACACCTTCTTGCCCAAATGCCCTTATTCTCAGAGGCTTTCTGGCTTTGTTGCCTCAACTCTCACTCCTACCTGCATACAGAAGAGCAAAGACAATGTTTCAAGTTCCAAATTTTAGCCCCCGGTATCCAGGGCCACGCTGTTTTGATCTATAAAGCGCCTCCATTGTGGCTGAACTTCCATTATTCCTAAACAATGGTTTCCAGAACTCCAGAGAACCAGTTCTCTACACTCCTGCCTCCCCATCTCTTAGCTAAACCAGACAGCCACGCCAACTATGAACAAGTCATCCAACACATGGTGCACCTCTGAACGCTGTCAGAACGGATCCCCACTCTACCACGTGGGCCTATGCTCTTCTTAGAGCCCCTGTCGTACTATGGTCTGCCTGTCTCTAACTTAATTAATGAATCTCTTACCCCAAAAAGAACACTCTGCCTCAGTGTCCCCCTTGGACCTAAAACCTAAAGGTTTTAAGCAATTATTTTCACATCTTAAATTGAGTTTTAACTAACAAGCTATTATATGAGTTTAAAAGTATCTACCCCATTCCAGACCCCCCCCCCACTCCATATTAAAAACAGGACTTGAGACAATTAATTTTCTGTGTCAACACGATCAGGCAATGGGGTGCCCGGATATTTGATCCAACAATATTAAACTGTGCCTTAGAGGACTTTCAGGGTTAAATCTATAACACGTTCAGGAAAGCAGACAGCCTGTCCTAAGGTAGATGGACTACATTTAGTCTCAGGCCTAAGGAAAGTGCAGGCTTGGCCCTTTCTTAGGTAGAAGGGATTCCCGCTGAATGCCTCCTAACTAGGGTGTCACTCTTCACCTGGTATCAGCAGCAAGGAAACTTCCTGAGTTTCACATGTGCCAACCTTCCAAGGAGATGTTCATTTCTAGCTCACCAGCTATAGATCTTGGGGTTTCTCAACCTCTGTCTTGTAAGTAAGTCCATTTGCTGGTCCTGATCTTGTTTGCATCTGTGTCTCTGGGGAATGCACGTCAGTACAACGATCCTATCAGAACGCAGGATCTCTCTCTCTCTCTTCTATTTGTAACAGATGCTCACGATCTGTTATCCGAGGCTTTGTTCCGTTTACTTAAAATTTCAAGTTCAATCCCCAAGTTTTGACAACTTCCTCAATTATAAAATTTTGTATAAATCAGAAGCAACACTTCCCCCCTTGAATAACTCCTCATGAATATTTATAATTTCAATTATTTCCCTTTAGATTTTTCCTTCGTGACTAATCTAAACGAGTTATGATGTCTCGTTGATAAAGACAGTCTCGGAGTCCTGTGGCCAATTATACCCTCCTTGGCAACATGGTTTGGGAATACTTAATATAGAAAACCCAAGCCCACTGCGTTGTTTAAGCTTTGCCCAATGAGTCAACTCTTCCAACTACAGCAAATCTGTGTTTTGTTTTCCTTTTTCTTCCTTTTTTTCTTCCCTCCCCCTCTCTCTCTGAATCAAAAAAAGGCAAAACTAGAACAACAGGATGTCTTGATTAGCTTCACTTGAGCCTAAGCCTCCAATGTGTAAAAGTCTACAAATACCACTAAGGAGAATGAAAATCTGCGGAGAATTTTACCTTAGTTGAAAACTCTGTAGTGAGTATTGCTGACTAACAGGGACCAAATATACTCCCCAAACTAATGCCACTAGAAGAAAAGAGAAAGAGGGAGAGAATGAAAAATATGCAAAAAGCGTGGTTTTTGCTTGTTTGTTTTTTGTTTTGACTACCAGGCAACAGGTGGTATAGACAGACTTATCTCAGAGAAGAAAAGCAAACTTAATTGCAGTCTAGGAGGGTGGCTCAGTAGGTAGAACGCTTGTCTGTTGTGAACAAAGCTCTCAGTTCCACCCCCAGCACTGCATAAACCAGGCATGAAGACACACACCTGGTATCCTAGCACTGGGGAAGTGGCGGGGGTGGGGGCAGGAAAATCTAGAATTCCAGGGCACCCTTGGCTACATAGTGAGTTCCAGGCTAGCCTCGGCTACAAAAAAACAATCTTCCCAGATTACTGCCAAAGAAGTTACTGTGTGCATTTGGCACACTTGGTGACTCATTTGGAGCCCATGAGGGTACTAGAGTTGAGAAGACAGAATTAAGAATTTGAGACAAGATGGTTTCAGTTCATAAACCTGAAGATGGAGAGGAGCAAAAGCCAGTAAGGAGCATGTGACCTCTGCCTCAGTTCCTGCTGTCTCCAAGTTCCTTGAGTTCCCTTCCTAATGCTATAAACTATAAAGTAAAAGAAACCCTTTCCTTCCCTAGTTGTTTACGGTCATGGTTTTCTTCAATCACAGCAGCAGAAAGCAAACTAAGATGCTATTACAATGCCAGTATATTTGTTGTGGTTGCCTATATTCCTTTGTATGTATACCTCATATTTGTATAAATACCACATGTTTCTTCTATTCATTCTTCTGCTGATGGATAAACAGGTTGGCTTTACTGTTTGGCTGCTGTACAGAGTCTCAGAACTCAATACAAATTCTCATTTTTTTTTTCTCTTATGTGTATGTTGAAAAGCAGACCTACCTATGACGGGGTCATAGGTCAACTTTACATTTTAACCTTCAGAGTAAACTCCCAAACTGTTTTCCTCAGTGGGCGTACCATCTTACACTCTTGTCAGAAACACATGGGTGTTTCAATTCCTCCAGGCAATTGACATTTATTATGTATTTATTTATTTATTTATTTATTTATTGTATTGTAGTAATCCTAGGAGTAGTAAATTGATTCTCATCTCATCTTTTTTTTTTAAGATTTTTATTTTTAATTATGTGTATATGGGGGAAGGTATGTGCAGATTAAGTACAGGTGCCCTCTGAGACAAAAGAGGACACGGTATGACCAGGAACAGAAGTGAACCTGGCTGTAAATACACGAGATGGGTACTGTAAATCAAACTCAGTCCCTGGCAAGAGCACAACACGTTCATAATCACTGAGCTATCTCTCTAGGCCCCTCATTTTGGGTTTTGATTTGCTCCTCTAATGACTAAGGACTTTGGGAATCTCCTCACGCGTGGAGCAGCCGTTTAAGAACCCAGCGTGACTGTAGAGCAGGCTGTCCTGTTCCTGTTGAGATACACGCGTGCTCTGTACACTCCACGTGATAAGCACCTGTCAGTTCAGTTATGCGATTTCTAGGTGTTTTTCCCTTCCTGCTTACTGTCACTTCCCTTCCCCGACCACTCCCCTCCGAGGTACAGAAATCCAATCATCTGTTTGCCGCTTGCGGTTCAGCCTTACGGTGTTGCGCTTTTAACAACCCAAGTGGAGAATCACGGCCCCTCCCGATTCGTCTAGCTTCGCCTATGCATTTCATGGGTTCAGCCTTCTAGGTCTGTGTTAACTGGTCCATTTTGAGTGCACTTTTGGCTATTCTGTGAAGAGGCTGCAGTTTAATCCTGTGAACGTTAGAAGGGACAAAGCACCCAGCCACCATGAAGTCAGTGATGATCCTGAACTAACCAGGCTTCCACACTCTGAGAGCCAGCCATTCTCAAGCCCGTGACTATGGAAAGAGATCCCCGCCTACAATCCCAGAATTTAACAGGGCTGAGGCAGGAGGATAAGTGGTTCAAGGTCACCCTTGGCTAGCAGGCAAGTTTTACTACCTCAAAAGAGCTAAATAAGCATTAAATATTTAGAATTTAGGCCAGTGCAGTAAAATGATTGTATAATTCTATCACACACACAAAAAAATAACAGGGTTTCTCTGTGTACCCTTGGCTGTCCTGGACTCACTTTGTAGACCAGGCTGGCCTCGAACTCATAGAGACCCGTGCACCACCATGCCCAGCTAAACCTAGCATTATTATACACAGAATTACATTCACAGGCAATGACAGTATTCTTTATTTAATCATATTGAGGAACACTATAAAAAATAATTAATCCCATTAATTTTTGTAAGAATTCAAAGTTCCACATACTAAACAATACATTTTCCTTGGAGAGGAGGACACGTAAGAAGAGGAAAATGTAGCATTATCGAACAGTCATGTCAAGTGTCAGCGTAAAGCAATATTATCACATGGAAATGTGTCAAAGTGATATATTTAATTATATGGAATGGGTCAGAGTAATCCAGTATCACCGTATGGAACAGGTCAGAGCAATGTAGTATTATCAGAATGGGTCATGTGGAGGTTTTAATAAGAACAGCCTCCATAGCATCACATATTTAAATGCTTAGTCACTAAGAAACGGAATTGTTTGAAAGGATTAGAAGGATCAGGAAGTATGACCTTACTAGAGGAAATGTGCCACGAGGGGTGGGATTTGAGGTTTCAAAAGGCCACAGCAGGCCCAGTGTCCCTCTGTCCCTCTGCTCTGTCTCTCTCCTTAAGGATCAGGACATAGCTCTCAGCTACATCTCCAGCATCATGCCTGACTGACATCATGATAACTGAGCCTCTAAAACTGTAAGCAAGCATCTAATTAAATGCTTTGTCCTGGTCCTGGTGTCTTTTAACAGCATTAGATCAGTGACTAAGAAAGACAGAGTAATAAAATATTTTCCTGTGAAATGAGACAGGATAATGCAGCGTCATCAGATGGATTGGCATGATGTAATGTAGCATCATATGGAAAGGATTAGGATAATGCAATATTACCCTGTGGAATGAGTCAGGGTAATTTACTATCATATAGAATGTAGAAAGTTTAGTTATTTGCAGCCTTTTGTTTTAGTGGATATAAGTAGAAAAAGTTTGAAGTACAGAACCTTAACACATGTATATATACAAATATATGTACACACACACACACACACACACACACACACACACACACACACACACACACACACACATTTTTTGTTTTACTTTCTTTTCTCCCTTTTTGGGATACTGGCCAAAGGCTCAGTGTATTTTCCCTGCCTCCCTGGGCTTTCTCACTGTTTCCCTGAAACCCGTCTCTCCTTTAATCCATGTGGCTGTTTATACACCGCATGGCTTTCTGTCTTCCTTTGCCTTCTCCTGGCAGTGTAAAGGCCCGTCTGGCAGGAATCAATAGATCCTAATGAGACACTTGTGCTCCCCTCTTTGGCCAACAGACTATTGAAAGAACGGACCCCATGAGATTAGAATTTCCCCCAGTAATCTTCTTCTGGGAATAGAAAAGTCTATAAAGCCCGCAGGGTAGCTAGAGGAAGAACTTGCTTGCCGAAAGGGAGATTGACAGGTCAGGTGACCTTGCAGGAGAGACCTGTAGCAAAGACAGTGGGAATAGGGAGACTACACCTGGCTAGACGGCTTCATTATCCAGATCGCTTACCTTCTACCTACATCTCAGGGTCACGAGTTTGGAGGTGTTGCAGGATCTCTTTGTCCCTCTTCTCAATGCTGTCACACCGAACACATTTCCTTATTACAATGTTCATTCTTAATTTGGCTCTTCTTAATTGGCTTAGCAGAGAATAGGTGACTGAACCTGGCTTGTTAGGGCACAGGCCTTGACCCCTAAGTCTGGTTACAGCAGCTACAGAGATGTACATCTTGTCTGTTGTGTTCTTTTTCTCTTAAAGTCTAATAAAAGTGTCCTTGAGATGCCTTTTAATTCCCTACATAACTTCATTTATTAAGGAGACTATGAGCCCAAAAGGAAGACCTCAGGTTTTTTTGTTTTGTTTTGTTTTGGGTAACATAGGACAGGGTGTCAGGGTGTGTGTGTGTATGTGTGTGTGTGTGTCTACGTCTATGTGTCTGTCTGTCTGTGTGTATGTCTATGTGTCTGTCTGTGTCTGTGTCTGTGTGTCTCTGTCCGTGTGAGTGGGACAGGGGTCTGGCCTGCAGGTACATGAGGGTGGATCTAGAGGAGGACAGGCACATCTGGAGCCTTGGTTGTTCTTTTTTATAAGGTTTCCCAAATAGAAATATGTTAGGAAATCTAGTAATAATTCCCACTCTTGCCAAGTATCTGACTGGACAGACAACCCACCCTAACAGAGGAAAACAGAGATGTAACCAATGTAACCAGATCCCAAGGTGTAAATTACTTACGGTCTTGGCATAGCCACATGATGTCATCTTGCAGGTATGATAGTGCCTGACAGCTGTCCTGATAAAAGTACCACCAGTTCTTCTGGCTTTATTTATTTGGTGTATTTATGTGGTCTGGGTGAGTGAGCTTGACATGGTACACACAGGTAGATGTCAGAGAACAAATTTCAAGAGTTGGTTCTTCTTCCACCATGGCGGTTCTAGGAATCCAACGCATTTCTTCAGCCTTGCCCTTGCTACTGAGCCATTTCTCTGGCCTATCTCATTTCTCCCCTCCATTCTATATTTTCCCATGTTTATGTTGTGTGTTCATGGGTGTGTTCACAGTTGCGGCAGTCCTTGTGCCTGTGGGTATAGAAGCGCACCTGACAGTGACTGCCTATCTCGCCTATGGATGTGAATGGGTATCTCACCTGTGTGCATAGCTCACAGAAGCTAGGATTTCCTGGAATGGAAATTTCAGATGATTGTAAGCTGCCATGTGGGTGCTGGGAGTCAAACCCAGGACCTCTGGAAAAGCAGGCAGTGGTTTTATCCACTGAGTCAGTCATCTCTCCTGCTCCTAATCTCTATTCACAGAGGCAAAGTTTCTTACCGAGCCCTGGGCAGGCTGTTGTGGTTAGGATACTGAGTTAGCTGTCTCCATCTCTTTAGCCCTGAGATGCCTGGTAGGATCCTATGCTGACTGGCATTTCCTTGGGTTCTGGGATTCTGAACAATGTTCTCAGGCTTTTCCAGCAAGCACTTAACTCACTCCGCCATCCCTGAAACCCCATAATTTGTTAAAATACAGTTTCGGTCAACCTACATTTTGGAATGACAAAATAACAGAAAGACACAAACACATACACCAAGAAATCATGCCTAACCATGTTCCTGCAAATGTTTCATCTGAAGGGAAGGCGTGAGCCTTGCATCAAGAGTGCTGCACGGTAGTGGTCCAGGAGGTGTCTGATGCATTTTAAGCAAACTTACGTCACTGAGCCTCTCTCGAGAGCTGCTCCGGTGGAAACCCTTGGATTCTCCGCTAGCGCTTTCGCTGTCACTGTCCCTGCAGCTGTTCTGTCCTGGCTTGAGCTGAAGGTAACAGAGAAAAAGCAAAACAGGAGAAAGTCAGAGGTGTTCTCACACATATGCTTCCTGGCTCATGATATTTGAACCCTGAGCCTTGCCAGTTTCATTTTCTGATCTTCAAGTCATGGTATTCCGTTGAAACTTATACAATCTTTTCCTGTAAGTATACATGTTTGAGTGTGTGTGTGTGAGCATGTGTGTGTGTGTGTATGTATCTGTGTGTGTGTGTGTGTGTGTGTGTGTGTGTGTGTGTGTGTGTGTGAACTCACACATGAGTGCAGGTCTACGGAGGCCAGTAGAGGGCACCAGATCCCCTGCAGTTACAGGCAGCTGTTGTGAGCTGCCCAGTGGATGTGCTCAGAACCAACTTCAGGTCCTTTGTTAGAACAGTACATGCTCTTAACTACCTCTCCAGACCCATGTATTTGGGTTTTTGTTTCTCTTGGTTTTTTTTACACATGATAATCAAGTATCACAGAAGACGCAGAATTCACCATGTAATCCTTTCGTTTCTATTCCCCTTCTTTAACACTCCTATCTATCTATCTATCTATCTATCTATCTATCTATCTGTCTGTCTGTCTATCTATTCATTTAATTTGTTGTCTTTTTCGGAGGATCTCGTGTGGTTGAATGACCTGGAACTCATTAATGAATCTGAAGGTAACTGTCAACTTTCTTCCATGCAGGCATCAAGCATTACTACACCCAGACAATGCAGTGCTGGGGGTTGAACACGGGGGCCTTGTGCACACTAAGCAAGCACTCCACCAGGTAAGACATCTTCCTAGTCTTGAGGCATGGTAGCCTGACCGGCCTTCAGACCTCATTGAGGTTCATCTCCCCTACAAAGGCAACATCCCCTAACACCCGAATGGAGCATTCTGACTTGCACCATCTCAATAAAGCCACTTTTTAAAAATTATTATTTTCTTCCAACCACCCCCCCCCCTTTTCCCAGGAAGTCTTCTGTAACAGAGCTCAAAAAATAGTGCCAACTTTACTTTCTATCCTCCTGAGCCCTCTGTGGAATGCGTTTTCTACCAAACTAACATGAAGCTTACTAATTCTGCCCTAATTCAAGTGCAAGCTGCCTGGGGTGTTATAGATCAGAACGGCCTCTTTTCAAATGTTTGCCTTCTCACTCTTTGCAAAACAAAGGCTCGGGGGCTGGGATGTATCTCAGTAGGAAGGTTGTACTAATACACCAAACCTTTATCTTATCGAGTGAGCTTCATCTCCGCCCTGTGAATTACGATACATTAAAAGACATTACTTTTATTTATTTGTGTATGCGCACATCACGAAGAAGGTACCCATGCCTCAACGTATTTATAGAGGCCAAAGGATAACTTGTGTGACTCAGTTCTCTGCATCAACCATGTGTTCCAGGAAGGAAACATGGGTCTTCAGGCTTGGTGCAAACTGCCTTTACCAGCTGTGCCCTTTTGCCCATCTTCATTCTTAGAGTGCAAGAAACAGTCCTGTTGTTACCAGCACTCATACGGACAGCCAAGCCTGAGTGTGGAACACATGCCCTGATGTACAGGCAGCATCAGAACTCTTAGTCCTGACTGGAAATATAGTTCACCCATAGAATAACTGCACCAAAACCCAGGGTTTGTTCCTCTGCACTTCAGACACCCTGCATGGTAACACACACACCTGTCATCCCAGCGCTGGGAAGAAGAGGCAGGGCTAATGATAGTTCAAGGTCATCCTTGCTACACAGTAAGCTCAAGAGCAGCCTGGCATACATGAGGCCCTGCCTCAAAAACCAGACAAAACAAGATATATTATTTAAACTAATTCTTTCTTAATGGTCAGAAAGACCCATTTCCACTCGGGGATGAAGAAACAGCAAACACTGAGCTCAGAGTTAGGCCAAAACCTAGGACCCAAGCTCATGATTCCATTGCTGTCTGCTAACTGCCTGAACACACAGGGCCCAGTGGAGGTTCACACAGAACACACAAGTCACGATTCTGCAGTTTATTACAATTCCCTTTGTATTTCCGTACATCTGGGGTGATGTCTGATCTTGTGGACTTTCAACTCCCCAGAATCCACACAGGTAGAAGGAGAGAAACTGTTCCTGCAAGGTGTCCTAGAGCCACCAAGAGCACCCACACGTGCTCACAAATAAGCAAGCAATGGTGATTGAAAGAAAAGAATATCAAGAATATTCCTAATATACAACCAGCTTTGTAAAACCCAGGCGTTGCAACTAGCCCCTTTTCCATGCTTCTCCATGAAAGGGGAAACAGGTTTATAACAAGGCTCATGACAGACTTCAGAGGCTCCGACGTCAATTATCTGACTAAATGTTGATCTGGGCTGAGGGCAGAACAGAAGGAGAAAGGCGAGGAATCCGCTTGCTTGCGGTCCCAAGGCCCTGACAGCAAACACACTTAAGTGAATTCTGTTTGGAGAACCGTACATAAAATCCACCCACCCCCACCCCCACCCCGGGCTACCCCTTTTTCCTCCAAAGCCTGGCTCAAGTTTAAAGGAAACTTAGGATTTTAAGCTGTCAGCCAGCTCAATATTTCAAAGACACGGACTGACTACCCTGAGCACTAAAGCTAAACCACAAGATTTCAGCGACGATGTGCTCACCCCTAATCCCACGAATATATTTTCAAGCTGGTATTTTCGGCTGCAACCAAGGGATCATTTGGGGGGGGGGGGGGAGTGGCGCTAGCATAAGTAGCTGAGAAGTTGTAATCCTTCGCCTGGAATTCCTAGCTATTACCTACAAGCAGGAGACGCCACAAAGGCCAGGTGTGAGCTTAAACGTTTAAAGACCTGAGAAAAATCAATCCGCTTGCATTGATTTGTCCCAACATCTATGGTGGCCAGCACAGGAAAGCTTTTGCTGTAGCACGGACAGTGAGACATCTGCCTAGCGTGCTTTACATTCTTGTGAGGGCGTCTACACGAACATCGCTGTGGCCCATTCTCTACCTCCACTGGAGGCACCTGAACTAGACCAAAGTAAACAATGTGAGGGCGGGAGTATCTGGCACTGGGTGGTGGTAATTCTATCCACACAGTTATCTTTTATAAAACATAAGATGCCGAGTTTTCTTTTCATTAGATTTCATCGTGGAAAATGCACTCTATGTATAGGGTCACCGTGATCTTGGGAGCGTGTCAACTGTTATTAAAGGCAGGAATGGTTAATCTTCATTGTCAACTTGCTTGGGATTCAGAACTGGGGGGCAAGCCCGTAAATGTGCCTGCGAGGAGTTGCTGGACTGCGTTAACTGAGTTAGGGAGTCCTACCATGAATATAGTAACACCAGCCGCGGAATGAATAAAAAGAAAAATGAGACAGGGCTGGTGTGACGGTTCGGTTGGTACAGCACTTGACATGCAAGCCAAGTTGTATCGGAAGCACCTAAGTAGAAAGCTAGGCACGGGACACGCCCTTCCAACTCCAAGGCTATGGGTGCAGAGTTGAGAGGATCACTAGGATTGGCTTGGATGGCCAGCTTTGCCAAACCAGCAGGTTCTGGGCTCAGTGAGAAAAGGAGAGGGGGAAAGAGAATAAACAAGAAAACTCTGCAGCTAGAGAGATGGCTCAGAGTTTGAGAGCCCTAGGTGTTCTTCCGGAGGTCCCGAGTTCAATTCCCAGCAACCACATGGTGGCTCACGGCCATCTATAATGAGATCTGGTGCCCTCTTCTGGCCTGATGGCTCATATGCAGGCAGAGCATTGTATAAATAATAAATAAAATCTTTTTTTTTTTTTTTTTTTTTTTAAGAGAAGAAAACCCTGAACATTGTTTTGGTGATGTACCTATAAACATTTAAGGTCAATGACTTGGACACTGTTAGTCTCTTAGAAACTGAAAATTACAAAACTGCTTCTGCTTGGGCCAACAGATACATGATTCAGCATTTAAAATGGTTTGATGGACTTCAGAGTATTGAAAGGGTAGCGGGCTAATAAAATGAGGGGAGGAAAATGAGCCAAGAGCAATCTCACCGTATAGTTGTGGACATGAACAAGAAGGGACCAGGCAATCAGCACTATCTGACTGATTCTGACAGCCACCAGCAGGTAAGGCGGAAGTTCCAGCACGCATCGGGGATCACAGAAGCACAGTACAGAAAGTGCACAACTTCCATAACAAGTATGGTGTAGAGACACAGCTCTCACCCCAAAGGGGAACGAGGCACAGTCCGTTCCAGAGCCAAGCATGGCTGACCACAGGCTGGGCACAGATTTAGGGGTTTCCATGTTCGGATTCCGTGTTCCCACAACATGGTTAACAGTTTGATGAAGAGTTTATTGGAACAGATCAAAGCAGATGGAGACGCAAGGCACTTTCCGAGTACACTTGGTAGAGGCCTCAAGTACATCTGTTTGTACATTACAAAGGATTTACCTAGTGCTCGGAAATACCTTAGAGGGGACACAGACGCAGAGGAGAGAAGTCAGTGGCACCTGAGGAAGCAAGAGATGGCCCAAGATGATTTGGCTCTGGACTTACAACACCTGCCACCTCTCCACGTGGCTGAAGTTCTAATCATTGAAGCAGAGGGTTCAGCAGAAGCTGCCGTTGTTTCCAGACACTTCCCTTCACACAAGCGGACTCAAGATAAACAAAGGGAAGAAAGAGCTGAAAAGTCAGGAGAGACACCTCTGCAAAGAGTGGAATATTGCTAAACTTACAGATAATTAAGACTAGCTAAGTTCTGACATTAAGGAAGTTGGGTTTTTGTTTGTTTTTGTTTCTGTTTGTTTGTTTTGGTGTGAAGTAAAAAGTTACAGCCTTTTAGATGCACATTTGCAACATTTATGAATGGGATCCCTTGGTGTGTGGGCTGCACTTCTCAAACACATCAGGAGGTAAGGGGAGCAGGCCCTATGAAGGAGGACAGGTGGATTGGGAGTATCTAGGACTTAACTGTTGAGGTTGCACCATCAAGTTTCACTATCATCTCTACTTCTATACTGAGTGTGTGTGGGGGTGTGTGCGCGCGCACACGCGAGTGCACACAAGCATGCACTGAGTCAGGGTCTCAAACTCACTATGTAACCAAGGATGATCCTAAACTGATGATCTACTCACCCAAAACACCACAAGAGCTGGGATTAAAGCTATGCAGCACAATGTCTGTGGAGTATGAAAAGCTTTTAAAATCTAGTACAATTAAAAAAATTTTAGTATAATCATCTAGCGTACAGAAAACACATTAACTCACTGTCTCGCTATCATATGTATGTGTGTGTGTCCAGCTGTGTGTCTGAACACGTCCACAGGGGTACCCATGGAGGCCAGACAAGGGGTTTCAGATCCTCTAAAGCTGGAGATACAAGCAGTTGGGAACTAACTACCTAATATGGGTGCTGGGCACTGAAATTCAGTCCTCTGGCAGAGTGACAAGCACTCTTAACTCCTGAGGCATCGCTCCAGCCTCACATCACTTTTAATCCAGAAATCGAGAGTATATAGAATGTGTTATGATATAAAATACTTGGGTTGTCAGCTATCAAAAATTGTATGATATGAACGTTGACACCAAGTTTCTTTCCAACTTGCCATAGTTTTGAACTGAGTTCATTTCAAATCAGATCAAAAATAAAAGTCTCATTACAGTGAGGGCTCGTCCTCCGTCCACAGCTATGTTTTTTAAGTTATGTAGTATTCAACTCATCATTGGTGAAGGGTCATTTGATGGCAAGCTGCATCACCCCTGTGGAGACAGAGTGCTGTGAGTCCTGTTGCAAGTTCTGTGATGGATCCTTTTTCAAAAATTGAAGACGTTTTAGTATGGGGAGGTTAAAACATAGGTTCTGGGATGTCAAAATGTAGGTTCTAGGATGTTTCTGATACTTTGTTACAGAATTCTACCTCCCCAAAATACGTAAGTACAGACCCAACCCTCAGTACACCAGATGGGGGACTTTACTTATTGGAGTAGTAAGATTCAAAGAAGGCCGCTGGGGTGGCACTCCGGGGTAGCAGTGTGTCCTCCAAACTTCCCTTGGTGGGAGTTTAATCATCAGAGCCATATTTTTGAAAAGTGATGTTATGGTTTGAGTGACATGTGTCACCCATAATCTCTCATATTTGAACACTTGGTCACCGCTTGGCTGTACTATTTGAGAAGATAACGCAACCGTGAAGAGGTAGAGCCATGAGGGAGGAGGCGTATCACCTGATGTGCCTCTGAGGGTTCATTGCATCTCCTCACTTCCCTTTCTCCTTCCCTGCTTCCTGATCCTGTAGCCATGTCTTCTCCATCATCTGGACTCCACACTCCTCTGGCTCTGTAATCCAAAAGAAACTCTTTTCTCCTTAAGCTGCCTTTTGGTCACAGCACGTTAGCAAGGCAATGGGAAAGTAGCTAATGCAGGTGGTGAGGGAGTGAGGAGGGCTCTTCACGGATGGAATAACCTCACCCATAGCCTGACTGATACAGTTACTGCTGGAGTGGGTATGCTGCAAGGTCAACCCCTTCAGCCCTCTGTTCTCTCCATGGCTTGCTCTCATTCACTTCCACATGTTAAGACATAACCGAGGGCCCTCACCAGTCACTATCCCCGTGCTCCGACACTTCCCACCCCCGCAGAACCATGAATCTAGTAAGCATCCATTGATGGTTATTACTCTGCTTTACGGAATTACTCACCCCCCACCCCCCACCCCCTCTCTTTCTCTCTCTCTGGTTTTTCACGACAGGGTGTCTCTGTATAGCCTTGACTGTCCTGGACTCACTTTGTAGACCAGGCTGGCCTTGAACTCTGTTATTACTTTACAGTAGAAGAAAACAGACTAAAACAAGCACATAAGAGGAATCTATTCTGACCAACGTCCCAATAAGATGAAACTGGAGCAGTCTTGAGAGAGATGCCAGGATCCTCAAACACAGAAGAAGAGGCCATGCGAGGGCACTTGAAGAAGACAGTCCCCTACAAGACCTGCAGAAAGGCCCACAGGATAGGCAGCCAAATGGGAAAAACTTTGGTATTTTCCTTTTTATTCTCCTTTTTTCTTTTTGGAATCCTAGGGATGGAGCTCTTACGTGGGCCAGGCAAGCTTTTTACCATTAGCTTCAACATTGGAATGCCAGCCTCCTGAGCATGAAAATGTAAAATCCTTCTAAGATACAGACTGTGTTATTTGTTACAGCACTGCTATCGCTAACGGATGGAGACAATCCTTCTCTTTAAGAGAGAAACAGCCGGGTGTCATTCTTCCAGTCATAAAGGATAAGAGAATAAAATAAAACGAACAAGCCTAGCTAACTGTACATTTCTTTTCCTTTTGTACTTGAAAGGCATGTCACCTTTCTCTCCCTGTGTGACCTACATCAATGAGGCTTTTATCCCTGCATTGCCCTAAGATTGCTTCTATCAAGTCCCTCAACATGTGGTGGCGCACACCTTCGATCCCCGCACTCGGGAGGCAGAGGCAGGCAGACTGGGATTAAAGCTATGCAGCACAATGTCTGTAAGTTCGAGGCCAGCCTCATCTACAAAGTGAGTCTAGGACAGCCAAGGCTACACAGAGAAACCCTGTCTTGGAAAAACCCATAAATAAATAAATACATAAATAAAGTTCCTCAACATTATGCCAAAGGCATTTGCTAGTGCTCAGAGCACTAATCTAGCACTCCGCCTAATCTGTTAAAAGTAAAATCAAGTCAAGTAATGATAAATAAAATCTGTCTGTCTCCCCCTACACTACTTAAGTGACACCAATAACCAGGCTGTAGTTGAGAATTCTATTCCCTGGTGCGGACATCTCAGTTGGGTATAGGTCCTTGGGGCAATTCTCCTTGTTTGTTTTTGTCTTGTGATATGAGACAGGGCCTCATGTAGCTCAGGCTGGTGTCAACTGGCTAATTAAGTCTTAATCCACTTGTTCTCCCGACTTTAGCTTGTGAATGCAGGAACCGTAGGCGTACACCACCACACCCAGGTTGTGAGGTGCAGTGGACGAGACCCAGGGCTTCACGTGCCCACAGCACCGAGTCCCATGCCTGACCTCGAATTGAAGCAACATAGAAGGCCATTCCCTAACCCTGGCCAGGGAAATCGTGCAGTTCTGCCCCATAGATGAGGAAGCTTCACCAGATAGCATGTGTTTCAGGTCAGTCCACATCAGCCAATATTCTTACTGGCTTTAGGCATGTGCCTAACTTTGCTGCATGCACTCTGTTCTTGCAGGGATGGACATAGAGCACTGACCCTGATACCTGGTTGATGGTGTCTGGACTGGAGGTTCCGGGTCTTAAAAGGCTATGTTTCTGGGATGTGTCAATAAGCTGACTGACAGGTCAATGAAGAGTGTGGTGTACACTAGTTAACTCGGTCCAATTCTCCATCTTTCCTAATGCAAAAGAATGGATTTCCTTCTGGAAACAGTGATCGCGTGTAATTTAAGGTATTTCCAAGAGTCGGGTATAGTTAAAAATAAAGGAAAAGTAGTATATAATTACTGTTAGTTTAAGAAATCATCACTCTGGCATTTAAGACTTGTAAAAGTACTTGTTCTGCAAAAGGTCAAAAACCACTAAGAGAAGCTAATGGTTTTCTAAGAATTGTCTGTGCTTAGTGACAAGATTGCCACTCTAATCATTTAGATGCTGTGAAGCATTTAAGAGTCCTATTTATTTTACTAACAGGTTTTTTTCTTAAGAAAAAAAAAATTCTTGTTTTGCTATAAAACAAACCAGCTGTAATTTTTCTTCAAATATGTTTTAAAATGGTAGAAACATTAAAAAAAAAACTATGACTGCAAAGTGGAGATATGACATATGTGAGTCTCCAGAGTCAACCCCCTGCACCATGAAAAAGAACAAGTAAAAAATTCTGTTTATGGGGCTGGGGCTGGGTATCTTGGTTAGAGTCTTGCCTAGCATACAGGAGGCCCTGTGTTTCAACCTCAGTACAATATATACCAGAATAGTCTCGGTAGCATATTCTCTTTTTGCTGGTTTGTTTTCCAAGACAGAGTTTCTCTGTGTAACACCTCTGGCTGTCCTGGAACTAGCTCTGTAGACCAGGCTGGCCTCGAACTTACAGAGCTCTGCCTGCCTCTGCCTCCCAAGTGCCGGAATTAAAGGCGTGCGCCACCGCCGCCCAGCGGCATATTCTTGTAATCCTGGCATTTACTAGGCAGGGGCAGAAGGATCACAAGTTGCAGAGCATCTTTGTCTACATAGCCAAGTCCAAGGCCAGCTTGACCTGTAGAAGATCCTGTCTCCCCAAAAGTAAAAGTGCGTCATCACATACTAGTTGCTCAACATTAATAGCAATACTTAATAGCAATAACTCAATTGGTTATATAAATAAACTGTGGTCTTAGGGGAAAAAAAATTAAAGCCAGATGGAGTCAGTGGAAGACATTTCTCCTGTCTTATTGTAGATGCAATTTACATGACTCTTGGTACGCACAGTTCTCAGAGCAGGGATGTCCTCTCGGGAGCAAGACCACTAACTGAATTAACTCTACAGGTAGAAGGGGTCTTTGCAACAGTAATCTTACTAGCGTGGAATCTGAGGGACCGGCACCATAGGCTCGGGGTTTGACCCAGTTCACTGCCACACACAGTGATGTCTCAGTGTTTCAGAAGATGCCAGGTTAAGAAGCACGTACCAGTTTTAACCTAGGTAAAACATGTAGAGATGAGGATAAGGTAATTTTAACTTAGAGGCAAGAGAGAGATAGAGGAAGTTTAAATACTTGGGTTTACTTTTCCTTCCTGTAGCTATAATGAAATACTTTGACAAAGGCAGCTCAAGGGGGCAATAGGTTTATTCAAACTCACCCACCATTCAAGAGTCTGTTTCAGCCGGGCGGTGGTGGCTAGCGCCTTTAATCCTAGCACTCGGGTAGGCAGAGGCAGGCGGATCGCTGTGAGTTCGAGGCCAGCCTGGTCTACAGACGGAGTCCAGGACAGCCAAGGCTAACACAGAGAGACCCTGTCTTGAGGAAAAAAAAACAAAACAAAACAAAACAACAACAACAACAACAACAAAGAGTCTGTTCCATCATAGTGGGAAGGAAAGCTAGTAGGAGCCGGAAGGAACTGAAGACATGGTGCCCACAATCAGGAAACATACCGTGCTAGTGCTCGGCTTGCTTTGTCAGGATTGTATCTAATCCAAGACCCCCTAATCAGGGACTGGTACTGCCCCACAATTAAGATGGCTCATATAGTAGCTGACAGAATGGAGATAACCTCCCACCACCCCCAACCCCCTTGGGCAGGCGGCAGGGACCTGTCTCCCTGGCAACTCAAGATTTTGTCAAGCCGACACTAGCCATCATGCATGGAGGATCCATAAATGCCCTGGGTACCACTATCCTCCCCAGTACACAGAGCATTTTAATGGGATGGGAAAAGATTGACAACGGGCAGAAGCCCCAGCTCTCGTTATGATTTTAGCTGATCTTCACGAATTCCCAAGAAAGTTGTTAATATTCCTACCTAAGCCCGAAGGTGGGGAGAAAAGACAAATATGTCTTGTCTATGTAGGGCCCTTGGAGACAGCAATTGGGGTTCCCAACTTGTGGCCGTTAACTGCAGCCATGGCGACGTTAGTTAGTGGAGCTCTTCAGTTTGAGGGCCAAGAGCAGTGCATGACTTCCTTTCCCGTTATGTTGATAAAACACCCTGACCAAAAGAAACTCAGGGGAGCAAGGGGTGACTTCATCTTATAGGTCACACACAGTCCGCCATTGAGGGAAACCAAGGTAGGAACTCAAGAAGGAGAGAGAAAGCAGATGTGGGGAGTCAGTGTGTTAGCTCACAGACCCAGGACTAGCTTGGTTCCTAGGATGACCTACCCAGGGGTGGTGCCGCCCACCAGTGGGCTGGATCCCACATATCCTCTAGGCTGTATCAAGTTGCCAAAGCTAACCAGGACAGGCAGGATGCGCCAATGCTTGGCTCTCAACACAGGGGACAAGGCTGATGACTCACAAGAGCCCGCCCCCTGCTCCTGAAGCAATGCAGATACCGTAGAACCGCAGCGTCACCCAAAATATCACACAGGCTTCGCGCAATCAAAACAGGAAGAGATGCATCTACCCGAATAAAACAAATGACACTGTTGCGCATGACTTCTGTGCACCACAATATGGATGCATTGGGGGAATACCTCTCAGCTGACAGGTGGGGGAACCTGGACACAGAAAGAAGGGTCTATGTGAAAACAAATAAAACCCTGCAGAATATGAGCTGAATCCCGCACCAGGCAGCATCTTCAGTTTCCCAGAGAGGATACAGAGGACTGTAGGAAACAGTGGATACCTTTAAACTTAAAAAAACAAAACAAACAAACAAAAACAAAACAAAACAACCAAAATCTCAGTTTTCTCTCCTTTGGGACTCTATATATATGTCTAACCTCTAGACTGGAGAGATGGTTCCGCAGACCCAGGTTCAATTCCCAGCACCCAAATGGCAGCTCTCAACCAGATCCATGGGATATTCTGCCCTCCGCTTGCTACTGTGGGTACTGCATGCATATAGGCATATAGTGGTTTTGCATACATGTACTCACACTCTACACATAAAATACAATGAAAAAGCCTAAGCTGCCATTGAACTTCAGATACACCAGCCTCTACCTTCCAAGTGCTAGCATTTCAAGCGTGCAACATCACACCTAAGGTTTATACAGTGCTGAGGGTAAAACCAAAGGTCCCATATATGCTGGGCAAGGCTTCTACCAACGGAGCCAGAGCATTAGACGCTCAGTCTTGATGTTGAATAAACAGTACGTGTGAGAGTGGACTGACAGCTTCGCATAAATCAACCAGTAACCAGCACTGTGGTCCTTCTCGCTGCATCATGGGAAGAAGAGTTAGCTTGGCTTCTAAGTCTTAGACCCTCTACAAAGAGGAGAAAGAGAAAAGGGGAGGGGGACGGGGAACAAAAGAGAGCAGGAGAGGATATAAAATACCCGCACCAGGTTTATATATACATATTTTTAGAAAAAGACAAATCAGCTATTCAAAGCATGGGTGTGCTTTAAAATTCTTTACTTCCCATTCCAAATTCCCAATACTCCAGACGGATCAAAGTTTTACAGATTATTCCTCAAAAAAAAAAGAGAGAGAAGAAACACAAATTAATAACTATTTAAGCATTCTGTTTCATCATGATAACAAACAGATGGTTTTAATATTCTAGAGGCTAATTCCTGAACAATTAAAAACACAGCAAGACATTAACATCTAATGAAACATTTTAACTACCAGTGTATGCATCTGCCATTAATTCCCACACAGTGAGGTCTTGGATCTCCTCAATCTGTTCTTTATTAAGGAAAGTTTCTCCACTCTGAATTTAGTGAAGTAGAGAATTAACAACTGTTTGTAATCAGCAATCAGCAGGATATTTCACCAATGTGTGCTGAAGCTGCGTATGCTACCAGGCTTAAATTTATTCTTACGGCGGCTTTGATGTATACACACTTTCAAGTTAACAGAATCAACTTTCCAATTGAGAATTCTTCCACCCAAAAAACAAAAAATGCAATGAACATAGGGCCAGCTTTGATGTGCAACAAAACCCCTCACTGAGCTGTGACCAAAAAAGATGTGTGCACTGAGTAACATAGCTAACTTGTGATCCGAATTACCCAGAAATTGCCTACAGTGCAACTTCTAGCACTGGGGTGTGTGGGAAGTGAAATATCACAAGGAAGAAGACTAAGGCATGCTACATCCTCACATGCCGAAGGTTAATACAGGACGACCAGTTACCATTAAGCTGCCTTCATTTTTGTGCCAATGTGAACAAATACTGCATCTCCTGAAACAGGATTTCTGAGTAACCGCAAATAAGTCATTTAATCTTAATATTTATTTTAGTGTGTGTGTGTGTGTGTGTGTGTGTGTGTGTGTGTGTGTGTGACTGCAGTGCCTTCCAGAGCCAGAAGAGGGTATGAGATGCTCTCAGGTTCAAGCTACTGGCAGCTGAGATCCATGCAACATCAGTGCTGGAAAAAAAAAAAAAATGGGTCCACTACAAGAGTGGCATGCACTCTTTAACAGCTGAGCCATAATTCATCTGACAGAGTCTCTGCGTAAAATTTTGAGAGACGCCTAGACATATGAGAGTCCTAGTTAAAATACTCCAGAATGGAGCAGAAAGCTGAGTCTAGAACACACAGGTCCCTCCCTCCCAACTGCCCATGCTGTTGTTTACCATTTTAGGGCTAAGCGGGGTTAAACAAATTAATACCTGGCATCTGAATGCAGGCTTTCTTATCCCAGACTCTGAGTCACTCCCAAAGCATTGTGTTGTCATCACAGGCAACATTGTAATCAACAGGCAAGTTAACAACCAAGTGCAGCAGCTTGTTTCTCAGGGTAAACCGTGCGTAGTGGTTTTCGAGTTAGCGGGCAAACATTGATGGTAAGCAATCACAAAACGAGATAAAGTCACTATTGCAGATTTTCAATGGAGCAAAAGAAAACTGCACACATATATACTGTTAGTGTGTGCATATGTGTGCCTGTGTCTGTGTGTTTAAAGACAAAGGACTTAACTATGTACTCCTGCCTAGCCATCAAAGCAAGATGTTCCTGCCACCCTGCCACATCCTTGCTGGTGCTGCAATTACAGGTGTCTGTCACCATGTCTGACAATTATATCACAAAGCTTGATTAGCAGTATTAGGATAATGTCAATTCTGAATGATGGATACACATGATTTGATGGGATTAGATCTTAATATATAAATATTAACTATGATAATATAGAAAGTAAATTGAATGATATTGTCTCAATTTCTTCAAAGAATGACTTAATAACTAAAGATTTGGGTTCTCATTTTTTTCCCTACAGAATGGTCTCAATGCAGAGCAAGCTGGCCTTAAACACATGGTAATCCTCCTGCCTCAGAATCTCAAGTACTAGGACAATGCGTATGGCCATCAATGAGTTCTTCAGCCGAGATTTGTGGAGTGGGGGAAGGCATATGCTAAGAGGGCAAGCAATTAAGAGTAAACTTTCCACATTTGTTTCAGTTACCTGAAGAAATAAATTGGTATAAAATAAAAAGATGGGGAAAAATATAATACCATCAATTTTATTTCTTACTCAAAATGTGTGATTACTGACTCTTCACTAGTTTGTGACTTCGGCATTACTGGAAGTCAATATCCCCCTGTCTTAGCAGGAAGCACCAGGCCCTCCTTTACACGGTACTAGGGATAGGACCCAGGGCATCATGCAAGCTATGTGAGCCCTCTACCAGCTGAGCTACATCCCAGGCTCCACATATGTGTAATTCTCAATCCCCAAAGACACATTTAAAAAGTCATTTTAAAGACCCAACCTCCACCATTTTATGTGGGGAGGGGAACCGCACCATTTTCTTTCTTACGTTTTATTTATTTTTTTGGCAGTTCTTATGAAAATTCATAAGCCAGATGGCATTCAATAAATGTAAAGAGCTCAAGAATTTGGTTTTATAGAAAAACATCAATTAGCGTAAGAAAATTAGCAATTAAGCAATCATTATACAACATATATCAATATTACTAACGAGTGCATGTATACACTAAAATTCCACATGAACTCTTTTAGATGCAGACAGATCTGGGGCAATGCTGCTTTCTCCGAAAGGCTTACCACAACCTCATCACAGCTGTCCTTTGGTTTCACACTGTATTATCTTCCTATTACACCAATGTCTCTGGATCTCCTCAGCTATTGACCTCCGACCCGTAATGTTTGCTACTGCTTGCTATTTAAAACTTTGAAACCTCTCCACTTTGTCTCTACACACAATTTAGTTTTATCCTTTTAAGCAGAAGAGTGGGATGGCCATCAAAGCTCTCTAAGCCCACAAACTTTGTGGTCAGAGCTATGGGTTAATTGAATGACAAGTTTCATCTATAAAGGATTTAAGATCTATTTCTAGAACATGCCCCTAACTCACACTGATAATGTGTGCAATGGTTATCGCCTCTTGTTTTGGCCGATTCTCTCAATGACGGTGAGACTCTTCAAATTCAAATGGCGTTACGACTAATGCTAATAAAAAAAATGTTTAGGAACTGGGAACATGACTTAGTTAGTAAAGACCAAGTTCCATAAGCATTGAGGACCTGAAACCAGATCCCCATCAGACATGTAAACAGCCAAGAGAGGCCGCACATGCCTATAACCCTAGTGCTAGGGAGACAGAACCAAGAGGATCCCAGGATCTCATCTGTTGGCCTAGCCTACTCTAGTCAGTGAACACACCAGGTCCAAAGATACCTTTTATATATCATGGACTGTGAAAGAGAAAGATTTCCAATGTCAACGTCTGGCTTGTATAGGCCCTCTTGTGCTCTTACACATACACCATACACACACTGACACCGACACACGTGCCCACGTGTGCACACACACACACACAGACACACACACAGACACATTATAATTATATATTAAAAGATAATAAAAAGAGGTCCAAGGTGGTAGCGTATAGTAATATGTCTGAAATAATGAATACCAAACAGTCGAAGTACCAGTTATTGGGACAACTTTAACAATGAGTACTCTGAAGGCTAATGCCTTCTACAGCTCTGGCTTTGCTGTTCAAAATATAAATTTATTTGCCACATTTACTTATGTCCCTCTAACCAACTTTGTAGTGATGCTTTAATGCCAGCAACATGCTTTGTAAGGTATAATTTCACTAGAACACACATTATGGCTGCATGTATAAGAAATCACGAGGTGGGGCTGGAGTGATAGCTCAGAGGTTAAGGGCACTGACTGCTCTTCCAGAGGTCCTGAGTTCAATTCCCAGCAACCACATGGTGGCTTACAACCATCTACAATGTGATCTTCCGGCATGTAGGTGTATATGCATGCAGAATAATAAATAAATCTTTAAAAAAAAAAAAGAAATCAAGAGGTGAATATGGAAAAAAACAATTTGTACCAATTACATCCTTTTTTGTTTTCCTACCTGTTCAGTGGGGTGGGGGTGGGGTGGGAACACTTAAACTAGAAGCAACATAGGGGGAAGAAAGGTTTATCCTTGCAAATCCATCGGTGAGGGAAGCCGGAACAGGAACTTCTGGCAGAACTATACAGGAATCATGCTTGCTGGCTCACTGACTCACAGGCAAATAGATATCTAGGTTTCTTATAGAGCCCGGGGCCACCTGCGGAAGGACAGTGCTGCCCACAGTGGGCTGGGACACCCCTTATCAATTAGCAATCAAGATAATCACCTATGAGCATGCCTACACATTAACCTGATAACGGCAACTACTCAACAGAGACTCTTTTTTACTGTGATCCTCGGCTGTGTCAGATGGAAAGACAATGCTAACTACGACATCAGTATTTTTTTTTAATTCCTTATATTCTGAAAGCTAATGTTTGCTACACAGAAACTCAAAGTATTATCAAATGAAAATTTTAAGAAATCTGACTTTAATTATACTCACAAAATAACTGCGATTCTGCACTAAGAAGGGTTACTAGTTGAGATTATCCGTACTTTTCTAACCTACAAATATAAGCAAGTTGGACGTAAACTCTGTGAGCATGCATACACATGGGCATTAGAGGTCAACCAGAGATGTTGCTCCCAAGGAGCCATCCACCTTGTATGCTGAGACAATGACTCTCACTGGACCTGGAGCTCACGAAGTAGGCTAGGCTGGCTGGCCAGTGAGCTCCAGGCAGTGTCCTGTGTTCACTTCCCAGCTCTGGGATTACAAGTGTCTACCACCATGCATGGCTTTCCGAAACTATCAGGTGTAACTGTCTCCGCTTCATCATATTAACTTCTCGGTTAAATGATAGGCAAATAAATGTGTGGCCCATAAAAATACTCTCCACTTATACACACACACACACACACACACACACACACACACACACATCACACACACACACCACACACACACATACACACGTGGACACACTCCCTTCTACCACACAATGTGGTGTTGTCTACATTTGGTCTTGGTTTTAAGTCCATGATTTCTTCTTCAGCATAGCTGGTGTCGGCAGCGGGAGCCTTTCTCATAATTGTCTTGTTTTCTGTAACTTGGTCCCTCACAAGCCTGGGAGTCTCCAAATGGGGCTGGATCGCTCACCCCAGGGCCCACACTGTCCGAGCCTCCCAAGCACTGGGATCACAAGTATTACCAAAGGTCAAACTCTTGTCGGGCAAGCATAGCACTTTATTGACTAAGCCACCTTCCCAGTGTTCTTTCTCTTTACTTTAAAGATACAGCCTGGGAGAAAGAGGCTAAGAGAGGGAAGAGAAAGAGGTACGGAACAGAGGGAGTTAAGATTTGAGATTTGTTTTCAATAAATGTTAGTGAAGTTATAAAAATAGCCAAAGACCTGGCCTTCATCCATGGATTCCATGGTTCAAAAGTACCATGAAAGGATGTACAAGTACTTATAACCAGATTAAAAAAAACAAAACACAACTGGAGGTGGGGCACACAAAACATAACAGATTACAACCTGTGGATTGATAAGGTCACAGGGGTAAAAGGAGACATGACCTGAATACCAACTATGGGAAATTAAAAGTAAAACCAACCTTTTTCCTAGCTTTTCCCTCCCTCCTCCTAATCTTCCTTTTTCCGTTTTGAATTAAGACAGAAAACCTGGTGCAACCCTAGGCTGTCAACCGACAGTACCTCACGGCTAGCCATGGCAACAGCTGCAGTGCTTGGCTGTAATAAACTGGTACAATTTAATAGCTTTTATTGTTCTGCGGTGGTGTCTGAGCATAGCTGCTCTCCCCTCTTAGGACTCCAGGGCCCCACAAGGGCAGCAATGAGAGGAGATCTCATTTACCTAAAAGCACTTATAAATTTTTAATTTGCTTTAACAAGTAAATTAACAAGTCCCTCATTCAGGCAAGTTTTATGGCTTCTTGCCACTTGGGAAAGGCCGTAAAAGTTTTATAGATAATCCAGAGCTACTGAGACTGCTCATAATAAATTGTCTGTTTCCTGTTATTTTATCAAATCATTGGGTTTCTAATGACTTAAAGTCACAGTTTCCTTATATTCTGGCTTTTTATGAGGCTGTATTTATAAACTCCAAAGAATACCTTAAATTATACTAGGCCCTTGCTAATCATTACAAAGACTTTTTTTTTTTTTTTTCCTTTTTAAATGGAAGCTTACCTTCAGCTCAAACCTGGCTAATAAACATGGTGACATGTTTTGAAGGCAGGATGCTGATTGTACGTACACATTATTTAAGGGACTTCCTGGGACAGACTTTCCATTAGCAAATAAACTGGGGAATCTGCAACCTGGTGCGCTCTGTATAGATGCACCCAATGCACAATGGAACTTTTTAGAACACTGTATTTTATCTAGTGGTGAGCAGGGTTAGGGATATAAGTAGTCACTCTGGTCCGAGCCCTGGACCCCGTATGCTAAAGCACCATGCTAGGCAAAATGTGCTCACTGGTGAAATACTGCCATGACTGTTAGAGGGTAAACCAACTGCTTCTGGTTTCACTTGAGTTCTGCTCCTCAGGAGGGAATTGATTTCTGTCTGGTACAGTATAGGTCAAGAAACCCCAAGGTTGAGTCAGTCTAGGCCCTAAGGAGGAACCTACACATGATACAGAAGCTGTGGTCATTTGGAAAAGATTAAACCAATCAAAACTCAAACACAAAGGGAAAAAGGAGGGTTCCTGGCACACAACCCTGGATGGGGAGCTATTAGCAGTGATGGCTGTCCATTAGAGGAGAGTCCACTGGCACCCCCTTCCCCTCCTTTTTTTTTGCAGGTGTGTGTGTGTGTGTGTGTGTGTGTGTGTGTGTGTGTGTGTGTGTGTTTTGTATACTGGCAGACTGATTATGCCTCAATGACTCCATAACCATACATGCCCGGGAGCATTGGGTTATATAAAAAGGAAAAATAAAGAAGCTTAGTGTTTGTTTGTTTGTTTGTTTGTGATTTGGGTCTGAAATATTCTACACATGCTCATGGTTTGAATGCATGTTCCCCAGCAGACGGTGCTGATGTGGTAGGCTGTGGAACCTGCGTGCGGTGGAACACCAGCACAGGTATCTCACTGGAACAAAAGAAGGTTGATGGTTATAGTTAGGTCTGCGTTCTAGTCACTCTGATTCCTGATCCGCCACAACGTGAACGGCCACTGCCACCCCTGCCTGCTGCCATGCCTTCGCCTCTGGGACAGACTGAAATATCTGGTCCCGCGGACCAAAATGCAACCTTCCTCCTTCAAGTTGCTACTGTTAGGAACTGTGGTCACAGCAGCAGAAAAGTAAGTAATATGGGCTGTTAGGGGAAAGTCACCACTCACTGAGAAGAGAAGGGACGGATATAAGGACCTTACTCAAAATGCTGAAGAACAAAGTATGGCATCACACACCTGTAACCCCAGAGCTCGGAAGGAAGAGCAAGAAAACCGTAACAAGCCTGAGACCAACCTGGTCTTCACAGTGAGTTTCTTGCCAGCCAGGCCTACACAGCAAGACCCTGTATCAAAAGAATTAAAAAGGCCAAGTAATGTCATCATAGCTCACTCAGATGTGACACGCAACCATGATGTAAGCAAGCTCCCAATTCATTTATACAAATCACCCATCTGCTTATTCCAGAAAAGACAACTCACAGAATCATAGGACCCTGTGTAGTAAATTTTGAAGACCCACTGTTTACTTTTTCATTAAAAAATATTTTATACATATAGGTATACTGAATGCATGTATGACTGTGTGCTCTTAACAGCTAAGCCACGTCTCCAGCCCACAGGTTCACTGTCCAAATGATTGACTGTTCTTGTGTGGCCTTGTATTTAATCCTACTCGTAACCACATCATCTTGTTCAGTGCTGCATAAAACGGAGGTCTTTGGCCAGGTGCTAGAACACAGTCATTGACTGTCCTGTCCATGGGCTAGATCAGGGTAGGGGTTTAAAGTTTACCGCCTGTATTGTCCTTGGCTAGTGCCTTAGTTTGAGCGGGACCCCTTGACTCAAATCTGCCTATCATAATGTTCTACTTGTAGGTTTCTAGGACCCACTGGATCCTTCTACTTTGCTATTCTCCCATTGTTCTCTCATCTAGAGTCCCAATAGGGTGTCCTCCCCTCTGTCCCAGTTTCCTGGTAAGGGAAGGCTTTCGTGGGACATGCCCATTGGGCTAGTATGCAGATTTGACTTTCTCATGTACTCTGGTGCCTCACATTTGACTATGTCCCCTGGCGGGGGAGACCTAGTGGCACTCAGAGGAAGGACAGCAGGTCACTGAGAAGAGACTTGATACCCTATGAGCATATACAGGGGGAGGTAATCCCTCTGAGGAACAGTCATAGGGGAGGGGAATAAGGGGAAAATGGGAGGGAGGGGAGAATGGGAGGATACAAGGGATGGGATAACCATAGAGATGTAACAAGAATAAATTAATTAAAAAATAAAAATAAAATAAAAAAAATAAAAATAAAATAAATCAAAAACAAAAACAACCAAGAAAAAAAAAAAAAAAAAAAAGAACAGTCATTGAGAACACGGTCACGTGATTTCGCTTCTCACCCTTGTCTGTGTGCAGAAGGATGTGTGCAAGTAACGCAGGATGGAGACAGAAAAAGAGTGTGTAGTAGCAATGACGGCCCAGAATCACCTCCAGAACAGTGCACACAGAATGACACTAACTGCCATGATTGGTTGGAAACGGCTATTTTGATAGAGCCAACATTCACCCAGGAAGGGATTCTCAAGTTGAGTTCTCAGCGTGTCTTCAAGGGATTAGACTACTTGTATTAACTGATGTGGGAAGACCCAGCCCACTGTGGGCGACACCATTCCAGGAGTTTGAGGCTTCGGCTGAACACAGGGGCGCAGCACGCATTCCTTCATTTAGTTCTCTCTGCTCTTGACTATAGATGTAATGCGACCAAATACTTTGAGTTCCCGCAGCCTCGACTGACAGCAACTTGGAACTGTGAGCTAAAATACAATTTTTTCTCCCTTACAATTGCCATCTGTTAAACCAGCCCACGGCCTGGGATCCCAGAGATAATAAAAGGGGGTTAAAGAGGGAAGAAGTCCAGAGAACGCCAGCGCTCTCCTGCCTCCGCATTCCCACACACCATGATGTAAGCAGTGTATCACAATGGGAGCGAGCCCTCTAAAACCATGAGCCAAATTAAAACATGGCTCCCTCGGGCTGTTCTGTCAAGCAGTTGAGGGACTGAGAAAAGTAACTAAAGCATACCCATACGCCCATACAAATCCCTGTGTAACAAGTGAAACACTTGCAAACTCCTTGGCGCTCTCATTAAGTGTACTTATACCAGTGACCCTGCTCAGTGCTTACGACCCATCCTTACGAGCATTTCGCTGACTAGTGCCTTATGGTTTGCACAGAAGCAAGCTGGCTCTTGAAGTCAGAGCTGAGGGGAGGTTCCAGGGAAGTGGAAGCTCTTGTAGTATCATTAGTGGGTACATTGGGGTTTCTAAACAGGTGTAGGGCAGAATGTTCTCCTGTGCTGAGGAAGGTGTAATGAGGGACTGGAGTGTAGCCATTGCAGGAACCAGGGCACGACTTCCTAAGGAAACACAACCAGTTTACTCTTCACGAGTGGCAAGCCACTAATTTGAATAGAAATGAAGAAAGCTTTTGATTCTTTGATGACTCAATTATAAGTCCAGACCTTGCACAGAAACACTGTAAGTTCTTGTTGAACACAACATGAACTGACAGTATAAAACCTGTAGGTGAATAATTAGGTTTACTTGTTTTTGTCTCTCTATCCAGCATGGCTATGACTGTTTTCTTGTCTTTTTCTCTCTCTCTTTTTAAATTTTTTTTTTACATTTATTTTTTTATCAGAGGAAAGGCACATGCATCCCACAGTGCACATACAGAGGTCAGGAAACAAGTTGAGAGTCTGTTCTCTCCTTGTACCTGTGCATTCTGGGAAATCAAACTCAGACCATCAGGCTCAATGGTAAATGCTTTCTTCCTCCCAATGAGTCTTCCTGTTGGACATCTCTTTTTCTTTTAACCCTGAGATCCTGCGGTACCTAGCATAGTGCTGGCAAACAGCAGATACTTAATAAACACATGTCACATGAATGTACATAGTCATGCGCAACAGTGGCCTGGCATAGCATCTCCAAAGTAACAGCCCTCACCGAATAGATCTGTACCGTGACCCTGGACATGGATAAAGGGAGCTTTATGCAGGTTTCAGGAAATGCACATAATTATAAGATGTTATGAGTATGTGATTCTGCAAAGAAAGTCTTACCTACATAAACACAAACATGAGGAAACACACCCTAATCTGCAATCTAATCCTCTCATGTTTGATGGCAATCACCTTTCAGGAATCAAAACCATTAAGAGTTATTTGCCCAACCCTCTGCCTGTCCACAGCAGGCAGCATGCCAGATGCTGTCTGTGAAGCAGAGCGCAGCACTGTTCCTTAGCTTTACCTAACTTGTTTATTAGAACTGGGGGAGCTTTTCGGTTCACGTTTCAGGTTAATCTTTTTTTTTCTCTCTCTCTAAGAACAGAATATCCTCTTTGCAGATCTCCCCAGGGCCTTGGTATTTGCAACATCAAACAGAACACACAAACCATTGCACCCACTTTCAAAAGCCTATTACACTGTCAACCGGCTTCCTAACCGCAGCCAGGGGAGAAGGCTTACAGACTCCTAAGCCCCTTTCGTCCCCCCAGGCAGCTGGAAAGGAGCCATAATTTCTCTAAGCCACCACTGCATTTTGTTTCACCAGAGAACTCCTAATAAGGCGGGCAACATTCCAAGGAGGGGGAAAAAAAAACAACCTGAACTCACTAACTATAAATCTCACTCGCCTTTTATTTCTTACACCCTCTCAAAGTTTCTGTTGCTGGCAAGCTCTGAGAATGAGGCACTGTCACACGTGGCTACCAAGGACCCTTTTCCACACTGCTTGAGGAATCGTCACACAAAGCAGGCCCATGAGCAGAGTCTGAAGCAGAGTGCTGTGGTGGGGGTGTTACTGTGCTCACCTGGCCTGGGTTTTTAGCGCTGCTTTGGGGATGCCCGGCAGAGGACAGAAGGAAGAGAAAGACAGGAACAGACTCAGGTTTTAAACAAGCAAATGGAACAAGTTATGGTCTCTGTATTTCTTCTGCCTCTTTAGAACCTATCCAAAAAAACACATAAGCCCACGGGGAGACAGTGTTTTGTTTTGTTTTGTTTTTCCCAGCCTGTGCCAGCGGGGACAAACTTGCTTAATTGTTAACGAGATTCATGAACACCTCTTCCAAGGGGATACCAGTAATGAGTCCCACATAACAGAAGGTTTCTGAAGCATGGAACAATAGGTAACAAGCTCCAACAGGCTGACAGACTGACTGACACACAGAAAGATGCATGCGCATGCGCATATGCGCGCGCATGCGCCCGAGCTCGAGCACACACACACACACACACACACACACACACACACACACACACACACACACACACAGAGCATGGATACATGATTCCCCTAGGATAGACACAAAACCATTTCTGCTCTGTCCCGGTCAAAATTTCCTTCTATTCTTCTTGAAAGTTTTCACAGTAGTTGTTAAAGGGAGAAGAAAAAGTCCTCAGAGAATAATACAATGGAAGCTATGGAAGCACAAAGAAAAAGAAGGGGGGGAGGAGGAGGAGAAGGAGGAGGAGGAGGAGGAGCTGCTTGGTAGAGTGTTTGCTTAGCATGCATGAAGCCCTAGGTTCCATTCCCAGCACCACATAAACCCTAGGTGTGACAGTTTATAATCAGCAATCTCAACACAGAAGAGCCGGAGGAAAGAGAGTCAGAGGTTGACAAGTCATCCTTGGCCACATAGAAAGTTCAAGTCTGGCCTTCCCTACCGGAGGGACTCTGACTCAAAGGACAGCGCTGCACATCTGTGTGTCTAAAGTGGGTGAAACCACAAAGCTTCCTTGATCTGGCCCCTAAGTGCTTTCTCTAGGGGGTGCTGTGCAGGCTTGACACAGCTGTGAAGGGCTCAGGCCAGGAGCAGTTAAGACTTGCAGACACTAAATAAATTCTGGGGCCAGTCTTCAGAGACCATTGATTTGGCTCCGTCACAGAAGCGCTATATTCTCACGCCGAGCCACTCTATAAACAGCTTACACATTCTACGCCACCTGTGTGTTAGTGAGGGTCACTTCTTTCCTGAGCCTTGAGCCCAGGTGGCCTAGCAGCTGACGACAGGTGACTCGCCCGCTGTGAAACGCATTAGACACGGCTCACCTGCCTGTGCCCTTCTTGTCCTCCTAATCTCCTTCCTTTCCACTTCAGAGTTCATCTTTCAACCTAGAAGTTGATAAGAAATGCATCCACTGTGGATAATTTCTTCCCTCTGGAGAGAGGTTTTTTTTTTTCTCTCTCTCTCTCTCCCTCTCTTATAGAGCCCTGGCCATCACAGTGAAGAAAGCGAGACAGCCGAATCATCCATCCTGGCTTTTTATTTATTTATTTTTAATCCAACTAAGAATGTTGCCTAGATCTACGGGTGTGACCAAGCCAGGAAGAAATTACCACCCGCAACTTTTGACTTTTGATTTTTATTTAACGACTCATTTGTATAACCTCGATGATCGGAGGAGCCAGCAGACCCCAAAGAGATTGGCAGCTGTGGTCCTGTCAAGTTGGAAGGTTATGTCAGCTGCCAAGTCTGCTGAGCGAGCTCAGCACAGCGAGGGAGCAGAGAGAGAGAGATTGGTTACAGCCGTAAGTAATTGATCTGTCTGAAAATACGGGCTAGGAATCCTGGGATTAATGCCCCAGCTCCAGCTGGGCTGCACTGCTCTTTTTCCTCCCAGCACTCTGACAACAAAAGCCAGCCTCCTTCTCCAGGGACAAGATATTTTTATTAAAATCTTTATACAACTTAGCAGCAAAGACTCTGTAAAAGCATCCTAGAGATTTGGGGGGGAGTGTTGAAGGGGGGAAGCACAGGTTTCCATCCTGAGGAAGCCATTGCACAATCCACGCCCCCTCTCCCCCCCCCCCCCACACTTTGATCTGGTTTTCATTTCAAAGCAGTCACCAGCCAGTGGTTTCCCCTGGCCAAATGCTCTGGCTCTGCAGAACTCTGCAGAATGCAGGAGAGAGAGGAGAGAGAAGGGGGGTGGGGTGGGGGGGGGAGAGAGCCAGCTCTGTGCATGACAAGAACAGTAGAGAGCTTCAGGCAAAAACAAAGTGGGAAGGCATCCAAAACTGCAGCTGCGCTGGCCCATTAAAAAGCTGAGACTCATTCTGTTGTTCGACCCCACGCTTAGCACCGCATAACTATTCATCAAAGAAATTTCAGTGCAATTAATTAAATTATTCCCATGTCTGGGCTGCAGAGTCGTTATTCCAATATCAACTTTCACTCACTCTCTCTCCTTAAGCTCATGTTTGCATGCCAAGTCACTACTCTGGGGTTGTCCAGTCTCAATAAAGCTGTGCTCCTCGTCACTCGCACAGGCTATCGTTTCTCTTTTTTATTGCCATTTATTTTCCACTAGGACTCTGCTGCCAGGATACTGGCAGGACTTCCAGTATATGGTTGTAATGAAATCTACCGCAGACACTTAACGCAGGGTGAGGATGGAGCTCAGCTCATGTGAGGCTGTAATATAATAAATGCTTTCAGAGAGAGGATTTTATCAGCTCAGAAATAGTGTGGTATCCCTCTCATACTGAGGTGCAGGGGGAAAAAAAAGGTGGAGCCGTTTGAAAATTCCTGTCATAATTAAGTTTATGGCTGAAATATGCTTAATGTGAGAGATCTGAGCTGCAGCACAGATTGCTATACGTCTCTCATAGTAGGGTTATTAAAAAGGGAAAAGATAAACAATTGTATTGGGGAGATTTTTTAAAACAACCGTTTCCTTGGTTAAAGATGAGCAACTGACATGCTCTTATAATTTGGAGGTTCTGACGGCTGCCCCATGGAGCTTTGGCCTTGCTGTGACAAAGTATCAATGAGATTAAGGAAACAAAACCTTCTACGTGATAGCCAGCTGACAGATATTTGAGGCTCCTGACTGTCCATTGTATATCCCCATAGCAAATTACAGGAGTGAGTTAAAGTGGATCACTACACATCTCATCAGGAGACAGGAGCCTTCATATAGAACCAACGCTGGGAAACAACAGATGAACCACAGTGTCTGATCATGACAAGTTGGTTGCTCCAGTGAACATCCCAAGAAAATAAAGGGGTCACCATCTATGGCTGGAAGACAATTTATCCCTCACCTAACTGCCAAGCATCTGACAAGGTAAGAAACTTAAAAATATGGAATATGAGGGTTGGAGATAAGAGTTTACTGGTTAAGAGCACTATGGCTCTTCCAGAAGTCCAGAATGTGGTTTCCAGCACCCATGTCAGGCAGTTCATACCTGTCTGCAGCTCCAGTTCCAAGGCACCCTGCTGTGCCTTCCAGGCACAATACACATGGCCTCTATGGCACTAGCACTTATAAGTTCACATATTCACACATATATGCACATATTTTTTTTAACCTTTAAAATAAAGAGCATGAGATTACAGCATAAAAGCTTCCATTAAAAATAAGCAAGCATGCCGGGTGTGGTGGTGCACGCCTTTAATCCCAGCACTCGGGAGGCAGAAGCAGGTGGATCGCCGTGAGTTCGAGGCCGGCCTGGTCTACAAAAGGAATCCAGGACAGCCAAGGCTACACAGAGAAACCCTGTCTTGAAAAACCAAACCATTTTCCTTCGTGCCTTGGTGACGATGAAGTCACAGAAGTCTCCAGGGCTCCAGGTGCCTAGATTCCCTGTTTTGCTTGTATTTTACTACAACAAAACAACAACAAAAGTCCACATGTGGGGGGGGGGGAGAAAAAATAAAAAGAAACACCTTCAAGCAGGGAAAAAAAAAAGAAAAACCAAACCAAAACAAAACACAAAAACAAACAAACAAACAAAAACGAAAACAAGCAAGCAAACAACAGAAAAGCCCCCTGAATATCAGAGTATGAACACAAAACAAGACTGTGTTCAATTCACTCAGCACTCCCTTCTTGGTAATGGGCTTGATACGACCTACTCAAGGATTATTTTCCTAATGTTACTTGGATATAATTCCTAAGTGGGTCATTAGAGTGATGGAAAGGGTGAGCTGTGGAGAAAGAGAACAGTACTCAAAGCTGAGGCTCTCCAAATAGGATGAGCTGTATGAACCCAGAAGTTAAAAAACAACCAAATAATGTGGAAGAATGTCTTTTGTGGATGTAGCAGCTATCAATAAAGACCTGATTGGGCAATCAGCTGGGCAGGACAGGAAGTGGAAGGGAGGACTTCCTGGTAGGGAGAAAGGAACTCTGAGAAGAGAAGAGAGGAAAGCCAGATGTGTTGGATGCTGGGAGGATAGCTGGCCACATGGCTGAGCACGTGGCTGGAGGAGGGACAGACTGATGGATCAGAAGCCGCCCCGGGGGAGTCATTAGATTGGCAAGTGATTGGCTTTTATGTGGGTTTTAAAGGTACTAGGATTAGAGTAGCTCAGAAGCTGCCCAGAATAGGGCTTACAGCTTAAAAATAAATCATACTCTCTCTGTGTCAGTCATTGGGGAACTAGCTAGTTAAGAGAAACTACTGCCTTAATAATTTACAGTATTGATTAATATAGAAAGAATAATTCATTCTTTTACAACAAAATAACCCAAAGTGTAAGAAACATGAGGGCACATAAGAAACACACTGACACTAACAGAGTATTTAGACAGAAATCATAGAAATATGACAGGCCATATACTAAAAACAATTAGAACGATAGCTCACTTTTATCACTTAAAATCTATAATTATAAATACAAGAGATGGCTTTAAAGTACTGAATCAGTGTAAAGACTAACTTAGAATTCCATATGCAGTGACAATGTCTTTAACCTTTTTTTAAAAGATGTATTTGTTTACATTTTATGTGTATGAATGCATGTGCATCATATGTGTGGCTGCTGCTCACTGGGGCCAGAAGGCGGCAATGGGTTCTCTGGAACTGAAGTTACAGATGGTCGTGAGCCACCTTGTGGGTGCTGGGAACTGAAGCCAGGCCCTCGGCAAGATTACTAAGTGCTCATCCCTATTAAGGCATCTCTCCAGCCCTTAAAAAATTGTGTGTGTGTGTGTGTGTGTGTGTGTGTGTGTGTGTGTATTATGTGCGTGTAGATGTATAGATGTGTGCATATAAGTACCCGCGCATTCATGTGCAGAGGCCGGAGAATGATGTCGAAATTTCTGCTCTTTTACACATTGCCATATGCATTTGAGGCAAGGTGTCTCATTGAACCTGGACTTAGGATGGTGGCCACAAGGCCCAGCAAATCTTCCTGAGGACACTGCCCACTATAATATCTTTAAACAATGTGTAAAAAAAAAAAAAACATTTTCTGTACAAGCCAGCACACCTTTAATCCCAGCATTCAAGGAGGTGCAGGCAGGAGGATCACTGTAAATTCGAGGCCAGCCTGGTTTACAAAGCAAGTACAGGATGGTCAGTGCTACACAGAGAAGCCCTGTCTTGAAAAAGCAAAAAAAAAAAATTCTTGTACAACAATAAACATTACAGGATATTTTAATTTACACAAAATACATGGGCATGCAGATCTATGCAGATAAAGAAAATTACCAGAATTGAAAAGAACACAACTACTATAAAAGAATTTCCATACTGCTGCTTCAGAAGAGAATTCCGTTAACTCGATGTTTTCAAGGAGGCCTCAGAATGCTTATAACACACATAAAGCAAAACTGACAGGAACACCAACAGGAGCCAAGCAAAAATGTTCAACAGCTGAATGTGTTTGCTACGTACTTAGTCTATAACACTTCAAGGTGGCTGATGTTGAAGGTAGGATGGTCCCCAATGGAACGATGGTCCAAGCATCATGAACACCGTGAAACCCGCATGCATCCGGTACGTAACAAGCTTCAGATTTCGCACACGGTCACGTTCTAGGCCAACAATGGGTTATGTGACATTTTTGCTAAGTCGGGCAATGTCAGTAAGCTCCAAGCCTTTTGCCATAGTGTTATAAAGGCACGCACCCAATACTGTGGAGTACAGTACAGCTGAACTGTGGTTTTCAAGGCTGGAGGTCAAACAGTACATGTTCAATATGTGATGAGTTCATCGGGACATAACCCCCGTTGTAAGTCAAGAAGCACCTGTGAACTTATACAGACCAAAGAAACAGAACAATGGAACAAAGAACTTCAATAAAGACAGGAGACAAAAAAGAGGGAAGAGAATGCATCCGAATGGAACCAGTGAGAGCATATCCTGCTTTCCCAGTGGGCTCAAGTCAACAGGCTGCTCACAACCACCCAGAATCCAGGAGATCTGATGCCCTCTTATGGCCTCCAAGGGCACCTCCACTCATGGACTCACGCACATACAGACATCACTAGAAAGAGAAAACTAAGTCTATTTTTTAAATCCCAATGGCTCCCCCACCCCGCCCCGCCACCCGCCACTGCCCCACCCCCGAGACAGGGTTTTTCTGTGTAGCCTTGACTATCCTGGACTCACTTTGTAGACTAGGCTGGCCTCAAATTCACATAGATTTGACTGGCTCTGACTCCCAGCGTGCTGGGATTACAGGCATGTGCCAACTTACCCGGCCCTAGTGATCTTTAAAAAGGCGAACAAATGAGGAGAAGGGGAACATAGAATAAATTGGAAGGTAGAAAGAAAAGCAAGGAATAAAGTATTTAAATGTAACAATATCAAAAGCAAAAGTATATAGTCTAAATGTTTGAGAAAGGCAAAAATCTGTCAGGCTCAATTAAAAAAAAAAAAAAGGTTTGCTTTTAAAAAAAGACAAGTACCCAAATATACCATATGCTCTCTATGTGAAATACACTGTAAATGTAAACACAGAGACTGGTTAAAAGAAGATGATGGGAAAACACAACAGTCAAAAGTGAGATGGAGCTGTATCAATTTCAGGCAGAATGTACATTTAGGGAGAAAAATATGTCAAAATAACGAAACTGCCAGTTTATCAAGACAAACTCAATCTTAAACAGTTATGCACTTAATAACAAAGCTTCAAAATACGGAAAGCAAAGACTGATAACTCTTGGCACACAAGAAACAGAAGGGAAAGCAATGAACCTTGACTCAAAGCACCAGAAGATAACCCCCAGCTCACCCTGAAGATAACCCCCAGCTCACCCTGCATAGTGTAAGGTAACTGAACGCTTTGCCTTTAAGTAAGTATGTAAAGAGAAGGACGTTCATACTCAACACCTCTGGTCAATCGTGCACTGGAGATGTGAATAACAAGACGTAAACACTAAAATGGAACAAAGACAAAAATGAAATAAAATTGCTCTCATTTAGAAGAGACCTAAGTAGTAATGTTCACAATATAAACAAATTCAGAAAAGAGCCAAACTTACAGTTAAGCTTATGACTGCTACAGGATACACATTAGATACACAAAAATAACTGTACACTTACAGGCTAGTAAAAAAAAAAAAAACCTCAAAGCTAAAAATTGTAATTGAATACCACCAAAATACATACGGACAAGTCTGGCAATGAGTAAAAAAGGCTTGGTCACCAAAAAGCACAAAATAGTTTCAGAGGAAGAAAAAAAATTAAATACTATTCATTAAAAGACTATGGCAGGCATGGTGGCACACACCTGTAATTCTAGCACTCGGGGAGGCAGAGGCAGACCAATCTCTGTAACTTCAAGGCCAGCCTGGTCTACAAAGCATGTCCAGAACAGCCAAGGTTACACAGAGAAACCCTGTCTCATAAGAGCCCAAAAAGAAAAAACAAAATAAAAAAGACTAAATATTCCTAAAACTTATTTTCTCCAAAACGATACATGATTTCAATATAATCACTATCTTTTTTAAAAAAAAAAAAACAAACGAACGAACAAACCCACATACATGGAATGAGGGATAGGAGGTTGGCTGGGTGGTGAAGAACACTTGCTGCCCTTCCAGAGGACCACAGTTCAGTCCCCTGCATTTGCTCTGGATGCTCATAAACACTGTCACTCCAGACGACGGACATCTAACACCGTCTTATACCCTCCGTAGGCGCCTAACTCACATGTATAGACCTACACAGAGAAATAAACGTATGCGTATGCATAATTAAAAATGGCATTAATCTGTAAAAAAAAAAGAAAAAGAAAAAGAAAAAAGAAAGAAAGAAAGAAAAAAAGAAAAAAGAAAGAAACTGAAATATAATTCCAAAATTCTTATGGCAATACATAAAAAGGAAGAACATTTAAAACACCATTGCAAAACATACTCTAAAACTGAAGAACTCAAGACATGGTTTTTGAGGCCAATACGGACTGGCCAGAGGGAATTAAAAGGATCAGATCGTATATCTCTTAGGCTTCTTAAGACATACGTGGTCCTCGTCACGTCTCCATCCTCCCTGGCAGTGAAGAAGCCATCCGTAGCACATTGAAACTGGAAAACTCTGCTATAAGCGTTACTTGAACCCATACATCTTGGTTTAGTGACTCCAAGACAGACTGGTTACTGGAAAAGAATTCAGACTGAAAAATAAAGGCGCCAGAGAGAGATGGCTCATTAGTTAAGAACACTGACTGCTCTTCCAGAGGTCCTGAGTTCAATTCCCAGCAACCACACTGTGCCACACAATCACCTGTAACTTCCGGTTCCAGGGGATCTGATGCCCCATTCCAGGCCATATAGGTGCTAGGTCCACATGTGGGTGACACACATACATGCTAACAAGCACTCATACACATAGAATAAAAATAAATCTTTTTTTTTTTTTAATAAAAAACTATAAAATTAAACCTGCACACATGTGGACATTTGATTTTTATTTTTATTTTTTTTTTTTTACAAAGAAACAAAACATAATTCTGTGGATAAAGGACACTGTTTTCAATATATGGTGCCATAACAGTGACACGGAAATTGGCCACAGCAAATGAATTTCCTTTGTATCTTATTCCATATGCACATTTTAATTCCAACTTATCACATACCTAAACTATCAAAGCTAGAAGTGCAAGCCCTTCAGAATAAAGCACAGAGGAAACATTACTGTACTGTGTTGTACACTGTGCCTTGGGTATGACACCAAAGAATGAGCTATAAAGGCAAACTACCGAAGTCTCATCAACAAAATTTAAGATTCTAATTTAGGACAATTTGGGGGAGATGTTTCTGTTAAGTATACATAAATAGCCTGAAACTGACTATGTGAACTAAGACAGCTTGAATTCTTGGGTGTCCATTGTGCCTCTGTCTCCTGAGTGCAGGTATGTGCCACCATGCCTAGCTCAAGGCCACTACTAAGAGGATAAAACTAGAGGTCATAAAACGGGGGAGAAATCTTGTATACATTATCTGCTGAAGGTCTCATAAAATAAAAATAAAAAAATCTAAGAATTAAAAAAAAAACAAAAACAAAACACAATTTTCTTGAAAGAGTAAATAATTTTAACAGTCAACCAAAGAAGGCATGAGGGTTTGACCTTAGTGTGTTCCCTAAAGTTTCATGCAAGGGCCTTCATTTGCTGGCACGTCTGACTGGCACACTAGTGAGATGGTAGGCTGTGCTGCCTCATTAGTCCATGCTGACAGCACACTATGTAGACTTACGGTGTCAACTGAGTCACTTCCCAACACTTGCTAACAGTACAATCACCTCCAGACCCTTTTTTAGGAGGTACTGGAAGCTTTAGGAGGTGACAGAATAAAATAATATTACTGGGCTGGAGAGATGGCTCAGAGGTTAAGAGCACCATCTGCCCTTCCAGAGGTCCTGAGTTCAATTCCCAGCAACCACATGGTGGCTCACAACCATCTATCATGTGATCTGATGCCCTGGCCTGCAGGTGTTCATGCAGGCAGAGCACTGTATACATAATGGTAAATAAATAAATCTTTAAAATAATAATAATAATATTATTAATAATTTGTTTATTTTTGATCAGATACCATGATAAAAAAGCAACTTGAACGAAAGGTGTAGTTTTGCTTGCTGTTCCAGAGAAGATACAGTCTGTTTTAGTGGTGAATAGAGGGAGGAAGGGAGAGGCAGAGAGAGAAAGGGAGAGGAGGGAAAGGGAGGGGGAAGGGCAGGGAGAGGGAGAGGGGTGAAAAAGTATTTTTTCTGACAGGTGCACACTGGATGTTCTGCCTTTCCCAACCAGCCACAGATGGGAAGCTCTAGGTAAAGCTGCAGGTAAAACACACTTCCCCACCTTTAAGTTGCTCACCTCAGGTGTACCCTCATGGTGATGCAACACTAGCAAAAATGCCCACAGATGACACGTACACACATAAGAAGATGGTCAGTGTCACTCAAAACCACAGGAATGCACTACTGCACACACGTTAGGATGGATGGCTACACTGAAGAAAGCTCACCACTTCAGGTTCTGAGGAGGATACGCGAAGAACACAATCCCAGCGCCTTCTGCACGGTTTGGTCACTTTCACACATTTCTGGCAGTTTCCTTTTTGTTCTTTGTTTGTTTGTTTGTTTGTTCGCTTCATCATGTTTGTGTGTGTGTGTGTGTGTGTGTGTGTGTGTGTGTGTGTGTGCATGTGAGTGCTGGTGCCTGCTGAGACCAGAAGAGGGTATTAGGTCTCCTGGCGCTGCAGTTACAGGTGGCTGTGGGCTATCAATGCTGGGTTCCTGACAAACAGAAAGTTCTCTTAACCCTGAGCCAGCTCTCCAACCCCTCAGCTTCATGAAATGTTAATCAAAAGCTGAAACAGTGTACAGCTATTGCCCAAGTAGGCTATCTATGCTATAGAAAACGAGCTGTGTTGTTCTTCTGCGCAAGTGCTCACAGTTGCTCATAACACAAACATGACTGCCATCCGTAAGTGTATGGTGTATAAAGAAACCAACAGCTTATATCTAGAAGATGGACAATCCTGAAGGAGAATGAATAAACTATTTATATATGCTTCAATACAAATAAATCTCAATAAAGCTGATTGAAAGAACAAACCAGAAACATGCATACTCCATGACTGTGTTTATGTAACCGTAGCATGGATTGAGGAATAATTATGGTGAATGAAAGAAACCAGAATTCCCCCCCCCCCAACACATATCTCCATGATTACATCTACATAGAAGTCTAGAATTCCATGAGTGCCTAGGGACAGGCTAGGGTGCGGGTAGAAAGGAAGCCGATGAAGGCAAGAACCACAACAGTTCAGGGGGAAACCTTTGCAGTGGTGGGCATCTTCATTTTCTTAATTGTGTTAACACTTTCATAGGTGTAGGTAAATGGAAAAACTTACCAACTAACTGGGAACTGTTCATTATGTGTCGATTATACCTTACTAAAGCTATTAAAAATAACACAGTGGCCCTCGTACATCATCACATACAAATAAATTAATTCTTATGTGTTACTTATCTGTATATGCTAACAGGAGTCATCTTTAAAGATGACTTTGAGAATGTCAGGGATTAAGTGTCAATCATCTGAAAAAGTAGACAAAGGCCTTGGATTTCTGTTACTTACCAAAAACAAAAAAACAAAAAACAAAAAACAAAAAACCACTCACTTGAGGGCATTCCTCACCATGGACCTAGATTTAGGTTGAAGGTTTTCTGACCACAGGAGACGCCATCCTGGCTATGGCATGGTGGCAAAACACTCTCAGGTTCCTGGAGTGCTCAATAAAGGCGTGGGATAGATAGGTAATGAGTTAGTTTCTCATTGATTAGAAGAAGAAATACCTGACATGGGCAACGTAAGGAAGGCAGGGCTTGTTTGGGTTCCCAGTTTGCAGGTACAATTCCTCAAAGTGGGGAAGCTTGAGGTAGAAGGTCACCTTGCCTCTGCAGCTAGGCAGCAGAGAGAGGCGAATGCTCACTGTCTCTTTTTAACTCAGTCCAGGACCATAAGACCATAGGACAGAGCTGCCTAGAACCAGGGTCCTCCCACCACAATTAACCCAATATAGATATTCTCTCAGAGCCTTGTTCCTAAGTGACTATAAGTACTATCAAGTTGATAGTGAATAGTTACCATCCTAAACGTAAACCCCAAAGTATTGGCCAATTGATCCAGAAGGTATGGCAGGAATCAACTCATAAGCAAACAAAGAGCTATGGCAGGACCATGGAGGATGCCATCATTGAAAGTGCTTATCAAGGGGAGAACATTTCAGGGTCTAGTGTCTTCATGAAGCTTGAGAGAAGCGAAATCAGGAATATCAGAAGGCTTGGAGCCTGCTAATGTGAAGTAGTATTTCTGCCCAGGTTCCTAAAGTCTCCCTAGTACCTGTAGGCCCTGCATAAATCGGCCGGAGACTAGATGGATGAGAAATAAAGAACACCGTACCAGTCAGTCTCACGGCTCAGGAATTTGAGAGTGACCTTATATGAAAATGCTTTAGGAGAGAAGAGCAGGGAGTCTGTTGTTGGTTAAGGGCTACATGAAGGGAAAGAGGGTATTTTATTAAAGGAACGCAGAACTAAAAGGCCAGCTTTCTCATTCAAAGTTTCCAACTAGGATTAAAGTCTTTAGGCCCACTGTGGATTGTTCTTGAACTTCAGACACAGTTCAGACTGTTTGGCACAAATGTTAGGCCTTTGGGAATTCGATCATTAAAACCAGAAGTAAAGTACTAAGGGTCTAGCTGTATCTACGGATATTTTAAAAAGCACATTCAACAGGTCATGGCTCCCCTCTGTCCTCACGGGAGCCCCTCGTCTTAGGCTGGCTGCTGCTTCCTATTAACGGTGTCTCCTCCTCCCCCGCACAGAATGGCTCAGAATAACTTTTTAAGATGAATTTCCTTGTAGGAGATTACAATAAATCATCCATACACCATAAAATTTAATTTGGGAGTTCCAGGTATTAGCAAATCAACATTTCAGGCATGGAATCCAGACAGGCTAGGAAATAAAATTTTTTTTTTTCGTATTTTTGTATGGGTACATTCTTACTCACTCAGGATTAATAATACTATTTTTTTGTAATGGATCCTGGAAGTAGGTAACTATAATTTTTCTGAAATCTCTCCTTCTGCTCGAATATATGTGCACATGCCACACAAAACCAGACACACTAACAACACACAATTCATAGAAATCTTACCAACTTACATTTTTTTCTTTTCTTTTTTAAAGACTGGTTTTATTTTGAATCTTGTATACGTGTGTGTGTGTGTGTGTGTGTGTGTGTGTGTGTGTGTGTGTGTGTGT
>OU015754.1:17936585-17955242 GCA_907169655.1 Acomys percivali | reverse complement strand
AGAAAGAAAGAAAGAAAGAAAGAAAGAAAGAAAGAAAGAAAGAAAGAAAGAAAGAAAGAAAGAAAGAAAGAAAGAAAAAGAAAAAAATAGATTTCCCCCACCCTGCCCCTAGTACCTACTCCTCACGGATTATACGTCTGTAGAAAACCACAAACAGAAAAACACTCAAGTATTTGCTATTTGACACAAACGCCTTGGATCGCTAAATTGCTTACTTCGAGTCCAAATCTACTCCTTGTTCAATTATCATTAAATGTGCGGGATCCAAAGCTTTGCTGGGGTCCTAATGGCATTTAACATTTCTCTTCTACACCTCACACGCTCTTCTGAGTGCAGTCTCCATGCTTTAAAACCTAAGTGCACTCTGTCCCTTTGCGCGTTGCACAGTCCCTGGAGTTTAAAGTCGTGATTTCTTATCCCATAATGGGGCAGCATCCATGTGTAGTGTCTCATGTTCTTGCTATGTTAGAAGAAAAAAAATCACCATTTACACAGCATCCTCACCAACCCCAGACATGGCACTTTGCTCCAACTGTTCTTGTCAACAGTGGCATGTTAACCAACCCCGGGAAGAGATGTATGCACATAGATGTGTATATGTATGTGGACACATAACATTTGTTATATATTTTATTGCTGCAAAATCATACACAGAAAATAGTTTACAAATAGACTAACAGTAGGGGGTTAGGAGACAGTTCTATCTATGATGTGCGATCTTAATGCTTTGTCTTAGGATCAGTAGAACCCGCCCTGAATGGTTTGTACAAGCCTATGGCCCCAGCACTAGTAGGACACAGACAGGGAGATCCATAGGGCTTGCTGGCCCTGGTAAGTTCCAGATACAGGGAGAGACTCTGATTCAAAAAATAAGGTGGAGAATGATCAAGGAAGACAAAGTTAAGGGAGTATATTTCCCCTGGTGCAGTCCTTTAGAATCTATCTAGTACACTATAAATACTAGTTAAAACAATGAGTGTGTGTTCAGCTAACTGGTAGTGTCTACCAACAGACACACAGCTACGTGTAACAGGGAAGATGCTTGAATCCTGTCTTCCTCATGGCGTAACACCCCTGTAAAGTCAGATCTGTCTTTTACATCCTCAGTGGCCTAAGCCCTTCAAATGATGGCCATCCCTCTTTTGGACAGCTGAAATTGCCAGGATGTTGTTGTTGTTGTTCTTCTTCTGTTGTATCTACCTGAGTCTTCTACCCACAGCTTTCCTCCTCCATCCTCTGGGAACCATAAGAGTAAGTCCAATTCCTCTTCTACACGACAGTCCTTTAAATAATTGAAGACACTTATCATATATCCCTCCAGGCTAAGTGTCTTCAGTTCTCTCAACCATTCATAACAGGACATGATTCCCAGTGTCTTCATCCACCTGGATAACTTTCTCTGCATCTGCTGGAAATGAAATGCCCTGCCAGCCTTATTCACATAGGCTGGTGTTGAACTATATTTTCATTGTCTCTGTGTATACCACCACGTGGCCGTTTTAGAGAGCTTAGAAGGCGGTCCGTTTGGTAAAGTGCTTACTGTGCAAGCACAAGGACCCGAGTCTGGATCACAGCATCCCCATGGAAGCCAGACATGGGTTATGTACCTAGAATTAGGGCAGAGGAAACTTGCGGATCCCTGTAGCTCATTCACCTGTTAGTCTAGGGTTAAAGTTGAGTGAAGAGGTACCCCTCCAAAAAAAATGAGGTGGGAAGTAATCACAGAAGACACCTGATAACGTGAAAATCAACCTTTGTTCTCCATATGCATACACACACATGCACGCATACCCTGAACATAATATACAGACAGGTATATATGCATGTACACAACAAAAACCTTCCTGTCTCCCTAACTTAGTAACTAAATGGTTTTTTTAGCTCTAGACATAGAATCCTATATTCATTTCTTCAAGATACCATCAGGCTCTTAGATTTGAGCTGCTGGTGCAACTTCAGGCCCTTTGAGATCATGCTCCCAACCCAACGTTCTAAGTAATTTCTGCACCAGACATAACATTTGACTTCCAAGTGGATTTCACCTTCACCCATGTCACATGGAAGAACACTGAACCTTAGGGCATGTGATCACAGGTCATTTTTAACGCTCATACAACTATTTCTTGTTTGTGTTCATAGGTGTGCCTGTGCTGATGCACATATACACACATGCCTGTGTATGTGGAGACCAGAGGACCACCTCAGATGCTCCTCAGAAGATATCAACCCCTTGAGTTTTTGTTATTGTTGTTATTTTTTGTTTGTTTGCTTGCTTGCTTTCTGAGACAGGCATTCTCATTGGTCTGAAGCTTGCCAAGTAGGCTAGGCTGGATGGCCAATGAGCTGCAGGGATCCCTCCATTTGTAGGCTGGGATTTGAATATATGCCACCATATCCAGCTTGTGTTATGCTGAGCATCAGGAGATCGAACCCATGCCCTTATACCTATCTGACAAGACTATGCCAAATGAGCTCTATCTCCTGAGCTGCCACAAAGCTTTCGTTAGTAACATCCTCTACAATATTTTCAGCATCAGCAACAAGCCCTTTGGTCTCTAGTGTCTAAAGTTCACTTTTTCCTCGCCTACAAAAATCAGAAGTAAGTACTTGGGTCTCTGCTGGTCCAGTGATCAGATACTGCAGGTAGTCCTGGGCTAAATGAGAAAGCCAGCAAAGCATAAGCCAGGGCGAGCCAGCACTCATTCTTTTACTCCAGGATAGACTGGGACCCGGAGTTGTAAGCCAAATAAATCCTTTCCGCCCCAAAGCTGCTTCTGTCAGAGTATTTTATCACAGCAACAGAAAAGAAACTAGAACAGACTCCAAGCGGAAGGACAGCCCCAAAACAAATAGGGCAAGACTTGGAAATGATGTACATATAGTCAGTGGCCACCAAGGAACCTATGGCATTAACAGGGCATATCATAAACATGGTGGCACTTCCACAGGATGCAGGCTCACCATGATAGAAAGCAAACTCCTTAGGGAAAAATGTTGTATACATAATCATAGCAGAAGAGATGCCTCCCCCCCCCCTTTCAAAAAGCTTCCTACTGTACAGGCATGAATATTGTAGTCGTTTAAAAAAAATACTTTGTTTACATTTTAAATTGTGTGTGTGTGTGTGTGTGTGTGTGTGTGTGTGTGTGTGTGTGTGTACACATACATATATGTATATGGATGAAGTAGCCTGCAGAGACCAGAAGAGGGCGTTGGATTCCCTGGAGATGCTGTTCCAGGGAGTTGTGAGTTGCCCCGCGTGGGTGTTAGGAAGTGGACTCCAGCCCTCTTCAAAAGCAGCGAGTACTTCTAATTAACCAGTGAGCTATATCCTCAGTCCAGCCAGAACAATTTTGTTACCAAGCCAGAGATGTCTTCTTAAGAAACAACAATCTGCAAAAGGCAGCTGAAGTCTGATCAAGCTACATATTTTGTGGGAAACCATAATATATTCAGTTGACAAACAAGACTGCCAAGTAGCTCCTCTACATGTTGATCATGTCAACAAAATTAATTTGACATTTACAGCTATTCTGAGAATAAAATACAGTGCTTAAATTATTCTGTGGAAGCAACACGAGACGGAATTATTCAGTTGACAAAATCTAATTAGGTGAGAATTATTTCGGGTCATATGAATTATAAAACCTTTCACAGATAAGTATTTTAATTCAAAGTGGCTGGAAGTGTCATAGAATATTAATGGGTCCACAGACATTTGCTGTAATTTCACACTTCTGCCCCTGGGAGTGCCACTGAGTCCCCTAAAGTCGATCTACATAGTAATTCTTATTCTGCCTTCTTGGGCCTCTGTCTGTGTGTCTGTGTGTCTGTGTGTCTGTGTGTCTGTGTGTCTGTATGGATGATAGATACATGATACATAGATGGATGGATGGATGGATGGATGGATGGATGGATGGAAGCATGCATACACTGTGCTAACAGCTTTGCACGTGCTAACTTATGTTTTAGTGACATGCAATTAGCCTTTCTGTTGGTGGATATACTGCGCATGTGTAAATGTGAATCAAGTGCTTGCCAGGGACCAGGAGGACAAGAGCTCAGCTTCCCTGCACTCAGATAAATGCAGTTGGCCAGCATGAAAGCCTATTGGTAATGCCAGCACACAGGAAGCAGACAGGAATCCCGAGAACAAGCCAACAGGATTGACTAACTGGATCTGCATGCTCTGGGTTCAAATGAGACCTTGACTCAACACGTAAATACCGTGGGGAATGATCAAGAAAGGCATCCGACATCAACATCTGGCCTCATACATGTACACAAGCATTCACGCATGTAAATACTTGCACGCGTGTGCACATACAGAACAAAAAAACAATACTGCCTTAACCATTTAACACAGAAGGAGGGGTGAGCAAGGACCATTGGAGGGGAATGGTAAGCCAGAAAGAAAGAAAGACAGGGAGAAAAAAAAAAGTGAAACTGTAAAGGGGATGAAGGGAGCAGGCAAAATCATTTATAGCTGTGAAATGTGAAATCATGTCCTTGCTTTTGTCAGTGTAAGAGTTAAAAGCTGCCTAGTAATAGGCCCTGTGGAGTTCTCCCCTGGGCCGCAGCCAAGGCCAGTAACCCTGCTATTAGAGACCTGCCAAGCTTTGTCAATGCAATCTGCTGACTGCCTTGAGTGACAAGCGATCAATATTCTCTACTCTCGTGGGTCATCACAGGTGACACAGGCCTAAGTAATAAAACAGCCCCGGCTGCCGCCTCTAACTTGAATGCTTCCCCAGCCACAATATTTCTTTTTTGTCTAAACGCCTCGGGCTAAATTTCTCAGAGATCGAACCATCTGATGGGGATAGAGATTCCGAGGAATTGCAAGGTGTCTGAATTGATGCTAGCCCGGGAAAGCTCAGTAGACTGGAGAAATAGGTTCAAGTAAATCGAAAATGACTAGCTACAGAGTTGTAATCTGCTAGCACCGGACCCTGTAGCAACACGCCAATACGAAGGGGGGAAAAAAGAAAGCATGCTGTCAACCAGCTACCACTCAGGCACCTGCTAAAATGAGAACCCATTTTTTTTTCCACACACGGCTATGGATGATAGACCCTCTCTCTGTGACATCTGTAGGGGTGGGAGCGATGAGTTCCTCATGGCGCAGGAAGCCTTCAAGAATGATGACTTGGGGGTTGGGGATGCAACCTAGTAAAGTGCTCGTCTCTTAAAGATGAAGATGTAGTTCAGTTCCCAGAACCAACCTTAAGAAAACATTGAGGGTAGTGATGTGTACTTGTAATTCTAGGGCTGGGCACTGGGGAGACAGAGAGATGGATGCCTGGGCGCCATAGACAGCCAGCCTTGTTTACTTGGAGAGTTGTAAAACAGTCAGATGAAAAAAGGAAGATGAACAGAACCTGAGGAATGATGGTCAAGGTTGTCATCTAGTCGCTGCACACAGATGCACACAAGTGAATCTGCACACCAACACACACCTTGCACACTTGTGCACACACACCTGCACTGAAACACACACACACAATGACAGAATAAATGTTCACCAGTCCCTAGCAATAAGAAAGAGGCTACAGAGGTGCCCTCAAGGGTACGGCACGGGGGTGGGGTGGGGGAGTGTGGCTGGCTATCATCTTCTGAGGCCGTGAGCAGACAGCAGCATCACCTTCTGTGGCAGGACTGAACTGCATGGAAGGTGCTTTCCTTGACCCCCAACCCTAAAGAGAAGCAGCCATTAACACAGCATAGTCACTGTCGCCAGGGGTCTGTTTCTGAAAACTCCCTGGAGTGACTCCTCAGAATTCCCGAATGGCATTGGATTCCTCAGGCCCTGGCTCCAGAGGTGACTGACATAGAGCTGAGGGTGACCAACTGTTTAAACCCCACAGTGAATCAATTATTGACCATGCGGGCCAAAGGAAATCCTCCCCATTGCCACCATACTGAGTATGAGGGCAGAAAAGGTTCCTTCACCTTTCCCCTGTATGCACACATGGGCACTGAGAGAGGCAAAACCTCCATCAGAGAACACAAATCCTACTCTGACTGCTGCTGGGAACCTTGGTTCCCAGGATGAGTACCTCTAGACATAAGGTTTTGGCAGAGGAAGAGGATTGAAAGTGAAGAGTTTTGACTTGTATTTGCTTGATTCTCTCAGCCAACTCACATTTAATTTCCCATTGTCTGTAGGTTTTTATTTACTTTTCATCTTTTTTCCTTTATAACTATATGCAAAATAATCTGTTCCAAAATGTATAATAGTGAGTGCTTCTGATAATGCAGAAATCCCGTCCCTCAATAGTACTCAGAAGCTAGTTTTGTACTCTAAAATTCATGTGTGAGAACTTGATAGAAAATGCTGGGGATGGTCACTCAGCCTTTTTATCCCAACCCTAGGGAGGGAGGCAGAGACAGGAAGTTTGGCTGCAGAGTCAAGGTGAGCCTAGAGTACATAGCAACTTCCAGGCTGGTCAGAGCTACACAGAGAGACCCTGATCCTGGAGAAAAGAAAGAAACTGAAGGATCAAGTAATTAAGAAGACATCCCAAGCCCACTTGTAAGACAGCGTTGGCTAATAGATGACAGCCAACTCTCTTTCCAAGGTGGGGGGTCAAAGTGATTTTTAAGATGGATGGTCCTCAAAGGCATGAACAGGGTCGATTTCACAGGGAGTAGCTGAAGTCTAATGAGCAGTGCCAGGTGATAGACCTGTCAGAACCACATGGGATAGAGAAGCCTCAAGCAGGACAGGATTACTGGGAGGGACATTTATTGGCCACATTATAACCTGGGCAATTAGGATTAATTACAAAGGGAAAAAAAATCCGACCTAATTGATCCCACATTACACGGCTAGAAATTAATGGAGTCATGGTCCTCAAAGACTTGGGGATCAATACCCGAGTGTCTGAACACTCTTAGAGAGTATCAAGTCTAGTGTATCACACACCACAAGATTCAGTGTCCCTGTGGGCAAGACCACATTTAGACTGTGAGGTTCATATGTCACCAAGAGCAGAGATCTAGTGGAGAGGTAGGGTGACGGCTCAGTCAGTAAAGTTCTTGCCAAGCAAGCATGAGGTTCTGAGTTCAAGTCCCTCTCACCCGTGGAATATATACAGAGACTGTAGTAAGCACTTGGAACCCCAGTGCCTGGCAGGGGTAAGGGCAGAGATAAGGAGGGTCCCTGGGCTGAGCAGCCACCAATCTAACTGAACCAGGATGCTGATTCAGAGACATTCTCAAAAATAAGTTGAGAGACCTGAGAGATGGCTTAACAGGTAAAGGCACCCACATGGTGGAAGGAGAGAACCAGCTCCTACAAGTCATCCTGTAACTACTCAAATCACCACATGCCTCACTGTGGTGCACACAGGACAAGACAGAGAGAGCTTTGCTCCGTGTGTGGATTCCCAACCCTGCCCCCTCGCTAAGATCAGTGCTTCCTGCCTCCCCAGCCTGCACAACTACCCTAATCACCCCGAAGCCTTGGTAGGCCTCGGGTTAAGTTGGCCACATACTTAAAAGGGTACAGGACTTAGCCTTAGCCCCAACGCTTTAGAAAAAGACGTGGAAGCCATTTCAGATGTGAACGGCACTCAAGTGTCTTAGCGCTGAAAGGAGATCTCTAGCCTGGGCTGACTGCCTCAATCCTGGTGGATTATCACTGCTTACTGAAAGGTCTCAGGCTGAGAATCCCACTTCTTCAAAAAAGTGCACATGCCCAAGGCAAAGGGAGTGACGGCTTGGATCTTCCCCTGACGCGTGTGTCACTTCTCTGTGGCTACTTAAGCACCTCTGCTTTGGTAAGAAAGCTTGTCAGGCAAAGAAGTGACAGGAAGCCCAGCAGCTTTCTCCCAATAAGCCGCACTCAGTACTAACCATTGTTAAATCCACTCAAGTGATGAGGTTGACGCCCTAATGAGCCCTCACGGCCTCGGCTATACTAGGCCGGAAGGAACCGCAAGTACTATACAATGACCTCAGAAACAGAATCATATGAATGCTCAGACTCTTGATGCATTGATTGGCTAGTCTACAGATGTACTGGTAAACAAATGCTAACCAGTGTGCATGTGCTCCCCTTTTCAATTTATTTTCTTTTATGTCCCTTTGCCTTCATACCCCAACTCCCTCTCTCTTTCTTTTCTTTTTTAAAAATATTTATTTATTTATTTATTTATTATGTATACAGTGCTCTGCCTGTGTGTACACCTAACCCTCTCTCTTTCTTAACAATCTATGTAGGCCAGGTTAGACTCCAAGTCAGTAATCTTCCTGCCATCCTCTCCCGAGTGAAGGCAGTCCACCTGCAGTGACTTCCCATTTTCTATACACAATTTAAACAGCCTCGTATGTACAAACTTCCAAAACAAAATTAAAATGTAGTAAATATTGTCTTATGTTAGACACATTCTTTGAAAATGATATTTAATTACTGTATAAATTTTCAAAATATAAAAATAGCACCAACTGGTATACAGAGATGGCTCAGTTGGTAAAGCACTTGCCTTGGGAGCAGAAGGACATGAATTTGATCCTGGGTGTCCACATGAAGTAATTAGTGTGCTGGGGTGCAGAGACGGGTGGATTCCAGGGGTTCAGTGGCCAGACTGCCTAGTTTCTTTTGCAAGCTCCAGGCCAGAGAGAGACTCTGATTCAAAGGCACAAAGGGAATGGAGCCTGAGAGGGCACAGGTTGTTCTTAGGCGCGACACACACACACACACACACACACACACACACACACACACACACACACCACACACACACACACACACACACACACACACACACACACACACGAGTCACACACATATATAACATAAGCTAATCAGGTATGGTTGACATACAGTATTTTGGTATATAAGGATCATTTTCAAATCTGATTGTGTCTCTCAGTAATGTTGCAGACAATTCAGCAAGTCAAAAGGAGCCAGCATTCTGAAGAAGTCATCACCGACACTCCACAGCCAGTTTATAGGAGCGGCAGAGGGGGCTGGTCCACTCTCTCCTCTCTAAAAGTCGGGGGTCTCGCTTCCAGAAAGCCTTGCAATTTTCCAGAGTGCAGAGAGATTCCTCCTAGTTCCTTTTAATCGCACTTCTTGTCTGTGTATATTGCATTCTTTAGATACTTAATTCCCTTTCTCATTCCAAATGAGGCTGTATTGACTCTCAGTTAGCTGAGCTAATCTAATGAAGAGAAGTTAAATGCCTTAGTCTTTTGAGGACTCCCTGCTCTGCTGACAATTCATTGGTTGAAGGCAGTGAAGGGAAAGTATCCTAAGGATGGTACACTTCTCCTTCCCCCTCACTAACACCCTGTTCTTGAACGAGGTAAAACCACGAGTACCACTACACGGGGACCGGGAAGAAGTGCCTTAAATCTGGCAGGATCACAGGAGTTGGAAAGCCCCCTCCCTGTGCCCTAGCAAGGCTGAAACTATGCTCTGGAGGGGAAGAGAGAAAGGCGAGCTGGGGAATGCAAGTCCCATAGAATGTTTTACTCTAAAGGAAAAAATTTAAGATACTGTAAATTTAAATTACACTTCATAGGGATGAGAGAGGACTCTGATATTAAAAGCATATACTGCTCTTTACAGAGGGCCTGAGTTTGGCTCTCAGCATCCATTTCAGGTGGCTCAAGAGCAGTTTGTAACTCGAGGCCCAGGGTATCTTCTAGCCTCTTCTGGCCTCTTGAAGCATCTGCACACACACAGCATATACATAGAAACAGGCATACTTGAAAATAAAATAAATCTTTAATTAAAAAAAAAAACCCTTAATTTCAGGACAGCCAGGGCAATACAGACAAACCCTGTCTCAAAAACCAAAACAGGAAAAAAAAAAACAAACAAACAAACAAACCCTAAACTAAACTTCATAAAACTGTAAAGTTAAAAGACAAATGGATGTTTTATAAAGATGTTGAATATATGTAATGAAATACTACTTAACCTTAAAAAAGAAATTCCTTCTATTTACAACAACATGGATGAAATTAAAGAATAGTCAACTAAATTAAATACACACCAAGCTCACAAAGACAAACACTGCATGTTCTCAATTATCTGTGGAACTAAAACAAATGAATTCACAAAAGCAGAGAGCAAAACAGCGGTTACATAGGCTGGGTCAAAGGGAAAAACATCTTAGCCAGGGCATGGTGACTGTAATTACTAACAGAATGTCTTACATTGCTAAGCTGGTGGAGAGTCAATTTCAAACGCTCTTGCTACAAAGAACTTTAAAGACTAAGAGCAATAGCTACATTAGCTCCCACCAAAGACATACACACATTCTATCACTGTTTTACCTACCCATGTACAGAAACCATTATAAATTGCCAATTTAGAATTTAAGTGATATAAAAGTTCATGATACTGGGTATGCAATTTTTTATCATTATACTTTTAAAGTAGATGAAAAATTATCTATACTGATTTTTTTCCCTTATCTTTGTAGCAATAACCACACACACACACACACACACACACACACACCCCAAGTGAAAAAGATAATTTGAGAATAAAACTTAAAAAGTCTAATTCCTTTTTGATCAAAATACAATTCAGAAAAGCTTCCAACTGAGGGAAGCTTTCAGTGCTCCCCACCACTGGGTATCTTCTCGTGTGCTTGTTTGCTTGCAGATAGGGTTTCATTGTGCAGATCAAATGGGCCCAGACTCACAGAGGCCCACCTGCCTCTGCCTCCTGAGTGCACCAACATTTACCATTATCCCCAGTATGCCCTCTTTGGTTCCGGTGACAAACTGGACCTCTCTTTCCTGTTAACTCGACATACTAGTTTCTCCATTTAATTTTCTTCTCATCACAGAAGGAAAAAGAAAGTTTCTGTTTTGTTGTTTTGTTTTTAATGTGGCACATCGTCAAAATGTACCCGAGAGATGGCTGGGAAGAATAAAAACTGCTGGTGGATGTGACGGCAAGAATAAAATCCCGAGACTGACTTAGGAGCCAGCAAGTCTGCTCAGTATCCAAGTATGATGCCAAGAACACTCGGGAAGGAGCTGGATGAAGCGGGCCACGCCTATAATAAGGCCAGTGGCTCCTATCTATAGGGAGACGGGAAGCTGAGACAGGGAAACTGCCCAGAAGCTTGACAGCTGGTTACCCTGAGGTACACAGCACATCAGAAATAAGATAAATCCTCTTCAAGGAAGTGGAAGGAGAGATCCAACTACCCCAAATTTGTTCTCTCATCTCTGCACATGTGTGTTGGCACTTGTGAGGCCCCAGGCCCCACCATGCAAAAAGAAGATTTCTTCGGGGGCGGGGGTGAGTGAACCTGTTGATAACAGCCCAAACGTAAACCTTAGAGAAGGTGTATGACCCAACCAAGCAAGGGACACCTAAGAGAGTAAAGGAGCATGACACAGAGCACAAGGCACCCCAGGACAGCACCATATGGTTTTAATGATGCTGCTGTGCTGCAGGTTGCAATCCCACTATCACAGAGAAAGCTGCATTTAAAAAAAAAAAAGGGAACTGCACTGTAACTATCAGATTCCAATCTGGCACGAAGCCTTACCCACGTGAGGTCCATGAAATACTACATTTACTCTAGGTGTTGCTTGAGACCAGGTCTCATGTAGCCCGTGCTGGTCTCGAACTCACGAATGTGGCTGAGGGTTAACTCTGAACTCCTGATCCCTTTGCCTCTACCCTGACAGCTGGGATGACAGGCAGCCATTCCCATGCCTGATTTATGCAGTACTAGGGTTAGAACCCAGGGCTCGGTGCACGCTGTGAGAGCAGCCAACTGACAACCACATTCCTAGTCCCTGCCTTGATATGGTTCTGGTCAAACAGACGGATTATAACTGCAGGTGAAGACCATGGGCCGCACCGAGCAAGCCCTCCTCAGAGGTGCCGAGGAGAAGGAAATCGGGCACCTGCTCCTCAGGAGTCAGAGGAAGTCCTACTGCTAGAAGATGGAGGACTAACGAGGGCAAACCACTTGCTTTTGTCCCAGGGTTAGAGCGGCGGCTGTCCACTGCTTGCTGGATCTGCGGTGCTCTCTGTTGCCAGAGTGAAAGGAGCTATTTCTGGAGCTGACCAGGGCACAAAAGCCTGGGTGAACTGAGCTTTCTTGTTGATTAGGGTGTGTGGTAGAGCAGAGGGTAAACCCGCTCGGAGCAGCCGGGTCAGGGAACGAAGGCACGGATTCGGGTCTGGCTGCTGGTGCCACACCAGGCGTCTCTAATCTTCCCAGTTAGCTCTAAATCGGCATGGTATACATGAGCCCTTGACAGAGGGCAGGCAAATGGGACTCTCTAAAGGGATAAAAAGCAGTCTGCCGCAGCCCGGCGCTGAACACAATCCAAAGCCTTCACTCCCTGTGCTGGGGATGCTTCACAGAAATCCACACCCACGGGGGACATACCGTGACTCTTCTGTAGCGAGGGCTGCCTTCCAGTCTGACACTGAGAAAAAGACACCGTTCCAAGGACTCTCCATTCTCTGCCTGCAGAAAGCAAAGTCTTAAGGAAAAATTAGGAAGATGGTGTCTTTACTGCTGACCTCACCCATGAAGGGGGTCCTGTGTGGTGTGCATTTCTGTAGGTCCCGGGAGGAGAGATGGCAGACAGCTGGAGAGCAGGGGCAGAGCAGGAAGGCAGGAGGCTGAGCTCTGTGCTGACATTTTTTTTTTTAAAGAAAGAAGGCAAAAGGAATAAAAACTCAGCCTCTTGCTCAGCACGAGAAGGGTTCCATCCCAAGCTCCATGTAAGTTGGGCATGGGAGGGGGTGCACAGTTATGATCCCAGCACTTAGGGGGGCAGGGGCGGGAGAGTCAGAACGTCAAGATCACTCAAGACAGCCTGGGCCACGGGAGACCCTGTTTCAAAACAAAAGTACACCCTACAACCGCACCTGTCAAAATAAAGAGGAAAAAAAGTTGGGGAGCTTCTTAGTAACTAACCTTCTGGTAAGTGTTGGGATAATCTGAGGTATTTTGATGCTGATTACTGTTTGTTGTCTGACCTACCTTTTGCTTAATAAAAAGCCATCCCACCTGGGCAGGGCAGAGGAGATAGGTGGGGCTAGGAATGAGAGAGGAATTCTGAAAAGAAAAAGAAAGGATCGCCACCAGAAGAGAAGGAGAAGGAGACCTAAAGGGAAGAGAGGGAGGCCACCACGGGTTAGCTGGAGAAGAAGCACATGGCCGACGGCGTGGATGGAGAATCCGGCCCAGATGAAGAACATTAACAAGTATATGGGATTATGGATGGGAGGTGGCTTGATAAAGGTTATTAAAAGCAGATGGCTTGGGATTGAGACAGGGATCCCACGTCTGCCCCACTACAGGAGGTAGTTTGGAGGATTGATATCTTCCCTGCCCCAGGTTAACTAAGGCTATCTTAAAATATAACAAGTGTCTGTGTCTTGATTGATTGCTAGCCAGGCCTACAGATAATACATGTAATTTTAAAAACAATAGGTAAGTGACCTGAGAGCCACTAACTGGCTTAGGTGGTTAATGCTAAGACGGCTGTGACTGTTTGGTGAGGCTCTCACAGCTACACTTGGGTGTATCTTACTCTCCGTGGTTTATGTGCACATGTGCATGTGGCTGACCACGCCCTGTGAATATGCAGTGGCCAGGGGAAGACACTGAGTGTTCCTCTCCGTCCATCTTCCACCTAGTTCCCCTGAGACAGAGTCTCTCACGGAACCTGGAGCTAGACTGGCAAGCAGCAAGCAGCCCCAGGGATGGCTGTCCCTGTGGCCCACGGCACCGGGGCTTACGAACACACACAGCCACGTCCGGCTCTTTGTGTGTGTGTGTGTGTGCTGGGGACCTAAACTTTATTTAAAGGGTCAGGAAAGAGAAGACAGGATTCCACTCTGTAACCAGGCTGTTGAACTCATGGCCGTCCTAGTTCAACCTTCCCAAGTGTATGAGCTACCGAACCCAGCTGCCTGTCCCTGTCCCTGTCCCTCCCTTCTCTCTCCCTTTCCCACTCTCTTGCTCTGAGGAAAAAAAAAAAAAAGAGTTATATAGACCTCCTGTTTTTTCCGGCTTTTTTTTGGGGGGGGGGGGTCACACTTACTAGAGGCTTATGATAGAACTCAGTGACCTATTTAGGATCCATTTCATTCCTCAGTACATTTTTCCTGGGAAGGCAAGACGCCTACGTGAGTAAAAGTACTTGCTGCAAAGAATGCCAACCTAGACTCAATCTCACGTGGTAGAAGGTAATGACTCCTTCTATTGCATGTACATCAGGGCACACACTCACACATGCATGCACACACACACGTGCATGGGGGCATGCACACACACACGCACACACACACACGCACACACACTGCAAATGTTAAAAACTTATTGCATCCCTATTTGTGTGTAAAACATAGACAGTGCTTGCTGGTACTATGGTGGGATCCTATAACCTAGATTGGGTTAGTTGCAGTAATAAGACCCGTGGTGAGTGTGGGCAGCACCATCGCATGGGCTAAGGTCCCAGACCAGACTTTAAAAAGATGAAGTCGGCTGAATACCAGCACTCATTGCTCTCTGCTTGGGACCTGTGCGTGTGTGACCAGCTGCCTCACGCTCCCTGCTGCCATGCCTCCCCCGCCATGATGTACTGTGTACCCTTGAACTGTGGGACAAAACAAGCCCTTTCTCCCTTAAGCTGACTTTGTCAGGTGCCTTGTCATAGCAACAAGAACATTAACTCAACACAGGAACCCCAATGGTGCCTGACACATGGGAAAGGGCTCCCCGCATGGCCAACTTCTCAACCAAGGAAGCAGCTTATTTCCTCACCTCAGCATCCCCGGCCCGTGAATTTAAATAGGCTACTGTTTTAACTTTTCCTGCCACAAGGGGAATGAAAGGTGTGAGGCTTGTATTAACATATTAAGTTAATTAAGGCTCCCTATTAAAATTTTAAGACAGAAGAAGAGAGTAGGGGCAACATGACCACAATAAATATGGCAGATAGGTCGCTGTGCTACCAAAAGGAATATTCCCTGAACATTGGTAGTCTTCTGTTATAAGAACAGGTTGAAAAGAGATGACTGCACTATGAATAATAAAGCGTGCTTAGGGTGAAACTTTGATAAGTGCCACAGAGACTTGGGAAATTTTATACCTTTAATATCATGGGCTGGAGAAAAGAAACCTCTTAGTAGTTTTACTATTTATTTTCTGAATGTGGCTTGGGACCGGCTGGTGGGGGGAATTCCAGTTCCTACTTTTAAAACTATTCTCACAGCCTTCCTTCCGTATAAAGCGCTATACTCATCATTCGAAATATTCTTCTTTTTCTCTTTTCCAGAACACAAGGACAGTTACTTTATGCACTATGTGTAGAAATAAGGCACATATTTGTCCCAATACACATTATTTTTCACAAGCTTCAGTCTGACTTCCTAAGTGCAGTGTCTAACTCAACAGTGACCTATCTTCCCGCACCGATGCATCTAAATTACAGTTGTCACTATTAACCTGAAGCATGTTTCTTGACTCTTAAAAATCTATTAAATAGCTAACCGTCCCAGTACTGAACACACGTGAGACCTGGGGAATGAAGACGTGGCGCACATATTTGCTGCACAAGCACTGGCATCTGATGCCAGATCCCCAGCACCCAGGTAAAACACCAACCATAGCTACATATACCTGTGTACCACCTGTGTTGTGGTGAGCAGAGACAGGGGGTGCTGGGGCTCACCAGATAGCTCCAGTTGAATGAAAGACCACCCCACCTACAAGGGTATAATAGAGTGACACAGGAAGTGATAGAGCAGGACACTGGCCTCAGTATATTCACAAAGGTATGTTCACTCCGACCTGTGTGCATCTACCCCCACCTCTCCCTCCCCACACCCACATACAGACATTTATAATTCAATGTTACTGCAATCTCTGGAATACTGTTCCCTGAAGAACTTTACTTTTATATAAAAGGAGATACTACAAAAAAAAATCCCATTAATTCGAACCGTCTACAGAGGGAGTTAACTCACTTTGATCACCAATCTACATGGGAGGGTGCTGCTTACTAACTGTCATTTTAAGCCGGTTATCTGTAAGTAAGCCATATTGGGCTACTTCTCAAGGAGCCACTTACAACAGGACTCATCATGTAGCATCGTAGTAATCAGTGACGGTAACCCATCTTCTCACAGTGGACATCCATCTCCATTAGCCAAGCACCGAAACTTAACCACGGCTTGCCACCTACCATGTCCCCATCAACCGTGAACCCCAAGTGATGGTGATGCAGCACTCACTCGTCTCCTCAACTCTACGTGCTGATCTACCATGAGGACCCTCTTAGACGCTATCTCGTCCACAGTGCACTTCCAGATAGACACCAGGTGTCCCATTACTCTTTCAGTAGTCACATTGAGATAGATTTAACAAAAAAATTTAAGCAGCCAATGTAAATGTTAAGGTTGCTGAATAGACACAAACACATGAAAAGCTTAGAATAGCCTCCCTGCTATGTGCCCCACATAGGCCTTACTATGTAACCCAAGCTGACCTCTATCCCCCTGCCTCTGCCTCAGCATTGCACTACTGTGTCTTACTATATTAGCTTCCTGCCTTGGCAAGAAGAAACCAAAATATCCTTCAGTGTGTGTGTGTGTTGGGGGAGGGGGCGTTATTAAATGGTGGAATGTATAAAGGATGGAGTGTTATAGTAAGAAATGAGCTAAGTCAATGAAAACCAGAGATGAGCCTTACCCCCACACTGCTAAGTGACAGAAGCAAATCTGAAAGGCTACACCAACAATTGCAAATATGTAACTATCTTGTGTGATTTCATTGTTTAAAAAAAAAAGTCTCATTTGGCCTGAACTGGCCTTAAACTCACTAGACAGCCAGCACTGACTTTCAATTCCCGATCTTGCTATCTACACCTCCCAAATGCTGGTATAATAGGCATGTATGTACACTGTGATGGGTGCTTTTGTGTCACCCTGACACAACCAGAGTTACCTGGGAAGGTGGTTCCAATGGAGAACTGTCTAAATTAGGCTGGATTCGGGCATTATCTTTTTTTTTTTTTTAATTTTAATTTTTATTTAATTTAATTTGTGTGTGTTGGTGTGAGGGTGTAAGATCTTGGCGTTGCAGACAGTTGTGAGCTGCCATGTGGTTGCTGGGAACTGAACCCTGGTCCTTTGGAAGAGCAGGCGGTGCTCTTAACCACTGAGCCATCTCTCCAGCCCCTGGTGCGACGATGTAGCTACTGTGGGCAGAACTGTCCTTAGGCAGAGGCTTTCATAACATATGAGAGTGTAGAAAGTGAGCTGAACTAGGAAGCGTGCATGACTTCCACAAGGCTTCATGTTTCTGCCACCCTCACTTCCCTGAGCTGATGAACCATAACCAGGGACTGTGCGTGGACCAAATAAAAGCTTTCTCCTTTATGCTGCCTTTGTTAGGATATTTTATCACAGCAAGGGGAAGCCTAAGCTAAGATACACACTATCCTCTGCCTACATAACAATAACAGCCTTAAAGTGGCCACACTCTGGACGCCAAACACAGGCTGAGTCAGGAGGAAAGAGAGGGAGGAACAAGCAGAGGACAGGTAATCTGGGATGTGTGAATTATTCTACACGGAACCATACTGGTAAATGCATGTCATGATACATTAGTCCAAATTTCAGAGAATGTATGAAGAAAAAGAATGAATTCTAATGTAGGCTGTGAACACTAGGTGATTAGATTCCATCGTGTAGATTCATCAGCTGTGATAAATGAATACTCTGGTGCCTGTCACACGTCGACAGTGAGGGGAGCTGCCTGTTAAGCAAGAGGAAGCAGGATGGGGGAAAAATGTCCCTTTATTACATTTTTTACTGTGATGCTAAAGTTACCCACTAAAAATACCATTAAAATATACATAGTAGGGGCCAGCAAGAGGTTAGTGGGCAAAGGCACTTGGCGCCATCCCTGGAGACCCGAGTTTAAAATCCCCAGCTCTTATATGGCAGAGTGAGAAAACTAACTCCTGTAGGTTGTCCTTAGACCTCAACAGTGTTGGAGGTTGGTCTGATATATTTTGATGCTAATTACTGCTTGCTGTCTCTGTGAGGCACCTTGCCTAAGAGCCTAACCTGTCTGACCAATTAAAGGCCATCGCACCTGGGCAGGGCAAATGGGATAGGCGTGGCTAAGCTTCCTTATCTTGGGGAGACAGGGAGACTCTTGGGAAGAAGGGAGACCAGAGGAGAAGAGAAGGGAAGAAGGTGGCGTGGTCATGGGTGGCTGGCGTGGATGGAGATTTGGCCCAGATAAAGAACATTATCAAGTATTTGGAGTTATGGATGAGAGATAGCCTGATAAAAAATATTAGAAGCAGAGGGCATGGGATTGGGACAGGTATCCTATACCAGCCTCACTACAGGAAGTAGTTTAAGGGATTAATATTTGCCCTGCCCCAGATTAACTAAGGCTATTTTAAAATATAACAGGTGTCTATGTCTTGATTGATTGCTAGCAGAATAGAAATTACTACCACAATAAATATAGGCTTTATAATAAACACTATCAGGCCATACTGGTAATTTAACCACAACACCACATGGACATTCCCTTGCCACACCAAATAAATAAAATGTAATATCTATTATATATATGTGTATATATATATATGTGTGTGTGTATATATATATACATATATATATAT
>OU015754.1:17923903-17934056 GCA_907169655.1 Acomys percivali | reverse complement strand
TGTGCAGGCTATAAGGAACATTTTCCTGGTTCTAGCAATAGAGGAGCACCACCGTCCACTGGACCTATCCTCCACAAGAATGTTTTTCCACTCATCTGCATTAAATAGAAAATACTCAGTGAGTGCTTACTACCCCTACCATTGGTCCTAGGCACTGAGTACACAGCCCTGAGTGAGAGGCAGGTAGTGCTATCCTCTAAAGAGTGCAGGGAAATACACAGAGTAAGGCAGACACGATTGTATGCTAAGTGAAATACAGGGAGCAAGTGGGATGAAGGCAGTGGGAGAGGTGCACAGGGAGACCCTCGGAGAGATGCGCAAACATGTCAAGTGGGGACGCACCCAGGTTCGCAGATGCCCTTCTGTCTACAGAACAACAACAGCAATGTCTCGGCGACATGAAGACTTGGCAACCGGAACTAACCAGATCCTGTCAATATTCACCTTAAAAACTTCCACAGCCAGGGGTGTAAAATCTCATTTAACCTTTTGAGGTGAAAAATTGCTTTTCTGTCTGCCGCAGTTACAACACAGTGACCACAGCTTGCCTAGGAACTGGAAACAGTGAGAGGTCTCTCGCGCATCAGCAGCCTGAAACTTAGGATGCTGAGCATACAAGAGAGGGACTCCATAAACGGACAGACAGCTGCAGCCACAAGGGTCCGCTGAGGCTTTGAACCAGATACAGAATTAAAAGATAAAGATCAAAACGTAACAAGGAGCACATTTAACTTAAGCATCAGTGTGTTTATATAATCTTAATGTTGTTTATATGTTCAGTAAACTCCAAGGAAAAGAACAGAGAGGAGTCCCTGGAACCAGAAATAAGCAGTATTCCATCTTCAGAAGGACAAGTAAGTTATCCTGGGGCTGGGGGTGGGGGGGGCGGAGGTCAATGGAAGACAGAATAAAGAAGCAATAAACAGAGAGGGGTCAGGATGAGGATAAACACACAACAGAGAGGTCAGAAAAGCATGGTTTAACAGTTTCTGAAAGCCAGTACTAGGGAAGATAGGCTTGTGAGTATTGATGCCCGTGATGGAATAGGTAACATTCGTCATTAACCTGACTGGACTTAGTTACCTAGGAGACACAGTTCTGGGTGTAATGGTGAGGGTGTTTCTAGAGAGGTGTAGCTGGCAGCGTGTAGCCTTATCCCATATGTTGGTTCTGATCTCAAGGGACACAAAGGGCCAGGGATACAGTGGGAGATAGCATAGTAAGTGAGATAATTCACCTCAGATAGATGAATATATTATTACTATTATTATTATTATTATGATGATGATGATGATGATGATGTATATTTGCGGAGGAAAGGCAGGAAGGTAGAGAAGAGATGGAAGAATGAAGAAAGGAAGTAGTGCAGAAGAGCTTGGAGGAAAGTGGGGTGTAAGGAGAAGGGGAAGAAAGAGGAGGAAGGAAGGTAAAGACACGCACTTATGGACACATGAGGTGCAATGGTTTGGCCGCCATTTAGGAGGACAACTGGAAGTGTCGCAGGTAGAAAGAGAATAAAAAGAACAAGAACAGGAAGGAGAGAGGCGGAGAAAGAGATGGAGAGAAGAAGATGAGATAGAGGAGTGGTTCCCAATGTCCAGGATCCAGTCACTACAGGAAATCATTTCATCAGGAAGGAGGCAGTACCATGCCACATTATCCTGAGGCAGGCGTCTGTGCGCCATGCTGCCTTGGCAGGGCAGTCATCCTACAACCGGCATCATTGTCTCCATTCCGTCTCTCCAAATGGATGACTCGATGAGACCACAGACTGTAGGACGCAAGACACTTGTTTTAAATTTCACTCCATCAATGACATCTGGGAAAAGCTCTTTAGGGCAGCAAGGACTGTTGTGGGCGAATGGAATCTCTCCCACACAAACCCCAAACCTTAACCACTCCCATGGCACTCAGTCATTTTTTTATTTTTTATTTTTTTTAAACTCTGGAAACAAATCTGGATTCTTACTAAATTAAAAACTCATTCTAAAGAAAAGTAGTGTTACTCCTGAGCAGGATAAACCACACTAAAAAATCTTGGTTTTAATAAATATCTCTTGCCTACTGCTATTAAGAGTCCAAAAGCGAATCCTTAAGTTTGCCAGGAAAACAGCGCACTGATCTCGCCGTGATTTGCTTTCACTGTTTTCATGTTCTTGTGTTTCTTTCTGATGTTTTTGGGTTGGGAATTGGCCCCAAAAAAAACCTATTCTAAATTAATTCAGGAGACAGAAGCACTAAAGGCAATGTGCTGTGCCATCACTGCAGGGTTAGCAAAGGCCTTTAGACAACACGAAAGGAGGCCGTGGCTGTGCCATTTAGTAAAGGGTTCATCTAGCGTACAGTCTTAGATTTCATCTCTAGTACTGCATGAATCAGTCATGGTGGTGAACACTGGTAGTTCCAGGACCCAGGAGACTGAAGACCAGAAAGTCAAAGTCATCCTCAACTCCATACATCACCAGTTCAAGGCCAACTGAGCTATGTGAGGCCCTATCTCTAGACACCACTGTCAAATAGTGGAATAGGAGAGAGAGAGAGAGAGAGAGAGAGAGAGAGGAGAGGGAGGGGGCGGGCACCACCAATCAAGAGCTGAAGACTGTACCAATCAGGGTTCTTTAGAATCAGAAAATGGTCTCAGTTCTGAGATGTGGCACTTGGGGCAGAATCCATTGGTGCCTCACGGTGTGATGCCTTGCACAGTATATAGTGGGCTCATTTGATGCTTAGACTCAAGGCTATAGTGATGCTCAGCAGTGGCAGAAACGCCACAGATTCATCCTGTGTTACGTTTTTGAATTAAAAATTGGTCAATGTTCAGTTTAGAGACCTTTGATTAATTGCTAAAAATTGTATGCCCCACCTCCCATACTGAGTTATAGGACATCACATAAGGTCATGGCCCATAGTTTAAGAAGCTTGGTTCTGTAACACCGCACCAGTGTTAAAGACTACAGTTTTGAATGAACATAATGAAAAAAAAAATTAAAGATAATTGTCCCTCCTTAAGGGATATACTGGGAGGGTATATTAATTTACATTTAAAAATGCACATCTACACTGCCCTAAAATTCTAGCACATTCTAACACAATAGAACACTGCCATTCAATACAGGACTATCATCTCCTTTCAAGAATATAATAACTAGCAAGGCGCAATGGCGCACACCTGTAATCCCAGCACTTGGGGAAGCAGAGACAGGCGGATCTCTGTGAGTTCTAGGCCAGCCTGATGTACAAAGCAAGTCCAGGATAGCCAAGGCTACACAGAAGCCCTATCTCGAAACAGCAACAAGAAAAGAATATAACAACTATAGTCCTCCACAAGTACCACAGCTGGAAAACATGGTCAAACAACAGCACAGCGCTACAGAGTCTGTATCAAACACAGACCTCCTTTCAGTCAAAATCCCCACAGCTTCCATTTTATAGAATATTCTAATCATATGACCCAATAAATGTGCTTCATTTTGCTCATTTACCTTCTCTTTCTTAATTAACGCCTGCTGCTTCTGATTTTCAAAAACAACAACAAAATGTCAAGCTAGTTGCTAAAAAAGAAAAAAGAAAAAAGAAAAAGAAAAGAAAAGAAAGAAAAAGGAAAAAGAAAAATCCAACAGCTTCCACTTTCCACTCACGTAAAAATGAGGATTTAGGTTTGAATCATCTATCAGAGCATTACTTACTTTAATGAGAAGATACTCGTGAGAGTAAGATTCACCGCTGTAGTAGATAACACTTGTACGGTACTTACATAACACATTCAAGTCCCCGGGTATTCTTCACACAGGATCTCTTGTTTAATACACAAGTGAGTCAAAAGAATATCTTAATGGGATCTCTCCTGTTGTACACGGAGAACCTGAGGCACAAGCATGATGGGTAACTTTCTTCCGGTGACAAGTACTGTAAGTGGCTAAGCTGGGACTGCAGTCTGCAGTCCACGCCCTCACCGTCTACACCCTCTCACGTAAGAACTCACTCCATGCCACACCCGAAAGTGATGCTTGATATGGAGAGAACGATCCCCTCAGTGGCAGACTAGCCGGAAAGTCCTCGTAAGCCCTAAAGCTACATATAAAGAATATGGTTTTATTCACACCACCTCACTAATTGATTGTGTGTGTGTGTGTGTGTGTGTGTGTGTGTGTGTGTGTGTGTGTGTGTATATATATATATATATATATATATATATATTGGTTTTTCGAGACAGGGGGTCTCTCTGTAGCCTTGGCTGTCCTGGACTCACTTTGGAGACCAGGCTGGCCTCGAACTCACAGTGATCCACCTGCCTCTGCCTCCTGAGTGCTGGGATTAAAGGCATGTGCCACCACCACCCAGCTAATTGTGTATATTAATATTTAAACAGGAAGCCTAAGTCTGGCCTGAGGATGCAGACAATGTCAGCCCAGCTACTTGGGAAACCGAGGCAGAAGGATAACAAGTTCAAGGCCACTTGGAGCTACAGAGTGAGGACGAAGACCCTGTGTCAAAATGGCAAGTGAAAAGAGGGCTAGGTATGTTAGCTAACTGGGAGAGCACCTCCCAAGCAGACAAAAGACCCAGGGCGTACGGGGTGCAGAATAACAGTCCTTTAAATGTATAATTTGGGAACCCTTTTAAATAGTGCTGACCAGTAAGAATGTGAGCCAACTATGAGTTTTATTTATAATTTTAAATTTTCTCTAGCCACATTAAAAATGCAGAAATTGGGTAAAATTATCATTAATGACATGCTGCATTTAAACCATGTATCCAAAAGAATATGTTAACGTGTGATTAATATGGATTATTAACATGATAGTTTACATGGTCATTTTTCTACTTGACATGGTAAATCCATTTGTATTATGTTTTTACACATCTCAGGAGGCCATATTTCAGCTGCCCAGAAGCTACCATGCTGAATAGCATAGTTTTAAAGTTCATATACAAAGTTTTACATTTTTAAGTGAAGGAGGATGGTGCTGTGGGTGTACAGCCTTTAGAGATCTCCCTGTGGTTAAACTAGAAAGAATATATACGTGTGACTATCTGCAGCAGGGACCAGGCATTTTCTGGTAACTCCAAAACTTGGTGGTATACAATTCTCTGGTGGGTGATCAGGACTAGTCGAATTTTCATCATCTCTGGGCCCAACATACCACTCAAAGCAGGAATTAGGAAAATAAAAATATGTATCCATTCCCTGAAAAAAACACACTGTGTGTGAGTTAAACTGTCTTTATTTCCACTGGACAACCATTGTCTGTGTGTAGTTACGTACATGGGGCACAGTTGAATCTGGTCATCACAACGCGATATTTTCTTCTTAAAGGTCAATTTCACCCTAAATCCTCAGTCAGAATAATCTCTCTCAGCTGTCCAGTTGACTGTACCAATGGGATACAGAGGGAAGGCATTGGGTGGGGGCAGCCATGGATAGAAAAAGCCTCCCTAGTTCAAAGCCCCAAACTGTCAGTGAGGCCCTTACCGCACACCTAAAGGCAGAGCACAGGGGAAGGGAAGAACATCACAACAAAAAGTGAATGCTAGAACATTTAAGAGCAAACAACCTCTTTAGAAACAACTCAGGGCAAGAGCAAAGAACTACAGCACATCAAGTGAAGTTACATAATAAACACACTAATGAAATCCAGGGTCTGATTTAGGGGAACAGCCTATATCTCCTGCTCACTTCCACAGATAGCAGCAGATCAATTTGGAGGGGCCAGGACCCCAGAAACCAAACACATGCCTACCTCCACAGAAGCAGAAGGGAGAGGGGCTGGCAGGGAGAGATGGGACGAGGAGGAGGGGAGGAAGGCATCAGATGGCCACTCTGAATTTTAAATGACACCAAGAACCATATTCTGACGAGGTGTTTAAAGCCTCAGTTCGGAGAGGGTCCCTGTTTCTACACCCATCCCTGGATCACAGGCCCAGAGCAAAGGAACACCAAACGACAGCACACAGTGCCGGCACCAGGGTATACAACAACAAACAACAACAACAACAACAACAAATGCTGCATTACAGGAAGTTCAGTGAGTTCAAACGTTTCCGAGAGACCACAGGAAAGGGAAAAGCAGGTTCGAGAGAGTACCTCCCAAAGATGCTCACTGTGTCTACATTAAGCACACGAGAAACAAATCCTCAGGTTGCACAGCTGTAATCCAGGCATGAAGTTTGTGAAGGAAGAGAGGGCCAGCAGTTAAAGGTCAACTTCAGCTACGTAGGAAAGTTCGAAGCCAACGTAAGCAGCATGTAGACCTTGTCTCAAAATCAAATGGAATTAAACTAAATTAAAACAAGTGTAGAAAGGGAAGCGGGACGCTGGAGACAGGGCTCTGTTCTTACAGAGGACTCGGATTCTAGTCGTAGCACAAACACTATAAGCAGCTCACCAACCATCTGTAACTCTAGTTCAGGGGAAATTAATACTCTTTCCTGGTCTGTGCGGGCATTTGCACTCACACACACCTACCTACCTATCCCTCCCCACACCATACACACATGCATGCACACACATACACATACACACACAAACAATAAATAAAAAAGAAATATATAAAATTAGACTGGAGGGATGGCTTAGCAGTTAAGAGCATTTTTTTTCTTGCTGAAGACCCGGTTCAATTCCCAACACCTTCTTGGAGCCTCATAATCATGTGTAACTCCAGTTCATGGACTTCAATGCCCTCTTCTGACCTCTGCAGACAGAGAGGTGCTCAAAACATTTATCAACATTAAATAAAGTCTAAAAATAAAAACCTTCTCAAAATAATATATATAATCAGGGGAGAAAGACTATGCAGAGACAATAGAATAATGGCGTTTTTATTAAGGCGGGAGCTGAGGCTACTCTTTGGAAAGGATATCGTACTGACAGTGGTATCGAGGAGGTAAGAAGCTGCTAGCCTCAGACACACTGACATCAAAGGTCTGTAGTAATTTCTTTATAAACCAGCCATGGGAATGAGTAGACATGCCACGAATAGTTCTTTAAGTGTTAATATCTTAAACTAATATAACTCGATGACTCTGTGGTCCAACAGCCCTACTGACTGTCACAGAGCCTTTTAAAAGCTCCAGGAGACTTCATAAAATATGATTGTGTCCATATGACTATAGCCTCACTCATATAATACTTATAAAGTATGTCAGATAATAACAGCCGCCTGTGACGACTCTGAAAAACCACAGCACTGTAACATGCCTGGCAATCAAAACAGTGGCTGAGCTCTGGGAGGAGTATTCAGGCTCTCATCCACCCGTGGGTTTACTCAGATCTGCTAACGAGCTTGCCACGGGTCCTTTGAGACACAGCTACATGTGAGTCAAGGCCTCTCTCAAGCATCCACAAAGGCTTCACGTGGGACACAGAGGTGTCACTGGTGAGCCTGGACTGAAACAGATTCTCCCACAGAAAGTTCCAGAACAAGACTGCAAAAGAGAACTAAACAGTGCCATCTGGTGCGAGAAAAACAGGGAGAAATACGAGCTGTGGACTTTCCAACCAGAACCTTGTGTTGATCCTCTCCTGGTGTGAGAGTGTGAGAATGAATGTATTTTTTTTCCCTTCAGAAAAATGCCCCAGTGTTTCATGCATATCTTTTAACGCATAATGTTCTTTTTAAATAGAAACGTTTAATAACTTTTCCATCAGTATGAAACCTTAGCAACCATTTAACATGCTTTCTTTTTATATACTATGAGGTAACTCTATAGTCTATTTTAGTTCTAATAATGATGCTGTTGGGGTAAATTTCTACTCATTTTGAAAATGTATGCTCAATATTTGGAAGGGAGGCTCTTTGCACTGCAGAATGATTTATTAAAGACCTATTTTCTGCAATGTTCCAAAAACTCCTAACAAATCATCAAATAAAAGAATAAAGTGTCAATTCTACTAATGATTGACAAGAGGGAATATTACTTATTATGAGAACCCTCAGAGGCTATTTCTAACAGTAGCATGAACAACTTATAATGTAGTCTTTCAAGGAATCCAATAAAATGTCCTAGGTTGACAAAAATAACATTTTTAGCTTAGTGTCTGCAAAAGAAATGAACAAAAAGACAAAGTGGTTCATGTATCTGAAAATTAAAATATCATTTCCAGGGTTAGAGGAATGAATGGCTCAGCAACTAAGAGCTCTTGCTGCTCTTGCAAACAACCTGGGTATGGAGTCTGGTCAATAGTAACTGTGTAAGGCCCCTAACAACTACCTGTAATTCCAGCCCCACGGGATCTGACGCCCTCTTCTGGACTCTATGAGTAACTGCATACATGTGGCATACACTTACAGACATATTAAAAAAGAAGTAAAAACAAAAAAGGACTTTTCACTGCTAACATCTAAAAAAGACAAGTTTTCCCCCCGTATTCTTTTGTATTAATAATTTTTCATGCCCTGGGCAATTGATTATGAAATCAGAACCTTGAGGACAGAAAACACTCAGAAATCCTACTGAGTGTTTAGAGCATAATAGAGCTTTTTTTTTTTTTTTTAAAAATACTGTCTACATTTAACTTTTCCCCAAGAAAGGAGGTAGTGAATACACAAGGAGCAGAAATAAAATGTCCCTGGCTAGCAGGCTTCATGCCTTGTGTCTCATAATGTAAACAGTTACAAGGAACCTGCTGGGGACCACACTAACTCCATATTTACGGAATTAATGTAAAGAGGAGACTCTGTAAGCAGCGGGTGGGGGAAAAAAAAAGACCCAGGTCCTGTTGGAAACCCAGATCCTATTAGATCAGGATTCTGAATTTCAGACACACTGAGAGACACATGCATGGGACGTAACCAAAAAAAACAAAAAAACAAAAAACCACACACTCAGCAACATTTACAGATAAGTCTATTTAAGAGAGAAAGGATGGTTTTGCCCTTTTCATCCTTCTCTGCATCCAGGAGCTAGGCAAGAAGTTTTCCTCCTCAGCAGCCTGTAGATGGTGCTACAAACCTGCTTTTCTTTCACGGAGGACTGCAGTTTTATCACTGGAGGAAGCTAATTTATGTGTCCTTTTTCTTGTGCAGCTTGGAAAGGTGTACGGGGATGCCAGACCTTATTCCAGGTCACTGTGAACGGCTGCATGGGCAACCAGCTGCAGAGAAGGAATGTAATCGCTTCTCTTTTAATCATGCATAAAAACCAGCTTTTGCTACCTACCAGATGGGATGATTGAGGCGGGAAAGTCTTAGAGAGCACCTCATCACGTAGACACACAGAATCGACAGCTGAGAAAGGATCGGAGGGCACTGGGGTTCCTTCAGGCCCTTCCTGTCTTAAGAGTTGTCCCATGCACCCCGAGGATTATGTGAACACGGCTTGCTACCTACCCTGTTGTTCTAAACTGTTCTCTGCAAGCTATTGCCTGCGACCCATGCTCTTAAATGTTCTCAAGTCAGGGACTACTTGGTGACAGAGAACTGTAAACACAGAGAGAGCACTGAGCCAAGCTGTCTTCGGTAGAGAGTAGAGGCCAGTAGAATCCTAGGCTGTTTCTTTTTCTTTTCTTTTTTTTAAGATCACACTACTTGTTTTGAACATAGTGTGTTGTGTGTGAGGTGAACAAAGCACATCTGTAGTGTGCTGTTTTAAAAGTCACCCTTTTGGAGCTGGTACAGTGCTTGCCTTGCAAGCGTGAGGACCAGAGTTCAGTCTCCAGAACCCCCACCCCCACCCCAGGAAGCTAGGCATGGTAGTGAATGGCTGTCATCTAGGCACTGGGGGAAAGAATATATGAGAATCCCTAGGGCTCACTGGCCACTCTGTCTTGGCTAACCAGGAAGCCACGATTTGCAGCGAGAGACCCTACTCCAAAAAGCAAGGTGAGTATCTTCCAAGGAATGACACCTAATGCTGCACCTAATTGTGGCTGTCAAGTTGACTACACCTGGATTCAACTAAAATCCAAGAAGCTGGGCACACCTGTGAGGGGTTTTCTTGACTGAATCATTTGAGGTGGGAAGGCAGTCCCCCCACCCCCCGCAAACCTAGGCCACACTTTCTTATGGCAGCTCACATGAACATAAATAGACATGTAAGAAGAAAGTTTTCAGCTCTGTGCCTGCTTGCCCTCACTGTTGCTGGCAAGTTCATCCATCCTGTTGCTGAGGCATTCTTTAGCCATTATTTCAAGTGAACCCTTCAGGATTCAAAC
>OU015754.1:17907647-17917804 GCA_907169655.1 Acomys percivali | reverse complement strand
TGTTGGAGGTTTCTTGGTGCATGTGACCCCATGTTGGAGGTTTCTTGCTGCATGTGACCCCATGTTGGAGGTTTCTTGCTGCATGTGACCCATGTTGGAGGTTTCTTGCTGCATGTGACCCATGTTGGAGGTTTCTTGCTGTACCCCAGCCCATGTACCCTCCATCTACTTACTTACTTTATTTTTTCTTTATTTCCTTTCTCTCTTTCTTAATATCTTTAAACAAGTGAAAGAAATACATTTTGTGCTTTCTATACGGTGGTGTTTTACACACTATAGTGCAGATATAGTTTTACACTGTAAACAACAACAACAACAACAACAACAACAACAACAACAACAACAAAAACCCCAGCTGAAGAATAGTAAGGCTGTTTCTATCACAGCCTTAGGCAAGAGGGGACATGAAGGTCCTCTCAGAAAGATCCCTTTCTGCCAGTTATTAGACTAACAAGCAAGTCTACACGGCTAGGACCCCAAAGGGCAGTCAAATCATTCTAAAGGGAGACTAGAGGGCGCTAAGTCAAAATGGAGGACTAAAAGTATTTTCTGGGGTCGGAGAAGGCTCAGTGTGTGTAATAATAAAGTCCTCAATCTCTTCCTTAGGACATACTCTTACAAAAAGACAGACAAGCCAGCATGTGCTCGTAACCCCAGAACGGGAGAGGCAGGAACAAAAGGATGCCTGGTGGAGAGGGACTGGTGGTCGCTGGCCAGCTGACCTAGCTAAGTCAGCCAGTGCCAACGTGAACACAAGCCTCATCTTAAAAAGCAAAGAAGAAGAAAGACACCCAAGGTTGCCCTCTGGCCTCTCCACAACATGCACGTGGGGCCTGCAACCACATGATCACACACACGCACACAAAGATGAGCACACACACATGCACACACACACACACAAAGATGAGGACACACGCACACACAAAGATGAAAGAAGGAATAATTGCATATAAATGTGAATTAGAGGTAAGCAAAGAGTTCCTGCAAAGGGCAGGATCTTGCCAGCCATATTGTCACTGACTAAACAACAGTGGCAGCCATGGGCAACAGATCAATGAATCGTATCAGGCGGGATCCCATTGATCCTTTATTTGCAAGAACAAGAGGGCTGTGATTGGCCAGCTTCTGCCCTCTGTCGTAACTACGTAGGTCACATGTTATTTATGATGCTTTAGGTTAAAGGTACCTTATTCCTTCCAGAAGAAGAATCATCTGATACTAAGGAAACACTCACGCCCTATGGAAGGAAGGGTGGGCTCTGAAGAGATAGTTAAAGAATGGACACAGTGGCAGATCTTAGGGCAAGCCAAAAGGGATAACATGATAGTCTTGCTTTCATAACACGGGAGGCCACAATGACCTCTAAGTAGCCTAAAAAAAAAAAAAAAAAAAAAAAAAAAAAAACTATTAAAAGCAAACAGCTCTGAAGGCAATCAGAGTGCCTTGCGTTCTCAAATTTCAAACAGCCACAACAGGAAGAACATAACTTCCCATATACTTCTGAGGTTTGCAGTGCCTGGATTATGTCAAGAAGCATAGAGAGCCTTGGTTCTTTGGCTAACGACCACCCTGTATTTCAACTATAGGGTAATATACTTTCTATACTCTCTATACTATTTCTTAATCCACAAAGGGACCAGTAACAGATTCAGTAAGAACCAAGGCTTCCATCCTCACACACCAGCCAATCAGCAAAATCTCTTGAGACTGCATGTCCAAATGGAACGTACACATTCCACTTTCACCCAGTGTCTTGGGTTGTTGAAGGCATGGCTGCTACCATGTTCCTAGGTGACCACATGCGGATGGCTGCAGATACAGTACTGCCCACTCCAGGGACCACCCTCAAGAGCCAGTAACACAGGACCTGCCTGAGAACTAGGAGGTAGAAGGACCAAAGAAACATGAAAAGTGAGAAGCGTAAGACCACTAAGAAAGGGTGCTAAAAAAAAAAACAACCAGGAAGAGACACCAACACTGGTAAATCCACAACAATAACCAGGCAAAACTTAAACAAATGAAAGACAATAAAGGAAAGATTGGAAAATAAAGGCATAAGAGTCCTTAGGTAATGCAAAGAAACAGATGCGGCCCAGGAACATGAGCGGTCCTTACTAGCCATTGTCAAGTTAATAAAGCCGGTGTCGTATAAAGGGGAATAAAAGAACCTCATTAAAGAACCTACTGGATGGGAACTGTGGCTGTAGGGGAGTGCCTCGATTACTAACGGATGCAGGGGGACCCAGCTCACTGTCTGTGGTACCTTCCCAGGCAGGTGGTCCTAGACTGTACAAGAAAGCTAAGGGAACATCAACCCAGGAGTGAGCCAGGAAGCAGCACTCCTCTGTAGTGCCTGCCTCCGGGTTCCTTCCTTGAGTTCCTGCCATGTCCTGCCCCCTCCCACCCCCCACCTCCCCCCAGTCAGTGAGCGCTTTATCGCAGCAACATAATGAAACCGGGATGGAAGCCGGTACTAGGGTGGCAGGCGTTTCAACGAGCCAACTCCTTGGCGTCTGTGGGAGCTTCATCTAGCCAGCTACCGCTCTGTCTCCTGCCGTTTCGTTCCTTCCCTCCAACCCAAAATAAAGAAGAACTCATTTGAATGTCTATTAACATATATTAAGGAGGACCTCGTGTTAAAGTCTACTTCCTTGAAAAATGCCACCTCTCGCCTCCTAGCTAGAAAGCCCCTCAAAGAAGCTGGGATAGGTTTCCAGCCCTAGAATAAACCCGCTAAATAGGATCTGCCAAAATCCCAAGTTGGCATGGTATAAGTCGAGCGCCGTCTACAAACAGCCAGGAGGACGTTCCATGCCAAGCTGTAGGAAATTGCCTAGCTAGATCTCCAATTAGGCGTTGGAAGCACCGACAAGCCCTTCCTCTGAGTGAGCTGTTCAACATCCTTCTGCGTGGCCAGCCTACTATAAGGAGCCAAGTCCTCAGAGGGGACTCACAAGCAGCCCCTGGGCCTCTCAGGCAAGCTCTATTTCACAAGTGCCAGTGCCCTTGTACTGGTTACTGGCTGCGACTAACGCCAGCAAAGGGAGGTGGAAGGCAACACATGGAAGCTCCAAAGAAAGGGAAAGTGTCAAGAGTCGGTGTCTGCTTGTAGGTAGAACATTATGATAGGCAGATTTGGGTCATGGGGTCCCACTCAAACTAAGGCCCTAGCCAAGGACAATACAGGCGGTAAAATTTAAACCCCTACCCTGACCTAGCCCATGGACAGGACAGTCTCCACACTTGAGTGGAGAGAGGGATTTGACTTTCTCATGTACTCTGGTGCCTCACATTTGACTATGTCCCCTGGCGGGGGAGACCTAGTGGCACTCAGAGGAAGGACAGCAGGTCACTGAGAAGAGACTTGATACCCTATGAGCAAATACAGAGGGAGGTAATCCCTCTGAGGAACAGTCATAGGGGAGGGGAATAAGGGGAAAATGGGAGGGAGGGGAGAATGGGAGGATACAAGGGATGGGATAACCATAGAGATGTAACAAGAATAAATTAATTAAAAATAAATAATAAAAAAAATATGCAAAAAAAAAAAAAAAGAGTCGGTGTCTGCAAAGGAAGCCACCCTCACCACTTCTTAAAGCAGAGGTAACTGGCTGCAGATAAGGGAAGTCTTAGGCACTACCCAGAGCCTTATGCACCACACCTGCAGCTGTAGGACCTGTCAGCTGTGACTGATCCCCTGCAAGCTGAGCCAGTGCATTAAGGGTTTGGCAGGCAACAGGGAAGCAATCCGTCAGTAGGGAAAGCAGGCCGGAGAGCACTGGGAGGTGGCACTCCACACACCCTACTCTGCTCCTCGTCTTCTTGGCACGGCGGAGGCTGCTTGCTGCATTCTGTCTTTCACTTATCTAATTCTAAACTGCAGGTTGCTACATCAGCTTCCTCGGAGAAGGAAGGGGTGAGTAGTGGAGGGGAAGATGGGTGGTGAGAGGAAGGAGAGAGAGAGAGAGTAAGAAGAGGAAAACACAAGGGGATGAAGGGAGAGGGAAGGAAAAAAAAGAGGGGAAGGAAGGGGGGAGAAGCAGAAAGTACAAGGAGGAGGTCGGAAAAGCATAAAGATTTACTACTCTTTTAATCCAAGTGAAGCACAGTATTGTAACCAATTATAAAACAACCAGTGGGTACATTGGGGCAACAGGTGGATACAGAGGAAGTGTTATACACAAGACTAGCAAGATCAGGGGTTCAATCTCTCTTCCCAGGTTCTTGCGACAGGGGTCCACATAGCTCAGGCTGGCCTTGAGCTCACTATGCGGACAAGGATGTGACCTTGAATTTGATTCTCTTACTCTCAGAAGCAGGACACGGATCTCCAAGCAAGCATAATAGCTACCACGACCATCATCAAAGCAGATATGACTAACTGCCAGAAATGATGTGTCTGTCTGTGGGGCATTTTCTCAACTGATGAAGGATGTGATTGGGTTCAGTCCACTGTGGGTATTCTGGCTGCATATATACCACTTGCAGGCCTGGTACCCATAGAAGCCAGAAGAAAGAATAAGATCCCTCGGAACAGGAGTCACAGAGAGTTGTGAGCCACCACATGGCTAACTGCCTGTTGGAGGATGGCACCGCCCACAGTGGGCTGAGCCCTCACACATCATTCATCAATCAAGAAAATGCCCCACAGACAAACCCACATGCCCCATCTGATAGAGAGAGTTGCCCTTCACAGGTAACTCTACTTTGTGTCAAAACCCAGTTAATGTGGCCTCATGGTTGGGAGGTACTAGAGTATATTGATAATGGAAGGCTTAATTGGAAGGGGGATTGCATCTGTGAGGCATATCAGTGACAGGGTTGATTTGAGATTACCCAGGATCTGTAAGTAAAGCCCAACACGCTTACTGATTCACCCAGGTTGGACTGTGGTCTGTCTAGGAATCAGGGAGAGGGTCAGGTGTTGGTTTTTATTTTCCCAGGACGAGTTCATGACGCACCTACCCCACCCATTCAGTGCTGGGCTTACTACTGTGTCCCACCAAAACCAGCTGAGATTGGATCTTGACTAAATAGCCAGTAGCTTTTTGAGCCTCAGTTTCCTCATTCATGAAAAACAAAACAACAAAACAAAACAAAAAGAGCCCCCCCCCCAAAAAATAATTCTGTGTGAGCTCCAAAGATATCAATGGAATTTAATACTTAATACCCATGAGCAATTATGTCCTATTATAACAGACTGTTGTCCTAGTACCTGAAGTTCATTGACAGTAATGATGTCTCAAAAAAATCATTTGTATGAGAGCCACAGACATAGTGAGGAAGACATATATATTGTGTTGGTTAGCTTTATGTGTTAGGTGGACAAGGCTAATATAGAGGGTGGTAATTTAATCAAATATGAGAATCTGTGGGGTTATGATGATACTTCACTAACAGGGCATGGGCTGGGGATGTTTGCACAGTTTGGTAGGGCACTTGCCTAGCGTGCAAAACACCCTGTATTCAGAATCCAGCCCTACATAAACTGGGCATGGTATTCTCCCCTCCCTCCGGCAATCTCAGAACTGGGACACTGGCTATAAAGTAAGCTTGAGATAGCCTGGACTACATGTGACCTTGTCTCAAAAAAACAATTTGGCAGTCACAGTCATAGGGGAGGGGAGTAAGGGGAAAATGGGAGGGAGGGAGGAATGGGAGGATAGAAGGGATGGGATAACCATTGAGATGTAATATGAATAAATTAATTTTTTAAAGTTTTTAAAAAGTTAAAAAAACAATTTGGCATGTACAGCTGGTTTGCTTGACTTTACTAGAGGATCTCATCCCTGCCATGTGGGTGGTTAGTTCAAAGCCTCAAGCAACTTCAGGTTCCTAGCTTATAGCCTGTCCTGAAGACCGTGGCCTCTCCAGCTCCACAGAATCATGTACCAGCTACAGGTACAGTTGAGGCAGGAGGATAACTAAATCTCAGCAGTCTGGCACCAGGATGGACAGCGGAGAAATTATGCTGTCTTCAAAAGGAAGGGGGCGGGGGTGGGGGAGGAAGGCTGAGGATGTAGCTCAGTTAGCCAAGTGCTCCCCTAGCATATGGGAACCCATGGGTCAACCGAGGACAACATGAACCAGGCAGGGACGGTTGTGCATGTCTGTAATTCTAGCACTCCAGAGGTGGAGGAAGGAGGGTCAGAAGATCAAAGTCACTGTTGGGCTAAAGAGCAAGTTTGAGGCCAGTTAGGACTACATGAGACCTGTGTTAACACACACACACACATATACAACACACACTCCATTCCTTCCTCCCTCCCTCCCTTCCTCCCTCCTTCCTTCCTTCCCTCCCTAATTCAGGTTATGTCCTTCCTTAATAGGAGAAAAGCTCAGTGTGCTGCCCTATGATGTCAGCAAACTTTCAGATCACCTTAAAAGCAAAAAGAAATTGCAATACTTAATGTTTCACTGAAAATCGACATTTTTACATGTTGGTCTCATTCATTAAACATTTCTATCAATTGCCACCCAGTACCTGCTTGTTTGAAATCATATTGCTGCATCAAAATTGCATTAAGACACAATTGGGAGTGCATTTTAAGTAACTTCATTGCTCATGAACACCCTGTCAAACTACCTCTTCAACCTGGTTTCTGGCGTTTCTGTTGTTGCTGTATGCATATTTGTTTTTGCTGCTTTTTTTTTTTTTTAATACGAAGAAGCCAGGTAAAAATGTTCATCATGAAAACAAGCTTTTATGAACTCAGAGTTCAGTGGGAAGGTGGAAAAAAATCCCAGCCCTGGGAGAACAACCGAACGTCCACTCCTCTGTTCCGCTCACATCCGTGTAACCACTACATTATTGTGAAACTCTGCAGATGCGGTCTTACCTAGATGCAGTGCATAGCCCTCTCTCCTGTGCTCAGTGAGGTTTCTCTGAAGAACACAAAACATTGCAGCAGACCGTATATAAGGAGGCCGGCTACTGGTCAACAGCCTTCTAATTATGCAGAAACTACATTTGCTTGGCCTGCGTTCCCAGCAGATGGACTTAACTCAGTTATTCCCTGGCCAATAATTTCATTGGGTGGAAATTAAATATCTATTTATTTATCTTATGTATATGCTGTTTATCTGCACACATATCTGTATACCATAAGAGGGTACAAGAGCACAAGGGACTACAGCTATGGACAACTGTGAGGCACCATGTGGGTGCTGGGAATTGAAGTAGGACCTCTGGAAGAGCAGTCAGTGCTCTTAATCACTGAGAAACCTCTCCAGTCTCCTCATTAGGAAATTTTAAGCGAGTATTCATTTAAATGATGTATATGTCTGAGTGGCTATGTGCACACAACTTCAGGCACGCAAGGGCCAGAAGAGGGCATCAGATCCCCTGGAGCTGGAGTTAAAGGTGGTTGTGAACCATCAACGAGGGTGCAGGGAAGTGATTCAGCTCCTCTGGAAGGTCGTAACCCTTCTTTTCAGCCTCTCCTCAAGATTTTTTTAAAAAAATATTTTTATATATTAAACTTTTAAAAGATGTATCTTATGTGTCTGAGTGTCTTTTACCCACATGGACATCTGTGTATCACGCATGTGCCTGGTGCCCACAGAAGTCAGAAGAGGAGGACATCAGATCCCCTGGAATGTGAGTTATGGATGGTTGTGAGCCACTTTGTTGGTTCTGGGAACTGAACTTGGATCCTCTGCAAGAGCAGCAACTGCATGGAACTACTGAACCACCTTTCCAATCCCCCTTAGAAAACATTTTAGTGCATCTAATGGGTATTTGTAATAAATTAATTAATAGATCACCATTCACCTACATGTCCTCATGATGGGCCAGGCAGCCTTCCAAGTATTCATAGTATACATTAAACTTAAACCCCATAATCACAGATAAAATCAAAGCACATCAGTTAAGTTGTTCGTGATCATGTGGTGGGCAGGAGGAAGGGAGTCTCCAAAGCCTTTCTACTTCCATCACTCCCTGGCCTTCCACCACTCAGCTGATGATGATCACTTCAGAAGTTTTACAACCTTTAGGAGATGGAGCCTTGAATCACATTGCAGGGCTGGCCTGGAGGACTGTAACTGCCCATCCCTGTCCCGCCTCTTGACACATGTCTGCCCTCGGGTCTGTCTCTTTAACTGCATCCTAGATGTCAGCAAGCAGCCTCCCCCATCTCATCGTCACTCCCACCACCATGCTTTCCACACCACAGTAGGCTGTTCTCCTCACAGCGTCCAGCAGGACACACTACCTCCCCCCTTGAGTTACTTCTCAAGAACTTGGTCACAGCGACTCAGCAAAGTAATGAATGTAAAACTCACTCACTTTTAGCTACTCGATGTTTTCCTTTGGCCAATGTTTTTGCCAATTACGCCAGACATGGAAATATATCATCTAGTGTCATCTTCTTGCATCAATATTTGATTGCCTTCCATGTAAAACATGCTATTAACTTAATCAGAAATTGACTCTCATGGCAAACACCTTTTAAATAGGTCAAATTAAGATAAGAAGTCCATGCTCCTGGCTCTATGGGGCTGGAACACTAAACCCGACATTAATGTCAGCACACACATTAAATGTTATTAAAGGCAATTTGTCACCTACGCACATTTATCTCAATCTAATAATTAGCTAAAGGTCAGAGAGATAAACCTGTGTATTTGAATCTACATTTCCTCCCCTAAAGGAGATTTAAGGTAGACCGAGCATCATATGTGAATCTGTGTGATCTTTGTAAATCAACAAGTCAGTTTGGAAAAAATGTGAAAGAATTAAATACTGGTAGAGGGGGCAATAACCCAAGAAAGTCAGCATGGGTTTACAGCAAGAAGGAAGTGCTGGGCAGCATGGCTCTGTGAATCCCTGATCTTACCCTCCAGGCACCTCCACCATCCTCTCCATGTGTGGTGTATCCAGGTCGCTATCTAGGTGCTGCAGCCTAAGAAGCATTAGACGAGAGCTTTGGCAGCTGTGGGTTCAGGGTGGCCCACCGGGGAAGCAGCATCTTCTTCAGTGATGATCTCTGCACTGGCATTACACTTCCTAAATCATAACTCTCCCAGGTAAGATCAGGTGTGACAGGCAGGTTTATCCCGATAAAGGCAAACTCTTGGTAACAGAAGCAAGGTTCAGGGGCTATAGAGAAATGGCAAGGTTTGTTCTTATCACCTGTACCAGCCTGTAACTCCAGCTCCAGGGCATCTATATGAACTTGGCAAACACTCACAAAGACACATCCACATACGTGTTAAAAAAATTTTTTAAAGCCTTTGAAAAGAGAGGTTCACTTAGAAAAAACTTAAGTCAGGGAAATACATTGGTTTGTTGTATTACCTACTGAGAGGATGGTGTGGATTAGGGAGCAGTGGGTACAAGTAGGAGGAACCATAAAGCCAGCTGTATGCATCCTGGCTCAGGTAAGATGCCTTTGGAGTCTCTTCTAAAGGCCTGTCCAACCAACAGACCTAACTCATTAGCAACGAACTAAAACCGATGATGACTGAACCGTTATAGCCTTCATGAGCTGCCTGGAAAGGCCCTCTGCTGGGGAATCAGGCCAACTGAAGTTCTAACTGTAGATCTGGGCAAGCCTTAGAGCACACTTTAGGAGATGCTCTGGCTCTGGTTGGATGCTAGTGAGAGGAGGGGTATGGTTGCTTAGAGAAGAAACTCCAGGATTTGACTTATACCACAGTCTATGGAATCTTGGTCTAAAGCAACCATTGGCATTGGCCTGGGGAAAGGTGTGAGGGGGCAGCAGGAAGCTGACAGAGGTCTCTGTAGCATAACAGAATACTAAGAACCTGTGTGCGTGTGCGTGTGCGTGTGCGTGTGTGTCAGCTTACTGGCCTAGAGCTCACTGAGTAAGCTAAGCTAGCTGGCCAGGAAGCCCCTTTTCTTATATCCACAGCACTGGAATTGTAGAGGCATACCTTCATGCCTGGCCTTTTCTGTGGGTGCTAGGGCAATGAACTCACATCCTCTTGTTCACAAGGCAAGCGATTTTACCAACTGTGCCATGTACCCAGACCCAGCTTTTCTATAAACACTTGTGGCAAGGCCTGCTCTGTAATCAGGGTGCGTTCGTCTTCTCCTTTCCTCTTGCTCCAAACAATCTTGGAGAGATCCACACTGGTGTGTTCGTGTGTGTGTGTGTGTGTGTGTGTGTGTGTGTGTGTGTGTGTGTGTG
>OU015754.1:17856253-17868309 GCA_907169655.1 Acomys percivali | reverse complement strand
AAATCACTGTTGAAGAATGGAAATTCTGCAGAGGATCATTGATAATCTGGAGCCCTATATGTCTACCAAAAATGAACTGGAGGCTTCCATTTCTTTTTTTTTTTTTTCTTCTCTACCAATAAAAGCAAGGAGGAGCTTCTTTAATGTACTAAAGCCTCATGCAGGTTGCATTTTTGCCACACCACGTCTTGGTATATAAAGTGTTCTCTCCTTGCCGAAGGATGTGAGTGAAATGTGATGACTGAAATGAAGCCATTAATGTCTGCCTTCCTTTTCTTCCTGTGAAGAGCCTTTCTTGAAAATTGTGCCCCCACCCACCCCTTAGCATTAGTTACTTCACCTGACCTAACTCCCTATTTCAGATTCCCAAGAGGAAACACTCAATATATAAAGAAAAGGTTAAAAAGGCAGAGCAGAAATCTAATTATCAAATTTTCTAACAACAAACAATGGGGTAGGAGGTGTCTCAGAGACAAACAAAAAAAAAAAATTGGAGGCTGGAGGATACTCTTTTTCAACACTACGCACAAAGAGGTGGTACTTTACAGCTTTAACAGTTAAAGCAAATGGCTTTAAAATGGAACATGGGGCTTTTAAACAAAACCATGTAATTTCATTGTATGTAAACATATGGCTTTGCTGTCGGTGAAACCAACATCAGAAACATTCAGAACCAGAAACAAGTCCAAACAAAGGAGGCATTTTAAAAAACTGCACCAGAGAAGTGATAGGGATATGGCTTGCTTTGTAGGCCCCTTGCCTAGCATGTACAAAGCCCCGTGGTTCAGTGTCCGGCATTACATAAATCCCTTATGCTGGCGCATAACCATAATGCCAGCAGTTAGGAGGTAGAGGACACTCAGAAGTTCAAAGCCATCTTCAGCGATGGATACGTTTGAGGCCATCCTGGGCTTGGAGGCCCTGTCTACAAAGAAGAGAAAGATCAATAGGGACAGACAGACAGACAGACAGACAGACAGAAACACAGTCTTGTTTTTTTTTTTTTTTTTTCTGTCTTACCACATCCCCATCCCACCCTCATAGCATAATTCTACAGTTACTATCCCTATGCTTTGAACAAGCAAATGAATGAAAATTTCAAAGAGGACGCATGTTCAGACTCACACAAAAACTTCATTTTCAGACACGGCCAGTTCCTAAAAGAATAAACAGTACAGAAAACCCAGAATCAGAGCCATGGCAAACAGGCCCCAGGTAAGTGAGGACACACAGGAAGGGGAGTAGGTATGTGCAAAGTGCATGGTGGACATGGATGGAGGTGTCACAAAGAACTCCATCTCTGTGCACCGTGCACACACACTAATACAGGCACACACTTTTATCCTAATCACTGATAATAGTATGTTAGAGGAAGGAAAAATAACTCTTCTAACGCCAAGATTTCAGATACAGCCAAAATGTATTTATTCCCTAAAATGTTACCCCTGAGGAAAGAGTAAAGCAGTGGTCTTGTGCATCATCTGGACCCATGTTGGAGACTGTTTCAACACTCAAATAACCTTGTAAAGCTGATCTCCACACCAAGGTATAGTCAGTAAGAACAGAAATCAAGCTTCAGATTAAGCAAGCTATAGGTAAGCAAAGCAACTACCCTTCTGTTTCCAAACCAAATGTATCCAGTGTCCCAACAAGTCCCCCCAGGTCTCTATTCACCCTGAGGCAGGACAGGCTGTCTCTGTTACTGCAGCCTCACTGTTTTTCCTCCATGAAGAACGCATCCTCTCAGGCAGAGGGAAGGTTCATTCCTCTTGGTCATCAAGTCAGATTCAAAGCTCTAAAACCCAGCTTTCACCCAGGAATCCCAAAGCCAGAGAAAAACCGCTTTCACAGTTAACACTCCCAGGGCCCCTTCGCTGCTTCTGCTTCACAGAACGTCTGGAAGACCTGTCAACACGAGACCTCAGGGGGAGAAGCAGGCTTCCCCTGGGGGGAAAAAAAAAAACATATTGACTTACCTTGTTGGAGTATTTGAACTTAACGTAGAACCAGCTTGACTTGATCATTGTCTCACCTCCTGCCCTCAGAGCAAGAGCAAGAGCAAGAGCAAGGGGGGAGGGAAAAGGGGGCAGAAAAAGCCCACTGTGTCGTGTCCACAAAGGGTTCTTTCAGACTCCAAGCTTCCAAGAGATGTAGATATACTGAGAGGAGGAGGAGCCGCCGGGCAGTAAACAGGAAAACACACTGTTTCCAAACTGGCCGGCTGTCTTCCTCTGTACATCCCCCGGGCACCTTCCCCACTGCCCACAACAAGGAGTGATCTTGCTCCGGAAAACTGCACTCCAGACTGCTTTGCCAAGCTGCCTGCCTCTCCCTCGGAGTTTCTCTCTTGGCTAGCTGACAGCAGAATTCCTCAAATGGACTTGGGCTGTCTTCATCGCAAATGGCACATGTCAGTATGCAAGGGGCAGGGCCCTGGCCTGGTACCCTCCCAGAAGGCAAGCCTCAGCTTCCCCTCCTGTCTCCCCAGGGATGAATAATGATTTCCAGCCCTCCCCTCAGGACACAGATTAACACCTGGCCAAACATTATTCTGACAGAGCCATAGCATGGGGGGGGGTGCGGGGAGAGGCTCTGTCTCTGCTTTAACTCCATCATAGCTGGATCAAGTCTAGGAGGGGAACTTTCTCCATGCCTGTAGAAGACTCCCGCCACAGTAGCACAGTCCAGTCTCAGTAGCCTTTACAAAGTGACTCAGACTCCAATTTTCAGGTCTTCAGAAAAGTCTCTACTTCTTCCAGTCACTGAAACAGCTTCTGATAATTCTTCCATAAAAATTAGTATCTAGAAAAAAGAATGATTGATACTTGGCGGATAACGTTTTTCGGAGTCAGAAGGCGGGCACCTTGAGTTTTGTTGACTTTCTATAATGGATTTTCCAAAATGTTAAGGGAAATTATGAATGGCATCATCATTTATTTATAAGAATAAAGCACACAGCGGGTGGAATCATATGTGCGCATAGCTTAGCATATATGGGAGTGTGAAGCACCGAAGCTCAGTAATGCTATGAGCAGTAAGCTGGAAATAGTAAGACTCATGGGGAAAAAGTGGTTCTTGACAGGTGTGGTGCATGCCTATAACCACAGCACTAAAAAGGCTGAGGCAGGAGGACTCAAAGTCTAAGGCCAGCTTCATCCTCAGGCAGAGGCCAGCTTGAGCAACACAGCAAGAGGTCAAAAAACAGTTAACAATGAAAACGATAAATATTCTTCTACTTAGGGCGGTACATCCCTGTTTCCCATGTCTCCGCGCGCAACCAAGCAAAGACAAGTATTTATTGAAACGTCAATAATTAAGATCTGTTCTAATTTTGTTTCTGTTGCTGTAATAAAACATCTTGAGCTAGACAATCTTTTTGGAGGAGGAGCAGGTTTAGTCAGCTTCCAAATGGAAGCTTGCAAACCCCAGTCCATCACACTGGGAAGCTGATGCAGCCAGTCCCAACACAAGTCCCTGCCAGGGGCAGAGAGAACGGAAGGCACTCAGGGCTCCTTGCTTCACCTAGCGTTCTCCTGTCCCACACAGTAAGGAAGCACTGCCCAGAGAATGCTTCCACCCACAGTGGGCCGAGTCTTCCTGTATTAACTATCAATCAGGACGACCCTCCACAGGAATGCTCACAGGCTAACCTGATCCAGTTAATTCCTCAGCTGAAAACTCTCTTCCCCGGGTCATTCTAGACTTTTAGAATCTGACATTTCAAACTAAATATTACAAGATTCACCTGCACTGAGAAGTAGGTTTCATGAGGGTGTATAAACTACCCTACTACCAAAGAGAAAGAGAAACTGGTGAATTTCAATGACCAATGCCCTTGGCTTCCATCAGGGGAGTGTGTGCACGTGCACATAGGTAAATGAGGGGGTTGGGATTCAGAGTTTAATGCCGAGTGTCTCCACTACTGCCGTTCAGCTTATCTTCCAAAACAGGGTTTCCTAGTTTTAGTCTGTTGCTGCGATCAAACACTTGAACCAATGCAACTTGAAGAGGAAGGACTTACTTAGCTTACACTTCCAGGTCACAATCTATCCTTAAGGGAATTCAGGGCAGGAAATTAAGCAGAAATTAAAAGCAAACCATGAAAGAACACCGTTCACTGGATCCCTCTCTCTCCAGCTTGCTCACAAGCTCACACCGACCTCGCTTTCTTATGCAGCCCAAGACTGTCTGGCTGGGGATGGCACCACCCACACTGATCCAAGCTCTCCTATATCGATCAGCAGTTGAGGGGATCACTCATAGAGATGCCCACGGGCCAACCTGACCCTAAACAATCTTCAGGTATGGTTCCCTCTACCACTGTGACTCTATGCTGGGTCAAGATGACAATGGAAACTAACCAGGAAACCATTTCTTCCTGAAGCCACCGAACTGAACTGCAACTGGCTACAGTGGATGGACAGCAAGCTCCAGCCGTCCTCCGTTCTCTGGCCCGATTGCCAAGGGCTGGACCTACAGATACCCGCTGCTACCCTTGGCGTTTGTACTTGGGTACTGGGGATCCAAACTCAGGTACTCACACTAGTGTGGCAAACATGTTACCTACGAAGCCATTCCTACACTCGCCAGCATCCACTGGACAAAGTGCTTTAAAAACAGTGTGATCCTCTGAAAGGGCAGCAAGCACTCTTAACTCCTGAGCCATCTCTCCAGGAGCTGCATGCACGCACATACGCACGTACACACGCACGCACGCACAGAGAAGAACATAACAGCCTAAGGTATCCACTCCGCTGCTTTATGCTGATTTTACTCCTCACGGTGCTTTGAGTGAGAAATTTCTCCACAGGTTCATGTACTTAACACCTGATTCCCCGGGCTGGAGAGATGGCTCAGTGGTTAAGAGCCCTGTCTGCTCTTCCAAAGGTCCTGAGTTCAATTCCCAGCAACCACATGGTGGCTCACAACCATCTATAATATGATCTGATGTCCTCTTCTGGTGTACATGCAGGCAGAACACTGTATACATAATAAATAAATAAATCTTAAAAAAAAAAAAAAAAACTGCATTCACACTGGGAAAAAAAAAAAAAGGTCTCTTGCTGCCATGATAACTGTAGCTATATGCTTACCCTCAAGCATCTCAGTGAAGAAAGCATCTAGCATCCAGCATCCAGAACAACTCTGTGGTCTTCCAACATATCATCTTATGAGCCTGGTTTTTGGTCCTCAGTGACTCCTAGCAATCTCCTTTCTCCCCTTTCTCCCCGTGCCCACGTCTGAAGCAGATACAAGACACTGAGCTTGCAATCTTCTTAGTATTATCATGGCTACATGATTGTTGCCCACTGATTTCTGGGTATCACCCTCTTAATTTGGGGCCCACTGACAGCAAGTCCTCGGTCAAACTCCATCACAGTAGAAGCCTGTGGCTCAGCAATACGCATAGCACAGTGAATGTTTCTTTACTAATTTCTAGGCAGCTAGGTAAACAGGAGGGAAGAAAATCTAGGGCTGGTACCAAGACCTGGGATAATGATGTCCTTGGACGCCAACCTCTAACAGCTGTCTGAAAATATACACTATCACGGAAGCCCTAAAGAGTGTGTGGAAAAAGTCTTGACTTAACAACAAGGGGGAAAAAAAGAGAAAGGAACTAGTATTGGCATTGAGGGAGCAACACCGAAAAGTCCGCACAGTACAGAGACTCCATCAATCCATAATGCTCACGCGGGTTTTTTCATACTCCCAGCTGAAACATGGAAGGTTGCTAGTGAGCTAACAAGGTCCTGGGAAGGCAGAGTGTCAAGGTAGGATGCATGCAGCCTGTGTTGGGCAACACAGACAACATAGCTGGGATTTGGAGGAAAGTAAGGCTAAAGGAGCTCATGGTGAAGAAGAAAGGTTCAGTGGGTTCCCAGGAAAGGTGTGGGTGTGTGTGGGGGGGGGGGGAGGAAATGATCACCTGCCCTTAAAGACACAGTGACAAGAACAAGATACGGGGTTCACACCTTTAATCTCAGCACTCTGGAGGCGGATCTCTGAGCTGTAGGCCAGCTTTGTCTACAGAGAGAGTTCCAGGACAGCCAGAGCTACACAGAGAGATCCTGTCTTGAAAACTGAACAGAAACCAACCACCCAAACAAACAAGCAAAAACAACAACAACAACAACAAACACAATGACAAAAATACATGGTGTCTACATGACAGATTACTGAAGGGCATCCTATTTGAATGTCTTCACATTTCCTCATGGCTTCTCTCATTTCTTGTAAAAGACACAAGTGCTCAGAAAAAAGGAAAGAACAATAATGAAAGATCCTAAAACTGCCGATGGATAGGAACCTAGACTCGTCCACAGGCCTCATGAACACTGTATCTGGGGAAGGACACTGAGATTTTATGAAACACATCACGCTCTACCTGAACAAACAGGGTCCTTTAAAAAGTAGGAGGAGCAATAGCTCCATGGAGTAAGATACTAACTTTAGCACTCATCCACTCATCAGGGAGAAACAAAATGTAAGAATGGGATAACGCTTTTTGATTCATTAATATTTTATTAGCCTTTCCTTCAGTGCACATCTAAAAATACTCTGTACGTCAAAGGGAACTTGGACCAGACATCACACAGATGAAGTCAAGTGCAGAGAGGTGCGGTGGCTTTACAGAGCCCTCATTGCTGGCCTATGGCTCAAGAGGGTCTCCATGATCCCCTGGCTCTCTCCTGCCCTCTGTGGGAGGATCTTTCTCAGAAGACTGGCGAGACCAGGCCTTATGACTATCACTGTGCTACATATCTTAGTCTTAGTGACTTATCTGTGGGACAGTAGGAATTAGTAAGAGTGTGCAAGCTGCCTTAGAGTCGGGGAAAGAAGGGCAGAGAGAGTTTACACTCCGCTCTAGTTTCCTTCTGTTAGTGTGTTAAACATAGCCCGGCTGAAAACAACTTAGGAGAGGGAAGGTGTTTGTGTGGCTTACAGTTGCAGGTTGCTGTACATCACTAAGGGTAAGTCGAGGCAAAAGCTCAAGCACCTAAGGGTAAGTCGAGGCAAAAGCTCAAGCACCTAGCCCCACCACATCCACAATCAAGATAAAAGAAATGCCTCGCTTGCTTGCTCTCGCCTAGCTTTTTTTCTGACTTATGTAGTTCAAAACACCCTGCACAGGGAATGGTGGTGCCCATAATGGGCTTGGCTTTCCCTACACCAGTTATACAAAGACAACCCCTGACAGAAAAGGCCACAAAGCCACCTGATAAAGACCTCAGCTGAGGTCCCTCCCTTCGGTAATTCTGGGTTGTATCAAGTTGAAAACTAAAACCCCACCACACCCTCCAAATATGTAATATTTGTCTGATGTTCCCCAAGATTGCAAATGAAAGGAAATGAAATTCAGATGAGCAGACATATTATTGATTTTGAAAGAGGGGAGGACGAGAAAAGGGGGAGGTGGGGACAAACGGGTGTTTTCCTGGAGAGAATAGGTTCAGTAAGCAGTTACTGCCCAGAAGAGTTTTGGACTCCATGGCGACCATGCCAAGTAACCATCCATCTCTCCCACCTTCACTCTCTGTCAGCAGATGAGGGAGACAGAACCTACCCTAAAACGCGGGGACTGAACGGCGCACAGCTGTGGAACAGCTGCAGGCTCACACTCCAGCTAGATCAAAGGGGAGGACAAATTACCTTTAAATGACATCACAAACTCCTGGCCTCTGCTTCATACCTGGAACCACCTGGAAACACTATTGAAACCTCACTGCCAGTGGCAAAGGCCACCTGCTCTGACAGAGCCTTAATCACTCTCCGATTAGTTCAAAGCCATCAGGAAGGAAGGAGGACCAGAGGACACTTTAACTCTACCTACTTCCGTGGAAGGCAGAACTGGTGCAGGATGTTAAGGCTTATAAGCCTACAAGACAGCCATTTCTCCCAACAGTGGTGTGTTCTCTAATTAAAGTCTGACTTGCTATTTTAGCCTTAATGTTTCTGGAGAATTAGAAGTTCCCAGAAACATACACAGAGATATGACGAACTAGCAATTGAGCCTTTTTAATAACTCCAAAACCACAACCAAGACACAATTCCTCAGCAACTCATTTCCCTTTCCTGGCATAAGCTCCTTCTCCTTCTAACTCCCACTTGCCTTTTTTGTTTTGCTTTAAACAGACAGTTTACTGTTGAAATGGGACAAGCGATGTGAAGGAACTGTTTCAGCTGCCGTGAGAGAAGGCGCTTTCCATTGCAGCTGCACTTGGAGCGACCACTTCCTCTGGCAGAGTCTGAAAAGGGATGGTAGGTGCTCAAGACCTCTCCCTTTCTCAGAAGACAGACCGGCTGCCCTGCTTATAAAACCGTCAGAAGGGCTTGCCCTTGTCCGTGGAGAGCCACAGGCATCTTCCAGATTTCTGCATGGCATTGACTTGACTGGGGATAACTGGTCATCTGTTTTCAACATCCTGATTCCTAGCCAGCCAACCCCATGCATTTATGCACACACAAATGCATATTCACATTCCTTCTCCCTCTTCTCCTTCCTCTCCCTCCTCTCTCCCCCCCTCCCTCTCCCACAGCTCCCTCTCCTCCATAATTTACAAAAAAGCTTCCCATGAACTTCCAAGAAAGAGTTTATAGATGAACTGGCTCGCAAGGTGAGCACAGAAGAGCACAGCTTAAAATGACTTCGAGTCCCCGTGCAAAGCACAAAGAGACAGCTGAATCATAAACAGAAAGGATTTCTCCCCACACTCTGCTATGGAGTAGAGAAAGCTACGGCTCTTTTCTGCTCATTACCCTGCGTGATGAATGTGTTCCTCCTTCAACCTTTGGGAGGACGGAAAGCACTCTTCAGCTGAGAGATTCAGAAGGCAGAAATTATGCCTTGTGCTATCTGCATCGGATCTCCTCACTGCCCTTAAGAGGCACTAGGCCCGGCAGGAAGGAAGCTAGGGCCCACTGCCAAGAATCAACTCAAAAGGCACCAGCTCTAATCTAAGTGTCCTCTTGAGTGCTAGAAGCAAGCAGGGCGCAGGCCTATCTGGGATGCTCCAGGTGGAAGAGCTGCCTCCAGGAACACAACGTACCATGTGTGAAGACAAGAGGAGGACGGCAATCTCTGGAAGGGTCAATGCAGGGCTCCCAGCCCGCTCTACAGGACATGGCCCGAGATAACAGCCTTCTCTGTGGTAATTAACCCCAGGGCCAACAGGCACATGCCACCAGAGTCAGATGCATGGGGCATCCTGCCATGTTTAGTTGCAGATAATAATGCAGTCGTTGAGCAGTAACTCTCACATGTGTGCTCCAACATGGAGCATTCAATCACAATACACACAGTACCATTCTGTTTTCATTTTTATGACTTTATTTCTATGTATCATATGTGTGTGTATGTGTACATCTGTCTGGGGAGGGAGGCTAGAGGTCCTAAGGATGCCATCTACTTTGCTTTTTTCTGCCTCCCACTGGCAGAAAATACAAACATGTATTAGTGTTTGCATGTCACTGTGCCTAGTAAAATACAGTGAGCCTTTGTAACAAAATCACATCTGCCTGAAATATGCACACACAACGCTTTAGGGATCACCGGCTGCTCTTCTTTTTCTCTGTCATTTTATTCTCAGAGCTTGCAGGTGCTGGAGTCTTGAAATGATTTCATTATCTTTATCATGATTGACTTCGGTCACCTGGGACTTTTGTCTTTCCAAAAATGTTGGCGTACAAGCTGGTGAGGGACACTGGCTGCCCACGAACTTCTTGTTCTTAAACCTATTATGCCTCTTACTATTTTTTTTTTGTAACTCCTTTGTTCAACATCTTCTCCTTTCTCCTAGCTACCCCTGAAAGCCTTTCTCTTGGGATAGACAAAACCCAGTTAACCTCAGAGTCTGCAGGATCCTCAGGAGTGTCAGGAATGCCTTTGGAAGTCCCTTTCTTCTGGGTAGGCAAGACCAATGAAAGGGAAGCATAACCAATTCCCTTCTTAGCTAGCCTATTCCGGAGAAATTTTTCCTTCTTCTTAAACCGATATTCCATCTTTAACATTTGCAAATGTCCCCGTTTCTGATTGTAGCGCTTCAGTGCTGGACATGACTGCTGAGGAAAGGGAACATTCTACTCCTTAAAAAGGTTTTATGGGCTTTTTTTCTGATGCAATGATTAACACGACAGAAGTCTCTCAGCAAAAAGTTAGCTATCCATTGCTCCTGCAACTATCTTGGCAACATTCTCAGACTCAAAACTCCAAAAAGGCACAGCCTCTGCTGTGTCCAGTCCACTTACTTCTGGACAGCCTGGATCTGCTAATAGTACCAAACCGGGCCAAGGAGTCACAGATATGACTTTCAGTAAGCACTGAAGGCAGGTGGCCCAGAAACACTACTGCAGGATTAAGGTTCTCTTCCTTCTTTTACCTTTTCGAGCACAGCTGGGCTTGCATCAGAAACCTCTGAAGCTGTGAGTCTTCCTGCGTGTTTAGCACCAGACTAGGCTTTGAGGAGCCTGCTAACACTGCTGTGCTGGAGGACGCCACAGAAGCCACTCCACTCGGAGCTCCCCAAAGTCTACTTTGCTTTTTTAAACTGAGGCTGGGCTTGGTGATGTATGCCTGTAATCTCAGCACTAGGAAGGCAGAGGCAGGTGGATCGCTGTGAGTTCGAGGCTAGCCCGGTGTACAAAGTGAGTCCAGGACAGCCAGGACTACACACAGAAACCCTGTCTGGAAAAACAAAAGAAACAAACCAAACCAAATAAACTGAGGGTTGCTTGCTTTTACACGGAAGTCTCTAAGTAGGCTAGACTGTCAGGAAGATGATCCTCATGGAACTATGCATCCGTCTCCACCTCCCAACACTAGGATTACAAATGCAGGCCACCAATTATGTTTTGTTTTGTTTTAAACATGGTTCTAGGGATCAGACTCAGGTCTTCATACTTCCACAGCAACCATTTCACTGACTAAGCCATGCCTCTACCTCTATTTTATTATGTTGTGTCACAATTTCAATAAAAAAAAAATGCCATGAGAAAGCTTCCAATCTGGACTAAAGGGAAATGTATCTTCTTTAGAGAAAGAGCTACACCAGCCTCAGGACATGGGCCCTGTCTTTACAAGCCATATGATAAGGAACATTCTATTTAGTCAACTTTCTGTTACAGAAATATGTCCAGTTGTATAAACTAGTTGAATAAATTGACTTTGACATGAAGGACCAGGGAATTTGGAGCTAAGAAACCACATGCAAAACTGTCCATATTTTCATTGCTATAAAAGGAAAAGGCAGCAGATGCTCCTACTGTAGAGGGAATGGCTATATATTTAAAGGGAAGTATTCAAACGCACTGAGATCTTTCTAAAAGGTTTCTACAAATAGATACACTATGACCTATTTTAAATTATAAGGTTATCCAAGTTCTCCACAATCAATTGGTCTTTATCTCAAACATGTGTACCGCAAATCTAAACTTCTAGTGACAGGGGTCTAGCCCTTTGATTTCAGAATTTATCAGAGATAGGGTTAGGTATTTCACAGAAGCCATGGTATAAGTTCTGAATAAGTATTCCACCAAACCCACTATTTCAGGGGCTGAAGAGAGGGCTCAGCGGCTATGTTTATTTTCTGCTCTTAACAACGGGGACCCAAACTCACCAGTATCAGGCAGCTCACAGCTGCCAACCTGTATAGCTCCAACTCTATAAGACTCAAGACCTCTGTAGGCATCCACACATGTGGAATGAGCACACACACATACACACGCACATACACACACACACACACACACACACACACAGAGAGAGAGAGAGAGAGAGAGAGAGAGAGAGAGAGAGAGAGAGAGAGACCCAGACACACATACACAAATATAAACAAAAGTAAACATTAAAAAGGAATACTATACTAACTGAATCTAATTCTTCCCTAGTCTATAAAGGCGCTCTTTAAAAAACATTAGGAACCTATATCTTATGTACAAATATACACTACAAACATATAGCACCCTCCCATACATCCAATACACACATATACAACAATATATACTATATATACACCACATCTACACACACACACACACACACACACACACACACACACACA